>OZ017741.1:52397746-52997746 GCA_963969285.1 Odontomyia ornata
AGACTCTACTATGCCGAATTATTGGGCCGATTTGATGCTGAATCGCAGAAAAAAGCCCCATATAGCAAAAAAACAGTGCTCTTCCACCATGACAATGCACCGGCTCACACCTCTGCCATTGCTACCGTCAGAATGGACTACGAACTGCTACCCCATCCACCGTATTCTCCAGTTTTACCCCCGTGTGACTTCTTCTTATTTCCAAACCTTAAAAGGTCACTCGCTGAGCAGAAATTTGATTCAAATGAGGAGTTTTTACAGACGGGTGAAGGAAGTTAGGGCACCGTCGGGTCAAGTGTATCGAGCTAAGAGGAAATTATGTTGAGAAATAATTTGCCACTTTTCAAAATTTTTGTTTTTCTTTTGTAGGCTAAGTACTTATCGGACCACCCTTGTATCCTAATGCGTAAATTGTCTTCTTAACCTGTAATTGAGTATCGAAAAACACAGACATAGCCAATCTCGGTATTAGATCATAGCACTTCTGAAAATTAAAGAATTTCACAAATATCTGTGATTCATCTTCTTCTAAACCCGAAAGCCTAAGTTCTACCAAGAAGGGATCTGCAACTGGCAACGCTCGCGAATCACGAAACAAATTTTTTATATGATAAGGATCTAATCCACCATCAAATTTTAAGAAACAGCTAGCACCGAGTGACGCTCTGCGTTTTTCCAAATCAGCTGAAGCTCTTCGCATATGCGCACTTTGCGCTGTTCAATATTGTTATTGGTGCAACCCGCTTCACTAGTTATCGGTTGTCACAAGCGCGACTTTCGCGGCACTCGAACACCTCAGCGAAGGCAAAACACCTTAATGACGAAAGTTATGAGTCTCTTATCAACGAATTAATTTAATTGCTTGTAATGAATCACTCCGCGCATCAACATTTGACGAGCCTTTCAACTCTTCCGTCTCAAGTAGCTGATTGGCATTCTCCTTCCTCAGCGCATTCTGTCTGAACTTTTATTTTTCAGAACACTTATAGTATTCAGGCGCGGTGTAGTCCGACAACACACAATCTGGCTTTAATGACGTTGTAGGCGCTCGTTGCGGAAATAACCATTTGCGTGGTGATTTCGGTATCATTGCTAGTCGGTTCATGTTGATATCTGAGCCTCCATTCGTCATCGAAGATTGAAATCAGATGTTGTGGAGCCTGCGGGGTCGAGCTTTGCTACAGGTACTCCTCCTGCTTCATATTTGTTGCTGATGATAACTGTAGTTGCGGCTATTGTTGTAGTTCTTAAAATGATCTGCACTTACAAGCTATATGAATTGAAGTGAATAAGTAATGTAAGAACCCATATTTGTGATTTTTGTCGATTTAGCTTTTCATATTGTAAAAAGTAGAGAATGAAAAAACTTGTGGTTTTTACTTTTACTATTTATGTCTTCTTTCTCAAGCTGCTACTTTTACTATTTATGTCTTTTTTCTCAAGTTGACAGCTGAAAATTGATTAAATAAAAATATTTATGAAAAAATTTCCGTTAATTATCCAAAAATTTGATTTTCAATGTTGAAAATTACTGAACAAAAACTGCAATTCACATAGAAGTGATGCATTTGCACTGAAAAGTAATTATTGCACCCGTTTTTCCGGTCTATTAAATGTTGGAATTTCATCTGGCAGCGCATCAAACTTTTGAAAACAGGTTTTTGGGAAACCATGTCGAAATATTGTCTTGGATATGTAGGACCATGCTCTGAATTTTCAATTTTGCCGATATTACTTTTAAGAGATTGGAAATAAGTTATCAAAGCTGAAATTCTGTGAATTTTCAACTTTTTGTACTAATTTTTCTCGGCACTGTAACTAAAGTTACTATCATATCGTCTAATCATTAATTGATCTCAATCATTTAAATTTTACGAAAAATCAATCCAACACCTTGGTTCGAGGTCTCTTCAAAATTCTTGAAGCATCTTCGTATTTCTTTAAGTTAGGCGGTGTGTGCGGTATACGGGATCCTTTTCCATAGGTATTTCAACGTAATAACCTTTCATTTGATACCACACTCGACCACATTTGATAAAGGTCACTTCAGCATAGGGGGGTCCCCCTTAAAAAAATTAACTTCTTGATCCGACATTATATTTTGAGAGAAAATCATTTTCGACCTTCCCGCAAAGTTGGAGCTTTCTAGCTTCTATGGTTTCTGAGAAAACTTGCTGTGACGATGGACAGACAGGACGCTAAACTTCTAGGTCCTTGAAAAATGTCTTTTTGCAAAGCCGTAAAAAGTGAAATCGTCATTTTAGCTATATCATCCTTCAACCCAATCGTTTACTATGAAAATATTTCAAGGCTTGCCAGAATTATTTCGATAGAAAAATAGACATAAACGCAATACCGGTAACATTGGTTGCACTGCAAAAGAATAAAAACATACCGACTATAAACAAGAGGAGGAGGGATAGGCAGCTCATCTTCATAGAAACCGCAATTGCCTATTCAAGCTATTAATTCTAGAGGCACTCGCTTGGTTATAACCACATGTAGGTTTACACACAAAGGATGCTTTGAGCGATTTGCGCAAATGATTTGAAGACTTCAAGGGCCCATACAAGAACTTGTTTTAAACGAAAACAGGCACAGTAAGTCAATTTAAACAAAGGTTAATTGTGAGGCATTGTGAAGCTTTCTTTTAATGTGTATTGAAATTTTGAAAGATAAGATAAAGGATAAACTACAACCAAATTGCCTCCGCCATAGGAAGGTAAAGGTAAATACCATTAGCCTAAATCTCAACAAATATTCACGTTCAAACAACCTGACATCTAATTAATTTCTTAAACATTTTCCTGGCTTAAAAACTTATAATTGTTGAATAATATAATGTCAAAATGCGAAAGATATGACCAACTTATTTTTGGTAATACACAAAGGACATATAAATGTTGATAATTAGATTTTGATGTTCAATGAACCTTTCACTTTCAATCTTCCAAAATATTAATCCTCCTTTTAAATTATTATTTCGACACTCTTTTAAGATTTTATTTTCTAGTGCGTAATGCGTATGACATCTAATTTTCAAAATCAACCATAATAAATGATCATGCCTAAAGTCTCATTATATCAAACGAAGTTTGCTTATTAAATATTACTCACAACAAGGACTTCATTCTCTATTGTTGGGTAACTTACTTAAGGAAACCCCAAAATGTTACTAGATCCTCATCTTCTGCACAACAAAGACCCATTTAGTAAACATAACAAGTCTACTTTGAAACAACAACTGAAGAAAAAATTCTGCTCAAGACAGACTTAATGAAAAGTGACAGGACTCAACATTTTCATTTCAATTTTCTTTGTCACTGTTGATAATTTTCATTTCTTGTTTATGAAATGTATGCACGTTGAGAGTTGTTCGCGGATACGTACAATTCTAAAAGAGGCCAAAGAAACTTTTCCTTTCGTATTCATTCCCATGAGAAGCGAAATATGTACGAGTACATGCGTTCTAGGAAAAATGAAAGAAAAAAAGATGATTTTTCATTTTGCATCAACAGCATCACGTTAAGAACTTGGAAATGTTATAAGTTATGAATTCAAGGAGCAGACCAGAGGACTAGAGCAAGTATGTTAACGGATGTGATGATGATACGAGTACGAGTATCACGGAATGGCGGATGATAATTAAGAGCTTTGAGTATCTTTTGGAGTAAAAATTTGTAATGAACTCCTTTTTGACATTTAGTACGGTATGCGTGGAATATAAGATGTTGATGAAGGTCAACTTTGAAAACAAAGAGGAACATTTTTTCATACTTCTTTATCAGTCTAGGGCCTTAGAAGGACTGCAGTGCTACAATGATTACAAATTACTTTAGTTCCATATGTACATTGTTTAGAGAGCTAGTCTCTTTTGGAGAAATTCGCTGATTTGAGTTTTAGTTGCGGTAACGATGTTCTGTCATGTTTTGTTAAAAGGGCATAACTACTAAATGTTCAGAAATTAATATTAATATATCGGCGAAAACCAGATGTAAATGTCGTGTTATTGGAAATTATAAATAAAATATTTTAATGAATAAACCCAATAATTTTAACAGTTCTATTATCGCATCTTTCGGGGAGTTACTAGATTTTTTTAGCAAAAATTGTAGTAAACGAGATGACCGCCTAAACAAACTGCTCGAGAGACTTTCACAAAAAATAAAATAAAGAACGTTTCATGAAAATAATAATGCGCGGAACGATTTAATATGCAACTTATTAACATTGTTATTACTAACTCGGAACAAACCCCGCCAATATGATGCTCATAGTTGATAGTTCTTTCATCCCCTGTGAATTTCCCTGCAGCAGAGCACCTCGATGAACCTATCGACGATGTTCCATCTAATTGTAGAAACTTGAGAACACGGACGTCGGGAGATAACATCGCTTATCTCAAGCAGAATGCACTGATAATTACTGGCTAAATAGTTCTCTAATACTCTCTAATTGCGTACCCTCCATACTAAGGACTCCGGGGCAAATGTCACGTCCGATATGGTTCATTTACAGGCAATACGGTGGAAAGTTGGCGTATTTTCGGTGTTTCATGTAACGAGCACCACCATTTTTAGGATTCGTTTTCCCCGCGGATCTCTTTGAGGCATGCCTCTTCGTTTGCTTTAGCGTTGAATTCTCCCCCAACGAGCACGTTGCTGTCTGTGCTCAAGGCAGCGTCTTTCAAAGCATTGAGCTTGCCTTTGAAAGATGATATCCATTCATTCGGCATTAGGTACACTCTAAAGAAGGTGGTCCTTGAGCTCCGAATCCATACAAAAATATGCCCCGTCCACAACTCTTAACATGGAAATTACTGTTCCAAACCCAGATGCCGGCAGTACCAGTTTCATCAGGATACCATGATGTAGAACTTTGGTTATGGTGTTGCTCACTCAGCAGCATTAATTACGCTTTCATGTCCCTCGCAAACTGCTGAAACAGGTTTCGGGCGGTTGAACTATAGTGTAGGTTTCGTTGCAGGATGCAGGTCATCAAAGTTAGTTAGGGTTTCCTGGAAAACCCGACATTTCCCTGATTTCAAGATGTGCACAAGATCGGTCTTCGATCAGCATGCTTGCAAAAAAGAAAGTATGCCACCTTTGTTCACTCTTTTTTTTACGTTCCATTTCACCACAATTGTAACATACGGAACTCCTATCGGGTGCTTTGCATACTTGTGCTGTGACCATAGCCAAGGCATTTGAAACATTGAAGGGGCGCTGCTCTTTACCGTACCATGCAGACAACCCACCCTATTCTTACTTTGCCCTTATTCAGAAATTATGGACATGAGTTGTCTCCTATGGTTTTCTGGTGTGTGCCTTGCTTTGATTATGCCCACGCTAGAGAGCACCCTTTTGATGGCCTTTTCGACCTCGCCAAGGTCCGTAGCACAGTCAATGTCTCTTATTTCAACAGTTACGCTTTTGCTGAGGATTTTTCTTACAGCGGAACAGAATGCTTCTTTATTTTTGCTTTTGCTCCGTATTCGAACAGTATGTGGCCGACCGCATTGATCGTACTGCTTTGACGGCAGTTTTGGTGTCTTTGGGCTTACATTTCCCCTGATATCTCGCAGCACTTCTGCGTGGTATCGGCTATCTTAGGGTTTTAAGAGCATTGCCTGCCACCGGGGTCTTTGTTGGTGGCTTTCCTCTTGTTTGGCATCATGTTTTTTTCTTGTTGGGCTTCTGGGCTGATTTTATTTTTTGGCACTTTTTGAAGGAGTTTTTTGTGGCTTTGTTCGCTCCTTTTGTCTGTACTGTCTGAAAACCCTAATCTGGCATTCCATTCCCATCAAGTGCCTCTTCCTTCCTTCTTTTATCCTAATCTCCTTTGATAGGGCTAGACGCTATTCTTTTATTGATGTTTGATAGTGGAGCTGTCTGCACAAGCCGTTTAGACTAAGTCCTTACCTTCTTCGACATTTTGGCCCTTTTCGGCCTTTAACTAGCTCCTGAGCATGCTTTATGCAATCTTGGAGCTCCTCTAGTTCAAAGAGTCCAATCTTTACTCATCTGCTAATTTTAGGTGAGTTGCATGCATATTTTATTCTTTTTAAAACGTCTCCAACTTTTTGCATTAGCCTTTCTTCTTCATGCCACTGGGCGGTAATTGTGCTTTGCAACCACAGTTCTTGTGAGAGGATTTGGTTTTAATTTCCGATTATAGTACTTCCGCTAAATTTTCAGGGGTATCGATAAAATTGCACAACACCGCTTTATTTGTCTCGTCACGTTTTCTTTTCCTACTGTGATTTCTTTGTGGACTTCAGAACGACCCCCGCTTCAGCCTCTTTGGTAGCGATCCCAACAGTAACAATTAAACTCCCAATGCTCGCTATATTTTCCTCCTCCCTCGAATATCCGGCGCGTCCTGCAGAGTTTTCCGCTATTCTTTTTTAGTACACTCTGGCGTTTGCATAATTTTCTAGCTACGCCGGAACACCGCAGGAATCTCAGTCTGGACAAGACTATCTGTTAATCTCCATTTTTTGTCTGTCTTCACTGTCATTGTATTCATCGTCGTTTTCGTCATTGTTAGTACCGCTTCTAACGTGCTGTAAACATCGTGGCTGCAGCCGCGTTATTTTTGCTTTCTGTTTTTGATTTTGTTTATTTTTTTTAATGGTTTTTAGTTGCTCTAGTTTTATTGATTCCCCTCTCGGTGTTGGTATCTGCGTCACTTTTTTGGTTCCACGGTTATCTTTGCAGAGTAGGGAGACAATGCGAGGGTTGGCGCAAGCCCAAATACAGACAAATGCTCAGAGCCAGACCAGCGTTAATCAAGAGTCCGTTTCAACCGAACCTACACCACCAACCCAGTTGTGTGAACTTCGAACGTACTCCGAGGCCTGCCAAGGTTTAACCGGGACGGTGACAGTATTATGGTTCAATTGTAGCCATTTACACACAAGCGTCACCTCGGCGCTAGCATGCAAAGCAATGCCCAAAGCATCAATTCCAGTTCGTTGTCCAAAGCGTAGTCCAGATTCTGTAAGGGTCATTACATATCTACCCAGGAGGGAACCTCGCGCCGCCCCCATATCCTCGGGTCCCTGTGGGCAGCACTCCCTAAAGAATGCTAGCCTCCAAGAGTACCCCTGCCAACCGGCATTCCCCCTTTGGGGATTTCCTCGGGTACGTGGGGAGGCAAACCCCTAAGTATGCTAGCCTCTAAGAGTATTTCTTTCGGATGGCATTCCACCTCTGGGGGAACAACTACTATTGTACAATTATGCTGAGGATAGTACCGTCTAGGCTAATGGTAATTACAGAATGAGGCACTCCAACATTTTTCAAAGGTAAGACTCATAGCAATTTATCATTTTTTTTTGTTTAAGATAAATTTTAAATGTAAGATTATATAATTTGAAGACTACAATTTAGACGACTAGTTTTCCTGAGTGCTCTAATATTTTAATGATGTGAAATAATGTATGGCAGGTAATATGTACCTCCAATGTTCAGTTCGACTACAGCTATAGCTTATGCTATTCATAAGTTCAAATATTCTCGAAATTAAAGACAAACAAAATCTTCCATCACGTATTAATGGAGCAATGCCCGTGCTCCCTGTTAAAACTTTGTCCTAATGTTTACACTCAATCATCAAAATTTACTATCAGTATCTATACCAGCCTTGTTCTTGCAATCTTTTTATGGAGGGTCATGAAAAACGTGTGGATATCGTAGAATTCAGCAATAAAAAGTTAAATAGCTCGAATAATGACTTTCCACAGACTTGACATACTTTGCACGTGACAAAACAACTTTCGTAAAAGTCTTGAGAGTTTCAAGAAAATGTTGTACTCATTGCTCGTCAGTTCTGACAGGCAGGGTGGAGATGAAATTATGATCTAAAGACGGATATGAACTGTTCGGCGTAAATATGATGGTTTCAATATCCACGTGTCAAAACATTTGAAATTATTAAATCAAGGAACATTAAATAAAGACTCATTTTTAGGGAAGATTTTTTTCGTGGGAAATTGAAATTTGTTGCCGTTATCGTCCTTGACCGTATGCAATGGAAACACGCTGACTAATTGATACTTGGAAGACGATTCGCAACGCCAAATGGGTTTTAACACTAAATTTCACAGGAAAAAAACTAAAAATGAATGTTAAAAAAAAGTTTCATGTACGAGTATTATTCGTTAAATACTAATAAGCAAGTTTACGAAATAACCGTGTTTACATCAACTGATCCCAAAATAATTCCTACTAATTAAAATACTGAACTATAAAATGAATAATGAATATTTTATTATCGGTCTTTTTTTAAAAACTTTACAAACTCGCGGACAAACATAAAACCCGTTTAGTTAGCTCAGCGGTTGTATTTCGAATCCTTCTGTCAGTTTTTCTCCGTCTCTTCTCCTTTCTATTACCTATCCCTGAACAATTCAATTCGGATTACAGCAGTAGAATGGTTCATGCACAGACTGAAAGTTCTTATACAAGTATTAACTAGTGGTTTCTGTACAAACTAAATTTTCGTTAGAGATCAGCTAACCTGACTCCTCGTCTAATTGTCAAAATACGAAAAGCAGATCTGATGTGACAATTCGCGGTTTTTCTCTCTTTTCTGAGGTTACAATATGAAAAGCAAATTCAAAGTGACAATTCGGTTTCAAAAGGGTTTGTGGTCCGAATCCCTGCGAAAGCCACCTACGTATTCGCGAGGATTCTATAATTCCGTTATAAGGCAACTGAGTCGGTTGACAATTTTCGATGTCTTTAATAACGTATCGGTTATTTGGTAATATTTTGTGTGTAAGGTACGATCCGCGGTACTTAGCGGTTGGTTTCTTATTCGGGCCAACGGTAGTGTCCACGTTACAAATGACGACATATTCTCCTACATTATGAATTTGGGGCGCATTGCTGTGATTCTGGATATACTGGAGGTTGTAGTTCTGTGACTTCTGAATGGCGGAGGCAGCACGTGCCCTGAGATCATTGAGGTTGCGATCTGAGTCCTCATCTGTCTTCTCGCTTAAGAGTTCAGGTAATTCATCCACAATTTTACCTCTCTGCTCTACCCCGAACAGAAGTTTACTAAGAGACTGTTTAGTGGTACTGTGGATGGTATTGTTAATGCCATACTCAAACCTGGGACGAAATGTTAGACAGATCGGCATGATTAATGGGCTCACTAAGTTTGGCAAGCATAGGTTTTAAAACTCTACTTACCCTTCCCACTTGCTCATTGGCTTGTGGAGAATTGACGGCAACTTTCACGTGATCGATGTTCTATTTAGCCAAGTATGTGCTAAAATCTTAAGAGGTGAAAAAAGTTCCTCGGTCAGTTTTATGCGCCTAAGATGACTGTGATAACTAAAATATTCATCAAGGCTATTGATAACTGCCCGTGTACTTGTCAGTTAAGTAGATACAGTTAAACATATTTAGTGAATCCATCTGCAACTAACAATATGTGTTTCTTCTTTGAGTTGATAGTAGGTAAAGGCCCGAAGTGGTCCAAGTGTACAGTATCAAATGGTATTGGTTCTTTGGTATGTTATAGAGATTGGTACGTTGCGGTGGTAAGTACATAATTCATTTTACGCAGTTTCTTTTCAGGTTTGGAAACCAAAAGTGTTTCTTCAGTTCCTCATAATTTTTTTCTATTTCTAGGTGACCAATCTTTTCATGCGTCAAACGAATCACATTATCATCATTAGTACTGGCTTTGATTGCAAGTGATGCAACGACGATCCGTCATCTGCTTTGCATCAGAAATAGTAGCTCTAGAATCAGTATCAGTTTTGATTCCTCATTTGAAGAATGGCAAGAAATGAAGCACCGGCTGAATGCATCTATATGACCCATTGATACTCCGGTTTGGTGCTGTATTGTGTAATTATAATTCTCAAGCTCAAGGGCCCATCTGGTGATTCTCGGATTTAAATATCTTTTGTTAAGAGTGAGCGCCAGAGAGTTACAATCTGTTATCATCTTAAAAGCTATGCCTTCTAAATAAACTCGGAAGCACCTCAGTGCATAGATAATGGCCAACGTCTCCAGTTCGAAACTGTGATAACGAGATTCAGCGAGTGTGATAGCTTTTGGGAAAAATAGTACAGGGTGAAACTCATTATCGACTTGCCTTTGTAACAATATTACTCCGTAGCCAGAGGAACTAGCATCGCAATGAAGTTCAGTTTCTTTTTTCGAATCATAAATTGCTGATAATGGGGCAGTGGCTAACTTCGTGCGCAGTACAATGAAGCTTGCGTTACATTTATCAGTGAATTTGAAGGCTACATTCTCGTGGATGAGGTATTGCGGCGGTTGGGCAATTTTTGGGAATGATGGGATGAACTTGCGAAAATAGGAGAACAATCCTAAGCAGGCATTAAGTTCCTTCTAGTTCGGCGGTATAGGATATTGCTTTATGGCTTTTGTATAGGCCTCACTTAGTTGCAATTAAAAGGCACTGACGGAATAGCCAACATACTCGATCTCTTCAAATCCATATCTACATTTTCCCAATTTCAACGCGAGGTTCTTTTCGGTAATACGTTTCAAGACTCGACCTAGCAGCCCAATATGGTCTGCAAGCGATGCCGTTGCGATCAGTATATCGTCCATGTAGACAACAATAGATTCAGACTCGAACATATCTCTAAATATTTCGCATATAAAGCACTGAAATGCAGCAGGAGCACTTTTCAGTCCAAAAGGCATCAATAAGTATTCATAGTGACAGTTTACAGAAACGAGAGCTGTGTATTTAACAGATTCAGGTGCCATTCTAACTTGATGGAGTCCACTACGCAGATCTAAAATTAAAAAGAATCTCTTTGCTTCCAAATAATCGATGCAGTCTTCTATAAGTGGCAGCGGAAAATTGTCTTGTATGGTCTGTTTGTTTAGGGTTCTGTAATCCACACATATTCTCAATCCGCCGCTTTTCTTCCTAACCAAGACTATGGCAGAAGCGTATGGGGAATCAAGGGGTCTAATTATCCCCTACTTTAGTAGCTCTTCTGTGATTTTCTGAACTTCTGTTCGATTGTGGTAAAATAATCTTCGTGGCGTGCAGTGAAACGGAATGTTATTATTTAGGTGAACTTCTATCTGATAGTGATGGGGCGCTACAATGAGATTCATCGGGTTCAAATAGTTTTTGTAGATGATCTTTTTAAGGGTTTCAGTGTGGTTTTGCTCCGGGATATATTTATTTCAAGGGTTTCGGTGTCATCTGGGGGCAATGTAGTAAGGTCAGACAAGGTTCTAAAGTTATTATTGGTCTGTTCATTAACGGGTGCACCAACGATGGTCGAATTTTCATCAGTAGATCTAATGTTGATATTCTTAGGTGGCTTCCGCAGGAGGTTCGTACTTAATATATAATGGATCGGTCAACCCTTTATTATTTGTCAGTTTGAAAGCACAGAAATAACTTTTGTCTTTTTCAAACGCTTTATTCTTATGAATATGCAACTGGGTAATCATATCTTTGAATCCATGGAAATAAATATTGAATTCCTTTAAGAGATTCCGTCCTAAGACTATGGGTAGTGATACTGTTTCATCTGGAATCACCAAAAGAGGAATCTTTCGACATTGTCCACGAAATTCAATATAGGCATCGAGCTTACCATACGTTCTTATCGCTGCATTTCCTAAACCGCGGAGTCTCGAATCGAAGGTTCCATTGCTAATGAGTACAGGGATAGCAGATTGTTTCAAAAAACTAATTGGACTGCCAGTGTCGAAAAGAGACAAAAGTCTTACCATTTCTGTGTAGTCTCCCCGACCATATGTAAAAACAACACATACCAGATTAATTGCGCTGCTTTCGCTGTTAGTTTTATCGTCAGTTATATCACTATCGTTCTTCGGTTCGTTAACATAGGCAGCGGTATTGATGTTGCGAATAACTCTCATGACTTTCTTTGAACTCGGGCAATCTCAAAGTTGATGTCCAATC
Organism: Odontomyia ornata; assembly: GCA_963969285.1. Taxonomy (NCBI): domain Eukaryota; kingdom Metazoa; phylum Arthropoda; class Insecta; order Diptera; family Stratiomyidae; genus Odontomyia; species Odontomyia ornata. The sequence goes on from OZ017741.1 coordinate 52,409,696, forward strand.
TCTCAACATTTGAAGCACGAACCTGGTGCACGCTTCTCGTAAGGGCCAGAATTTTGATAGTGGCCTCGTCTGGTGCTGTAAAAACAGTGTGGCGTTTCTTCCGCGACAACGATAACGATATATTTCGCAGCAGTTGATCTGGGTACCGTTGCAGCAGGTACACCGAAAGTTGCAGCAAATTGGCGGAAAGTTGTGGTGACTTCACGTGTGTTGTTATAACACACCTTTGAATAGATATAATGCACCTTTTGTGACGCTCAAGTAACTCCTTCAGCTGTCAAGCAGTGCGTGCTCCTAGAAGTAAGCACGGATCAGTATTGCGGACCTTTAGACCGTCCACGATGAGGTTAACAAATTCGATTTCCATGGGTCGGGCAGGCTTGGTAATTGCTTGCATTTCGAAGAAATATCTCTTCCACGTCTCGTTCTTCTGATCCCAACTACGGGCTTGCAGTTGGCGGTAGACGTCTTGTAGAGTGAACGGGCGACCTAATTTCACCATCAGCTCAGTTTGGAGGCTTGCATAGTCTGCGTCACGAGTGATTCTGAGAAAGGCTTTCGCAGTTCCCAAGGGGAGATGTCGAAGGCATAACAGTTTAAAGTGATCATCTATACTCTTGGTTGCCAAAAAATTAACTAGATTGGCTACGAAGCTCAGGACATCATAGTTGTCTTCGGTGACTTCGTTAGCCAAGGCTTTAGGGACAAGGAGGCGGTTATAACATCGTGGACAGCAGTTGTTTTTGCAGGGGCAGTGGTTTCATCGGTAACGACAGCGGCTGCGGTGAAGGGTGTATAGAAAAAATCGGGACATCGGTGTGGGCATCGGTTGTAACAGTGCAATCGGTAACTGTAGAATCAGAAGCGGTTGTTGTGGCAATATCTGTCGTGATTAAAGGCGCAGATGGGACAACAGTGGTGCTAATGGTTTTCGCAGCCGTGTTGTAACCTCACATTCGAATTCGGGTGAATGATTATCGGCAGGTGTGTTATCGGTTCTCACGAATTGTTGCTTTCAGAGAAATTTACGCCCTCTCCATCGTAGAGGAGCCTATCGTAGAAGAGCTTTAGCTGCACGACTGAGGCCTAGGTGGCGTAACCACACTGGCCGTGGCAAGTACCTCCAACCGTTGGTTCTTTGTTACCCGGACCATCACGTTATCAAAAGTTTTTTTGTTTATGACACCGTGGTTACCACACATCTGAGTTATAATCGCCTTTTTTTAAACTTTACAAGCTCGTTAGGTTGTTAGGTCAGCGGTTTTTCTCCGTCTCTTCTTCTTTCTATTACCTTTCCTTGTACAATTCAATTGGAGTCACACGCATTAACTAGTGGTTTTCATACAAATTTTTCATTACAATTTGGTTTTTTTGTTTCATCATGATACATTAATAATCAAAAAGAATGTTAAGGCTCAGATACTAAGTTTTAGAAACCATAAATAATACTAGTTGACGGTTTCAATGTACTTTTTGAATTCAAATTTATTCTTGTAAACACCGCAGGCTTTAAACACTTATTCCATCCACAGTGCAAACTAAGGATGGAACAAGCGTGCATTGCAACAGAAAGTAGTTTTACTAAAGCAATATGTATGGTAGTACATAAACATTACGGGTTCCCCACATTTTCACATGTGCTTCCATTACTACCTAATAAATTTGAGTTTATGCTTTAACAGGGTATTTTTTGTCCATGAATGCCTAATCAAAATGAACATTGGAGACCACGTAAAGACTATCGATGGTTAAACGCTTAGACCATTGCAGACCCCTACCTTTTACCTCTCATCCATGATTTTGCGCCACAATTATCGAACTGCTGCATATTTTCAACCTTAGATCTTGCAAAGGCTTATCATCAAATATCTGTAGTTCCTGAAGGCATTACAGAGAAGGCAATTTGCACACCTTTTGAGCTCTCTGAATTCACACGGATAACTTTCAGGCTGTGCAATGCAGCGCAAACCTTTCAGAAATTTATCTCTTACTCTATACAATGAGACTTAAACTTTTGTTTTGTCAATCTGTATAATATTTTGGTCATTTCTTCTTCCAAGTCCGAGCATTTAGTTCATTTAAGGCACATTTTTTACCGACTCCTTGGTTCTCGCTTTATTCTCAATGTTCGAAAATTTAAATTTCTCCAAGCACAAGCGAGATTTCTTGGCTACTTACTTAACCCTGAAGATATTAAGCCAGCTCCAGATAAGGTTCAAGCAATTATAAATTGTTCAAAACCCAAAGCGGCTGAGGATTTAAGGAGACATTTAGGCTTGTTAAATTTCTACCGCGGATTTCTATCCAATGCAGTCAATCAAAATTGTTCAAAAAGCCCGATGAGATTGAGTGGTCTCTCGAAGCCGTTCTTGCTTTTGGAACCACAAACGGCATTTAATTGACTCTACGCTTTTGGCGTTTCCTCAAGCCGAAGCTCATCTGGCATTATATGAGGATACTTCAGGTAATGCTGTAGGTGCCGCTCTTCAACAAAAGGTGAATAACCTTTGGCAACCGCTGACTTTCTTCTGTAAGCAATTAAACTCATCTCAATGAAATCAAAGTACCTACGATCGAGAACTACTAGCTGCTTACTTAAGCATTAAATACTTTGTAATGTGACGCCTACGCCCGGGAATCGAAGTGATTCCGATCCCGAACCCTTGCACTCGGCCAGATGGGTATGACCTCGAAACGCAAGCGGACTTCATCTTTCGTGCGGATATCGTTGCGCAGAAAATATTTTTTTTATCTCCAAATATTTAGATCTGTGGATTTAAATATTTGAAACAGAATATTAATCAAAACCCCGACGCATTTCGAGACATATCCATTTGGGAATGCCCCCTCCACCGTGGCCATCGAAAAACTATGCCACGGGCGACAAATGGAGATGCACATTGCCGCCATGTGGCGTTCCATTCCACACACATCTGTTTTGTCGGTGGTTGTCGGATTGACAGTCCGGCGCCACGAGGAAAAAGAAACGGCGGGAAATAACAGAGATTTTTAGTTGTCAACGAAAAATTATATTTTTGTACGATTGACTGTTTAAAAAAAAAAGTAATTAAAATTCCGAGGTGTTTTTGTGAATAATAGATCGTTTGGAGAAAATTGCAAATCCTGGAAAGTTGGCCATCATCTGGTCTTGTGCCTAAGAAGTTGGAGCGGTGTTCGATAATTTCGAGATTGAAATGCAAATTGGACGACCTTAAAAACGAAAGGAAATGGACATTCTGGACATCGCGAGGGTGCTAATAAATGTCGATAAATAAAACCCTGCGCCGGAAAGCGCTGAGTGTGCTTCGTGGCGAAACGTAGGTGCGAACAAAAAATGACGGTACCGTTTGTTTTTAACAGTTGGAATCTTTGACAGGTGGCGTTGCGTTGGATCGCTCCGAGGATCTTTTGTACTGTTGCTCCGCATAAGCCTGATTGAAGGATGTATACATATATGTATATTAAGCTAGAGAGCGCGTTGCGAATTAAGATGTGAAATGCTTTACAACTGCATTACTGTTTCGCCAACTCCTTTAATATAGGATTCAAGAATGTAGAGAACGTTCTGTTTGATGGAAAGCAAGGTACCGCCGTTCTTAGAAACGAGTGTAAATGTTACTTGTCAAAAAAAAAGGAGAAAGTAAGAAAATTTATTTATATAATGAAACAGTAGTAAATGTTCATGCATTTATTATTAACGTTTGACTAGGTATTATTCGTTATGACGGGTTGACTGGTTATAAGAAGAAATACGGAGTAACGTAAAGTAGGTTTCTTCTCCGTATGGTTTTGTTTTGTATCGCGTTTGGAAAACGGGCATGTTCAGGTGGCTGAAAATATTGTAATTGAGCGTAACCCATTCGGAGACCCGCGACCGAAATCCTCTCCGAACTAGCTGGCCGACAAGCAGCCACCGCGTGAATGGGTTACGGTGCACGGATTGGTTGACCTGTTGGTACCATCCGTTGGTACTACTCAGACTTAACGTCTAGAACCGATGAGAGGTCGGTTCCGCGTTCGAACTTAAAAGGTGGAAAATCATTACAAATGGCGCCCAACGTGGGGCCTAAAACATCCTAAGGGGTAAAGAAATTCGCGTCTTCTGACGAGTTGGTCCTTTACGGAGGATGTAAAGTACTCTGGTACTCGAGTCCCACTATCAGGGGCAGTGGAGTTGTGTGATACACACTAGAAGTCGCTTCACGTGAGTTGTAGCTTCCGCTCTCCTTTGTTTGATTTTTTTTTCGCGACAGAATCCTTCCGATGTGTTGTCCCAGGTTAACCCCTGTAAGGACCTTCTATTTTCTTGATGGAACTGCCAGTCTGATGGGTTTACCTATCAGCATGGACTCTCAAGAAAAAAGAAGGCTACCTTGCCTTTAAGATGTGCATGCCGGAGGAAGGCCGAGGAATCACCTCCCAGGGTGCTGGATACTAACGCCTGAATCCGGAAAAGGAACCGGTCCGCCGATATCATATCGTTGAACCCTGTAAAGTTCAGGCGCCAACTCTCCATGATACGAGGCGTCGGGTCTCGAAAGGGTGTCAATGCGTTCCCGGGGGGAATCGCATCCTCGATTGACCTGTCGTACTGAACTGCCTCGGGGGCTAGAGGTACCAACGGAGGTGCGGTGCTGTGTCGTGGTCTATATTCGGGAGCTCTGGGATCCATTCCCGAGTTCCTTGGAGGTGGGACCCATTGCTCGGATGGTCGAGAGTGGGGCATAGCCACACTGGGATTGGGCTCCCAGCCAAGCGGAGTTCTCACGCGGCTGGGTGGTTGGCTCATAGGGAGATTCTGGAGCTTTCCCTCCAGGTTGCCAATCCTCTCCGACATATCTCTCATCAACGCCACGAGGGTGTCAATGGAGTGGGCGGACGGCATGGGTGTCACCTCGGACACGACACTTGCGGCCGGAACTTCACCACCTACGGCTCCTTGAAGGTCTAGGAGTGGTTGGGACGGTTCGGCCTCTGGAACTCCTTTCGCCACTGCTCCACGCGTTGGTAGGGGCGTTCCGAGGGGGACGTCTAGGGCGGTCCGCTCGATGGGTCGCCGGCATAAGGGACACAGCTCGGACGTGAGGAGGAGCTGTTGGACACAGGCACGGTGGAATCGATGTCCACAATCCAATCGCACGCTGTGTACCCCCTCCACTACGTCCTCGAAACAGATCCCGCAGTTCGCGGGTTGGACCGTTTTGGACCGGGTCCACCGCTTATCGGGAGTCCGCTTCGTTGCCATTTTTGGTTCTGTCTTGTGTGTGGTTGCTACGGTAAAAATAAAAAAAAATATAAAATACACTTATTCCTACTATAACCCTAATATATATAAAAGAAACTTAAGAGTAGGTTCGTGGCCGATAGTGGCGAGCTATTGATATAGGGGAGAAAAAAAATTTATTTAAATTATACTTTCCTTTTCAGCAGTCGACTCCTTCAACGGGAAAGGAGAGTGCGTGGTAATCAGCCGAAGAAAGGGTGCCTTTGGTCGGTCTACGAAATTTAACCCCATACCCACATACATTACAAACCGTTTCTAATCTACGTTAAAGGACTCGACGAGACAAGTGGTATAGCTACCGTAACAGCTTAGTACGCGGTCAAAACTCCCGACGCGTGGAAGCATTCCGGGCTCCGCAATTCCAGCATATGCCACCGAACGTTGAACCGATACCACTCGTCTATCACGCATACGAAATAGTTAGAATCCTTCCGCGACATAAAGGCAAGGTAGCCTTCTATTTTCTTGAGAGTCCATGCTGATAGGTAAACCCATCAGACTGGCAGTTCCATCAAGAAAATAGAAGGTCCTTACAGGGGTTAACCTGGGACAACACATCGGAAAAAATCAAACAAAGGAGAGCGGAAGCTACAACTCACGTGAAGCGACTTCACGCCCCTGATAGTGGGACTCGAGTATCAGAGTACTTTACATCCTCCGTAAAGGACCAACTCGTCAGAAGACGCGAATTTCTTTACCCCTTAGGATGTTTTAGGCCCCACGTTGGGCGCCATTTGTAATGATTTTCCACCTTTTAAGTTCGAACGCGGAACCGACCTCTCATCGGTTCTAGACGTTAAGTCTGAGTAGTGCCAACGGATGGTACCAACAGGTCAACCAATCCGTGCACCGTAACCCATTCACGCGGTGGCTGCTTGTCGGCCAGCTAGTTCGGAGAGGATTTTGGTCGCGGGTCTCCGAATGGGTTACGCTCAATTACAATATTTTCAGCCACCTGAACATGCCCGTTTTCCAAACGCGATACAAAACAAAACCATACGGAGAAGAAACCTACTTTACGTTACTCCGTATTTCTTCTTATAACCAGTCAACCCGTCATAACTAATAATACCTAGTCAAACGTTAATAATAAATGCATGAACATTTACTACTGTTTCATTATATAAATAAATTTTCTTACTTTCTCCTTTTTTTTTGACAAGTAACATTTACACTCGTTTCTAAGAACGGCGGTACCTTGCTTTCCATCAAACAGAACGTTCTCTACATTCTTGAATCCTATATTAAAGGAGTTGGCGAAACAGTAATGCAGTTGTAAAGCATTTCACATCTTAATTCGCAACGCGCTCTCTAGCTTAATATACATATATGTATACATCCTTCAATCAGGCTTATGCGGAGCAACAGTACAAAAGATCCTCGGAGCGATCCAACGCAACGCCACCTGTCAAAGATTCCAACTGTTAAAAACAAACGGTACCGTCATTTTTTGTTCGCACCTACGTTTCGCCACGAAGCGCACTCAGCGCTTTCCGGCGCAGGGTTTTATTTATCGACATTTATTAGAACCCTCGCGATGTCCAGAATGTCCATTTCCTTTCGTTTTTAAGGTCGTCCAATTTGCATTTCAATCTCGAAATTATCGAACACCGCTCCAACTTCTTAGGCACAAGACCAGATGATGGCCAACTTTCCAGGATTTGCAATTTTCTCCAAACGATCTATTATTCACAAAAACACCTCGGAATTTTAATTACTTTTTTTTTTTAACAGTCAATCGTACAAAAATATAATTTTTCGTTGACAACTAAAAATCTCTGTTATTTCCCGCCGTTTCTTTTTCCTCGTGGCGCCGGACTGTCAATCCGGCAACCACCGACAAAACAGATGTGTGTGGAATGGAACGCCACATGGCGGCAATGTGCATCTCCATTTGTCGCCAGTGGCATAGTTTTTCGATGGCCACGGTGAAGGGGGCATTCCCAAATGGATATGTCTCGAAATGCGTCGGGGTTTTGATTAATATTCTGTTTCAAATATTTAAATCCACAGATCTAAATATTTGGAGATAAAAAAAATATTTTCTGCGCAACGATATCCGCACGAAAGATGAAGTCCGCTTGCATTTCGAGGTCATACCCATCTGGCCGAGTGCAAGGGTTCGGGATCGGAATCACTTCGATTCCCGGGCATAGGCGTCACATTACAACTTCAGGTTCTCTCTTGAGGGCAGGCCTTCAATGTTGTTCACTGATCATAAACCCTTCACATATGCTTTAAAATAAAATCCTTGTAAAGCATCTCTTCATCAACGTGGGCATTTAAGTTACATTAGCCAGTTTACATCAGATATCCAACATGTTTCAGGAAAAGGTAACGTTGTTGCAGACGCTTTATCTAGAATTTTGGAAATAAAAGTCCCGAGTACTCTCGCTGTTTCAGCAAATGCAGAAACACAAAAGGACGACACAATACTTCAGAGCCTCTTAAACAACAGTTCATATAAATTTGAACAACTGCCTATTTTCGGATCATACTCTAAAATTTTCTGTGATACATCTCAAAAAAGACCACGACTATATATTTCGGTCAAGTTTCAAATAGAAGTATTTAACGTAGTTCATGGTCTCTCGCATCCAGGTATAAGAGCTATAAACAAGCTTCTAACTTCTAAATACTTTTTGTCATCCATGAATCGAGATGTCAACAATTGGACGGAAGCTGCGCCACTTGCCAAAAGTGCAAAATCACCCGTAGAAAACTTGCATTCTTTCCTGTGTCGACGAATAATTTCCAGACAATACATCTTGACATTGTCGGCCCTCTGCAACATTCGAAGGATTTCAAGTGTTGCTTAACTGTGATTGACAGGTTTACACGTTGGCCTGAAGCAATACCTTTGGTAGACATTTTTGCACAATTTTGTGGCAAGGCTTTATGTCCAGAGAAGATACCACGCTTTGGGATTTCAGCTGAAATAATTACTGAACAGGAAAGACAATTTGAAACTTCATTATTCGCAAAATTAGGAAAGTTCCTGGTTTCGGAAGACAAAGAAAGACAGCATATCATTTGCAATCCAATGGCATGTTGGAAAGATGGCATAGATCGCTGAAGGCTGCTACCATGGTCCATAATACACCATCTCGGACGAGGGTCCTTCCTGTTGTGTAGTTAGGTTTACGCTGAGCCTTTAAAGAAGATTTAGCGGCTAGTCCTGCTGAATTGGTATAAGGGGAAATCTGCGACTACCAAGTGATCTAGTTGTACAAAATAAATCATCACATAACGAAACAGGTTTTATAGGAGGCTATCGACATTTTACTTTTGGATAAGACATTAGCCACTTCACCAAATACTTTTAGGAAGTTTATGAAAAATGTCAATACAAAAACCTGGATTCTAGTTTGCTTATTCAATGCCAAGAGAAAAGAAAATAGAATATGTACACATTGAATCAGTAAAAATCTATGTAGAAGTTGGTTTTCAAATGAATCTAGAATTGTTCATTTGAATTTAAGTTAGTAAAACAATAAATGTTTAAATGGTTATAATTTGAATGAATTGTTATTGTTGCAATAAATAACTTTCATCAGAGTGTTATTTAAATGGAAGAACCCAGATGGCGGCAATACCATTTTTGTCAGGGCGACGTGATGTCGGACTTTTGTCGTGGAGCTGCTCACTCTGCAGCAAAAAGTCAGCTTGTATACTCCTTGCAAACTGCTCAAACAAATTTAGGAAAGTCGTGCTGCGGTGTAGGGTTACCTACACTATGGCTACGAGTCATCACTCTACTTTATCCTTGGCTAGAGCTTACCGGAAAACTCGACACTTTCCTGATCGTAAGACTAGCTTGAAATCCAGTGTTGGGTTAGTATCCTTGCAAAAAATACAGTGTGGTTTGCTCCTATATTCTTATCATTCCCATTTCACCACATTTGTAGCATAGGGAAATCCTATCAGCTCCTTTGCATGTACGGTATGACCATACTTCAGGTACTTGAAGCAGTGGAGTGGTACTGTTCTTCGACATACTCTGCAGATGATCCACCATATCCTTACTTCCCCCTAACTCAGAAGCTTTTCAGCATCCTTTTGGCCAGGTCGATGATGAGCATGGTTTATCCCCTATTTGATCTACATTCAGTCTTCTTTAACCCCACTTCCAGTTTGGATCTCCCATTTGATGGCCTTCTGTATCTTAGTTAGGTCTGAGAAGCAGTCGATGTTCCTAAATTCTATCAATCTCATCGGTTCAAGTGAGGCTACAGTTGCTTTTTTTGCCAAAAGTTTTACTTGACTGCATTGCGAAAGCTTCTTCATTATTAGTCTTTGCTCAAATACAGAACAGAGGCCCGGTCAGACTATGGTGAAACCAAGTTGGTTAAACCACTCTGATGGCAGTTTCGGTGTCTTCGCTCTTTAGGCTTCTTCTGACCTCCTGAAAAACAACTTCGTATGGTCGTCTTTCCTTGAGTTTTGTGAGTAGTGCCTGCCACAGAGGTCCTTTCTGCTTCGTTCAGTGTACTTCTTTTTATTGGGAGTCTTTGAAAACCTTATTTTCTGGGACCTTCTGGAGGAGTTTTTTGGTCACTGTTTTGGTTGGCACTATCTAGAAACACTGACTTCACATTTTACGCACATTCATTTCCTTCTCTTTTCTCCTTTTATGCCATTTCTATATGCGTTGGTACGGAATATAACGAAATTTGTAACCACGCTGGAGGTTACAATTTTCCTCCGATTTTCACCAAAGTTTCAAAAACGATGTATTGAGTAAATATCACAACAAAATTCGTGAGCCAGCTGTATCGGCCAAACGAAAACAAAATGGTGGCCATTTTAGACGAAAAATTGTGAGTTCGGTTCTGTTGGTACAAATTTCCACGGAACTGTGCAATGAATATCACAATCAAAATCTCCAAAGCCGATCCCTCTGAAACAAAATGGCTACCGCTTGAAGGTCAAAAAGCGTGCAAAATTTCGTTAGTGTAGTTGTGACCAAACCTTTTAACCGATGTTAATGAAATGCGGTTCTTCGGTAAAGATTGTCAGTACCTAAAGAGTTTTGTAAAAAAACTGGAGGTCAGGTCTCAAAAAAAAAATGGCGGCTACTTAATGCTCAAAACTTCAAAGGCTTCTAAAAGTCGCAATTTTGATCCGATGCTTATGAAACTTAATTTTAAGATAAAAATTAATTACAGGTAGATCTAAGAACTTTTTTATTTTGGTAGATCATCCAAGTGCAAGTTTCAAATAGCGTTGGCTTAAATTAACTATTTTTTAAGATCGTTATGACCCTCTAGCGGCCACATTTTCCAACGGATATTGATGAAACTTGAAAATCGCTTTTAAAAATTCAAAATGAAAAAACAACGTTCATTATTATAGAGCAAAACAATGTCAACATCGGGTGAAAAATAAATCAGTCGAAAATTACAAACCTAATATTTGTTGCTGCCATTTTCACTGAAAATTGAATACTTTTGCACTGTTTAGAGTGATTTTCTGATTTGAAAGAGATTTCGCACATTAATTGATGAGTCAGTTAGACACGAAAGTTTTTAAAAATCCAAAAACAAATGCATGCATTCAAAATGGCTATTTGAGTAGCAATGAAATAATGAATATTTTTCCTGGAAAAGTTGGAAATAGTTTACTTGGCAATATTTATAAAACAAATCATTTTCAGGGTGTTGCAAAATATTTTTAATAATACTGTGTGTCCGTCCGTCCGTCCGTGCGTCACAGAAAGTTTCCTCGGAAACCATATAAGCTAGAGTAATGAAATTTTCTACATAGGTAAGAAGTTATGCCCTCACAAAATTTGTAGTGCAAAAAAATTTTAAGGTGTTTAAGGGGAGGGGCCACCCTATGCACAGGGGTGACTCTTAAAAAAAAATATTTTACCATAGATAGCTAATATGGGTGTCAAATAAAAGATTATGGTGAGAGATTTTCAAAACAGGTCCTAAACATGTAGCATTTGCAAGGAGGGGTGAAGGGAAAGGGGAAATGTACGAATATTATTTGTCAAGAGTTTTACTTGACCGCATTATGGAATTCTTCTTTGTTATTGGATTCTGCTACAAATTTGAACAGTATATACTGGTCAAATTCAGAGCAGGGCTCCGGTCAGCCAAGCTATAGCCAGGCTAGGTTAGTTACACCACTTTGTTGATAGTTTTGGTGATTCTCCTTATATCCTATATAACATCTGCGTACGAACATCTTTCCTCAAGTTTAATGAGTAGTGCCTGCTAAAAAGGTCCTTTCTGCTTCATTTAATGTAGAGTAAATGCGGGTAAGATGCCGCACCTGGGGAGATCCACACGTTCTCTAAAATCTCACCCAAAACATATTCAGCGCCATAAACAATAGGCAAACGTCACTATCACGGTACTGTCGTGTGTTAAGCATTTAGCCAGTGCAATTTGTGAATCAACAAATGCTATTCCAGTTCTGTGTATCTGAAATTTTCCCTTGAAAGTTTTTTATGTGTCTGCTTTCTTCGTCAATTTGCACCGTTCGAGGAATTGTTTTCTACTACAGCGTTTGGGAATAATTTGCCGTCATTATGAATATATAAAGTTAGATTTGAATCTATTACATATTCCATGTTATTTGAAAAGCCATACGGCATCTCTACCAACTAAAAAGGAGAGATGCCGCTTTATATTTTGGTAAGAAATGAGGGGTCTCTCCCTTCAAATTTGACGGACCGTATTGACGTATGAGCTAATAATTTTTTTTTATTTTGCTCAGGGATACTAAGTCTGACTGATTCAAAATAATCCCCGGTGTATATTAAAGGTCATCAACCGCAATGACCAAAGTAAGTTAGACCAAAGACCAACTCCGTGAGGCGGTCCTTAAAGTTAAATTGGGTGAAATTAGTACAAGTGAAGCTCAAAGACGTCTTTATGTACCACCTCCAACATTAAACCGCAAAATGATATCAGGCAACATGGAGAAAAGTAGTCTTGGGCCTCACGGCAAGTTTTACTGTTTTTATTGAAATTGATGTAAAACATATTTTTTCATGAATTTTCAATCTATCTGAATTTCAAAATGAGATACTTTGCAGATTTACTAGGAAAAGCAAATGAAAAACAATGAGTGGAACATATTAAATGGCTATCAGCCTCTGAATTTGCTCTAGACAGAAAAATTGTCAGAGCCATTGCCTTTAAATTTGCCGAAAAGCTAAAGTTTTGTGAACATACAGCAATGGCCAGTATCGCCTTGTTACAGTCTTTTTAGAGAGGTATCCTAAACTATCACTTCGACAGTCAGAAGGACTTTCGCTCTCTATAGCCAGAAGAATGAATATTGATAATGTAAAAGACTTTTTTTGACTTGCTGCAAAAGTGATGGAGGAAAATGGTCGCTTAGAAAAGCTCTCCCATATATATTTAATATGTATGAAATAAGTGTGCAGCTTCTAAATGAAACCTGGAAAAGTTATAACGTTAAAAGGAATTAAGGACGTTCATTTAATTACTACGAAAGTACGAGGGGAGAGTGCAACCGTAGTTGCATGCTGTTGTGCAAATGGTAGCTTCATTCCATCTATGTTGATTTCTAAAGGTTTCAACAGAAAGCCGGAACTTTTTGGTGGTGTACTAGCAGAGCCCAATGTATATATGAACAAAAAATCATCAATTCAGACCTTGTTCTACGTTGGCTGAAAGAGCAATTCATACCGCATAAGCCAATTGGAAAGTGTTTACTAATCTCAGACGGCCATACCTCTCATTGCTCTAACGTAGAAATGCTCCCAGTTGCTAAGTGTCTAACTAGTTATTGCACACATGTTTTTCAGCCTTTAGACAGGATTTTTTTAGGCCCCTTAAAGCCTACTTTAATCAAGAAGCACAAACGTGGGCGTGGAATCATAGCAGCCAAAAATTTTACTAGATAACGCTGGTGAAATCATTGGAAAAGCATGGTTTAAAGCCGGTTGCGTTGGGAATGCTATGAGTGGATTCAAATCGACGGGTATTTATCCATTTGACCCGAATGTGGTACCAGGCTATTTTTTCTCAACGTCGAAATCTGGAACTGTTGAAACAACATTGTTGGAAGCTGGACGTGTTGTCTCTACAGAAGGAGATGTTGTTTCTGCAGTTTCAGCTTCCATGCACTCAATAGCTCCAGTGTAGCTTTTTGTTGATGCAGAGCCAGTATATTTATGTGCAAGCAATGGGACCAATGAGAATTCACACAGTTCAGTCAGAGATTCCTCCCAGTAAATATTTGCATGAAGTATCACTCATTCCTGTGATGCCGACACACTTATGGAAAAGCTCGAAGCAAGGAGCTTATGTCTTGAATTCACCTCAAATAATAAAAAATAACAATAAAATCATCCAGGAAGGGACAAAAAAGGATGCGTTAAATAGAAAAAAGCAAAACATAAGAAAACGGTTGTAAAATCAATCAATCAATCTTTAGTTTTGAACAATAAAGAAAATGATGGCGATTGTCTTTGTGTAGAGTGCTACGAACGGTACTCAATGACAACCAAACGTATTGATTGGCTGTGCTGCGTAAAATGCATATATTGGCTAAATTCAACAAGTACGATGTGACAACAAGTGTAACACATTCCAATAGAAAGAATAATTCGAAAAGCGGCGAGAATTCTTGAAAAATAGATGCGGTGTCTCCACCATCTGGAAGTGGCGTCTACACTGGGGGTCGAGTAGAGGCGCCATTTTGTATACATTTTAAAAATAATTTTTTTTCATGCTTAAACCAAACAAAAGAAATTTATTTTTTATATTTATAGTTTACACAAGAATCAAGAAGAAAACTTATCCCCATAGTGGTGACCTCGTTTTTGTTCACATTTTTGTTACACGAGTCATGTGCTCGCCATCTTTTTACTTTCGCCGCAGGTCGTAGCTTCACGAGTCAGCGCAAGACGCCGCATGCAATCCCGACATGCCCGATCACGCACCAGACCGCCCTACGCATGCCCGAACAGACGCCGCGTTTACATGTGTACGTCACACCGCCTCGATCACATGTTCGATTGCGCCGCCAACACTTCGCACAGTGTCGCATGCCCGACCCAGCACAGTGTCGCATGCCCGACCCCGCACAGTGTCGCATGCCCGACCCCGCACAGTGTCGCACGCCCGACCCCGCACAGTGTCGTATGCCCAACCTCGCACTGTAGCCGCACAGCAACATTCACGACATTGAAATCGCATCTTCCGAACACATGCTACGCAACCCGCCATTGCTCCAGCCTCATTTACGGCATTTTTCAACGCCATTTTTGGATCGTGACATTCTCATCAAAATGTTACTTGGGAGGGAGTACTGTGGCGTCCACATGCTCACCGCAAGGAGCGCATCAAGCAGTTAGTGGATGGCATGAATTTCATAACTCATGTCAACGAGACACTCACTTCGTTCGCAACCTCCGACGAGTCAAGTCGCGCGCGCCAATATGTAGTTCTTCACTACATTCAATTCAATACTTACAACTCTGTCTTTAGTTTTACCAATAAAGTTATGTTTGTGTTCTAGTAAAAGTAATATTCTTTTCTTTCTCATGGGGATCGCGCATAGCTTATTAACAATCCCCATCCATTTTTTTCGAAATTACAAGTTTTTTTGAAAACATGCTGCCACTTTCCCGCAGAGAGAACTTTATTTTCTGGGACCCTTTGAAGGAGTTTTTTGGCTGCTTTGGTCGGCACTATCTAGAAATGCCATTTCTATCAACGCTTCCTCGGGACAATTTACTTTTCCTTGACCTTCTGTTCTTCTTAAGAGCTTTTTTACCTCCACGAACTCATTCTAATACTTTTCTATGAGTTGCTTTAACTTTTTTCAAAATGTTTTCTGCTTTTAGAATTAGTCTTTCTTATTGAAAGTGCTCATCGGTTATTGTATTTTTTAGCCTCTACTCTAGAGAAAAGTTCTCTACTTCAGTTTTTGAATACAATGCTTTAGTCACATTTTCAGCGATGCCAGTAACAACGCAATGTCACTTCGATTGTCACCTTGCTAATTTCTTCTTCTACCATGATTTGTTCTTAAGGGCCTTCCACACATTGGCCCAACATGGGCCAACAAAGGCCAACGAAAATGTGTGGAGGGTGCATTGGCACATGTTGGCCGGCGTTGGCCAATGTTGTCAGTTTTTCGACACATATCAAAGGAATGTTGGCTTATTTTGGTGTATGCTGGCGGTTGCGTCCACACATTGGGCCAATACTCATTTCGTGCGGGACCATCGACGTGGTAGTATGGGCTTGTGGTAACGAAGAATTGAAAGTTGATAATTAAAAATGTCATTTTCATGGAGCCACGAAGAACCATTCAAATTTTTGGATTTATTCCAAGTATAGACCGCAATTTGGAACCCTAAAAGTGCAGTGCATGAAGACAAAATTAAGGTATATTTGCATTAATTAGTCACTGAACGGAAAAATAGTGGATATTAGTCGGTTATGTATCTGCTACTTGCGCTTTTTGTTCTTAAGTGATGAAAACCACTGTTTGCATTGAAACCAAAGTCGTTGAAAGTGTAAATATAAAGCGAGTGAAAAGTATTCGTTTCAAATAGAAGAAAATCATGCGAATTGCGCTTAACCGGCATTATTGAAAACATGAACAATTTACGAATAATACAAAATTTTTGGTACACTTTTTCATATAATGATTTTTTTATTTCAGATTCTAAAAGTCCTAATCAAGACCTTTTATTTGATACTAAACTCAACGACCTTTGGTTGGTAAAATTTTTTAAGGGCTAATTCGTTATAAGGGGGAACCCCCATTAAAAAAAATGTTAAATTTTGGTAAGACCTTAACTTTTGAGAGACGGACGGACGGACAAACATGTCGCGAAACTAGTAAGTCTTTGTAAAAAAAACTTTTAACAAAGACCTAAAAAAGGAAAGTCTGATGTCGTCTTTTAGAATGCATCTAAAGGAAAAGCAAGAATCGATCCATTCGGGTATGAGCAAGGATGAAATTAACGCATCGATTGGGATATATGTACTATGACACAATGGAGGGTTTTCTCAAGGAAAAAACCGATGCAACATCATCATATCAAGAGAAGAAGAAAGTGTAAGTAAAACAAATAAATACATTAGAATATCATACAATTTTTAGGGTTTTGTACTAAAATATAAAATCCTATTGAAATCGCGATCTATCTGTCCATCTGTGTATCACAGCAGTTTATCTCCGAAACTATAGAAGCTACAGATACCGAATTTGGTGGACATATTAGAAGTGATGACTTCTCAAAAGTTCACATATCAGAAAAATGTTCAGAGGTTCTTCAGGGTGGGTCTCCCCATTTCAGAAGAGGACCCTTAATAATTTTTTTATCAAAGGTAAGCATTTGGGGGGTCATAAGAAAGGTTCCGATTACAGCTTTCCAAAACAGGTCTTAAAACAGTGCTACCAGCTTTATGGGGTAAAGGTGAAGGGGTAATGCAAGAAAAATGTGTGTCCCTCCCCCTCGCGTTTAGACACCTTTGATCCCAAATACCTGGAAAAAATCATGGAGTTACTTCTTTATGCGAATAACAGCGACAAATACCGTCGAAGGCAAAACTCACTCAACTTTAGGAGTAATAGCACTATATATGAATTTTCCATTATCCTTAATTAAATCATAAGCGTACCCTTAAACTTAACAAAATTTAATATATACGTAGTTCTATGCAAGGTTCTTATATCCTGTAAGTTTCATAAAAATTGATACATATGTACGAAAGTTATAGCCATTTGAAATTTCTCTAATTACAACAACAACTACACATGGCTTTCCTTCGGTATGGGCTTTTCATCGAACCAGACACTACAGTTTTATTTGGATCTTCTCAAGATCTTCAGATAATATGTATAACATAATTATTTTTGAGAACTCATGAAATGGATGATATTGGTAGTACCGCACAAAATGGCGGTCGCTGAAAATGAAGACATATTGGTTTTTCTTGTCTAGAGGTTATTATTCTTGGTGACTGCATGTCATAGTTTGAGTACAAAGCTCATCTGACATGATCATGGGTCCATCTACTCGACTTGTTAATAAGTAAAACTGAAATACTTTGAATTTTAATAACAGAAAATTTTTTGTTTTAAACAAATTGATACATTCAGTTTTAATAATAGATAATTTTATGCTTACCTATAAACTAATTGATACTTGAATTTTATTAGAAGACAATTTTTTGTTTTTAAATAAATAGATATATTCAATTTTAATAATTGATTATTTTATGCTTCTAAACTAATTGATACTTGAAATTTAATAGAAGAAAATTCTTTTGTTTTTTAACGAATTCATGCTTTCAATCTTAATAACAGATAATTTCATGTTTATAAACTAATTGATACTTGAATTTCGATAATAGATAATTTTTTGCTTTTAAACTAATTGATAAAAACAAAACAAGTTGAGGTAGACAGACCTATGCTCATGTCAGAAGGGTTTTGTACTCAACTTACAAAATGCAGTAACCAGCAACGAATAAAATCAAGAAACATGTCAAAGACGATATTATTGGAGAAAATGTGAAGTTCGAGTTGAACGAATTTTGACCTCTGAGGTATTTGTTATAGTTATACCCATAAATCTCTCCCTTGATAATTTTTTCAGATTTTTTAGATCACGGGTGTCCATTCGCGAGGGAGGAAAACCATTTTTCATGTATTTCTCCCTCTGTGCCCCCACTGAAGCAAAAACTGTCAGTTTAAGAACTGTTTTGAAAAGCTCTCATAGAGAACTTTCAGTTGATACTCATATCGGCTACCTTTCATGCATTTTTTTTTTCAGAGGCCACTCCTCTGTACTGTAATCATCGATTTATGGCCTATTTTTTCGAATCCTAGAATGGTTACAAAGCCCTTTCGCTAGGAGCTCTCTCCTGCCTCTTCGACTTGTTTAAATTGAATGTACGCATCTTCATGACACCTATCACTCCTGAAATTTTCATGCAAACTCTAGCAAAGCTGTAGTGTCTAAGTCGGTAAAAAGCGCATATGGCTCCATAACCATATGTTTCCATAGTAGTACAGGGCATATTGTTCCATAGTAATACAGGAAAATTCAATCACTGTAACTTCGGTAAATACTATTCGATCTTTATGAAACTTTCAGAAAAAATCAACCTTGTAAATTGTCATCTCTTTGCTAAATTTTATCGAGTTTAAGGGTACCGTTTAGATTTTATTCAAGAAAACACAAAATTCATAAATCATACTATTACTAACAAAGGTGAGTGGATTTCGACCTCTCATGCATTTGTTGTTTTTGTACTCATTAAGGCCTACATTCATGATTTTTTTCAGATTTTTCGGATGGAAGGTGTCCAAACGCGAGGGGGCTACGCGAAAAGTTATTACATTTCCCCTTCCCCTGCCCCCTCGGTACTTATAAGGCAATTTTAAGACTTGTTTTGAAAAGACCTCATTGAGACCTTTCCAATGACACCCTACTCGACTACTAATAGTGAAATTTTTTTTGAGGGGTCACCTCCCTATATGGGGAGCCTTTGAAAAATTTAAACGCCTTTGAAACATTTTTCAACCCGTACATTTTCAAGAAGTCATCACTTCTGACCTTCCTACAAAGTTTCATGGCTGTAGCCTCTATAGTTTCAGAGAAGAAGTGCTGTGACATACAGACGGACGGACGGACGGACACAGGTCGTGATTGCAATAGGGTTTTGTATTTTAGGCCTTTTAGGTCTAATAGAATGATACTGAAACTTCCTTTATAATTGAAGTGTTCTGATCCGGTGTGAGGTGGTGCTAATATAGTTATATGCTTTCCGTCCATCGCACCAAGGCGGAATCCTTTCGTGTTGACCAGCCATTCCTCCGGACTTGTGAGAACCTGTAAAATAAAAAAAATAACACTTGTTTTTCCTTTTTTTGCAGAACTCATCGTTGCTTGGAGAAGAGGAGGCAGAACAAGCAAAGACTTTAAATGATGGTGGAAGCAATATAAAAAAAAAAGATAAACATATTAAGATCCCTGTACAGAGGAGGCGTGCAGTTAGGCTACCTGAGCTAGAAAAAGCAGAACAGGGGATGCCAAACGCTTTTCAAACATTGCACCGGGTTATGCTCAATGAAGAAAAACAAATAGACTGCTGCGAATTGTATGGAAGACTTCTTGTTAACAAACTTAGAAGAAATTCAGAGAGTGGGAGGGAACGAATTATGTACGATTTAGATGGACTAATCCTGAGACAGTCCCGCAAATTTTGTCCTCAGTGTGTGTCTTCGCCACACCAAATTGTAATAAGTACACGTACGTCTTCTTCACCAGCGACTTCTTCTTCTCCATTATCCTTCCCATCTAATGTAAACAACCGGTTTTTGTTCCAAACATCTCCACATCATTCTGTAGATCTAAGCCTAATCCTTTATTCCCAACCATATTTTGTAACTTCCCCTATCCCCTATCCAGTTATGCGCCATTGTTGAACACTTGTATTGGCCCAACATGGCCAATATGTAGAGGGCTACTATTGGCGAGCAATATTGGCCGATGTTGGCATTGGCCCATGTTGGGCCAATGTGTGGAGAGCCCTTTAGACCTCTTTTAGAGCGATCTGGAGCAGAGCATATATACTAACTACCACCTGCAATCGAGGAGCTGTCAAAATGAAAAGAGAGGCAAATAAACGTGTAAAAGATGGATTAAAGTTTACCTTTTGTTGGTAAAATTGCAAGCAAATTCAAGTTTTTGTTTACCATACATACACACTTTTAGTCTAATTCTCTCTACTCCATAAGTACCGTAGGAAATAAAATTTGTTCTAATTGCAGCTGCTATTTAGTAGATATGCTCTGATCTGGAGTACATGTAATTTTTTTAAGGGCACTTAAACGCCGCTATTATATACGGCTGATATATACTCTACGAACATTTTCATTGTTCCTTAATTCTTTAGATTCTAATAAGGTCTTTAATGTCTTTTGGTGAGTTCAGAGTTGCTCTATCTGTTGGGTTTTCCTTTCCAGCCACTATCTCCTTTCATATGTGCAGTCACTTCTTTAGTCCCATTGTTATCTTTGCAAAGCATGGAAGCCATGTGGGGTTAACACGAGCCTTTATGGGGACAGGTGCCAGATCAGTGCAAATCGAGAATCCAAACCTGCAGCACCAACTCAACAGTGCAAACTTCGAAAGTAGTCCGAGGCCTGCTAAGATTTTACCAGAACGGAGGTCGTATGATATTATAATTAGACCCATTCATACGAAAGCCTAACCTTAGCGGTACCATACGCATAGTACGATCGAAAATATCATGTCCTCTAGCCCAAAACGTCAGTTCCATTTCAATATCCAATTCGTAGTCCAATGTTTATTGCCAGGTCATAGTCTGAAAGGAACCTTAAGGAATCTCCACTTCCTCGAGAACGTGAGAATGGCGCTGCTCAAAGAATGCTAGCTTCCAAGAAAGTTCTGGTCAAGCCGCATTCCGCTCTCTAAAGCCCTTGGAACCATTACCAAATGATGAATTTATTTCGCCGAGAATGACAGATAAGTCATTGTTCATTGTATACCAAGTTTTGTTATCTTGTTTCAATTACACTGTGATATCGATTATATTTGTAGCTCATTAAAGTCAATTAATGTGGGCTATGGGCAGCAATATGCGGGCCAGACCAAACTGCAAATCGTGTTGGAGTTTGCTTATCTATAAAATGTCAACATTTTGTTATCCTGAAGTCGGGACAAAAGGAGGCGTACTCTGGGGCAAGAGACATCTTTTATTCAAGTTTTTGCTTACTACAAGCTCAGTCTTAGAGGTGACTATATCTAATATGCATTGATTATATCAACATCTAAAGACATCTTTGTGCTATAATGTGAAAGCTTTCACCTTTTTTGCATTGACTTTCCTTCCTACGCAATAAAAGAAATGAATCATAAATATTCCATCGTGCATGCATACGTCAAAGCAACAATTTTCTCATATTAAAAGGATTGCTTAATAATAGATGTCAGTGAATGATCAACTTTTGTAATTAAGTTTTAATCTCCAAATGCCAGACAATTGCATCAATTGTCTGATGCACAAATATCTGTTGGCTTTATAAATCAAGCTTTCAGACATATTAAAGAAAGTTCATAATAAATTCATATCTTATCAGACATTTCCCCAAAGGATGACAAGGATACAGAATTTCAAACCTTGAACTTGTATCAGAATTTATCTACGTTTCACCTAAGATGAAACGATATAATTTACAGCCACAAACCATTTCATACGCAATAAAAGATCCATCAACTTCTTGTTAAACACGTGAAACCCCAAAAGCCTCTTTAGACATTTACCAGAAAATGTATGTGAGTGTATCATCAAAAAACAACAAATGAAAGACATAAAATTGCAAAATTTCTTTTCCAGATGATACAAATGAAAACATTGAAGAAATGCTATCACAAAGCTTTAATATACTTTACTGTTTTTTGCCTCAGGTGAGGGCGGTAGACGCCCAATGAATGAGAAAAGCAAAAGAAGACAAGCACATAAACAAGCACTTACCTGCCAGGTATGATTTAAATGAAAACGATTTTCAAACGTAACACAGTCATATCACATTACATATACATTCTACCGTTGCCAGCTTTTCATCGTCCTGTATTTCGTATGCATGCGTACTTGTCGCTCGTATCCTCGTGCTTACTTTCGTCATTACAAACCAGGCACGAATTTATTAGCAATCTGAGAGTGAGGGTGAACAGGATCAGCAAGAATAACTGAAAAAGGAGCGCCCCGATATGATGATGACGAGTATTATTTCAGCGTAAAATCCAAAGTATACCCTCCATCAAATTTTACTGGTACCAGCAAATAGATTTGCTTTTACCTGCATGGGGAGGTACCGTAAAACCTGGGAAAATTCGAATAAATTTGAAAGCAATATCTAATGAAATGCTTCATGCCATCCATCCTACAATGCTTGTATCTCTGCTCGTCCGATATTTTTTTGTTTCCTTTTTCATCGGTTCGGAGAACCAAAGGGGAGCGGCACATCTAGATTTCGTTAGACAGGGAAATTTCCACGCTCCCTGTTCTAGTTTCGTGTCACACAAATCAAGTGGTTATTTGATTAAGCATAAAAACGAAAGCTTTCTAATTTCATCAGCGTCAATAATTCCCTATGATTGTTTATGCAAACAATTTTTTCGCGCTTACGTAAAAATATCTAATTAGTGAACCTGTCATACTTTTGCGAATTCTGAAATACAATAGATACCAGTATGCATAATCAAGCTTTTCACCCCTAGCTACCAGCGTTTTCCGCGGCATTAATAAGCGGAAATGATTTTTCGAAAACAAAAAAATACAAAACCACCTGCAGGGAAAATTGAACTCAAGGTGGTATACGTAATTTGAAATTTGTGAAAAGAGAACTTGTAACAAGAGATATCGCAGGATAGGAAGAGAACCGAAGATTGCGAGATGGTGAGGCATGTGACGGTTGGATATGTAAAATGAAAATTTTGAAACACAAAAGAAAGTTTCGTTTTCATGATGACGTAGTCATATGACGTCAACACACCATGGAATTTATCCTGTTTTTTTTCCCGGGGGGCCCGCTAATATTTCCATGATAATGTATTGCTCCTTTTAAGGTTGATAAGATAAAAATAATGTACCTTGAGGTAGATGTGACATATTCTGCCTTCTGTGGGTTTGAAATGTGAAAATATAATTAAAGCTTTTCCCCGGATATTGCTTGAGGGGACAACTTTTAATATTGTTTCTTTAAGATGAGATACAAATGACAGAAAGATGTGAGCATACCAATTTAAATAAATCGTTGAATGTTGAATAATTTGAAACAAATTAGGTAGGACTTAAATGAAGTATTAAAATCACCCAGTAAGTTTTCAGGGTTTAAGGCATGTAATTTAGGATTTACTGCTAATATTGAAAAGAATAATATCTTCAAGCACTTAAATATTGAAATTTAAACACTATACATGACAGAAAAAACGCTAATGCAATACTAATTTACGAAAGGACGAAACATAAGTAAAGTTAATTTCGAAGTCTTCTTCGTAGCATTACAACCCCTCTCGGGCCTTCGGTTCCTGTAAATAGCGCCTCCAACTGTCTCGGTCCATTGACCGCGTCCTCCAATTTCGAGATCCAAGCAGCGATGAACTGTCTTCGGCGACCGTGTCAGACCAGCGTTTCCTCGGCTTCCCCACTGGTCTCCGGCGGTCAGTTCTCCCAGCGAATACCTTTTGAGTATCCGTTGTTCGTCCATACGGTTCATGGGGCCAGCTCATTGTAGCTCCCGCAATCTTACAATCGTTGAGGCCTCTGGCTCGTCAAAAATTTCATACAGCTCATGTTTGTATCGAATTTGCCATTGGTCCCCGACTAGCTTCGTTGCGTTGCTCAAAGGCATTCAATATATTTGCGGATACTTGGGTTAGGGTCCATGTTTCGCACCAATATCATAAAACAGGTCTTATCACAGATTTGTATACTTGGAGCTTTCTTTTCCTGTGTATGCAGCTGGCCTTCAAAATCGTTAAAACTGAACAAAATATTTTATATGTGAGCTCTATTTTTTGGCGTATTTCGTCTCTTTCAGTAATGGTTCTCGTTATTTTGGTGCCTGAATATACAAATTCACTCACATTTTCGATACTGTATTCGCCAGGTGTGATATTTTGTGTATTTGGGGTATTTTTCCTCGACTGCGTTACGAGTTTTGTTTTATTTTTATTTATTTTTCGTTAACTTTAAGCAAGCATACGACTGTATTGATCGTAACGCACTGTACCAAATAATGCTTTGCTTTGGCATCCCAGCCAAATAAGTCCATCTTACCAAAATGGAAATGACGTCGACTTATCAATAACCAACTCTCCGATGCCTTTGACACAAATATCGGACTAAAACAGGGAGATGGACTGGCCCCATTCCTATTCAATTTGGCTCTAGAGGGCGTCATAAGGGAGCTACTTGTCGATACGCAGGGTATATTACTATACAAGTCGAGCCAATTAGTAGCCTATGCGGATGACATCAACATTTTGTCACGGTCATTAACAACTGTCAAAGAACTTTTCCTGAAACTCGATAGCGAAGCAAAACTAGTAGGGCTACAAATGAATGAAAATAAAACAAAGCTCATGACACAGTTGAGGAAAAATACCTCAAGCACATAAAATATCACATCTGGCGAAGACAGTTTCAAAAATGTTGGCGAAATAGTGTATTTAGATGCCAAATTGACGAAAATGGGTAATGCAAGAGACGAAATACGCCGAAGGATACAGCTCGCAAATAAAATATTTTATTCAGTTATGACGATCTTGAAGACCAGCTGCATACACAGGAAAAGAAAGCTCCAAGTATACAAATCTGTGATAAGACCTGTGTTACGCTATGGATGGGAGATATGGACCCTATCCCAAGCATCCGCAAATATATTGAACGCCTTTGAGCGACGGGTCCTGAGGCGAATAATTGGAGCAAAGTTAGACGGGGACCAATGGCGAATTCGATAGCACCATGAGCTGTATGAAATTTTTGACGAGCCAGAGATCTCAACGATTATAAGGCTGCGGAAGCTAAAATGAGCTGGCCACATGAATCATATGGACGAATAACGGATACCCAAAAAGGTAAGAGATAAATTGACGAGCATTAAAATGAAAAATGAAGCAAACTTTTTTACCAAAGAGTCATTTTCACAGAAAAAACACAAAGTATCAAGTGTTTCAATCGTTCAAAGTTTGGCCATTACCTATCGAAACGCCCAGAGTTCACGCAAAGATAGGTATCAACTTTGCACTAAGTTGAATCATACTTTGTCCAAGTATCCAGGTAAGACAAAAACCAGCGTGAGGAAAAACGACGCATGTGTCCTTCCTTTCAATGATTTAGCTGATATAATTGAAAAATGGTCCTGGTAGGAGCCGTACTCTTACAAGCGAGACATTTGCTGGCATCTTTGGTAGCTTGGCGAAATGTTCAACTATACTTACTGGTTTTGCTGGTGAAAAATTTATGTGCACCAAAAAACAATGCTGCAATACGAATTGAAAACAGAATTGCTTGTTATCGATGACAATCTCATATCTGAAAATGCTCTTCTGGATAAAGGTGCTTTTTACATTGAAAAGGCACGACTTAAATATTGAAGGTGACAATTCTTATGTGGAAGATGTGGAAAACATAGTCACCAATGAAGATTTTAAACGGCATGAACTTCAACAACCATGACGTCTTCTTTTATATCATCTTTCTTGTTTTGCTACAAAGACTTGAAAAATGCTCAGTATAGAAAACGGAGATCAAACTTAAAATCGAATGTCCCAATAAATATAAAACCATACCAGTTACCATTTGCTAAACAACCTATAGTTGACCAACTTATTAATCAGCTGCTATATCATGGCATAATCCTGCCTTCAGATTTAACGAACAATTGATTTTCGACATCAAGCTCACCGACGTCATCCAAAACGAAATAATTAGTACTATTCATGGCTATGATGAAGAAGAGAAAAGTTCTACCAACTTGGGTACCACTGGCAAACGAAAGCAAGTCTTACAAAGCATCGTAGATGAACGCAAAAAGCTTGATTCGACAAGAAGCACATTAATCCAACCATTTACAACTATGCTAAAGGTTGTCCAGTGCCTTCAGATTTAACGAACAATTGATTTTCGACATCAAGCTCACCGACGTCATCCAAAACGAAATAATTAGTACTATTCATGGCTATGATGAAGAAGAGAAAAGTTCTACCAACTTGAGTACCACTGGCAAACGAAAGCAAGTCTTACAAAGCATCGTAGATGAACGCAAAAAGCTTGATTCGACAAGAAGCACATTAATCCAACCATTTACAACTATGCTAAAGGTTGTCCAGTTGTAGTTGACTGCTCTGAGTTTGATCAGTATGTGGCCTTACCGGGTTATTTGTTCTACTTAAATAACAGTATTACTGTCTTGAGACCTTAAATTTCCCCTGGTATGCCACAACACTTTGGTGTAGTCTCGGTCATCTTGGGGTTTTGCGAATCTTGGGGTTTTCCGAACAGTGCCTGCATCGGGATCTCCATCGTAGGTTTTTCCTTCTTGCTGGGTGTCCATACGAAGTTTATTTTCTGGCACTTTTTGAAGGAGTTTCTTTACAGCTTTCTTCACTCCTTTTGTCAGTACTGACTCCTTCTATCTGGATCTCTTTTGATTGCACTGAATGTCACTCTTTTGTGCATGTTTGAAAGTAGAGTTGTCTGCGTGTGCTTTTTAGGCTTAGCTTTCAGCGCTGATTTCTAGTCCTATTCAGCCTTTAAACAGCTCCTCAAATAATGTCCTATGTGGTCTAGGAACTCCTCTACTTCAAGGAGCCCAATCTTTACACCGTTGCTGCTTCTAGCGTGTTGTATG
Organism: Odontomyia ornata; assembly: GCA_963969285.1. Classification (NCBI taxonomy): domain Eukaryota; kingdom Metazoa; phylum Arthropoda; class Insecta; order Diptera; family Stratiomyidae; genus Odontomyia; species Odontomyia ornata. Next base: position 52,436,376 of record OZ017741.1, read on the forward strand.
CTGATTTCATTCTTTTAAGAACGTTTCCCACTTTTCTGGATAGCCTTTTTTCTTCATGTGACTGGGCAGCAATTGTTCTTTTCTTAGGAGAAGTTTTCTGTTTCCGTTTTCAAGTACAGTACTTCAGCAGCATTTTCGACAAAGGCAGTGAAATCGCACAATGCCGTTTTTTATGTCTAGTTACTCTTTTTTTTCTCGCGTTCGTTATTATTTCGTCATTTAAGACCCTTGATTTGGTCGGTTGGGTAGCGGTTGCAGCAGTAATTATAGAATCCTTGACCTTCTTTATTTTTGCTTCTACCAAACGAACAACTGATGCATTCTACAGAATTACTCGCTCTTCTTTTTTAAGGACACTCTGGTGTTTGTATCGTCTTGGAGAATGCTGTCCATTGTTCTCCATTTTTTGTCCGCCTTGTCTGTCATTGTACTTGTTGTTCCGTTGTCGTTGTTGATATTTTTACTTATAGTTTTTTAAGTTTTTGTAGATGATTTTTAAGTTTTCCAGCTAATGATAATTTTTTAAGTTTTCCAGCTATAATTATGTTTTTGGTCCACTCCTTATCTTCGTGGAATAAAGAGGCCATGAGAGGGTTGGCACAAGCCCTTATGGGGACAAGTGCTCAGAGCCACACCAGCGTGAATCGGGAGTCTATCTCAATCGCACATACATCACCAACCCAATGGTGCAAACTTCAAACGTACTCGAAGGCCTGCCAAGGTTTCAATGGGATGGAGATGGTATTTCAATGGAATGTAGATGGTATTCAAATCGAATGGAGATGATATGAATTTAAGCCGTTCACGCATGAGTGTTACCTCGGTACTACCGTGCAAACCATCATATCTATCAGCTCAAAGCATCAATTCTAGTTTGTTGTCCAAAGCGTAGTCCTAATTCAGTCAGGGTCGTTATCTGTTATCCCAGGAGTAACAACACCGTGAACTCCATATCTTCGGGTCTGTGGAGGTGGCACTCTCCAAAGAATGCTTACCTCCAAGATTATTTCTCTGGACCGGCATCCCTCCTACGGGATTTATCTAGAGGTAAGCATCCTACCACTAGGAAATTATCTGGAGCAAACTCTCTCCAGTGTTTCAAGTGCCTCGGAAATGGCTGCACTGAAATCGACAGGAGCTCTTTCTGCTATAATTAGGGCGAAATAGGGCATAAAAACATGCTGAATGGACAGACATACGCTCATGTCAGAAGGGTTTTGTACCGAACTTCTCAGAAATGCAGTCACAAGCAACGAATAGAATCAAGAAATATGTCAAAGAGATGTACACGTTTAAAAGAAAATCCATTGTTTTTCTATTTTCAACGGTCGCCATTTTGTAGCAATCACTCAAACCATAAATTCCCAAAAATATACATGTTATTGATCTTATTTGAAAATTTCAAGAAGATCAAATCAAAGCTGCGATGGATGGAAAGTCCATCAAATACCAAAATCATGGGTTATGTTATGTAAATGGCTTTAACTTCCGTGTATATCATTCGATTTTCATCAAACTCACAAAGTTTAAGAACCTTTTATAAAACTACTTAAATATCAAATTTCGTTGAGTTTGAAATTCAAATATCGTACTATTATTAACAAAGTTGAGCAAATTTTGACTTCTAAGGTATTTGTGGTTGTTGTACTCATTAACACCTGCCTCCATAATTTTTTTGAGATTTTTCGGATCACAGGTGTCCAATCGAGAGGTGGTGGGATACAAATTTTTCGTGTATTTCCTCTCCCTGTGTGCTCCTTGAAGCGAAAAGTGTCAAATTAAGACTTGTTTTGAAAAGTTCTTAGTAAGACCTTTCATTTGATACCCATATTCATGCAATTTTTTTTTCGGGGATACTCCCCTATATGGAGAGTCCTTCCTTAAATACCTTATAAAATGTTTTTGTAGTTGAACTTTGTAGAGAGCACCACTTTACACCTGCATACAAAATTTGCTGTTTCTAGCATTGGTAGTTTGCGAGAAAAATTGCTGTGACACACGAATAGTCGGACAGACAGGTCGCGATTTTAGAAGGGTTTTGTAAAATCATAGTACAAAACCCTAAAAAGGAGTAGACAAAATAAACACACTATTGCCAAGTATAGGCAAATGCTGGGTTTTTCAAGAAATCCTAATTGTAGCCAAAGCATTTCTACAATGAGTCGTATTCTGAGGAATACTCTGGATCGCAGAAAATCTACTTAACTAATTTGTGATAGGCAGTCAAGCTTACTCGTTACAATCCCACGAGCAACACCACAGCCAAAGCTCCCAAACATAGTATCCTGACGAATCTGGTACTGCCACTATCTGGGTTTGAAATAGCTACGACTTCTAAGTAAAGGGTCAGGAGCAAGGAAATGGTTTCATTTGGGTTCGATGCTCAAGATTGCGCTTTTTACTGCAAACCAACCCCTGAGCAAACCTCTACCACCTTTACAATCTCGACTCAATGCTTTGCAGGAAGGTGTTTTGAACACAAAGTATCATGTGCCCGTCAGACGTGACTTCAATACAAGAAAAATTGAATGCGGCATACCCTAATCAGATTCAAGGGGAAATCAATCCTAGATCTAACAGTTGTAACTGAACTTGTTCCACTAAATACAGGCCACGTTCCTACTTTTTGGGTGCATTGAAACGATTTCCGACGCCAAATTCCACTTTGGAGTCTTTAGTGCCAAATTTTAAAACTTGGAGAGTTCTAGAAGACTACTCCCCCACTGATCACTTGAGATCCATGAAGGTATACTTTGATTCCCGCAGGGGGAATGCCGGTCGACAAGAGCTCTCTTGGAGGCTAGCATTCTTTGGGGAGTTCCGCCCCCACGTACCCGAGGAAACTCCGCAGGGGGAATGCCGGTCGACAAGACCACTCTTGGAGGCTAGCATTCTTTGGGGAGTTCCGCCCCCACGTACCCGAGGAAATTCCCGCAGGGAGAAAGCCGGTCGACAAGAAAATTCTTGGAGGCTAGCATTCTTTGGGGAGTGCCGCCCCCACGGACCCGAGGATATGGGGGGTGCCGTGAGGTTCCCTCTTATTGTATCTGGATTACGCTTTGGACAACGAACTGGAATTGACGCTTTGGGCTGGTGGATGTGATGGTTTGGACCTAGTTGCTTTGCACAGTAGCGCCGAGGTGAAACTCGTGTGTGAACGGCTCCAATTCAACTATCATACAGTCTCCGTCCCGGTAAAACCTTGGCAGGCCTCGGAGTACGTTCGAAGTTCGCACCATTGGGTTGGTGGTGTAGGTTAGGTTGAGACGGACTCCCGATTAGCGCTGGTCTGGCTCTGAGCACTTGTCCCCATAAGGGCTTGTGCCAACCCTCGCATGGCCTCCCTGCTCTGCAAAGATAACCATGGGACCAAAAAGGCGACTACACACACGAACGGAGATAGCGGCTCCGAGGGGGGACCCAATAAAATGGAGCAAACAAATGAAACCACAAGCAAACAGGACGCTAGCACGGAGAACCCTTTCAGGCAAAAACCGCTGTTGGCAAGAACACCGATTAAACAAGTCACCGATTGCGGGGGGAGGCAGCAAACCCCAGAAACACTGTCAAAGTCAAAATCACAGGGTAAATCATCAGAGACAGACCACAGACGGACTAACGAACGAAAGAAGGCAGAGTGCGTTGTGCAACCTGGCATCATTGCGGCCTTTGGGCGCAGTAGAGGGACTATGCGCACCCCGGAGCGCCCAGTGCAAGACGTACACAATCCGGATCAAGCTGCGACACCAACGGAGGCCAGTGTAAGACTGGGTGAGGGAGAAGTTTTGCCGTTGGCCGACGCCAATTCAAACGCGACTCAAGCGATAGAAGCAAAAGGGTTAGGAAACGGGGGCCTCTCCCAAGAGGTGGCGCCAAATAACACAATCGCCCTTGACCGTGCCGAAGAGGAGCGGCTTACTCGGAAAGCGGGGAATATCGTCAAACAACTGAGGGCTGCCTGCGAAGTGCAGAAAAACATAGGCAAGAGTGTCAAGAATGGCATTCTTGAACTGGAGGATCTTTTTGGCCGCATAACGCACTACAGGCGGAGGTGGCTTGCAACCGAAAAGCACCAAAAAGACACGCTCTCCCTCGAGGCATCAGTGGGTCCTAGCAGCAGCAAAAGAATGGCCGCTAGCCCAATTGAAGGCGACTGTGAGAAACGGAGGAAGGACGAGACCATAAACGAAGTTGACACTCCAGGCGAGGAGTTTCATGTGGTGCGAAACAAGGCAGCGAAAAAAGCGGCCAAAAAGCTACTCCTAGAAAAAACAGACAAAGAGCTCAATCATGAAAAGAACAAAGAACCCCCCGATATACCGCAGGAAACAAAAAGCAAACCGCGGCGCAAACCCTTGCGAGAGGCACTGCTTATTAAACCCACTAAGGGCTGAACCTACGCAGATGTCCTCCGTGAAATTAAAGGAGCGGTCAAGCCAGACGACACCAAAACTTCCATCAAAGCAGTTCGACCAACCCGGACCGGTGGCTTGCTGGTGGGATTCGGGCCAGAGGCCACAAACAAAGATGCATTCCGTGAAGCGGTCCAAAAGGTTCTTGGAGATGCGGCAACGGTTGCCTCGCTCGAACCAATGGCCACCCTGGAAATCAGGGACCTCGACTGCGTCACGGACAAAGCTGAGGTAGAGGATGCCATTAGGAGGGAGTTCCCCAGCTTAAGTGAAGTCAAGGCAAGATTGACATGTGCAAACACAAGGGGGCAACGCATGGCTATTGTCGAACTAGCTGATAAAGACGCCCAGCAAATCCTGGCAAAGGGCAAAATTAAGATAGGTTGGGTGATCTGCAGGATACGGAGAAGAGCGATCCTTATCCGCTGCTTCAGATGCCTCGAATACGGACACACCGCGTATGGCTGTAGGGGACCCGACAGGAGATCTCTGTGCTACAAATGTGGTGAAACGGGGCACAAAAGGAAGGAGTGCACGAACGAGGCAAAATGCATTCTTTGCAAGGATGCTAAGCTAGCACCCGGCGACCTCAAACATGAGCCGGGGACAGGGAGATGCCGGGTTTTCAAGGAGGCCCTAACTAAAGCCAAATCGATACTCAAATGATTCGTATCCTGCAGGTCAATTTGCACCGAAGCACAAACGCCCAGGACCTACTTGAGCAGTTTGCGAGGGATAAGAAAGCTGACCTCCTGTTGCTGAGCGAGCAACATCATAACAAGGACTCGCAAGCGTGGTACCCTGACAAAACTGGTACCTCGGCCATCTGGGTTCGAGACAGCGCCCGCCTTCAGGTGCAGGGCCATGGACGCGGGGATGGTTTTGTGTGGGTGCGGTGTTCAGGGATAACATATTTCAGTGTTTATCTGACGCCTAACGAGGCAATGCGATCCTTTCGAACCAAACTCGATGCCCTGGAGGACGCTGTCTCGAACACAGAGGGCCACATGCTGGTCGGTGGAGACTTCAACGCTAGAGCCATCGAATGGGGTATGCCACAATCCGACCCAAGGGGAAAGCAAATCTTGGACATGGCGACCAGAACAGCGCTTTTTGTCCTAAATACTGGTAACACCCCTACTTTCCGCCGCTGGGGTTGCGTAGGAACCATACCCGATGTGACACTCGCTTCGGAGTCCCTGGTACCTAGAGTACACAACTGGCGAGTACTAGAGGACTACTCGGCTAGTGATCACCAGTATATAGCTGTTGAGATTCACGACGGTGCCACTCTGCGTGCATATGCCCAAACTTCAATCCTCGGATGGAGGACTGGGAGGATGGACGTCGAGAAGTTCACTGACGCGCTTACGGCAGGCGCACCGTTACTGGGAGCTCCGCCAGGGAGTGGAGGGTCTACAGCCAAGGACTTGGTGAACTCAACTATGAGTGCCATCATAGCTGCTTGCGAGTCTTCCATGCCCCGTCGGAGACCCCGACACGGTAAGCCTCCAGTATACTGGTGGTCAAACGAGATCGCCGAACAAAGAAGCGAGTGTCACAAACTTCGGCGAGAGGCCCAGCGGGCGCGAACGCGGGAGGAGGCAGACACTAGGCTAGCAGCATACAGGTCCGGCAGGAAATATCTTCGCAGGCTTATTAACAAGAGCAAGGCTCGATGCTGGCAAGACCTCGTGGACGATGTAAATAGGGATCCGTGGGGCCTTGGCTACAAGCTGGTCATGGGGAAACTTGGTGCCCCACGGAAGCCTTGTATACATGACGCGGAAAAGATGGACGCGATAGTGCGGGGACTTTTCCCCGCCCATCCCGTCCGTGTTGACGCTGTCCATGGTGAAACAGCAGTCGAGTGCCCACTCTTCACACAGCTGGAACTGGAGGAGGCAGTCCTTTCCCTGAAAGCGAGGAAGGCTCCAGGTCCAGATGGTGTTCCAGCTGAGGTTTTGCGGCTCGTCTTTCACCATTGTCCTGACTTGCTGCTCAGCACATTCAACGCTTGCCTACGGGACGGGTTTTCCCGGTACGATGGAAGGTGGCGAGGCTCGTGCTGGTCAGCAAGGGGAAGGGAAATCCCGAATTGCCGTCTGCATACCAACCGTTATGCATGCTAGACACGGCTGGGAAAGTGCTAGAGAAACTCATCAAGGGAAGACTCACTGACGCGATTTGTGCTGCTGGGGACCTATCTCCTCGGCAGTACGGCTTTAGAGCAGGACGTTCTACCATCGATGTGATTGCAGAGGTGGTGAATGCGGTCCAAAAGGCAGAGGCATATAGTCACACCAAGCGACGGATCGTCCTGTTGGTGACACTCGACGTCAGAAATGCCTTCAACTCCGCTAGATGGGTGGATATTCTGGATACGCTGGAAAACTTTCAAGTTCCAGAATATCTAATGCGGCTTTTGAGGAACTACCTTAAAGACCGAAGCCTGCTCTACGACACGACACAGGGCCAACGAAGGATGGAAATTACATCGGGTGTTGCCCAGGGATCTATCCTTGGTCCGGACCTGTGGAACGTGTCTTACGACGGGCTACTGAGACTTGAGATGCCAGATGAGTCGCGCTTGGTCGGCTATGCGGATGATGTTGCGGCTCTGGTCGCCGGACGCACCGTTGAACAAGCGCAACTTAGGCTAGGTATGCTAATGCGCCGAGTGAGGGACTGGATGACTGCTCGCGGGCTCAGTTTAGCACTGGAGAAAACCGAAGTGGTCATCTTGACAAAAAAGAGAATCCCTAGAGTAAGGATGATCAGTATTGGAGATATACAGATCGAATCGAAGCCAGCGGTGAAGTACCTGGGGCTACTGATCGACTCGAAGATGAGTTTCTCTGAGCAAATCAAGGCAACGGCTGAGAAGGCTGGTTCGGGAATATCGGCCCTGAGTCGACTTATGGCCAACTTAGGGGGACCCAGCCCATCAAGAAGACACCTCTTGATGAGTGCTGTAGGGTCAGTGCTACTGTACGGAGCAGAGGTATGGGGCGACGCTCTCAGTAAGGAGGTATACCAAAAATGATTGGCACAGGTACAGAGAAGATGAGCACTGAGAATTGCATCTTCGTATCCAACAGTCTCCGACTCGGCGGTGAGAGTGATTGCAGGCGTGATACCTGTCGCCCTCCTTGCTAGAGAGCGCCGCGCTATTTACCTGCGCCGAAATGAGGATGCGAGGGAGATCGTTGTCCGCGAGGAGAGACAACGCTCGCTCAACGATTGGCAGCAGTCTTGGAGGAATTGCACGAAGGGAAGGTGGACTGCGCGCCTCATCCCGGATGTGAGACCGTGGCTAAATCGAAGGCATGGTGAGACTGACTTCTATCTGACCCAGCTCTTGAGCGGGCACGGGTGTTTTCAGTCTTACCTGCACAAGATCGGCAAGTCACGGTCTCCCGATTGTCGGTTTTGCCCAGGAGAGGAGGACAATGCCTGTCACACATTTTTTGCGTGTACCAAATGGGCCAGGCTGCGAAGGGAACTCTACAGGGAGACGGGAGAGCTCACTCCGGATAATATAGTTGCGGTGATGCTCGAATCGGTTGACAAATGGAACCAGGTGGCACATTATGCTCGGGCAGTCCTAAAATATAAAAGGGACTCACAGTAGCCGGAGGCGCTGGGGCTGGGGGATCGCTCTTCTGGCAATTCCTCTTCCCCTCTCCCCTCCCACTAGGAAAGGGACTCCCCAGCTTGAAGGCGCCCCACGGCGTAACAAAACGAGACCTGGCCCGAAGTAATGTGTCAAACGGTTCCAGGCTAGGTTCTCAGATTGACAGGGGAGGTGTTTAGTGGGTAGTCCAAAGGTATCCTCCATGGGAGTCCCACACTGCCAGACTCGGCGGGCATAAATGCTTTCACCTCCATACCACAAAAAAAAAAGGTATACTTTGAAGCCCGTACGGTCAGCCATTCAGGTTTCAGTACCTAGCTGCTCAGTATGGTCAATGCTTGCTTGCGTGAAGAGATATTCCCAGAGTGCTTAAAAGTGGCAAGGGTCATGCTAATCAGCAAAATTAGGAAGAATCTCAAGTCACCTTCTGCATATTACCCACTATTATGTCAAACACAGCCAGTAAACTACTCGAGCAACTTATCAAGCGAAGACTCGCTGCACAATTTACGCCATTGATAAGTATTGCTTCAAAGCAAGTGGCTCTACTATTGACGCAATTGGAGCAGTCATAAGCGTGGTTCAGTATACTGAGGCGTACAGCAATTCTGCTTGAAGAATCATCCTGCTAGTTATTATCGACTCAGAAACGCCCATGATATCCACCCATCTGGAAGATGGGTGGATATCGTGGGGGCTACTTGAGGAACCCCAGTTTGCTCTACGAAACAAAGAAAGGGAGTCAAATTATGGCTGTTACATCGAGTGTCACTCAGACGTCCATCCTCGGCTCCGATTTACAGAAATTTTTGTATGACAGACTACTGAGACTTCAGTTGCCGGACAAATTACATTTGGTCAACCACGCAGACAATGGACCAGTGTACGCAGCTGAACGCACTGTCGAACATCCGCAATTTAGACTAGCTACGCTGATGTGGCGAGTTAAGTGCTGGATGACTGCTCAGCACTGGAGAAAACTGAAGAAGTCAGACTAAGTAACAAAAGAATCTCCAGAATAAGGACTATTAGTATTGTGGAAACACTAATCGAACCGAGAATAGATGTTAAATACCTCGTAGTACTGATAGACTCAAAGATGAGTTTCCCCGTGCTAATTGGAGTAACAGCCAAAAAGGTGGCAATACATGTAGGGGCACTAACTTAACTGATGGCCAATATAGGGGGACCTATTTCATCTAAAGGATGACTCCTAATGAGCCATGTAGAACCTGTCCTGCTCTACATGTCAGAACGATGGAGCAACACTCTAAACAAGGATTGCCACCGAAAGCGTTTGGCATAAGTACAAAGACAAGAAGCACTACGAATTGTACGCGCATACCACATAGTCTCCGAGTTAGCAGTATTGGTGATTGAAGGTATGATGCCTATATCGCTTCTTGTTAGCCAGCGAAGGAACGTCTTTCTGCGCAGAAGTGAGGGCGATAGAGATGTGGCGGCTAGGAAAGAGGGACAGTGCTATCTTAGTGGTTGCCAACAGTCCTAGACGAGCAATGTAAGGGAAAAACAGACTACTTGCCTGGCCTGAGGCTGTGGCTCAATCGAGTTCACGGTAAGGCTGATTTTAAACGTAACCAAGCTTACCTACACAAGTTCGATAAGTTATATGTATTCTCCGGAATGTGTGTTCTGCAGAGGAGTAGTAGATGATTCCTACCACATGTTTTTCATGTAATCTGTGTAGCGATATTGGGGAGCTCTCCTAAGATAATATAGTCGGAAAGATGCTTACATCAGTTGAAAAATGGAGCTACGTGGCACATTACGCTGACTGCAGTGCTGACAGTTAAAAAAGGCATACTAGGCCGTCGGGAAGTGTTGCGAGTGGAAGGACCCTTTTTCTAGCAATCACTTGCCCTCCCTTTTTTCCTAGCTAAAGAAGAGATTTCCGCAACTTGAAGGCATATCATAAAATGCCGGAGCTTAGCCCGAAATAATGTGTCAAACAGTTTCTAACTGGGTTCTTGACTGACAAAATAGATGTTTAGTCAATAGACTAGATGCATTGTAAACTTGGGAGCCTCACAGTCAGTGGGTCAATAGCATACACCTCCAAACTACAATAAAAAGTTGACTTGCTGCCTTTGATTTTCTTGATCGGCTCAAAAGCTTTTTGTGTTAGTTGTGCCTTGTAAAGGGTGAGATCGATAGCATTGCAGTTTGATTTTTCTATATTCAGCGTACTGGCACAAAATTTAATTGTTTGAATAAAGTTACTGCTAATCATATGGTTCTGAGGAGCCCTTGAGTAAATATAATTATTTCACTTCGCATATTTTAAGGAATCCATTTGGAAGAAATGATTTTGGTTGTAGGTTTTCTTCTATAAGTATCTATTATAATGGTTCCAACTACCTCACCCAACCCATATTGCTGTTGAAACGATTTTGGTGTACGATCCTCCATAAGTAAATTAAAACAATTTGATTTTGGCTGTCTGTATAGATTTTTTTATTGAATATTTTGAAACAAATAATCTATGAACCCATTGTCTTCCCCCATCTAACCTTAAATTCAAGAAAATTAAACTTATCACTAAGGATGGAATTTAAGTAAAATCAAATTAAAGCCCGACTAATCATTTCCAACTTTCATAGAAAAGCATCTTAAACATAAGCTCTGCACTCAACCTAAATTCATCTCCGAGAAAGGCATGTCTAAAACTTTTATCCAAAAATTTCTCTGCCATTTCCCAGGACAGCAAGGAAAAAATTTCATTAAGCCTTCCTGGAACTTTTCCACATTCATCTGGAAACCAACCATCAGCCATCCCATTAAAGACAAAGTAAAGATAAAGTTCTCCCAAATGACAGATTAAGGTTATATCTTCATGAATGATGATATTCGACATGGTTCTAATGTTCACTGGCAAAAAAAGGAAGAAATATTTTCTCGAGCCACTTCTTCATCTTTGAAATAAAACTCGATGTTGCCATCTAAGTCCAAGTCTGCAAACTTGAGAAACTCTCATACTCAAACATACTCGTACTCGCTTTCACAAACAACTACGGAGGCGAGATGATGATGATGCTGCTGATATGCCCACTAAAGGCCGAAAGTTTCGCCCTTTATTCTATTCAATTCAACGGAAGGAATTTAAAATTTCCATCCACTTGATATATTTTATGACTACGCTAGATTGCCTCAATGACGGATAATATAGAAAAAAAATTGAAGAAAGTTTATGGATTAGGGATGTAATGGTCGATTTATGTCGTAATGGGAATTCCTTTCGTTTCCGCTCAAGCAAATCTAAAAGGATTCATGTAAGGATGGAGGAACGTCAATGTGGGAACTATTAAACTACATCTTTCAATTTTTTATCCGTCATATAGAAGTGAGTAGACGTAATTCATGTCTAACGACATCTAGGGCAGACGATAATGGAATTAGTTTCATCGCAGGAAGAAAAGGATCTATAAAAATGCTGATGACCAACGATGTAATGGATTTTCTATTAGAAAGTCATATGTATACTGCTCTCGAGGGACATCCTTTCTCTAGTTCAATCGGATCAAAATGTGTGGACAGACAAGCAGAAAAGTTCACTTATGAAAGTTAAATGTGGAAAAGTTCCGGAATTCTTTACAAACTTTTCACTTCTTTGCAACACAACGACGAAATTATTTATTTTTCCGGTTGTGCCGATTGGCTCCCACTTAATATTCCGATTCTCGAAGGAGTATGAAAGGCATAGACTGAAAGGAATAAAATCTTTTTGTGGGGCTAATGTATGGAACAGATCTTTGAATTTATTGAAAACCAATGTTTTAAGATGAGTTAAGTTTTTCCATTTATCTGTTTGTGTCTGTTTACTGCCAAATAATAAAATAATGTTCACTCATGGGGACGGAAGAAAATAGGACATTTTCCAGCAAATTTGGATTGACAAAGTAGCAAAGTGAAGTAAATAAAATCTTTGTTGGCTTTTGTTGAAGTCGAAATGGTTGCTTAAGATGAAAAGTTGCAAAATGATACCCTGAGTTATGAAAGTGATTTACTGATAAATATGCTAATCATTAGTGAAGAATAATATTTAGTTTTATTTATTTGTGGTCAATAATTTTGCTTAATACCTAAAATATAATATTTTTCTATCTGACCTAATTTAGCATCTACCTGCCTAACCCATCCTACACCCATTCAAGATCATTTCCTTCCAGGAGTGAAAACGCGTCTCCTAACACAACAAAGCTAGGCACTAGGGGCTTTTCGAGACAAAAAAATTAATGTTAAAGTTTGAAAATATGGGGTTTAAAGATAGCATTGATTTAAGCAAAGGCTTTACACTCTGAGTGTAGGATTCCTGGATGCCCACCAATCTGAGAACTTACACTGGAACCGGTTGAGGCTATGCCTCAATTTTTTAGACGTCTGAAGATGTGATCAAAATGCAAAAATTCCTTTTCTAGCAGAAGGAAAATGGATTCCAAAAAAACCCCTTCACCTCTGATTCCACCTGTCGTGATATTACTATAAACGATAATGCTTCGCGCCAGCAATGTTAATGCTACTGTTTTAAGTTATGATTTGAGACTGGTTCGTTCATAATATGCTGATATTGTAAATGCTTTTAAACATTTGTGTGCTTGAACTTTAGTGAGAGAATAACTTTTTATGCTACACCCCCTTTTTGTAATTTTTAAAAGCAGAAATCAAATTGATTTTCATTGGAGCCTTGACCGGGTTTTTTTTTCGGGAATTTTTACCGGAATCTGGGCCCTCAGTGGACCCACGACGGGCCCCGCGCCACCACTTGCCCCCTATCATAACAATATTTATGTAAGTATTGTCAAAAAATTACTAAAATAAGCTAAATATCTGCAAACATGATTGTGCATCCAAAACTGCAATAACCATTATTTTTTAAGAGAGTAGCATTTATTATTTAATGTTATGATATGAAATATGTGTATTATTTATCGTTGGCTGATAAGTAATGCAGCTAAAATCCGGTCCGTTGGATTAAAAGTAGCATCAGGCAAACAAATAAACTTTCATACTGGTGATTCGTTAGTTGTAGTCGAATTGCGGAACGGTACGGTCGATTTACTGCGTGCGTTCTGAGTGGCAAACGTGAGAAAATGTGTGAACAGTGTCGTGTGTTTGTGTTTTTTATTATTTAACAGAAATTACAGTTTTTTTATGCTACGGCGCGGCATAAACACTTGAGTGGCTCTCAAAAAAGAAAACTACATCAAGAGAGGGTAGAAAAATAGGTAAACTCCAAAGTATTGACTTCTTTAAAAAAAACCAATTGATTATATTCACCTAGTACATGTAACATTAAAATAAAAGTAGTTCTCAGTGATGAGGAAATTGGACAAAGCAGTTTAACTGTGAGGGAACCAGAAAAATATATCGATGATAACAGCGAAACTACTGATATTTCCAATATCAATGAACAATGCGATGAGGTTAAAATTGAATCAAAGCTCCAAAGTGACATTGCTTTTTCCAGGGCCTGTTTCTGTGGAAACTAAAGAAAAGGTGTTATCCATGGAACCATGCCATCCACGTGGTCCTTTCACAAAGAATGCAGTATCCAAGCGATCATTTAGCGCGGAATACCATAGTTACACAACTTTAACTGGGCAGAAGGTAGACAGATACTGGTTGTGTTACTCTCCAAAATTAGATGCTGCTTATTGTGACTCACGTTAACTATCTAGTGACTATCCAGAAACGAGGTCTTGGGCAACAGGAATTCGAGATTGGCAAGGCCTTGGTAAAAAAAATTAAAACATACATGTAGCTAGCAAATCACATTTAAATGCATGCAAAGTTTACACTTTGCAGAAGAACAATAAAACCATTGTCGACCAACTCCCCTAGGAACACTAGAAGTGGAATGAGATTTTCATTAGAATAATTGATGTAGTTAGAACGTTAGCACTGTGGGAAGATATTAAATCGATTGAACCTGAAAGTGGAAACTTTTTGAATATTATTGATTTACTTAGCAGACATGACTCGCTACTGAAAGCTCATTTAACCAATGAAAAAAGCGGAAATAGTTATTTGTCCACTTGCGCGTTCTGTATTGAGAACTTTACTATGTAAAATAACTTTTGCGCCATTTTACACACTAATTTTAGACACAAATCAAGACATTTTTCATTAAGATCAATTGGGCGTAATAATTAAGTACATTGCGCTGGCAGAGAAGTGTTTTGGGAAGAGCAACCTAGAAATAACTGAATCGTGTTTGAGTTTCGCTGAAATTTATGACCAAAGTAGCGAAAGGTTTGAAAATACAGTCCTAAAATTCCATGATAAAAAGGGAATAGATACTCAAAAGTGTCGTGAATAGGGTTGAGAAGGTCCATCAATCATGAGCCGAAAGTATTCAGGGTTTCAAACGAGGATCAAGAATATAATTCCAACAGCTGACTATGCAAATTGTGCTACTCACAACCTGAACCTTGTCATACACGATTCAGTCTGCAATATATCTGAGGTGAGCAGTTTTATGACATAGTTCAGCATATATATGTATGTCTACTTAAGTGGAAGTCTCCTTTGTTGGTAAAGCTTAAATAAAACTATGGAGGAGCAATCTCTGAAAAAAAGTTGAAGCTTAAAAAAGTATGCCCTACGAGGTGGGCGTCACGATATTATTGTCTCTTGGTGATGAAAAATGACATCTAAGCTATTGTCAAATGTTTGACCAACCTACGGCTTTAGAGCAGGACGTTCTACCATTGATGCGATTGCAGAGGTGGTGAACGCGGTCCAAAAGGCAGAGGCATATAATCGCGCCAAGCGACGAATCGTCCTGTTGGTGACACTCGACGTCAGGAATGCCTTCAACTCCGCTAGATGGGTGGATATTCTGGACACGCTGGAAAACTCTTTTCAAGTTCCAAAATATCTAATGCGGCTTTTGAGGAACTACCTTAAGGACCGAAGCCTGCTCTACGACACGACACAGGGCCAACAAAGGATGGAAATTACATCGGGTGTTGCCCAGGGATCTATCCTTGGTCCGGACCTGTGGAACGTGTCTTACGACGGGCTACTGAGACTTGAGATGCCAGATGAGTCGCGCTTGGTCGGCTATGCAGATGATGTTGCGGCTCTGTTCGCCGGACGCACCGTTGAACAAGCGCAACTTAGGCTAGGTATGCTAATGCGCCGAGTGAGGGACTGGATGGCTGCTCGCGGGCTCAGTTTAGCACTGGAGAAAACCGAAGTAGTCATCTTGACAAAAAAAAGGAATCCCTAGAGTAAGGATGATCAGTATTGGAGATATACAAATCGAATCGGAGCTAGCGGTGAAGTACCTGGGGCTACTGATCGACTCGAAGATGAGTTTCTCTGAGCAAATCAGGGCAAACGGCTGAGAAGGCTGGTTCGGGAATATCGGCTCTGAGTCGACTTATGGCCAACGTAGGGGGACCCAGCCCATCAAGAAGACGCCTCTTGATGAGTGCTGTAGGGTCAGTGCTACTGTACGGAGCAGAGGTATGGGGCGACGCTCTCAGCAAAGAGGTATACCGAAAACGTTTGGCACAGGTACAGAGAAGAGGAGCACTGAGAATTGCATCTTCGTATCCAACAGTCTCCGACTCGGCGGTGAGAGTGATTGCAGGTGTGATACCTGTCGCCCTCCTTGCTAGAGAGCGCCACGCTATTTACCTGCGCCGAAACGAGGATGCGAGGGAGATGGTTGTCCGCGAGGAGAGACAGCGCTCGCTGAACGATTGGCAGCAATCTTTGGTGAATTGCACGAAGGGAAGGTGGACTGCGCGTCTCATCCCGGATGTGAGACCGTGGTTAAATCGAAGGCATGGTGAGACTGACTTCTATCTGACCCAGCTTGTGAGCGGGCACGGGTGTTTTCAGTCTTACCTGCATAAGATCGGTAAGTCACGGTCTCCCGATTGTCGGTTTTGCCCAGGAGAAGAGGACAATACCTGTCACACATTTTTTGCGTGCACAAAATGGGTCAGGCTGCGAAGGGAACTGTACAGGGAGACAGGAGAGCTCACCCCGGATAATATAGTTGCGGTGATGCTCGAATCAGTTGACAAATGGAACCAGGTGGCACATTATGCTCCGGCAGTCCTAAAATATAAAAGGGACTCACAGCAGCTGGGGGCGCTGGGGCTGGGGGATCGCTCTTCTGGAATTTCCTCTTCCCCTCTCCACGCCCGCTAGGAAAGGGACTCCCCAGCTTGAAGGCGCCCCACGGCGTAACAAAACGAGACCTGGCCCGAAGTAATGTGTCAACCGGTTCCAGGCTGGGTTCTCAGGTTTACAGGGGAGGTGTTTAGTGGGTAGTCTAGTCGCGCATGGGAGTCCCACACTCTGTGCATAAATAGCATTCTCCTCCCTACCACAAAAAAAAAATGTTTGACCAAAATTATTCTGTTAGTGCAAAAAAAACAAAAAGTGCATGAGGCTGTAACTTTGAGAAAATTTTGAATGCTCTTAGCACGGGCTCGCAGAGTTTGCAGCATAAATCAGTGGATCTGAACAAAGCCTGTTACTTTTTGAACGAAGTAATGAAAAGTATACAAGAGTTAGGGCAAATTTCTCAGAGTTTGTTTCTGAATCAATGTAGTTTTCAAAAGTTAAAGTATATCTACTGAAATGAGTAAAAACCGACAGAGAATTGTGAAGCGGTTATTCGATGAACTAGCGTCTGATCATAGAATGGACAACCTTGTAAAATCGTTTCAAATAAAAATATTTAATGCCTCATTGGATATTGTAACTAATCAGATACAAAACAGGTTCTATAGTTTATAAATGGTAGTCTAAGACTTTGCTTTTTTGAGGCCGGAAAACTTGACAAAACTTCCTGAGAAAGATATTACAGAAAAAGAAATTGTCCTCATCAATAAGTATCCTGATGATATCAATGACTAGCTGACGAGAGAAATATTGTCGTTCATCTCATTCTTATCAGATGAGATTGATGCAGAAAACTGTCAGAGATATAGCAAAACTGCTGATTGAAGAAAATAATTTGCTCTCAAGTAGCTTTCCACACCTTTCCACAACGGTGCAACTGTACCTCACTTTACAAGTGACGACTGCCATGGCAGAAAGAAGCTTTTCAAAATTAAAGTTTATCAATAATCATTTGAGAAGTACTATGAGTCAATCAAGACTTAGTCGTTCATCAGAATAACAGGAAACGCGAGAAATTAATGTAGATGAAATTGTGAAAGAGTTTCTTCTCTTGAAAAAACGCAGATTAGGCCAACTTTAATAACTCAATGTGTATGAAATATAAATTATTTTACTTGTTGAATTTAGTTTAATTAATATCTAACATATTCTGTAATAATTATCTCATATCTCAGGAGTAGGTTTTTGATTCGTCCTTGGAGTGCGAGTGTAAAAATAACGGTGCACAAAAATTGTATATTTTATTTTATATCGGTCATCCTTTAGGCCAAAAACTATTTATCATGGCGTTCGTGCAGTAAAGGAAATGTCGGATCATATCCCTGGGTTAATGAATAAATTAACCCGTTCACTCGTTGATGTAATAAAGATGCTTCACTGCTCCCGTTCACTTGCCGCTTGGCGAACGAACGGTCTTCATGAATGTGCGTTGAGTGTGCAAGGGTTGCGCTAGGATAGGTAGTTACAACAGCTAAAATGGCACTTGACCGATTGATAGAAATTTTCTACAAACCAAGATCAAAAACATTGTCTGCAGTCATGCGGTTTGGATCAACTTTCCTCGCGGCCCGAGTGAAGACGCTAGAAAAGATGAAATACGAAATGCTATTAAGTGATGTCTACATCACAAAGTCGTTCTTATTACCGCCACTGCAATTAAGTTCTTCAACTTCATTTTAAAAGAAACAATTAAATGTATGAAAAATTACTGAAAGGATTAAATTAATTAATGTTGAAGAAAAAATAAAATACACCTCCATAAATAGCTCGACAATTTTCTTTGATTGAATCTTTGGGGTAGTTTAATAATACGTTCATACCGAGTTATCATGATGTCTCCGAAGTTGATACTTCTGGTTAATAGTTTGGAAAGGTTGATTTTTTATGTTCGATACAAAGCGAATGATTCTTTGATCACAAATTCACATCGTTGATGACTCCATGATTATTCATGTTTGCTGGTGAGTCATGCCAAATCCTCAATGGTGAATGGATATATGCCTGAGTTTTCTGTAGGTGCTGAGTATTTTGAAAATATTTTTGACCATCATCAACGACTTTGGTTTATGGGCTCCTTCAATAAAAATAGCGTCAATTCAGTCACGATATCTAAATTGCATACGTACTTGGTTTCCTTACTACTCGTATAAAACGAGATTTTCCAACTCTTCGTTCACAATAACATATTGACAACTTTTGGCAGCTGATGTTTTCTTTATGTAGGTAGCGTCATACGAGTTGCGCGAGCAAGCAAGTTTATTTCAAAACAGCATTTAAATCATCGCTAAGTATACATTAGTATCATTTTTGATACATTTCTTGATAAGGATTTTTGCTGTTTGAATGTTACGCTCCGTTAAATTGTTTGATCTAGGAAGATAAACGAAGCACGCAGTTCCACTCTATACTCAATTACTTAAGTTTTCTGGATGAATACTGACGTCCAACATCTGATTCAAATACTTCCGGCACACTGTGCACCGATAACTACTCTTTCAAAAATGATGAGATGAAGTTGATGATTTGAGCCTTCGAAAATCTATGAAATCAGAGTAGCGATCAATGATTAGTAAGTAGTCGTTTCCATTGAACTTAAATATGTCGAATAAAACTATTTCAAACAGAAATTTTGGTACTGGTTTCATTAATGCTGGCTGTTTGATCTTACCTCGCTAGTTCCATAATCAAAAACAAACAAATTTCTGTTTCTGGAATCCATTTTCATACATCAAATCCTCCCAACATGTGACATATTTCCAAGTAGAAATCAGTTTAGGCATGCCTAAACGGGCAGTAAGGCTGAACACGGAAACAGTGGTGCCTGCCTAAGTTAGGCATGCCTGACGCGGGCCTAACGGGGTGCACCTAATTTAAGCATACCAAATGAGGGCCTAATTAGAAATTTCGCATCTTAGTGCAACGTAGAAAAAGACTAAAATGATCAAATGAAAATTATTCAGTTTACAGTGGGTTATCGTTTTTCTCATTTTTTGTCCGTTTAGGCATGCTGAATGTGGACCTAATGGGGCATGCCTAGTGCGAGCCTAAAGGGGGCCTATTAAGGCATGCTAAGCTTGTTCTGTTTAGGATTTATTTAGGCAAACTCCAAAAAGCCCTAATCACAGTGTAACGCGAAACCCCATCTTTAAGTACTCGCGTGGCTTTTCGCATTAGGCAGTGAAGGGCTTTTCTAAACGATTCCTAAACAGAAAAATATAAATGACACTTTAATTTTTCAGTAAGAGCTTAAAATTTTACGAACAATCGTTAAAAAATGTAGTTTTACGATAGTTTTAACATCGTTTTGCAATAGATCGTTTGATAATCTTCTTCGTAGCACTACAACCCCTCTCTGGCCTTCGCTTCTTGAAGCAAGCGCCTTCAACTGTCTCGGTCCATTAATCGCGTTCTCCAATTTCGGAACCCGAGCAGCGGTGAGCGGTTTTCGTCCACTGAGCTAGACCAGCATTTCCTCGGTTTTCCCCTTTGGTCTCCGGCCTTCAGTTCTCCCAATGAATTTCTTTTTAGGTATCCGTTCTTCATTTGATTGATGCGGTTAGCCCATTGCACTCTCTGCAGTCTTACAATCGTTCAGACCTTCGGCTCGTCAAAATTTTCATATAGCTCATGGCTGTATCGAATTCGTCATTGATACCCGTCTAGTTTCGATCTAATTATTCGCCTCAGGACTCGTCTTTTGAAGGTGGTCAATATGTTTGCGGTTGCTTGGCTTAGCGTTCATGATTCGTCCATAGCTTACCAAAGGTCTTATCACAGATTTGTATACTTGGAGCTGTTTTCCTGTGTATTCAGCTGGTCTTCAAGATTGTCAAAACTGGATTAAATATTTTATTTTCAAGCTGTATTTTTCAGCGTATTACGTCTTTTTCATTATTGATTCTCATTATTTCGACGCCTGGAAACATAAATTTGGCCACTTTTTTGATATTGTATTCGTCAAGTGTGATATTTTTGGTATTTGATGTAGTTTTCCTCGACAACATCATGAGCTGTGTTTTAGTTTGATTGATTTGTAGCTCTACTAGTCTTACTTCTTTGTTAGATTTCAGGAAAAGTTCTTTGGCAGTTCCTAATGACGGTTACAAAATCTTGATGTTGTACGCATAAGTTACCAATTGGCTAGACTTGTGTAGTAAGTACCTCGTGTATCAACAGGTAGCTTTCTGAAGACATCTTTTAGAGCCAAATTTAATATCAATAGGTCCAGCCTACCACCCTGCTGTAGTCCAATATTTGTGCGAAAGACGTCAGTGAGTTTGTTATTGATGCGTGCTTGAGAGGTTGTCAACGTCTTTGTCATTTTGGTAGGACGGACCAATTTGGCTGCGATGCCAAAGCAAAGCATCATTTGGTACAGTACGTTACGATCAATACTGTTGTATGCTTGCTTAAAGTCAACGAAAAATTGGTGTTCGAAATGCAAACAATTGCAAAACCCACCTGTCCGACAGCTGAAAGAGTTACTTAAGCGTCACGAAAGGTGCATTACATCTACTCTAAAGTGAGTTGTTAACATACTTGAAGTCACCGCAACTTCCCCCCAATTTGATGCAACTTTCCGTGAGCCTGCTGTAACGGTACCCAGATCAATTGCTGGAAAATCTGTCGTTTCCGCTGTCCTGGAAGAAACGCCACGCAGTTTTCACTGCACCAGACGAGGCCACTATCAAAGTTCCTGCCATTTAGAGAACTGGGCACCAGTGACGATGAAACTAACAGCGGCATCAGCGCAATTAATCTGGTGAGTGTTGCTTTTACTTATAGTCGGGGAGAATGCACAGATATGGTAAAAATGTTGTAGTTTTGTGAAACGATCTGCTGTCCTTCTACTCATTAGCAATATAATCTTCAATACGAGACTCCGCGGGTTGGGAAATGCAACGATTAAAACATATGTTAAGGTCGATGCCTATACTAAATTTCATAGACAATGTAGAAGGACTCCTCTTTTAGAGATTCCAGATGAAACAGTATCATTACGTATAATATTAGGCCGGAATTCCCTGAAGGCATTTAATATTTATCTTTATGAATTCGAAGATGTTAATACCCAGGTGTATAGTCATAAGAATAAGCGTTTGAAAGAGATAAACGTTATTTCTATGCCTTCAATTCGACAAATAATGAAGGGTTGACCAGTCCATGTGTTAAGTACAAACCTCCTGAGGAAGCCATTTAGGAACTTAACAACATTAGATCTACTGACAATAATTCGCTGGTGCACGCGTTAATGATTAGACCGTAGATAACTTTAGAACCTTGTCCAACCTTCCCCACAGAATCCCTAGAAATGAATATGTCCCTGAGTCAAAACTTCACTGAAGCCCTTAAAAAGACCATTTACGAAAACTATTTGAGCCCGCGAGTCTCATTGTAGCGCCCCATCATTATCAGATGGAAGTTCACCTAAATAATAACACTCCGTTTCACTGCATGCCACGAAGGTAATCTTACCACAAGTGAACAGAAGTTCAGAAGATAACAGTAGAGCTACTAAAGAAGGGAATAATTAGACCTAGTAATTCCCCATGCATTTCTGTCATAATCTTAATGAGGAAGAAAAGCGGTGAATCGAGAATGTGTGTGAACTACAGAGCCCTAAATAAACAGACAATACGAGAAAATTTTCCGCTGCCATTTATAGAAGACTGCATCGATTATTTGGCAGGATAGAAGTTCTTTTCAATTTTAGGTCTGTAAAGTGAATTCTATCAAATTACAATGGCACCTGAATCTGTAAAATATGCAGTTTTAGTAACTCCAAAAGGTCACTATGAATACTTGTCGATGCCTTTCATGAAAATTGCTCTTGCTGCATTCCAGCGCTTTATATTTGAAATATTTAGAGATATGCTTGAGTCAGGATTTATTGTCGTCTACATGATCGATATATTGATCGCAACCACATCCCTTGAAGACCATATTAAGCTGCTAGGTCGAGTCTTCAAAGGTATTACCGCTACGAACCTGCAGTTAAAATGGAGAAAATTTAGATTTGCATATGAAGAGATCGAGTATTTAGGGTACTCTTTCAGTGCCTCTGGGGCACGTCCGAGTGAGGCCTATATCAAATTCATCAAGGAATATTCTATCCCGAGGAACAAGAAGGAAATTAAGACTGGTTTAGGATTGTTCTCTTATTTTCACAAGTTCATCACATAGTTCTCAAAAATAGCCAAACCACTGCAATACCTTGTCCACGAGGATGTAGCCTTCAAATTTACTAATGATTACAATGTGGCCTTCATTGAACTGCGTGCTAAGTTAGCCACTGCATGCTAAGTTAGCCCCTGCCCCATTATTAGCAATTTATGATCCGAAAAAAGAAACTGAACTTCATTGCGATGTTAGGTCCTCTGGCTACGGAGCAATATTGTTACAATGGCAAGTCAATAATAAGTTTAACCCTGTACTTTTTTTTAGAAAGCTACCATATCCGCTGAATCTCGTTATCACAGTTTTGAACTGGAGACGTTGGCTTTTATCTATGCCGAGGCGCTTCCGAGTTTATTTAGAAGGCATAGCTTTTATGATAATAACTGATTGTAACTCTCTGGCGCTCACTCTTAACAAAAGATATGTAAATCCAAGAATTGCCAGATGGGCCCTCATGCTTGAAAATTATAACTATACAATACAGCACCAACGTGGAGTACCCATGAGTCATCTAGACGCATTGAGCCGGTGCTACATTTCTTGCCCTTCTTCAAATGACGAATCAACATCTGATACTGATTCTAGAGCTACTATTTATGACGAAAAACAGATGACAGATCCTGGGCGCATCACTTGCGCTCTTAATCACGCTCAACTTGACTTATCCTTAAACCATTACCCCAAATCAACCAAAGCCAGTAGTAATGCCCCTTGCTGTCCTGTCCTAATGTCCGCTGTCCTCTATGCCAGCACTGACGACCCTTTCCTGTATCCTGTAGTAAGAGTCAATAATTACCTACAAGACTCTAACGAGAATGCTAGCCTTCCCGCAGACGCACCACCTGGAGGCACAACTGATGTAGCTGATCAAGTATTAGCCACTGTTGACAGTGACGACTTAGACTTTTTCATCCAAGTCATGCAAAACCGGGTCGAACGCATCAAAAATGTTGCGAATAACTAAGCTTATGTCCAGTCCCAGGTTATCAGTTATTGGACGGTCTTTTCTTTAGAAGAAATGAATCCGGTCAAATACAAATGTACGTATCATTAGAAACGGAGGATAATGTGATTCCTTTGACGCATGAAAAGATTGGTCACCTAGGAATAGAAAAAACTTGTGAACAACTGATGAAACACTATTGATTTCCGAACTTGAAAGGAAAAGTCGAAAAATTCATATGAATATGAATATCGTTCCAATAAACATAATCTCTATAACATACCGAAGGAGCCAATACTATTTGATACTGTACACTTGGACCACTTCGGGTCTTTACCTACTATCAACGCAAAAAAGAAACACAATATTGTTAGTTGTAGATGGATTCACTAAATATGTTAAACTGTACCCAGTTAACTCGGCAAGTACACGAGGAGTTATCAATAGCCTTGCTGAATATTTTAGTTACTACATTCGTCCCAGATATATAATAACTGGCTGAGGATCTTGTTTCATCTCTTTGGATTTTAGCCAATACTTGGCTAAACAGAACATCTATCATGTGAAAGTTACCGTTGCCTCTCCACAAGCCAACGGGCAAGTGGAAATGGTAAATAGAGTTTTAAAACCTATTCTCGCCAAACTTAGTGAGCTCATTAATCATGCCGGTTGGTCTAACCTTTTGTCCCAGATTGAGTATGGCATTAATAATACCATCCACATAACCTCTCCAAGTAAACTTCTGTTCGGGGTAGAGCAGAGAGGGAAAATTGTGGACGAATTAACTTAAGCGAGAAAACAGGGAATGCGCTGCCTCCGACAGTCAGAAGTTTGTTGGGGTTTTTTAATTCAAATGGGAAATATCTGGCCACGTCCACAATGGATCCTGATCCGGGTGGGGGGGTTGCGAGGGGTACCGCTTCCACCTAGAAGCCTCATTCTTATTTGGAAGCCATAAATATACATGGTAAAGATGAGATCTTCTCAAATCTCGTTCAGCTTCGCCAAGCCAAGTCAGTTGTTTTGCTTTGGCAGTCTATCCCTTTAGTAGGTTTCCTCGGCCCAGATAGCACTGAACCGAGGCGTTTTTCCACTAATTTGTGAATGCGAAATTTTTCCGCAGTGGATCCTTGTGCTGAGGAAAAGAACCCGCCCCCGACAGCCAGCGTATTCATGCGTCCACAGACAATTTCGGCGGGCACCAACATCCTCGCTCGCTGAGGCAGCAGTCCTATAGAGAGTCTAAATAATATTTTAGAATATCACTACGATCAAGGTGAGGCTCGTGAAAAATTTATGGTGCCTGCGGTCAAGATACTTTGTCAAAAGCCACAGCCAAGAGATGGTTCACCCGCTTTCGTTCTGAAAATTTTGATGTCATAGATGCAGCTCACTCAGGTCGACCAATCACTGAAAAAGTCGATGAAATCCTACAAAACATTGCAGAATACCAGCACATAAGCAGCCATGACAATGCTAAGGAACTGAAAATCTATCAATAAACAGCTTTGAACCATTTGCGTAAGGCTGGGTACACAAAGAAGCTGCCGCATGAATTAACACGAAAAAATTTGATCGACTGAATTTCCATTTGCAAATGCCGTTCCAAAAAGACCATGGTCAAAAAAAAGTGGATCATCACAAACGACTGCAAAGCCAGAATTGACACCAAATAAGCTTATGCTGTGTGTATGATGGGATTGGAAGGGAATTGTTTATCATTCAAAAAAACTCGCCAAACACTCAATTTGGTACTGTATCGTCAGCAATTAACCAGATTGCAATAAGCAATTAAAAACAAGTTGGGTAAACAGACCTACGCTCATGTCAGAAGGGTTTTTTATTCAATTTTCAAAATGCAGTCACCAGATTGTATAAAGTCAAGAAGCATATTAATGACGACTTTATTGGAGAAACTATGAAATTCGAAGACCATACTATTATTAACAAAGTTGAAAGAATTTCGACTTCTGAGGTTTTTGTTATTGTTCTACTCATAAATATCTCCCTTGATAATTATTTCAGATGTCCATTCGCGACGGAGGAAACACATTTTTCATGTATTTCCCCCCTGTGCCCCCACTGAAGCAAAAACTGACAGTTTAAGAACTGTTTTGAAAAGCTCCCATGAAAGCTATCATTTCATACTCATATCGGCTACGTTTGATGAATTTTTTTTCAGGGGCCACTCTCCTGTACTGTTATCATCGATTAATAGCCAATTTTTTCGAATCCTAGAGTTGTTACAAAGCCCTTTTGTTAGAAGCTCCCTCCCGCCTCCTTGACTTGTTTCACTTATGAGTATTAATTGTAGGTACTCAGCTTCAGTCATTCATTAAATTGAATCAAGTGTTCAAAGCATGCGCCTTAAACGTTGAAGTTGGGAAAAAATAACTCAAAGTTATTCAATCTTCGCATTTAAAACAGCCACTATTTTGTTTTACGATTACTGATACCACTAGCTGAACTGATTCTCAAAGTTATTCATGACACCTATCATTCCTGAAATTTTCATGCAAATCCTAGCAAAACCGTAGTGTCTGAGTCGGTAAAAAGCGCATGTTGTTCCATAGCCATATGTTGCCATAGTAATAAATGCAGCGCATATTGTTCCATAGTAACACAGGAAAATTCAAACCGCTATAACTTCGCTAAATATGATGCAATCTTTATGAAACTTGCAGGGTTGATCAATCCTATAAATAGACATCTGTGTACTGAATTTCATTGAATTTAAGGGTACCGTCAATATTTTATTCAAGAAAACATAAAATCGATAAATCATACTATTACTAACAAAGTTGAGTGAATTGCGACTTCTAACGTATTTGTTGTTGTTGTACTCATCAAGGCCTACATTCGTGATTTTTTTCAGATCTTTCGGATCACAAGTGTCCAATCGCGAGGGGGGGGGGACACAAATTTTTCGTGTATTTCCCCTCCCTGTGCGCCCCTCGAAGCAAACTTTGCCAAACTAAGACCTGTTTTGAAAAGTTCTCATCAAGACCTTTCATTTGATACCCATATCGGCTACCTTCAATGAATTTTTGTTTCGGGGGCTCACTCCCCTACATGGGGAGACCCCCCTTAAATACCTTATAAAATTTTTTAGTAGTTGAACTTTGAAGAGATCACCACTTTACACCTATATACAAAATTTGATGCTTCTAGCTTCAGTGGTTTCCGAGAAAAACTGCTGTGACACACGGACGGACGGACGGACGGACGGACAGACAGACGGACAGACGGATAGACAGGACGCGATTTTAGAAGGGTTTTGTAAAATTATTTTACAAAACCCTAAAAACCGGCCAGGATTGATCAATAGAAAGGGCGTTGTCTTCCATTATGACAATGCCAGACCACACACATCTTTGATGGCCCGGCGAAAACTGACAGAGCTTGGCTGGGAAGTTTTGATGCATCCACCGTATAGTCCACATCTTGCACCATCAGACTACCATTTGTTTCGGTCTCTGCAAAACTTCATTAATGAAAAGAAATTCACTTCGAAAACGGACTGTGCAAATCACTTGGCCAAGTTTTTTGCCGATAAACCACAGAAGTTCTACCCAGATGGAATAACGGCTCTAAACAAAACATGGCAAACGGTCATAAGTAAATAAATATCCAATCAAAAAATGCCAAGAAAGGCTTAATACTTTTTAGAATATCAAATATTATTTTCACTTTGGACAATATTGAGGAAGCCATTAGGCATTTGGATGTTGCGCATAGCCCTGGGCCGGACAGTGTTCATCCATTAATTATAACTAATTGTTTTGAGTCTATTAAACATTGGCTTCTAGAATTATTGAATGTCTCCCTTAGACTTGGAATTTTTCCACAGGCGTGGGAATTATCATATTTGTCAACGCTGCTCAAACGAGATGACCCTACTGATGTTGCCAACGATCGTCCTATTAATAAGTATAAGATTTTTGCCAAAAGGTTTGAGTATCTAGTAAACCTTAAAGCCTTTCTGTATCTAAAGAAATTTACTATTCCAAATCAGCATGGTTTTCTCAATGGGTGGCCCACCGTTACCAATTCAACTGTTTATAATTTCTGAATTAAATAATGGATTTATAGTTGAATTAATTTATACAGATCTCACACGCGCTTTTGATATGATTAATTTTTATCTCCTTGCTAGGAAACTTTACGCTTATGGAGTCGTTGGCCCACTTTTAGCTTGGTTTAAATCATATCTCAGCGGTCGTAGGCAAATGGTCAAAATTAAAGAGTTTACATCTGACCCGATTGATGTTTTATCAGGCGTGGGCTAAGGAACTCACCTCGGGCCACTTTTCGCTCTAATATATATCAATGATTTTTTCAATCACATACATCATACTGAAATTTTGTTATTAGCTGACGTTACGAAGCTGTTTAAAGCCATAAAAACCCGTTCACTTACTTCAAAATGGTATTGATGCATTTTTAAATTGGTGAAAATTAACTGGCTTGAGATATAACTCTAAAAATGTTTTTTGATGAGATTTGGACAATATTTACTTGCTTGCCGGAGAGCCATTGGAAAATGTGGATCATACTCATGATTTGGGGGTCATTTTTGATTCTAAAATGGCATTCAAAGCGCATATTGATCATTTAGATGTTAAAGCTTGCAGTGAAATTTATTTATGAGGGATATTCCTACAAATTCAAATCGATCAATACTTTGAGTATTATACTTTGCGTTCATTTATACAAAATTGGTGTATGCCTCAATAATTTAGAGACTACATGAATTAGGATTAATTAAAAAATCAGAATTAATGAATTATCTTTATTTGAGATATGCAGCATATAAAATGAGAAATCCACTACATTACACGAATCATTACTTTACTTCTACTTACCAGGTTTTTTCCTTTTTCTAAAGTGAAGTCTACTAGAAACAGACCAGATCTTTTTTTGGCCTATAGAATTTTAACTAACTCAATTGATTACTGCAGTGTTATTAATAGTCTTTAATTTTTTCTTCTTCTTCGTAGCATTACAGCCCCTCTCGGGCTTTCAATTCCTGCAAATAGCACCTCCAACTATCTCGGTCCACTGACCGCGTCCTCTGATTTCGAAATCTGAGAAGTGATCAACTGTCTTCGTTGACCGAGACAGACCAGCGTTTTCTCGGTTTCTCTACTGGTCTCCGCCCTTCGGTTCTCCCAACGAACACCTTTTTGGGTATCCATTGTTCGTCCATACGATACATGTGTCAAGCACATTGCAGTTTGCACAGTTTGGCAATCGTTGAGACCACTGGTCCATCAAAAATTTCATACAGCTTATGGTTGTACCGGATTCGCCATTGGTCTCCGTCTAGTTTCGCTCCAATTATTCGCCTCAGGACCCGTCGCTCAAAGGCGACCAATATATTTGCGGATGCTTGGGCTAGGACACATGTTTCACACCCATAGCATCACACAGGTCTTATCACAGATTGGCATACTTGGAGTTTTGTTTTCCTGTGAACAAGCTGGTTTTCAAAATCGTCAAAACTGAATAAAATATTTTAATTGCAAGCTGTATTCTTCGACGTATTTCGTGATGTTCATTACCCGTTCACGTTATTTTGGCGCCTTTATACACAAATTCAATCTAATTTTTGGTACTGCATTCGCCAAGTGTGATATTTTGTGCGCTAGAGGCATTTTTCCTCAACTATGTCACGAGCTTTGTTCTATTTTCATTGATTTGTAGCTCTACTAGTTTTGCTTTGCTATCAAGCTTCAAGAAGAGTTCTTTAGCAGTTGTTAATGACCGTGGCAAAATGTTGATGTCATCCGCATAGGCTACTACTTGGCTTGACTTATACAGTAATGTACCTCGTGTATCAACCGGGAGCTTCCTTATGACATGCTCCAGAGCCAAATTGAATAGCAAAGGGGCCAGCCCATCTCCCTGTTTTAGTCCGATATTTGTGTCAAAGGCATCGGTGAGTTGGTTATTGATGCGGACTTGGGAGGTAGTCAATGTAATTGTCATTAAGAAAAACTCATATCTATTTATATTTTGTTGTTTTCACAATATCATAAAATAATATTCCATTTTTTTTTACATAACCACTACGTTACTTCGTGTACAATAAGGAGAAGGGGATACAGGAGAAATATCACCTGAATTTAGGCCATGGTTAGTATTTCGCGTGGTGTAGTGGTTAAAGCACTCATCCTGTAAGCCGGAGGTTCTTGGTTTGACTCTCGTTGATGGCAACTAGATTCAAGTGATTCTTCGGATGGACTATAAGCCCGTTCAGTTATGATACATGCTAGTTTAAAGATCAGAAAGTACCGTAACTGGGTGGACAGACACACGGCCATAGCGTGGTATAGACCATGCCACCTTATGGAGTACCAATACATTAGATCATGATAATGAGATACTCTAACTATCTGCAAGCAAAGGTCCTAGAGGGGCTGTAGTGCTACTTTTTGTCTGTTTTAATAATCCATAATTTTCTTTTAATAATCCATAGTAATGAGTTTTCATAAGAAGTATAAATTTAAAGGATCCTCCCACATCTTAGTGTGGCCGGCAACATCCGTGTAGTAAACACGTCGAATCACCTTCAACTAATTTTTTTTCTCTAGCAATATTTAAAATAAAAAAATATTAATGGAACCCAATTACAACTAGCTATGGAGCAAAATTTACATAAAGTAATTAATATTAATTTCAACAAATTTCTGGAAAATATTAAATGAATCAAAATGCGAAATTAGGAGCCGAATTGAAGATCCCAAGACCACATTCTTTTGATCCCTTATCAATTTATGTCAAGAGCTTCGTAATATTTTCCCGAATTAGTTCAAATATTTTCAAATACTCTTCTCCTAAATAAATACAACGCAAACCTTGAGCTCAAACCAAATTTCCTGACATACTACAGAAATTCCTTATTCATCCTTCAATCTACGGTTCAAGTATATTTCACGCTTCAGACTTCTGCATTTTATGTTAGCAATTTGATTCAGTCCCGATTATATGGGCAATATCTTGGTAAAACCGCTACTTGTCGAATAACATAAGTCACTTACTAGAGTTGTTGATATTTTTCCAACCGAAGATATTTCCCTTTCAGAAACGCAAAAAATCTGAAAAAAAGCAATCTCATACGATTTTATATTTGGTTTGGATGATTTCCACCACCAAACGGGAAAATAGAAAGACGTAACCATAAACTTGCACAGAATACTCGTATATCCTTGAACAGTTAACGTGTCATCAAAAATAAATAATACGAAACAGTTTTCAATCTATTTTCAAATCGACCGATGTCGACAACGATGACGAAAAATCGTGCAAAGGAATAGGACGAAAGAGAATAGAAGGTGGGGCAGGTGGCCAGAGCAAAAGAAAAATGTGTAGTACTTTATTTGCTCAAAAAGGATAAAGGCATCCAATCCACCTGAGTTCTATCGAATGGATTCTCACACATGCTTGGAGACAAAAGATTCCTTTCAAACTGTGGCTCCTTTTTTCTATTCTTTCATTCGATCCCAATCCTCGAAAATTGATTGGTGCGGTGTACATTTGGCAAAGTCAGTAGAAGGAAACTTATCGCTCTTTCTTTATTTTTCTCTATTTTGCCTTTATTTTCTATTTCCATGCTTGCGTTGCGTAGTTTTTTCCATTTTTTTCTTCAATATTTTAAATTCAGTCTTTTGCTAGATAAACCCTTAAAACATATCGCTTTTCTCTCTTCCAACGATTCTATCGAAATGCTGATAGTGTGCAGTGGTTTTAAAGTTTTTTATCATGTCTTGGCAAAAGCTATGAAAAGGGAAATTTGTTGCAGACGTTTTTCTTCAAGATGGAAATATCCATGGTATGAGTTGCTATCAAACGAATGCATATCCCGTTGATGTTTTCTCTCGTTGTACATATGATTCAATATGAGAGCAGAGCGATTTGATTTAGTAGTGTTGAGAGAACAGCTTGCAAAGGATTTCATGCACACACAGATGTGCAGATGCTCCGGAAAATCTGATAGCGAATTGATTTGTTTTCGAATATAAACGTTTTTCAGTCGAAGCTGAATAGAAGTGGTACTTTAAATTGCAAATGATTTCTGTATGCAGAAAGGATGTTACTGTTTATTGGTTTTTGAATAGAAAAATACTCTGTATGATAAATTGTTCAGAGCTCTGATTATATGAACGTGAACATTTATCTTTCAAAATTTTCGAAGCAAAAAGTTTGAAAAAAGTTTCAAAACCAAATAAAATAGAAGCCCAAAGAAAGCAACCTGTTTCAGCAGCACTATGGAAATTGAATAATCGTCTGTTGGCAGTTCTATCTGAAATCCAGGGAAAATTCTACGTTTCGTCTATTGGCGACTCCTGGTAAATACTGACTTGAAGTTAAGAACAAACATCTTTATATAGGATTTTTTAATCATTTTTTTTTTACAGTGGCGACGAGATCTGAATTCAAGACAAACATCATAACCTAGAAAATGAATTGCAACTTTTACGCAGGTGCCTTGCTGAAAGGAATTGATACGGACGTGGATGCCGTTAAGGCGTTAATTACAGCAATGGCTGAGCAGCAAAACAAGCTTGCGCAACAAATGGCTAAGCAGCAAAGCAAGATAGATACTAAAATCGCGTTGTTGATCCAATAATTGACAGCATCAGCCATCGGCAGCTCCAGCGGGAACGTCGTTGCACAACAGCCTGGCGGATCATATGGAGGAATTTTTGTACAATGCGGAAGACGACCTGACGTTTGAGTTGTCGTACGCGCGTTATGTTATAAGGCCATATTCGTGATGGCAGCTGCCGAAATGACAAACTCAACAAGAGTTGACCTACTTACAGAGAAATCGTCAACATTAGGTAACCAGAGGTTCGCAAACTTCGCAGCACAATTGGGCAAGTAAAGGCACCGTCACTAAACAAGGAGGTGAAAGAGAAATTTTCGTCTCTTTTCAACACTGCAGTGGGGTGATGCAATAAAATAAAGGCATTACTCACGCTCAAGGAAGGTGCGAAACCTGTTTTCGAAATAAGTGGTCAGTACCATTTGCTGGTGGAGTGCCGACAGACGACGAACTTAAGCGGTAACAACTGTTGGGGGTGATTAGCCCTATAGATTAGTCAGAGTATGCAGCACCAATCGTTGCCATTAAAAATTAGGATGGCAGGGTAAGAATTTGTGTCGATTATTCGACGGGTTTGAATGAGGCACTTGAACGACACCAGCACCTACTGCCAATATCCAAAATTATCTTCTCGAAACTGTCCTTATATCGAGTATTCAGTCAGATTGACCTATCGGATGCGTTTCTGCAGGTGGGACTCGACGATCAAGTACAGAAAATGATGACGACCAACACACAATGTGGCCTCTTTTGAGTAAATTGCCTTCAACCTGACATTAAAATCGCTCCAAGCATCTTCCAGCAACTAGTCGACACAATGATGAGTGGAGCAAAAGGCTTGGCAGCGACTGGATGGAAGCGTTTGACTTATAGAACGTACCTGTTGATAAACTTTCCAGCACAATTTGGTAAGTGAAGGCACAATTACTAAATATAGAGGGGAAAGGGGAATTTTCGCCTCTTTTCAACAATTCATTGACGACTGCACCGTGGGTGGGGCTAATGAGGCCAACTGTCGCTACGAGTTTCACCTCAAGATCGAGAAGTGCTTATTTTGTCAAAAAAAAAAATGAATTCCTGGGGCACGTAATCGTCGAAAGTTGTTTGAGACCAAGTCCAAAGAGCTCAAGAATATACTTTTCACGGATCTTGTATTAACCCACTATGACCCAAAGATGAAAATTATCGTAGCTGCAGATGCATTGAGCTACGGTATAGGTGCGGTTCTTATGCATGAGATGCCGGATAGGACTATGCGACAGATAATGCACGCAGAAAAGAACTATCCACAAGCTAATCGAGAAGCCTTGGCGTTGATATTTGCATTATTCAAGCTTCATCGTTATATCTGCGTTCACAAGTTCGAGCTTCAGACCGTGCGACCGTGCAAAGAAAGGTTTACCTGTCTACACAACCAGCCGTCTACGAAGATACGCACAAACGATGCTTGCTTACAATTCCCAAATCAAGCACATTAATACAGAAAGTTATGCATATGCAAACCTCATCTTGCGGCTCACAGCAAAACAAGAGAAGTCTAACGAAGATGTTGCTATTAGTAGGATGGAAAACGGCTCTATAGCTTGCTTTACGATTGACATAGCACAAGTGCTGCCCATAACATTTGAAGCTCTCAAACAATAAATCAGTAGATGCCAAACAATGAGGGAAGTTGTAGTTTACATCGAAAATGGGTGGCCACGAACTTCAAAGCAGATCGATAACGCGGACGTTGCGAAATTTTATACCCGACGAGAATTACTCACTAGCATTCAAGACTGTTTCATTAATGGACATCGTATCGTTGTGTCAGCTTGTTATCGACGAGACAATATTGAAGGAGTATCAAGGCCATCCAGGCATCACTCGGATGAAATTGTTGGCACAAAGCACAATATCGACCATGGTCTCGTATCCATATCGATTTTGCGGGACCCATAGATGGGTTTCTGTATTTAATTATTATTGATACGTGCAGCAACTGGCCAAATATATACGAAATGCAATCCACAACGACATCAAAGCTAATCGAACGATTGGAGGAAGGCTTTTCATGGCAAGGAATTCGTCGATATGCTGAAAACTGGATCAACAAAGCTCGAGGGAGAAGGGAACGCCGATCAGATTTTGCGCAAGTTCTTGCTATGCCGTCATTACAGACCATCGGCAACCATGAGAATGAAGTCACCCTTTCAAGTCATGACCTAAGTTGGGCTTACTGAAAACAGAACATGACCGTTCTTGCAAGCGTGACAGGAATATGAAGCAGCTCCACGCAGCCAAATGGAGAGAATCCAATTTTAGCGAAGACGTTTTATTAAAACGTACACCGCCAACAAATGGAAGTGGTCACCATCAACTATTGTGAATAAACTCCGCCATCGACGGTCCCAAGCCCGTTTGAGAAAGAAGGAGGGAACCTCTTTGTTTCCCCAACCTACAGCTTCCATGATTCCTCATCCTGAATCCCCCAATTATATGGTATTGAATGCTCTCGGAGTCGCACATTGGGGTTACTGGTACCCTTATAATGAGAAATTAAATGCCGGAAAATGCTAATAACTGTAAAAACGTCTATAGCTCTGCTACTAAACCCTACTTACACCTCCTGTATGGGGACGTAAGGTAGTGAAGGCGAATCTTCCGCACCTGATTACGGAATCAACGCAATAACCATGCCCCGGAATGAAGGATGGATGACGAGCTAACTCCCCGTCCCTGGAAGATCCTACAATGTTTCGAAACCTGCAGGCGCGCCTCGGAATGGATTGGGTTCACTGCAAAGAGCTCAAATCGGAAAAAGGATTATGACATTGTATCTTGGAATGTCAGATTACTCAATTACCCTGGCGCTGTTAAGAGCCTTTTACAACAGGCCAGCCAATATCAATTAAAAATACTGGCACTCCAGGAAAAGATCTAGACTGGAACCGACATTCAAGACATGAGATCGCACATAATATTCAAAAGTGGGAAGCCTACTGGAAAACGAGACTTTGGAATGGCCTTCATTGTGGATAGGGAGTTCGAATCGCACGTTATTGATTTTAAGGCAATAAACAAGCGGTTGGGTGCGATCCGTATAAAAGCGAAATTCTTCAAAATCTGGCTGATCAATGTTCAAACGAACGAAAAGTTTTACAATCACCTGGAAAGACTAATCGAGTCATTGCCTACAAACGACACAAAAATAATTCTGGGTGATTTCAACGCTTAACTAAGCAATGAGATATCTCATCGGAGAACAACTGGAGGAACTTGCCTCCACAATGAAACAAATGATAACGGCCAGCGCCTGATTGACTTTACATGTAGCAGAAAACTATTCATACGTTCGACTTGCTTCCCACATCGACGCATTCAAAAAAGTGACTTTGGTATCACCGAATGGCAAGACATAAAATCAGATCGATTATGGTATAGTCCAACAATGTTGGGTCTCGAGCTTACTTGACGTCCGTACATACCGGGGAGCAAATTGCAATTCAGATCATTACTTGATCAAATCAACCTATCGATGTCGTATGTCAAAGGCATATTCGGCGAAGATCAGCCTGCTCCAAAAATTTGACACCGAAAGGTGCCAAATGGCGTCTGTGGCAAAAACTTTCACGGAAACCCTCTATTACCAGCTGGCTCCCATCTTATCAGTCACATCGTTAAAGACAAGCAACGAGCTCTGGGTGGAAGTGATGACCGTGGCAGAACAGACGATCGAGCATCAAGTCTGGGGCAAAAGAAATGATTGGTTCGATGATGAGTGCCAGAATGCGTTAGATAAAAAGAATCAGGCATATAAAGATTACAGAAGGAGGAAAACCAGGACGAAGGGAGAACACTACGAAAGTCTCAGAAGAGCAGTGAACAAGATAACTAAAATTAAGAAAAGAAAATACTCTGACGGCCAATTGAGAAGTATCGATGTAAATCTCCCGGGCAACAACACAAGACAAGCATTCAAAGTAGTGAAAAGCCTGGAACGTAGTTATCGATCCAAACCCACGCTCTGTCGTGATGACATTGACAATATCATCGCTGATGAAACCAAGATTAAGGAAAGATGGGCATCATATTTCAAGAGCCTCCTTAATCCTCCGCACAGCTCCAGAACATCGGAGCCTATAGATGTGTGCGGAGAGCCTCCATAGGCCCCATCAACTCTGGATGAAGTTTGTTCCATCATCAAAGCTCAAAAGAATAATAAAGCATCGGGCGTCGATGAGATTCTAGTGGAGCTCATCAAATATGGTGGCAGCAATGTTCATAAAGATATTCACAAAGCCATCCAGTGCGTTTGGAAAGAAGAGCATATGCCGAAAGAGTGAAGCCAATCAATTATATTCCCTATGCACATACTCCGGCACTCCAAATACATGGAAGACGCGTTTCTTTAAGAGGCTTATTATCGGGGCGATATGCATGTTACGAATCGGCTCAATGATTGGGAACTTTGAAAGTTGGTCCAGAACGACGACAGCTCCGATGTGTCCAGACGTCGAACGAGGATAAGGGCCGATGAGATCGATATACAAGGGCTGGAACACGCTCTCGGGTCGTTCAAACTTACCCATCGGAGGCCAAAGGACAGCATTTGGCGCTTTTGTGCAATTACACATCTCACAGGTGGCTACATACGCTTTTATTTTAAATGCCATTTTTGGTCAAAAGAAATGGGTTTTCAGCCGCCGTAGTGTATGACCGTATCTACCGTGGCCACTCAGGGGGTGGCCATGAGCACCGCTAATCAGATCGATGGTAAATTTTTCAGGTACCCATAGCCTCCACTGTTCCTCTTCTTGCATGGAGTCTCCGGATGCGTGTCCCACCTGCTTGTATACAAATCCCTCCGTTACTTGCAGTTCTGGCAGCTGTGGTAACTGGCTCTGAATAGTGTGCATCAGCTGGGTGTAGCCAGCCGACTTGAAGGCGGGAGGGTCCAGTTAGATCAAAGGAGGACTGTCGTCCTCCTAGGCCAACTTGGCTCCTTCTAGGACAAACATCCTCGATAATGCATTCGGTACCACATGTTGGCTACCTTTCCAGTGTCAAATCGTAAAGTCAAACACCTGCAATTTCAAGGCTCATCTCGCCAAACGGCCATGGAGATTAGTTTGGCTCATCAACCATTTCAGGGACGCATGGTCCGTTACAATTTCGAAGGAGTGCCCTTCGACAAATGCACGAAAGGGTTTCACCACCATCAAGCACTCCTGTTCAGAGACAGTGTAGTTTTGCTAGGCCAGGTTCCGTTTCTGAGGCATAAAGGCTGTAGCCATTTCATCGCCATCTTCTGTAAACTGGACTAAGACTGCTCCCACTCTATGTTTTTCGCATCACAATAGATTGAGAACGGTCTATTGAAGTCCGGGCTATGTAGTATGGCGGCTAATGTCAGGCTCTTCTTTAGTTCTTCAAAGGCTCGCAAGCCGGGCTCTGCGGAGATGAACTTTCGTCCGCTATGCAGCATGTCGGTCAAGGGTGTGCTGATGGTTGCATAATCACGTGCAAATCGTTGGCACCATCCGCATAAACCTAGGAATCGTTGTAACTGTGTTACACCCCCTTTTATTCTACGGGAGCCGCTATGGCCCCCCAGGGAAATTAGGGTGCTCCGGCAGGGGTAACGTAACCGGTTTAGTTTGTCCGGAGACGGGCGCACCTTGTCCCTCAAGGCCCCAATAAGCCGCCAACCGAGAATGCGGCTTGCCGGAACAACCAACGTCACTCTTCATCCGAACCCTACGTACCCAGCACGCACTGGCTACCACCCTAACGTTACACTTCGACACTTTTGCCGCCCTTATGCGACCCTCCTACACTCCCCTCGAACACTAACCCTATCCGTCTGACCAGCTATCGGAATCACCACACCACCCCCGAACACTTTTATACACTACCGATTTCACTTTTCTTATTATTATTACACCCCGACTTGCCACTCAAGCCGCACCCGTCACAACCTGTAACCAAGAAAATTTACCTTCTTTTTTTACTTTTTCCCTAAAGACGTAAATTTCATCAATCAGATACGTTTTAATTATTGAATTTCAAACCATATACAAACAAACATCCGATCTACGTTAATTTTAAAAGGAACTTACTTCTAATCGTACCTACAAGGGGCCCCATCACTGTCTGCATCCGATAGTGCACTTTTTTTTTTTGCTTAGACGTCTGGAATCTGCTTATCGCTTCTCGCCTCAATGCACTTGATGTCTCGAAACGAAGTTTCTTCTTCCTTACGCTCGTCGCTTTGCCCTTGATGCTAAGTTTCGAGATTTTCTGCTTCACGTTTTCCGCTTCGGCACTTGATGCTTTGTATCTGCTTCACGCTTGCCGCTTCCTAGCACATCCACTCCGCCACGCCCGAGAAGAAAGAAGAGAGGAGGCATGTCATTTTATCATCTCCTCCTAACGGTCATCCACCTCTTCAGCGTGGTAGTTTCTCTCTGCCGCCACTTGGTTTCACTCCGCTCTGGTGGTGATCACTACAAGTGCGGCTGAATTGGCTGAACATGATTCACTGAAAGTTTGGCACGTCAGTGGTGTTTGTTAACCTATGTTTTGAGGAGGAACTTTATTTCTGGAAAATCGTGTCGCGGTTGTGATATATAATTCTTCCCGAAATCCACCCTAAAGTAGTGCTTTTCAAGTGTCACGATGGTTTCTCGGTTTTCTGCAAGTTTCCCGGTGAAGTGCTTGTGTTCCGAGCTGAGAGACATCGTCTTCAGGTGTGTAAGCATATATTTAAGGTGCTGTGAAATGTTTTTATTTCCTTTTTGCAACGTCGGTGCTCGACGGTTTGGGAATTCATTCAGGTGAATTTTGTGAATTTATCTACGTAAATTAGAAAAACAGGATTGTAAATGATTAATGTTGCTACCACCATTGATGATTTGCCTGGACTAATTAAAGATGTTTTGCCTATGTATAAAGAAAGAGTCTCGGATATGGCAACGAAAATGATGGCTCATCCCGCGTATGGGAAACTGTTATCCATCGTGATTTAAAGCCAGAGACGTTTTATTGATGATAATGTTAAATTGGCTGATTTTCACTTGTTTCACCTTCTCATCGTCTGACCAATTGTTCAAGAAATTGCTGATTTTTTTTCGTGCTTGTTGTAGTGACATATTTCGTTCTGTTTTTGGTATAAATTTACGAAGCTTACTCGGCGAATTTGCCAATTCGGTCAATTCACTATCAGTTAAACATTCTGATTTGATAGTGTTATTCCTTTCGAGTTCGTTCTTGAAACGAACAGTCGATATGCCCGAAGTGGCTTTGACCACAGTTGATTTGCTGTGCGCTACATGCCCGATAGTACCAATATTGATGGTTGCCTGGCGGGAAATTACCTCGGTGAAAGTGGCGTCGACGTGGTGATATCCAGTTGTGATAGATCCTGCTTTTGCAGAATCGAATTACCGATAGTTTGCCCTTTGCCTGATGACAATTCTGGTTGTTTAAAATTACAAGTATTCGTACTTAACCTACTGTTGTGAGTACAATTTGGAGTGGCAAACAAACCCTAGTCGAGTGTGGCTTAGTTTACTGAATTTATCGAGTCACGCGAATGCTACGATAGTGTTCGGGATGAGGTAATGATGATGCCCTTCTGTTTTATCCGTAACAACTGCTCAGTGATCTTCGGCAAAGGGAAGACGTCAATCGCTTGTGTCGTGTCCAGGTTGATTTTGATGATGCTATGGCCAATGATATGGCCCAAATACTAAATCTCCGTCATTACGAACTGACTCTTCTATATGTTGATGGATAACCCTGCCTTCTGAATATGCAAAGCCACTTCCTGAAGCAGGCAGATATGTTCGTCAGAGGTCTCGGTTATAAGCAATAAATCGTCAAAGTAGACGAAATCGTGGTGTCGTAAGTCCGGTGGTATTACTTCATCCACAAGGCGCGTCATTGTCTGGGGGGCATTACACAGCCCAAATGGCATGGTCACAAATTGGTGCAATGGGCGATCTGGGACCATGAAGGCTATCTTCTCTTTTGAGCTAGGATGTAATACAATCTGCCAGAAGGCGTCTTTGAGGTCCAAGCTCATAATAAAATGGGCTTTAAGTAATCGACTTAGGATACCTACAATTAACGGTAGGGGATATGTATCCTTAATAGTGACGGCGGTCTAGCGTCGGGCGTCTAAGCATAGTCGGACCTTATTCGGCTTAACAAGTAAAGATACCGGTGAGGCCCATGCGCTCTGCGATACTTCGATCACACCTAGTGCCAACATCTGATCAACTTCAGCATATAACGACTTGTCCTTCACTGGAGATATGGCAAAATGTCTTTGTTTGAGGGGTTTAGCATCCCCACGTTTATCGTGTGAGACACCAAAGCTGTCCTGCCGAGACCTTCCTTGTCTTGCAAAGAAAAAACCGATATAGCCAAGTATAGTCGTAACTGTTGATTGGCATCCAGTGCGCTTCAAAGTGAGTGAAAACTTGATGTCGCATCATTGACAGTGGCAACAGAGTCGAGTATCGTGCTAGAAAATAATGCCGGGGCCAAATTAGTCAACCCCTAGGTAAAATTCAGGGACTTGGTCGCACATTTAAGAATGACATCCGTCGTGAGCTTCCCCACTATGGCGTGACGCGTTGCGTCCACCGTGCTTAACCAGGTAGTAAAATGCTGGATTTGATCCGCGAGGTTCGTCGGGAATTCCCCTTCAAATCGGCTGCTATGCAGTTGACACCATTGACTCCAGTGTCAATCAAGCTTAGCCGTCGATTTTGCAGGATCTGTACTGACGCGTATGGGCGAATGTCATCCTTCAATAACTCGTCTAGTTGGATCACTTGCAACATACTCCTCGATTGCCTCACCCTTCTCCATTACCTCGGCATCCAACGCTTGGCTTGCTTCTTTCTCGGAAAAGTAGTGAGAACTATCTCCTCATTGAAGATGTGCTGACGAGTAGCTAGATAGCCCTACAGTCTAACCTGGAAGGGCTTAACATGCCAGAGGGCGCTCGCTTCATAACCATTCTCCTGAAGGTCCGGTTTGGTAGCGCGTGACGTTGGCTGCGGAAAATCGGGGTCGTAGCCGGGGCTTGGTTGTCCATAGCAACGAGTTCAGTGTCTTTTTGGGCCAGGTTTTAGGAACGCCGATGGAAGTTTGCGGCAATCGCTGGCCAGTTTTTTCGCAACTTGCAATATACATAATCTGCACCTGTAACAGAAGACCGTTGGCTCAGCTGGACCTGCAGAAAATCTGTGCTCCGATTGTGGGCAGTTCCAACAGAACGTGGAGGTTACAGCTACCTCTACGAATGGTGGGTCTGCTTCCCGTTCAAACTCGCGGTCCAGAGGGACTCCATTCCTCGGGATTTGTGTCAAGTCAGTGTCGGCGTGAATAGTTGTTACTAATCCTGCAGTAAGAGTAATGCGTTGACTAGGCCCCGTCATGCGAGATTGTGGGCGAACGGTTCCTCGCGGTTATCTAGTCATTCTTATCTATGGATTTGAAGGCATAAGGCTTGCACGGTGTATATTGGCACATGAAGAAGGCTGTTTTGAAACTCCCGCCGTATGTTCTCCCTGATGGTTTCCACCAGCTTATCCTCCGGCATAGGTGTTCGTAGCCGAGTTGTTAAGCGTAGTATACTGGTATCAAATTGGTCACATGTTTCATCAGGGCCTTGTTTGCGCTTCCGTATTTGTTCATGCAATTCCCGTTCAGTGAAACCGTCATCAAAGTAGTTGCGAAGAGCTTTTTTTTTGCAGCTCGTCTATCACCATTGTCCTGACTTGCTGCTCAGCACATTCAACGCTTGCCTACGGGACGGGGTTTTCCCGGTACGATGGAAGGTGGCGAGGCTCGTGCTGGTCAGCAAGGGGAAGGGAAATCCCGAATCGCCGTCTGCATACCGCCCGTTATGCATGCTAGACACGGCTGGGAAAGTGCTAGAGAAACTCATCAAGGGAAGACTCACTGACGCAATTCGTGCTGCTGGGGGCCTATCTCCTCGGCAGTACGGCCTTAGAGCAGGACGTTCTACCATCGATGCGATTGCGGAGGTGGTGAACGCGGTCCAAAAGGCAGAGGCATATAGTCGCACCAAGCGACGAATCGTCCTGTTGGTGACACTCGACGTCAGGAATGCCTTCAACTCCGCTAGATGAGTGGATATTCTGGATACGCTGGAAAACTCTTTTCAAGTCCCAGAATATCTAATGCGGCTTTTGAGGAACTACCTAAAGGACCGAAGCCTGCTCTACGACACGCCACAGGGCCAACGAAGGATGGAAATTACATCGGGTGTTGCCCAGGGCTCTATCCTTGGTCCGGACCTGTGGAACGTGTCTTACGACGG
Organism: Odontomyia ornata; assembly: GCA_963969285.1. Taxonomy (NCBI): domain Eukaryota; kingdom Metazoa; phylum Arthropoda; class Insecta; order Diptera; family Stratiomyidae; genus Odontomyia; species Odontomyia ornata. The sequence goes on from OZ017741.1 coordinate 52,478,664, forward strand.
GCTACTGAGACTTGAGATGCCAGATGAGTCGCGCTTGGTCGGCTATGCGGATGATGTTGCGGCTATGGTCGCCGGACGCACCGTTGAACAAGCGCAACTTAGGCTAGGTATGCTAATGCGCCGAGTGAGGGACTGGATGACTGCTCGCGGGCTCAGTTTAGCACTGGAGAAAACCGAAGTGGTCATCTTGACAAAAAAGAGAATCCCTAGAGTAAGGATGATCAGTATTGGAGATATACAACTCGAATCGAAGCCAGCGGTGAAGTACCTGGGGCTACTGATCGACTCGAAGATGAGTTTCTCTGAGCAAATCAGGGCAACGGCTGAGAAGGCTGCTTCGGGAATATCGGCCCTGAGTCGACTTATGGCCAACGTAGGCGGACCCAGCCCATCAAGAAGACGCCTCTTGATGAGTGCTGTAGAGTCAGTGCTACTGTACGGAGCAGAGGTATGGGGCGACGCTCTCAGCAAGGAGGTATACCGAAAACGATTGGCACAGGTACAGAGAAGAGGAGCACTGAGAATTGCATCTTCGTATCCAACAGTCTCCGACTCGGCGGTGAGAGTGATTGCAGGCGTGATACCTGTCGCCCTCCTTGCTAGAGAGCGCCACGCTATTTACCTGCGCTGAAACGAGGATGCGAGGGAGATCGTTGTCCGCGAGGAGAAACAACGCTCGCTCAACGATTGGCAGCAGTCTTGGAGGAATTGCACGAAGGGAAGGTGGACTACGCGCCTCATCCCGGATGTGAGACCGTGGCTAAATCGAAGGCATGGTGAGACTGACTTCTATCTGACCCAGCTTTTGAGCGGGCACGGGTGTTTTCAGTCTTACCTGCACAAGATCGGCAAGTTACGGTCTCCCGATTGTCGGTTTTGCCCAGGAGAGGAGGACAATGCCTGTCACACATTTTTTGCGTGTACCAAATGGGCCAGGCTGCGAAGGGAACTCTACAGGGAGACGGGAGAGCTCACCCCGGATAATATAGTTGCGGTGATGCTCGAATAGGTTGACAAATGGAACCAGGTGGCACATTATGCTCGGGCAGTCCTAAAATATAAAAGGGACTCACAGCAGCCGGAGGCACTGGGGCTGGGGGATCGCTCTTCTGGCAATTCCTCTTCCCCCCTCCCCTCCCGTTAGGAAAGGGACTCCCCAGCTTGAAGGCGCCCCACGGCGTAACAAAACGAGACCTGGCCCGAAGTAATGTGTCAAACGGTTCCAGGCTAGGTTCTCAGATTGACAGGGGAGGTGTTTAGTGGGTAGTCCAAAGGTATCCTCCATGGGAGTCCCACACTGCCAGACTCGGCGGGCATAAATGCCTTCACCTCCCTACCACAAAAAAAAAAAAAAAAAAGAGCTGAACAGAAGGAATTCCAATCAGGGCATGCTACGGATTCTTTAAAACTCCAGTACCATTCGGCAGCATCCCCGAGCAATAAGAGATGCGTGTGTCGAAGAAAGGCCAAAAAGCCTCCTCTCAGCGTACTGGCTACTAGTGACTGTATTCGGAACAGGAACCAGTCCACTGGTGTCATCGAATTAAAGCCGGTGTAGCTGAGTCACCAATCCTCCATTATGCGTGGTGTCGGGTCCCAAACTTGGGCCGTGAAGAGCGGTGGGTGATTCGCTTCATTATACAGCCCACTGTTCGGAACTGACTCGTGCGCTGCCAGTATTGGGGGGGTGGTACTGGGCTGTGGACTATACTCTGGGGCTTTGAGGTCCATTCTCGAGCTCGTTCGAGGGAGATTCCAATCCTCAACCGACATAGAGGTGGACATAGCAGCATTTGGATTCAGTTCCCAGCTCAGTGGAGTTCTTGCGTGACTGGGGTGCTGGCTACTCCTGAGGTCTTGGGACCCTCTCCCCATTTGTTCTTTCCTGTCGGACAGCTCTTGCAATAAGGACAGAATCGTGTCACTGCCAGTTGTGTTTGGGTGCGCTGTTGGGATGTCTGCCTGTGCTCCTGAAACTGAATTTTCCCCACATACGGCTCCCTGGCCGTTCGACAGCGGTTGTGTCTGGTCATTACTCCGGTGGTCTTACGCAACTGCTCCACGCATAGGAGCTTACGTTCCGAGGGAGTTTTCTAGGGCGCTCTGCTTGATTGGGCACCTACATAGAGGATAGAGATTGAAGGTTTGCAAGAGCTGCTGGGCACAAATGCGATAGAACAGATGTCCGCACTTCAATCTCTCACTGGTAGAGCCCTCTATGATGTCCTCGTAGCAGATCCCACAATTGGCCGGCTGTACATTTTTGGAGCGTGTCCAGCGTTTCTTTGGAGTCCGCTTGGTGGTCATCTCTGGAATGGTATAATAAAGAAAAAACACGGTATGGAAAACTCCTACTAACTATGAAAAAGACTTATCTACTTTATTTATGTGGCCGATAGTGGCGAGCTATATGTGATCCATTTAAATAAATTGTTTAATGAACTCTTTCTTTTCCAGCAGCGCCGACTCTTCTATAAGGAAATGAAAGAGAGTGGTGGTCTGCCGAAAAAAGGGTGCTCCTGGTCGATTTTAAGATTTTTCCCAACCGCATGTACATTACAAAAACTGTCTCTAGTCGACGTCAATTGACTCGGCGAGATAAGTGCTGGCGTCACCGTAACGAGCTTTGTACGCGGTCAAAATCCTGGCGCGTGGAAGCATTCCAGGCTACAAAAATACTCATCTATCACGCATAAAAAGATGGGTAGAATCCTTCCGCAGCATAAAGGCAAGGTAGCCTTCTATTTCCTTGAGAGTCCAGGCAGATACGAGGAACCCACCTGGCTGACAGTTCTCATAAAAAAAATTTTGTTGACATTAAGCGAACATACGACAGTATTGATCGTAACGTACTGTACCAAATAATGCTTTGATTTGGCATCCCAGCCAAATTAGTTCGTTTTACCAAAATGACAATAACGTTGACGACCTCCCAGCTCCGCATCAATAACCAACTCACCGATTCCTTTGACATAAATATCGGGCTAAAACAGGGAGATGGGCTGGCCCTATTGCTATTCAATTTGGCTTTGGAGTACATTATAAGAAAGATACCTGTCAATACATGAGGTACATTCAAGTAGCCTATGCAAAAGACATTAACATTTTGTGATGGTCATTAACAACTGCCAAAGAACTCTTCCTGAAACTCGACAGCAAAACAAAACTAGTAGAGCCACAAATCAATGAAAATAAAACAAAGCTCATGACACAAAATATTACACTTGGTGGATACAATATCGACAATGCTGGCCAATTTGTGTACTAAGGTGCCAAAATAACGCCTTCGAAAGACGGGTCTTGAGACGAATAATCGGAGCGAAGCTAGACGGGGACCAATGGTGAATTCGATACAACCATGAGCTGTATGAACTTTTTGACGAGCCAGAGGTCTCAACGATTGTCAGACTGCGGAAGCTGAATACTCGTAGGCTGGCCACATGAATCGTATGGACGAACAACCGATACTCAAAAAGGTATTCGTTGGGAGAACTGAAGATTGGAGACCAGTGGGGAAACCGAGGGGACGCTGGTCTGACTTGGTCAACGAAGACAGTTCATTGCTGCTTGAATTTCAAAATTCGGGGACCCGATCAGTGGATCGAGACAGTTTAAGCGCTATTTGCAGGAAGCAGAGGCCCGAGAGGAGCTGTAGTGGTACGAAGAAGAAGAAGAAATGATTTGATCTCTTATGACTTCCTATGGTAGCAGCTCATCCTTCTCATTCGACTCATTGTTAACTGACATTAGAGGCTTTCAGCATTTCTGTATGACTGAAGGCTTAGCGTTATCCCAGGCAATAGACAAAAGGCATATGACATGCCTAAAATTAAACTCCTCAATTCCACTCTCCAGATTTGCTCCTAGATTCCCAACTAAATGCACCAAAAGTCCTTTTCTGTAATACAATTTTCTCAAGTTGATAAAATTTGGTCCATTGGTTGACAAATAGCAGTGGAATTAGCTGGTGAGCTCATTGTAACAATTTACCCATCATTACTAATAAACTGTCCGTCTTTAGGATGACACGGCACATTGTCCAATAGCAAAAGAGCCGTTTTTTGAAGGTTTTTAGGATTCTTAAAACTGTCTTAGCTAAACACAGGCAAAATATGAAATTCATTCAAATCAATTTAAAGACAACTTTAGTCCTGGCACAAAAAGTGTGTGAAATTATTCTTTAGAAAGTTCATATCTCATCTACATTTTTTAGGCTCTGTAAATGTATTTTCAAAGCTCTTAAAAGCTCTAGGATTTGCAGGTTTTTCAATGAAAAACAACTTTACTTTGTGCGCTGGAAAGGTGATTTTCTCCTTGCGTACTTTTTGCCCAGGAGCAGTGGCTTCTTTACAACCCACAAATATTTTCTTTGAGAAGTGCTTGAAGAATAAGCCAGACTCACCCACATCTCATCAATGAGATGTTGACAAAAGGAATCATATGGCATATTACCACCATAGAAAAAGAGCGTCTAGAAGCATTCAGAATGGAAGGATCTCATTTCCCTTTGGGAATCCCCTATATGCTACTCTCTAAGTGATATTGTTGGCTTGCCGCATTCCAACTTTGATTTAAAAATGTTCACGCTTGACTCCATTTTATACCATCTGGATGCTGTACATTTTATCATCAACCCGGATACAAACTCACTAACCGCGTCTTCAAAAGTTTCCTAATATCTCTTAAGCTGAGTTAGTCAAACAACCCCTTTTGATGAAAAAAATTCAATTTCTCTAAACAATAAGATAAAACTTTTAAAAGGTTAAACGAACAAATTAATTTTAAAATAAATCCATAATTGTATTTTCAAATAAGTAGAACAATATTACTGGACAGTACCCTGAAATAATTCAATAATTTTTATGCTTTTCTTTGAATACAGAGTGATATTTTATACACGGTCACTACCTTCTTTATTATTTGAAAGTGGTCACTGACATTCCTTTCGACATTGAAAAAGTGGCCGGCTGTCATTTAGTCCCCATGGTCCCTCTAAAGTACATTATCCTTTCATTGAGTTTTCCGAAAAGATAGAAAAGTACTAAGGCCTAAATGACACGATGAGAAAAAGACAATCTTAGCTCTTATTTCTCTCTATCCTCTTTTAGTACTCTATCTTTAAATAAAATCTTAATTATTCTCATGATAGTGTCCCTATGTAATCTTTGCCTTGAAGGTCGAAACCTTTTCTTAAAAACCCTTCCAACGTCATGCTTGGATGGGCTTAAGTTTAGTGCTAAAAGTCTGAACATAGTCAGGTGAAACCGGATGGTATACTCGTAGCCAAACTTGGGAATTATGAATCCGTTTTTCCGCTCCTGGTGAACTTAAGCTGAATATTATACACAAAGTCCCATGAACCCATACTAGGAACAATAGATGAGCTTTGTCTCCACCCTTGCATTAAATTCCTTGAAGCTTACTTAGATGAAAATTAGAAAAGACCAAGAGAAAGGATTGAGTTGACAATTTCGTCAGGATACAGTCTCATTCAGACAAAAGGACAATAGGTGATAATGAATTTTACCCTTTAATTGCAGGAGGAAGGTAGCGTATTTCTTGCATTCTATACAATTTTACTATTATTTACATTCATTCCTCCAACTGAAGACATTCTTTGAAACTTAAACTATAAACACTTTGAAATTAAACTGAAACTTTCAAGCTTAAAGCCAGTGTAATTAATTTTGGGGCTTTCTTTTACGAACCCAACGGCCATCGTCTGAAGCGATTATAACAAGAAGAGAATAAGCTATTTCTATTGTTAGCAATTCACTTTTATGTACTTAAACAAACCCTTTACGGTACAGTGGGGACTACTCAACTTATTATAAACGCTTGTAGTCCTTCCACTAGACATACACCAACAAAATGCTTGGCAAACCGAAAGAGGTTCTTCTTAATTCACTTTACTAGCTCTCATCCGTACCGAAAGAGGTACTTTTCCGGCGTAAAGCTGTTGTTGCTGCCGCTATCGCTGTTGAACATGACGTTAAGTCAATATGCCGGCTCAAGTCCTTTTGCGAACCCTTTTTCACGTTTATGAATATAAACTTGCATTTATTTTACAAAAGACTTAAGCGGGACAGTAAACTCTTTCCGCAGAGATTGAGGAGAAGCACGTGGGAGGGGCTAGTATAAGAACAGATCCTGCTCTGTTAAGACCTTGTTGAAATGGTCGACCCGAAAATAAATGTATCCTACGATTGATAGCGATGACGAGGAATTTAAGACTTTCACTGGAAACCCCATGAATTTCATGTGTTTGATGGAAGCTTAATAAGAAATTGACGACATTTATCCTTTGAAAGCAAGAGACTAGTGAAATTTTATACTTGTGTAGAAAATTCATTTGCTGAGAAAATGTTTTATGTTCCACCTGATATTTTCGGGTTGAAGGATCGAAATCCCACTTCTTTTACGATTTCGTAATAATGAATTTATGTATCGGTGTCTCTGTACCTAGATAAGGTTATGTACTTCACCTTAATATGTTAATAAAATGAAATGATTAAGCATCCTTTTGTTTAAATACCTAGAATATAATGGGAATTTTCAGAACCGATGAAAATGAATTTCATTATGCAGAAGCATGTCTGTACAACAGATTATATGACATGAGCACATATTCAAGGCTAAAAATTCAAGGAAACATGCGATCTCGTAGTGAGAATACTTGAGAAGCATTCCTTCCTTTCTATTCGTTTGACATGCCTTTAATCTCGTGTTCATCAAAATTTTACATGGTTCAACACTTCAAGTTTGATCAATCTGAATATATTGTAGATTGTTTGTTTGATACTACTTTTTATCAAATAAGATACTCATAGAAGTCTTCTTTGGAAAAATTCTTCATGAGCCTTATTTGTAAGTTGTGAGTGAAATAAAAGTCTCTTCGAAAATTTAATCAAATGAAAAGGAATATTTTATTGCCATATAATAGACTATAGTGGAAAGAGCCAACGTTCATATCATTTACTGTAAATAATTGTATTAAATGGATTGCCACAAATAGATTTAAAGAAGCAAATCCTTTCTGCCTAATTTTTTGAGACTTTGTTCACGGTTGTGGGCTATTTCTGAAGAACGATCCCGTAAGTGTTCAACTTCAGAAATTGTCTATGAGTTGTCGGTACTGATGACGTTTCAAGTTGCGTGCTCCTATGGTGAATGCATCCAGGGAGTAACCTTCATTATTGAGTACCAAAGCACTCTTTTTACGAAACCTTTTTACAATTTTGCGATATGATAAATACTACATTTAACTTCTAATTTTTTATAAAAATTTCGCCTGATCGAGCTACACAGCACTTGCATTGGAAACAATTTTCCATATTTCTTTAGATTGATGAAGTCTTTTTTCAAAGAGGACAAATTCTCAGAAATAAATCTGTTTCGGCCTTATGATTTCGTCAAAAGACTTCCATTTTTGCTATGTTAGATTTTAACTAACTATAGCCTCTCTTTTCTTTACAATATCAATCGTTATTACTTAGTGGGGTGGAGTCAGCCTTAGCCAATGACTAATTGGGCTATCCTGGCTCTTCGATGGACAGTAGGTATCCAAACATGGTATCAATCAAAATTTCTGACCATATGGACTGCCTTAAAAATTGCTGGGCTTCCACCCTGTGTCTAAGGTAACGCAATCAGTTCAATAGAATGTGTTCTGGATTCTCCTTAATCCCACAAGTTGAACATCTTGGAGGGCTATGCACCATACCCAGTTATAACTGTGCTTGAATTGTATTGGATTGTATGTGATTTCACACATTACATTATTATTCACCTGTCGATAGAATCTTGGTCCCACAGGTGAATGCTATTTACGCAATGAATCTAGACTTCTGAATGTAAACTATTTTTGGACTCTCAACAAACACCTTACCTGTCAGCCTGAAAGCCTAGACGGGTACCGTTTGGTACATTATTTTGGGCTAAGTATAATGCCTAAAGTTGCCTTTGGCTTACAGAAATCTCTTTTTTAGCCGAAAAGGAGGCAGAGCTGGTAAAAAATGCTCCGCTCTCAACGTCGTCTAATGCTTACTAGCAAATTCTGTGATGATTTCACTCCATCTTCACCTGTTGAGTGTATAATTGTGCTAGTCCCTCTATCTGATTCTCTTTCCTTCCTCGTATCATCTGTTTATATCTCTTGTAACAGTCTTGCAATTGTTTACGAACAATTCTTTGCAGAATTCTCGAGCTACATCAATGCTGGTTTCCCTTCTAGCCCTATATTGGCCTGTGGTGACTTCAATTTGCCCTTTATTGTCTGGAATGATATGTATGTCTCCACAGTTTCTGGCGGTAGCGTATCTTTTGCTCTTTCTTCTTTTATTTCCCTCTGTTCTTTCAGCCAATACAACACTTTTCCTAATGCTAATCACAAATTGCTTGATTTTGTTCTTTCCAAGTTGTCACCTTCTTATCTGTCCGCAGCAGTGGCACTCTCATCCTTTGTCAAACTTGATCCCCACTATCCACCGCTCTTTATTGAGCTTGCTATCACATCTTCTCGTTCTTTGAACAATTCCTCACCTTCCTGCCTTAATTTTTCAAAAGCCGATTTATCGAGCCTTAATGCCATGTATTGGTATTCCTTCTTCAGCAATCTCCACACTGATGATTGTGTTGATAAGCTCTATATGTTTCTTTCGTCCTTAATCTCGCAATTTACTCCTGTGTTTCCAGCAAGAAGACCTGAAGATGGTCCTTGGTTTTATTCAGATGTTGCGATTGCAATTAAAGCTAAAGATGCTGCCCGCAGAAAATTCTTATACAGTGGTCTTCCAACTAACCTCACTAAATCCAAAGAGCGTCATGCTGCAGCTCAGAAAATTGCCACCTCTGCACTTCATGCAAATGTTAATTACATTAATGTTGAATGAAACTCGTGCGTTCTGGTCGTACATAAATCCTTAAAGGACCTCTCCTCATGCCCCTGATAATTTTAGTCTAGAAAGCACGACATCATCTACTCCTTAAGAATCTTTTGAATTCTTCGCTTCTTATTTTTCTCACTTTTTCGGCAGGCTAAGCGTTCTCCTTCCTTCAACCAATCTCCTTGCTCTTTTCCCTCGACTACTTTTCGTACAAGCCCCTTGCAGGTTGAGCTACTCTTAAATAATCTTGACAACAGTACCAGTGTGGGCCCTCATGACGTTCCAAATTTTCTAGCAAAATCTTTATCTTTTTCACTTTGTGTTCCCCTTTCAATTACTTTTAACCCTTTACGGCGCTGAGTAGCAGATCTGCATCATACTCTTCAAACTAAAAGTCGTTCAAAGCAATGAATAAAATACCTTTAAACGCAGCAATGCATATCTGCAGCAAAGCATTCTATTGAATCAGTTCCCAACGTTTGTGCTAGATGGTGTTATTAGTAATTTTTGGCCACTTGAAGTGACGGATCCCTTAGAACCGATTTGTGTTGTTCGCGCATAATTTTCGTTGTTTTTTTGAGTGGTTATATTGGAAATGTTGACGTGAAATTACTGCATAGTAAAGGTTAGTTATTAGATTTTGCTAAGAACATGCAATTCAAATGTTTAGGTTGTTTTTAGAGTGATACTCTCAAGTTTTGTTTTGATCAGTAATGCAACACTACGCTAAACTATAATATTTTATTTCTTTTTTCGTGAGAGAAATATTTTCTCTTTTCAGGCTCAATATGAGTTTGAGGTTTCCGCGTTCAGGCTCTAGGCCTTTGTCAACTGTCGTATTAGAAACTATTCTAAGCCAATGGCAAGGTAGTGAGGATGGCCTTAGACTTTTCAGACGACGACGATGTAGCCGATCCATCGTACATGTTGGAAAATCGAAATTTACGCCAAGATTCGGGTGAGGAATCAGAAAAACCCTTCCTAGAAGATCAGGAAGATGACATCTTGCTACCAAGCTCTGGGACCAGTACAAGCACTACAGTTCGATCATGTGAGATACCGCCTGCTGTTTCAGTACCCAGTACCAGCTCCAAAGTCAACACAACTTCACGAAGCGCATGTGATCCCAAAACGAATATCATATGGAAAAATAAAAACTTAGAACTAAATGAAGACCAGATGAGGTTTTGGGGATCTTCCAAGTTATCAAATGAAATACCAGAATTACTGACGCCTTACCAGGTATTTTCTTACTTATTTACTGAGGACGTTGTGGATCTCATAAGAGATGAAACAAACCTCTACAGCGTGCAAAAAGATGCCAGTAAACCCATAAATGTTACAAGCCAGGAAATAAGACAGTTTATTGGAACTATTTACTACAGGTTCATAATTGCCCTGCCCAATGTTCGAATGTACTGGTCACAGAAATATGGCTATGCCAACATACGTTAGATAATGACACTAAAACAGTTCGATTTTCTGAGGCAAGTACTACACTTCAATAATAACTCTAAAATGTTACCGTATAGTCAGCCAAATTCTGATCGACTTTATAAAATCAGGCCAGTAATTGAAAAGCTGAATCATAACTTTAGAAAAGTGCCTCTAGAACAACATTTGTCTGTTGATGAACAAATGTGTTCAACCAAAGCACGAAGTGCTCTAAAGCAATATTTGCCAGACAAATCCAACAAGTGGCTTCAAACTGTTCGTTATTTGTGGCGCTAGTAAATATGGCTACAAATTTGAAGTTTACAGTGGCCAAGAGAATATATGCGCAGATAAAGAGCCTCAATTAGGTGCCTCATCTAATGTAGTGGTCCGACTTTCCAGAGAGATTCCTGCCAACCAAAACTATAGACTGTTTTTTGATAACTATTATACATCGCTACCCTTGATTGAATTCTTATCACACCGTGGTATATTAGCTTTGAGCACCGTTCGTCGAAACCGGATCCCGAACTGTAAACTCCCAGCAGAAAAAACAGCCTAGAGGCGCATCGATTGAACAGGTTCCAAGCTATAATGGTATTAACATATTGGTGGTGGCGTGGAAAGATAATGAAATTGTGAATCTAGCATCCAACTTTGCTGGCGAAAATCCCACATCTATCGTAAGTAGCTTCGACAGGTTGCAAAAGAAACAAATCAATGTTAAACGAGCCTTTATTGGGGCAGAATATAATTATCACATGGGAGGTGTAGACCTCATGGACTCCATAATGGGTCATTATAAAATTAGATTCCGGAGCAAACGTTGGTTTATAAGGCTCTTTTACCATTTTTTGGACATGACCATGACCGACAAAAGGCTTCGGTGTAAATATCCAGGATGGACTGGAACAGCCCAAACGGAATGTGAAAAGTGTGGCGTAGCCTTATGTTTTAATAAAAACAATAACTGTTACCGTTCTTTCCACAGTTCGTGAATATTAATATGTTTTTACACCATGATGCACATCTGCATCTCATTTTTAGGGTTTTGTAAAATAATTTTACAAAACCCTACTAGTTTCGCGACCAGTCTGTCCGTCTGTCCGTCTGTCCGTCCGTCCGTCCGTCCGTCCGTCCGTCCGTCCGTCCGTCCGTCCGTCCGTCCGTGTGTCACAGCAGTTTTTCTCGGAAACTACTTAAGCTAGAAACATCAAATTTTGTGTGTAGGTGTAAAGTGGTGATCTCTTTAAAGTTCAACTACAAAAAAATTTTATAAGGTATTTAAGGGGGGTCTCCCCATATAGGGGAGTGACCCCCCGAAAAAAAAATTTCATTGAAGGTAGCCGATATGGGTATCAAATGAAAGGTCTTGATGAGAACTTCTCAAAACAGGTCCTAATTAGGCAAAATTTGCTTCGAGGGGCGCACAGGGAGCGGAAATACACGAAAAATTTGTGTCCCCCCCCCTCGCGATTGGACACCTGTGATCCGAAAAATCTGAAAAAAATCAGGGATGTAGGCCTTGGTGAGTACAACAACAACAAATACGTGAGAAGTCGCAATTCACTCAACTTTGTTAGTAATAGTATGATTTATTGATTTTATGTTTTCTTGAATAAAATCTGAACGGTACCCTTAAATTCACTGAAATTCAGTACGTAGATGTCTATTTATAAGTTTGATCTATCCTGAAAGTTTCATAAAGATTGAATAATATTTAGCGAAGTTATAGCGGTTTGAATTTTCCTGTATTACTATGGAACAATATGCGCTGCATTTATTACTATGGCAACATATGGCTATGGAACAACATGCGCCTTTTACCGACTCAGACACTACAATTTTTCTATGATTTGCATGAAAATTTCAGGAATGATAGGTGTCATGTATATCTTTGAGAATCGGTTCAGTTAGTGGTATCAGTAATCGTAAAACAAAATAGTGGCTGTTTAAAAAGCGAAGATTGAATAATTTTGAGTTATTTTTTCCCAACTTCAACGTTTAAGGTGCATGCTTTGAACACTTGATTCAATTGAATGAATGACTGAAGATGAGTACCTACAATTAATGCTCATAAGTGAAAGAAGTCAAGGAGGTGGGAGAGAGCTCCTAGTAAAAGGGTTTTGTATCCATTGTAGGATTCGAAAAAATTGGCCATTGATCGATGATAACAGTACAGGAGAGTGGCCCCTGAAAAAAAATTCACCAAACGTAGCCGATTTGAGTATGAAATAAAAGTTTTCATGGGAGCTTTTCAAAACAGTTGTTGAACTGTCAGTTTTTGCTTCAGTGGGGGCACGGGGGGGGGGGGGTGGTTGTAAATACATGAAAAATGTGTTTTCTCCGTCGCGGATGGACATCTGAAATAATTATCAAGGGAGATATTTATGGGTATAACAATACCAAAAACCTCAGAAGTCGAAATTCGTTCAACTTTGTTAATAATAGTATGAGCTTCATATTTCATACTTTCTCCAATAAAATCGTCTTTGACATGTTTCTTGATTTGATTCGATCTGCGTGACTGCAGTTTGTAAATTGAATACAAAACCCTTCTGACATGAGCGTAGGTCTGTTTACCCAACTTGTTTTTTCAAAAATAAATACCTTTTCTTACATATGATTTTTTTCACTATTTTCACCGTTATTATATAGCTCATCTTAACATATTTTCAATTAAAACAAACAAAAACACGTTCTTGCGCCGTAAAGGGTTAATTTGAGTTTATCCCGAGGGGTTTTCTACTCCCAATGGAAGATAGCCCAAATTTTTCCTATCTTCAAATCTAGTGATCATAATATCGTCTCAAACTATCGTCCTGTTTCCCTTCTTCCTTTGTTTGTCAAAATTTCTGAAAAGATAGTTTTTGATGTGCTGTATCCACTTGTCCTCCCATCTTGAGCCAATCAACAGCGTGGTTTTGTCAGAGGCAGATCTACCCTTACAAATTTACTTTTTTTACCCATCATATTGCAGCTGCCCTCGATGAGCAACAACAAGTGGACGTTATTTTTACGGATTTCTCTAGAGCCTTTGATTCAGTTCAATGTCTCTATTTGCCTCTATTCCTGGTTTCTCTCCTATGTCCTGAATCGTTAATGTGTAGTCACTTTTAACTCTTGGTTCTCTTCTTCTTTTCACCCGGGCTCGGGAGTTCCACAATACTTGGACCCAGACTATTTTTACTTTTTGTCAATGATCTACCTTCTGTTATCACATCCTCCTGTCTCCTTTATGCTGATAACTTCAAGAATTTCCGAGCCATTGATTCCCTTTTAAACGTGGATATCCTTCAAACCGATCTTCAGCGTCTAAATGACTGGTGTGAATCAAACCATCTCTTCTTAAATGTTTCCAAATGCCATCGGATGACATTCTCTTATTAAAAAATGTCCTCTTCCCTCAACGCATAGGATTGTTGGTATCCCTCAGAGCAATGTAACCTCCTTTAAGGATCTTGGTGTGCTTTTCGATTGTGAACTGGTCTGACATCCACATTGCTCAAATTATTAAGAAGGCCCCCCGCTTAACTGAATTTATTTTACGATCCGCTTCGTCATTCCAACATATCACATCCTGTATGTGTCTTTGGAGTACTGCTCCCAATTCGGAGTACGTACCACAGAAAGCACATCGATGCTCTTGAGTCAGTTCAACGCAAATTCACATGGTCTCTTATCTTCAAATTCAACCTTCCTTACTCCACTTATGATGACTGACTGCATATTTTGAACCTTCTGAGCCTCGAATACAGACGATATACCCTTGACGAATGTCTTTTGTTCAAGGTTCATCATAGTTTTTTTACCTCAAAATATATGGAGGCAAATTAATACATTTGACGCTGCTCGACCTAATAGATCCTCGCTTCAATTTCAGGTTCCGTATGCACGTACTAAAACCTTCTTCCACTCTCCCTTACTACGCTTACCTCGTATGCACAACCAGCGAAGTCTTGGTCCTCTATTTCAATGAAAAATCAAATTTATAAATACTCCTATAACTCTTAATTTTTGATACGGTATTATGATCTTTTTTCGTTAATTTCTTCTATATTTTGAACTCCTTTATTTATATTTATCTATTATTTGACAGTAATTGGACTACTAGGTTGTAAGTTAATTTTTTTGAAATAACTAAATAACTGCTGCAGTGTTACCTTTCTAACTTTCAGGACTGCCTCCATTTGCCAAACAGTAGGAGCGTTTGTCTAATTATAATTTCCACGGAGAACTCTCTAGATTCATTGAAGAGATCAGTACGCTGCTTCTTTTACCTTGGGCATGCTGGAAAATATGTAACAGGTGTCATTTACTTCTTTTGTGCAAAACACGCAAGAGCCCGTACCCTACCAATATTGTTCAGGTACAACCGAAAACAACTAGGCCTGCTCAAAAGCTAGGTTAGAAAGGAGTTAGGCTCTCTATGTTTTGCGCTTGTTAAGCTGTACGTCAAGTGACCAGCGTCACAACATCAGACACCTAGCCGTTCGATAGATTCCACAGGTCTGGACCAAGAATGGATCCTTTAGCAATACTCAATGTAACTTCCATCTTTCGCCGTATCATCAAGCAGGCTTTACTCCTTCGGATGGTTCCTTAGAAGTCGTATAAGATATTCTGGTACTTGAAAAGGGGTTGTCAACGTATACAGAATAACAACTTATCTAGCGGCATTGAAGGCGTTCCGGGTATCAGATATAACCAACAGAACTACCCATTACTTAGTACAGCTGTGTGCCTTCACGTTTTGGACCGTGGTCATTACCTCTGCAGTGGCACCAATAGTCGAGCGTCCTCCTTAAAAACCATACTACTGAGGAAATAAGTCTCCAGCAGCACAATTCGCTTTAGTGACTCTTCCTTCGATGAGTTTCTTGAACATTTGCCCAGCCACTTTTAGCATACATGCAAGCAGTATGGAGACAGCAATCCAGGATTTCCTTTCCCCTCGCTACCTTTAAATGTTCCGAGAAGCCCCCTTTCCACCTCCAAGCTTTACATACACCAAATATTGAGTCACGACATTGATGAAAGATGAGCTGTAACACTTCAGCTGGGATGCCACATGATCTTGCAACCTACCTTCTTTGTTGGTAAGACTGCTTCTTCTGATTCCAGCTGCATTAAAAGTGGGAATTCCACTGCTATTTCACCGTGTACAGCATCAACACAGTGAGGAAAATTGCCCGTATTATTTTCTCTATTTTTCTGTTTTATACTCGTACACGCAAGACGTACTTACGACACGAAGCTTCGACAGTACTAGCTTGTAGTCAAGACTCTACGGATTCCCGTTAATCTTGTACACTAAACTTTATCAGCAGCTAGCCTTACTGCTGTTAATCAGTTTTTTTGTGATAGGGAGGTGAATGATATTTATGCACAGAGTGTGGGACTCTCATGCGCGACTAGACTACCCACTAAACACCTCCCCTGTCAACCTGAGAACCCACCCTGGAATCGTTTGGCACATTACTTCGGGCCAGGTCTCGTTTTGTTACGCCGTGGGGCGCCTTCAAGCTGAGGAGTCCCTGTCCTAGCGAGAGGGGAGAGGAATGAGCTCTTCCGTCTCCCTGTAGTCCCCGCACTATCGCGTTCATCTTTTCCGCGTCATGTATACAAGTCTTCCGTAGGGCGCCAAGTTCCCGCATGACCAGCTTGTAGCCAAGACCCCACGGATCCTTGTTCACATTGTCCACTAGGTCTTGCCAGCAGCGAGCCTTGCTACTGTTGATCAGTTCGCGAAGGCATTTCCTGGCCGACTTATATGCTGCCACCCAGTTGCATGCCTCGTCACGGTTCCGCGCCCGTTGAGCCTCACGTCAAAGCTTGTGACACTCGCTTCGCTTTTCAGCGATTTCAGTTGACCACCCCCATACTGGGAGCTTAACGTGCCGGGGTCTTTGGCGGGGCATAGAAGCGCAGCAAGCAGTCGTAATGATGCTCATAGTTGAGTTCACCACGTCTTGAGCTGCCAGTTCTTCCGTCCCCTCCGAAGCTCCCTGCAGCGGCTCACCTGCTTTGAACACGTCGACGAACCTCGTGACGTCCATCCTTCCGATGTTCCATCCAGTTGTAGAAAGCCGAGAGCACCACCGTCGGGAGACAGCATCACTTATTTCAAGCAGAATTCACTGATGATCACTGGCTGGGTAGTCCTCTAATACTTTCCAGTTGTGTATCCTCCGGTCTAAGGACTCCGAGGCGAGTGTCACGTCCGGTATGGTTCCCTCACAGCCAATACGGCGGAAAGTCGGCGTATTTCCGGAGTTTAGTACGACGAGGGCCGTCCTGGCCACCATTTCCAGGATTCGTTTTCCCCGCGGATCCGTCTGAGGCATGCCCCATTCGATTGCTTTAGCGTTGAAGTCGCCCGCAATGAGCACTTTGCCCTCTGCTTTCGAGACAACGCCCTCCAAAGCCTGAAGCTTGGCTTGGAAAGATGATATCGATTCGTTAGACGTTAGGTACACACTAAATAAGGTGGTCCCTGAGCACCGAACCCACACGAAACCATCCCTCCATCCACAACTCTCCGCCTGAAAGTCACTGTTCCGAACCCAGATGGCGGCAGTATCAGTTTTATCAGAGTACCATAATGCAGGACTTTTATTACGGTGTTGCTCACTCAGCAGCAAGAAATCGGCTTTCATGTCCCTCGCAAACTGCTCAAGCAGATTTCGGGCGGTTGAACTACAGTGTAGGTTTAGCTGCAGGATGCAGGTTATCGGAGTTCTGATTTTGCTTTGGCTAGGGCTTCCTGGAGCACCTGGCATTTTCCCGATCCCAAGACGTGTCCAAAATCAGGTTTCGGATCAGTATCCTTGCAAAGAATACAGTGTGCCTCCTTCGTACATTCTTTTCTTTTATGTCCCATTTCACCGCATTTGTAACATAGGGAACTCCTATCGGGTCCTTTGCATACTTGTGTGGTGTGACCATAACCAAGGCATTTGAAACATTGTAGAGGCGTTGCTCTTCGCCGTATCCTACAGATCACCCACCCTCTTCGTACCTTGTCCTTGTTCAGGAATTGTTCGGCGTCCTTTTGGGCGTTGTCCCCTGTTGTTTTCTGGTGTCAGTCTCACTTTGATCCTTCCCACGCTAGGGAACTCCCTTCTGATGCTCTCTTCTACCTCGGCCAGATCCGTGACGCAGTCAGTATCTCGTATTTCGATCGTTGCCATCGGCTCGAGCGGGGCTATTTCTTTACTGCGTCCCGAAATGCTTCTTTATTCCCGGTCTCTGCTCTGTATGTGGCGTACTAATTTAATGGTAGTATTGGTGTCTTCGGGCCTTATGTTTCCTCTAATGTCCCGCAGTACCTCCGCGTAGGATCGGCCATCTTGGGGCTTTACGAGCAGTGCCTGCTGCCGAGGTCTTCGTCGGGGCTTCTGCCTCTCCTGTTTGCATCAGGTCTTTTTCTGATTGGGCGTCCGTGCGAGCTTTACTTTCTAGTTTTTTTTTGCAGGAGTTTCTTTGCCGTTTTCTTCGCTCTTTTTGTAAGCACTGTCTGGAGCCCATGATCTGGCGCTCCACGCCCATCAAGTGCCTCCTCCTTCCTTCTTTTATCCCGATCTCCTTCAATTGGGCTAGGCGCCATTCTTTTATTGACTTTTAATGGTGTAGCCATCTGCATGGCGCCTTTAGATTTCACCCCCAGGGGCGTCTTGAGCCTTCTGCTTGTCTCCGGCCCTTAACCAGCTCCTCCGATTGTGCCCTATGCGATCTTGGAGCTCCTCTATTTCAAGGAGGCCCACCTTTACTGCTTTACTGATTTAATCAGTTTGCGAAGGTATTCACTGGCCTATTTATATACTGCAAATCAGTTTCAAACAACGTCCCGGTTTCGTATTTGTTGAGGTTCACTTCGAAGCTTGTAACACTTCTTTCATTTTTCAGCAATTTCCGATGACCACCAGAGCTCTAGAGACTTATTGTTTTGGGGCCACCGATGGGGCATTCAAACTCATATCTGAATGTACCGTATCCATAGCTGCTAATCCTCCACTTCCCTGCAAAGCGTCAGACCCCGTTATTTATCCCATAAGCACATTAGTAAACCTCTTAACGTCTATAATCCCTATTTTCCGCCCTTGACTGAGAAACGCCGTTGTTGATTTCAAGTGCTATTTACTGGTGATTACTACTCGGATAATCCTCTAGAACTTTCTAATTGTATACATTAGTTACTGAGGGAGCAAATACTATGTCTGGTTAAGTTTCAGCGCAGCCCAAGCAAAACAACATAGGGGTGATACCTGAGTTATACACAACAAGCTCTGTTATGGATACAGTTTGTAGTACTCATTTTCCCCTAGGATTTTGCTGAGGCATGCTCTATCCAATGACTTCCACATTGAAGTCTCATACTTCCTGTTTATCGTTTGAGATAACGTACTCCAGAGAATTGAGCTTAGCGTAAAAGAATGGTAACAGTTGGATTGGATTGAGAATACACTTGAGAATGTTAACGCTGGAGACTAAACCCACAAAAGGCCTACCCCATCTATAGCTCCGTAACCACAAATGATCACTACCTCAAACAGAGTCAGGGTATCATGCTGATGGACTGCTGTCATGGTGCTGCTTGCTGAGTGGCAACAAATAGGCTTTTATATTAGTCGCAAGCTATTCCACCAGCTTAAGGCAATTATACTGCAGTATGAAATTGCCTGTTAGATATGGGTCATTAAAGTGGTGATTCAGCCTTTGCTAGAGGCTCCTTAAAGATTTGACACTTTTTTGTCCATAAAACATGCTTGAGGCCATCAAGTTTGAAGTCAGCACCTTTACAGAAAACGCAATATGTCTCACC
Organism: Odontomyia ornata; assembly: GCA_963969285.1. NCBI lineage: Eukaryota > Metazoa > Arthropoda > Insecta > Diptera > Stratiomyidae > Odontomyia > Odontomyia ornata. Next base: position 52,497,807 of record OZ017741.1, read on the forward strand.
CAGGCATTATTTTATTTAGTGCCACACTTTTTCATGCTGTTGAATGGTTATGTTCGGTTTCCATTTGAGGCTGCAGCGGTTGGCTGCTGCCTCAGCGAGCAAAAGATCCAGGCTCACCCAAGACGGAATTGCGGTGTCGTGGAGCGGGTTCTTTCCACCAATGCAAGGAACCACTTAAAACAATTTCACGCTTACGATTTTCTTTGAGAAGAGGCAACGGGACAAATTCAATAGGTGTCGAAGGCCGATGTAACCAACTAAAGATACAATAATAGTGAGACGCAACGACTTTTGCAACTAAACCACGCGTGGTGTTGGATACGAATCCGTCGTTTACGTGGATATTCAGAGCCCACAAAAAGAGTGGGGCATCCAGGTGGCAGTGATTCTCTAACATCCATCCTAACCAGATCAAAGATAAAAAATGATGACTTGGCCATGTGCGGAGTGGAAGAGCCATTTTCTCAGGCGGGAGCCCCTGGAGTAACAAAAAGAGAAGGAGCTTTGCCCGATAGGTATCTCAATTTTCAGAACAGCCCGCCAACGTTGTGGCTATACCCATTGAATAACAAGGAGAATACCCGTATCTCTCTATCTGGTATATCATTTTTATTTACTTTATAAACTTTTTTAGAATCCGAAACGTAAATTCAAAGTATATTGACAATACTTTAACTCATTTCTCTCACAGTAATCAATTTTTTTTATTTTTAAAACTTGATCATTTCATTTAAAGCATGATCTTTCTGTATGAGAAAAGCAGTAATCAAAAATTTACCTTAAATATACTTGACTTTAGGTTAATTCATTTTTAATTTTAGTAATTAAACAAAGTTACAAACATATAAATTCAAAAGAAAAAAACTAAATAATCAAAGAAGACCATCATTTAAGGAACTTATTTCTATTCCTGGAATCATTTTCCCCTAAATTAATTTTAGCAAACATATGTTTGAATGCAATTAAACCTCTGCAGAAAAATGTTATTATGGAAGTTGTATGTCAAAACTAGGCAAGCGAGTTAAAGGGATGCATTTTGATGTCTTAAAAGCGATTACTTCATATTAGAACTCGCAATGCTCAGCAAGTTACGCATATTATTAAAGAATGCTTTATTTATTGCAATAAATGGTGTAAGTTATTATAGTGAAGCTTCCCCCATTTTCACAGCAATTTAATGATATATTTCAAGTGAAATAAAAACCAAATTGGTATCATTCTCTGTATTACTGAAAATATATAAATATATATATTTTTTTACGCTGGTAAACGTAAATAGTTACTAAATTCATAGAAAAGTTTGCTCGCACTTGTATACGAATTTTAATACACATACTGATAAGTAAAATATGGATTATGAACTAATAGTTAAAATCGATTCATCCCGCTAAAGTAAGTTATATTCCAAATGGTCTTGTAATATCAATTCTTATCGTGTCAATATGAATCAAGGATTTTTTATGGTATTATGTTTGTCGGAGATTTCTAAGTTGACCAAATTGAATCTATAGCACATAAGTGACAAGCAATGACAAGCAGATTGATGGATTTCAAACAGCGTGACTAAACTTTCTAGAACTCATGAGAAAAGCTCGAATATTATAAAAAATAATATCCAGAAAACGATTTGATTAGTTTATGGCAAAGGTTGAAGCAACTTAATATTCCGCATTTCTTGATATAAGGTTCATTACTTTCTTATGCAATCTACTAACTTTTCGTCAACATTTGAACCGTTTGATCACATAGCGCAAGTTGATGATTTTTCGAAGTTGATGGATGCATAAATACTGACCGTTAACAAGTGATTTAATCACTCGCTGTCATTAATTCTATAGACATAATGATATTACGAAAAGTTACCCAAGGGAAAGTCTTGGTATATGCCAAGGCTGTCAATGCTAGCCAGATTCAAGATGGTACCGCGCTACCGTCAAAACTAGCTGGGAAGATCTCATAACACCGTCAAACCTATTTCCATTGGCTGACTAGTCTTCCCACAACGATCGTGTAAATAATTCTCTTCATCCCACCGGAATTTCCGTAGTCCACGATTACGCCCTCCTCCCACCAAAATTTCTTCAGCAACTGTTAAATGACTTTTGTTTTTCAAGTTGACAACTGCAAGATTGGCTATCATTGCCACAACTTACGAGTATGTTGGGTGAAAGGCTATGGTTACGCTTTCCACGACCTTTCTTTAGTAAAAGCCTGTTACTGCACGCAGCATAGTGAGCTCTTCTCAGGCCCCTTGCATTCTTTTGCAATATGGCCATGAAATACAGAAAAATTAGCAGTAGTATTAAAATGCGTTTTAAGATGCCGTTTGAAAAATCAACGTATTCATATACAACTTAAATACCCGTCATACTTCTGCCAGGAAAATTTTTTCAACAACTCTTATATATGATAGCTCATTTCGGAAGGGGTTTCCACTCAGCCTACAATATGCGGAGACCAAGAATGAATCAACTCAAGAAAAACTTCAAAGATATCTAGAACAAATACATACTTTGTATCCGCTTGCATAAAGTTACGTAAATTGCAATGGGTGGGCCATGTAGAAATAATGGGAGAAAACCGACTGCCTAAAAGAATTTTACCCTTCACAAGACCATATATTTATTGGAAATTTAGCTTCCTTTACGGAGGTTCTAACGAAAACCGAATGAGAGGAGTGAGTCCAGAAAAAACGTACCAAACGAAAAATTGAATGGAAGTGAGACAAATGTGACACACTACTTTATATACGCTTAAATGAGAGAGAGAGGAGTGAGCCCAGAAAAAACGTACAGAACGAAAAAATAATTCTCCTGCCGCATTAAAATTAACATACCACTTTTCACTGAAGTTTTTTTCAGCTGATCTAACGCTGCCCCAGCTCCTTCAACAGTTTTTTGCTTGAGAACGCTGTTTTTGCTAGCCATCGCTGATTTAGCTCCTGGAACGCCGGTTAGCTCGTCTTCCCTAAACGCTCCAAGAAGTATCCACCGCGTTCACCCACTGCTCTAAAACAGCAGTGAGGCATTCTGGAAGTGTCCGGTAGGCAGTGTAGCTCCGTTTTGCAAATAATTATGTGAAGGTTAAAAAGTTGTGTATATAGATAAATGCAAGCAAAATTTGTAAAAAATTTCATTTCATCGTGGACAACATATTGGACTTGATATCATTCTTATCGGGAATTTACGGCAGTTACCACCAGTGAGAGCAACGCCAATTTTTAAACAAATTAAATCTGAATTAACCGGTACAACTCTTTGGCGTTCTTTAAACTTTTAGTTCATAAAAGTTTAAAGAATGCCAAAGAGTTGCAGGTAATTCGGCAAAATCACGTCCTATTTTCTAATACTATAACTAAAGTTGGTAATGGAGAAGTATTAGAATTATCAATTGCAGCTCATTAAAAAATAGATTTTTCACTAAAGAAGATACCCAAAAATGATGTTCTGAAGGAGTCCGCTGATTTTTGTCTATAACAAACTACGTGAACAATACCCGTCTGTTGAAAAGAAAGAGCCAAAAATAATTAGATATCGTACTTATGACAAAAAATTATTGCATTGAGTATTTTGTCATATCATATGCATTCTAGATTTTTGAATTTGTCAAATTAATTCCTGCATTTATCTATATACAACTCTTTAACCCTTACATAATGATTTGCTAAACGAAGCTAAACTGCCCATCAGGCACTGCCAGAGAGTCTCACTGCTGTTTTTATTTTAAATTCTTCCAAAAATTACTTCAAACATACGCGTAGATATTATTTGGAAATTAATTATTGTAATAGACGGAAAAATGGAAACTGGACTTTAAAAAATTTATTAGGTAAAACTGGAAACCAATATATCACGAAATTTTCTATTGCCCGATTTTTGAATTGTCATCCGAAACCCAATAATTTTAAAATTTCGGCCATTTGCATTGGTATATAATGAACTGATATTGTTTTACGCTGAAGGTAGTAAAAAACGTCTTTCTGGTCGAAATTTTTATCTAAGTATGCAGTTACCAGCATTATTTTCTTCGATTCGTACCAGGGATTCAACCATATATGCGATAATGAAAATAGCCTGAGACATCTGTTGGAAAGTAAACAACAAAGAATGTGTTGGAACGTGTCTCATTGATATGGAGGTAGCCTTCAGTATGGCGTGGTTAGATGGATTATGTTGTATGAGAAATCATTTGTTGTAACTGATGGAAATCTGACTACAACACCCGACTTCAAGGCATTGAATGATGTACAGCAGGGAAGAGTGCGTATGAGAAGGCTTTTCAATCTTTTTAACCTTGCGATGGTAGATGTTTCATATCCTTTCATATTGTTTCAAGGTTTAATCTTGGGGACTACTTTCCCAATCGTTTCCCACGTCATCTTCTCTAACTTCGACGAATAGAGATCTATTTCATCGTTGGTTAGATTCCTGTAATTAGGAACCATTGAGCAAGAGTTACCATCATCAGAAGGAGGACATCGCTACTTGTTCCCTCCATTAAACTTCTTTTGAAACTTCCCCTATCCGTTATTTTTTTAATTCAACCGATGATTTTCATGCTAAACTGTAATGAGGAAGACATCATCCCTTTGATGACTGATTTCAATTACGATTGCGTTATGATCACTATCATTGGTAGCGTTTGCTGATGATCTGATCATCTATACGGTAGACCGAAAAGCTACAATAGTTCAGAGCAATCTCCAAAAAATGTTCAATGATGTACAGCTGTACACTGACAATTGGCGAATGAAAATCAATGCGCAAAAGTGTGAAACAATCTTGTTTCGGACAACGCTGCAGGGGGTCAGTCAAGACCTGAAACGTAATTGGAAAGATTTCCACATCATGTCTGGTGAGGGTAGTCTTGAACGGGTTCCACATAAATCCTGTGTTTGATACCTCGGTGTTTATCTCGATCAGTATCTGTACTATACTGAACATGTGAAAATCATGCTCAGTAAGGCACTAAAAGTAGTCATGGCCCTTCGAAAGCTCTTTCATTCCAGATACATTGATCAAAAGGTCAAAATTATCTGTTACAAGACACTGGTTAGACCAGTTTTGACATATGGATGTCAGATCTGGTACAACCAGAGTGCTAGTACTATGGAAAAATTAAGAGTTTTCGAAAGGAAATGTCTTCGTGCATGTACTGGTTTGTACAGAAAGCCTGAGACGGATTGGAAACATTATATATCGAATAGAAGAATTTATCAAACTGCTGAAGTGACTAGACTCGATATTTTCATATTGAAACTTCTTCGGAATCATATCGCAAGATCTGTGACTGTGAGTGAAAACAAGTCCATCTGATATGTCCGATCAAGAAGTAATACAAGATGATACAACTCCTACAGCAACCAAACCTCCTCCAATTGTTAAGAAACAAAGTCTTGAAGAGCTTTTTGCTAGCCCAATACATCGACAATTGACACCAACGACATTAGATTGTTTAGAAAAAGTAAAATGTTGCACATCATTTAATAATCTGGCAGATAATAAATTATTTGTATATTTTAGGAACCTGAAGCTTCTCTTGAAGAATTAAAAACATTCTACAAAGAAAAGTTTCGTGAAATGAGTCAGAAATATGAAGACACCATTAAAAGGCTTAAAATAAAATTGCGTAGATTTGAATCGAAATATGCTGACGATGAATTTATGGTGAGTATTATAATTTGTATGTACATAGCGAATTTTATTAGATATTAACAATGCTAGCAATTAATGTGATGCACGCGTATTTTTCAAAGATTGTCTCGTGTTATCTCATTGGGTGTAGGTGGACAAATTCATTTCTTTATTCATTACTTATAAAACATGTAAAACATTAAATTGCGCTTTCTAAATATACGTATTATTTTTTATGTTAATGTCGATTAACGCTAAGCGGTGTGGGATAACTTAAAAGCAATCGATTTCAACTGTTTTGTCGCCATTTCATACTATGCGTTGCAAAGAAAGCCGTTCCACCCTACAGACGGGTATATTGCGACTTGCCTCGCTACTGGCTTCATTCCTCCAGAAGCATTCGTGTATTTGGACATGAATCGATATGTTTTTGATTCTGACGGCGTCCCAGTCATATATCACATATATCGACGGGCCACCGATAAGAAGATAAAATATCCTCCTAATTTGAGTTCACGAGACCAACAGTTCCAATGGAGGTACTCATTTGCTAGATTCGTTGAGGCTGATCGAGTTGAGACGGGGCAATCTAGGTATTGGTGGCTGAATGACAATGTCTAAATTATTCGTGTATATTTTCAGTTTTGGTGTTTTTCGTTATTTAGTTTTTGAGTTTCAGCTCATTATTGCTACATTTAGTGTTGTTGTTTATTTTTGTTAAAAATTAGGTATAGGTTAGGTTTATATTATGTTTATTATATTAGGTTAGAGATAAGGTAAAACGCTTAGGTTAGGAACATTGTTATAGATTTTTTTAAGTATAAGATAAAGTTTTTGATAGCATTTATTAGAATTAAGTTAAAACATATTAGGTGTAGGATCAAAGTTCACTGTAGTGTTAAGATTATAAACAATTTTAGAATAGTGTTGGTTGGTTTTTTCTCCTGTTTCCAATTAAATTTAAAAAATATGTAATAATCTTCATTGATTTGAATTTGCTATAGTTTTTTTTTTAAATGTGTGATGATAACGTACAAATTTAGAGAGCCATTTGGGCCATTGAGTTTTTAGGGTTTTGTAAAATAATTTTACAAAACCCTACTAGTTTCGCGACCAGTCTGTCCGTCTGTCCGTCTGTCCGTCCGTCCGTCCGTCCGTCCGTCCGTCCGTCCGTCCGTCCGTCCGTCCGTCCGTCCGTGTGTCACAGCAGTTTTTCTCGGAAACTACTTAAGCTAGAAACATCAAATTTTGTGTGTAGGTGTAAAGTGGTGATCTCTTTAAAGTTCAACTACAAAAAAATTTTATAAGGTATTTAAGGGGGGTCTCCCCATATAGGGGAGTGACCCCCCGAAAAAAAAATTTCATTGAAGGTAGCCGATATGGGTATCAAATGAAAGGTCTTGATGAGAACTTCTCAAAACAGGTCCTAATTAGGCAAAATTTGCTTCGAGGGGCGCACAGGGAGCGGAAATACACGAAAAATTTGTGTCCCCCCCCCTCGCGATTGGACACCTGTGATCCGAAAAATCTGAAAAAAATCAGGGATGTAGGCCTTGGTGAGTACAACAACAACAAATACGTGAGAAGTCGCAATTCACTCAACTTTGTTAGTAATAGTATGATTTATTGATTTTATGTTTTCTTGAATAAAATCTGAACGGTACCCTTAAATTCACTGAAATTCAGTACGTAGATGTCTATTTATAAGTTTGATCTATCCTGAAAGTTTCATAAAGATTGAATAATATTTAGCGAAGTTATAGCGGTTTGAATTTTCCTGTATTACTATGGAACAATATGCGCTGCATTTATTACTATGGCAACATATGGCTATGGAACAACATGCGCCTTTTACCGACTCAGACACTACAATTTTTCTATGATTTGCATGAAAATTTCAGGAATGATAGGTGTCATGTATATCTTTGAGAATCGGTTCAGTTAGTGGTATCAGTAATCGTAAAACAAAATAGTGGCTGTTTAAAAAGCGAAGATTGAATAATTTTGAGTTATTTTTTCCCAACTTCAACGTTTAAGGTGCATGCTTTGAACACTTGATTCAATTGAATGAATGACTGAAGATGAGTACCTACAATTAATGCTCATAAGTGAAAGAAGTCAAGGAGGTGGGAGAGAGCTCCTAGTAAAAGGGTTTTGTATCCATTGTAGGATTCGAAAAAATTGGCCATTGATCGATGATAACAGTACAGGAGAGTGGCCCCTGAAAAAAAATTCACCAAACGTAGCCGATTTGAGTATGAAATAAAAGTTTTCATGGGAGCTTTTCAAAACAGTTGTTGAACTGTCAGTTTTTGCTTCAGTGGGGGCACGGGGGGGGGGGGGTGGTTGTAAATACATGAAAAATGTGTTTTCTCCGTCGCGGATGGACATCTGAAATAATTATCAAGGGAGATATTTATGGGTATAACAATACCAAAAACCTCAGAAGTCGAAATTCGTTCAACTTTGTTAATAATAGTATGAGCTTCATATTTCATACTTTCTCCAATAAAATCGTCTTTGACATGTTTCTTGATTTGATTCGATCTGCGTGACTGCAGTTTGTAAATTGAATACAAAACCCTTCTGACATGAGCGTAGGTCTGTTTACCCAACTTGTTTATTGTTATTGTTTGGAATTTGCTTTATATTCTTTTAAAATTTTTAACGATTAGTATTAAATAAAGCGCTTTTGATTGATTGATTGATCACTATCGTAAGGAAGCACCTGCGTTGAAGACTATTAAAGCTGAATTCAAGTCTTGCGTCAGCAACGCAGAGGCTCAAAAATTAACTTGTCCTTGGATATGTTGCGAACTCCGACCCATATAGATTGCACTTATATTTAATTTGGTACTCTGTTATCCACGATTTCGGAAACACACCTCTTGCTATCGGTGGCGTCCAGCCAAGATTTATGTCTGGCATTCAGGTCACCGACAAAAATATAATGATTATGCAGCCTGTTTAGTTTAAGTATTTCAAACAAGGAATAGAGCTCCTCCTTGAACTTGAGAAAACTTCAATCCTATGCACAGACAGAGATAATGAAGAGGTTATCCCCATCTAGTAGTGAAATGTTGATAATGGACACTTCTAGAAATTCGAATTTTTCGAGTTTGACTTTTTCAATATTTTGGAAACGATAGGTTCTTCTCACCAATATCCTGATGCCACCTCCCCTATCGCCGTTTATCCTATCGTTTCTTCTGGATTCAAAATTCTGAGTGTAATCTAGTGCCATGAATTGAGGTGGGTTTCAGGGAGAAATATGATGTCAGGCTATTGCTTAACAATAAATTCATGGAGATAGGCACGTCGATGTAGGCTTACAATGGAGTTGAAGTTGATCGAGATGAGGCGAAGCCTACCGTTTTGAATAAGACTGGATGACAAGTTATTTTGACGCATTTGAAAGACCTTATCGCTGAAAAACGAAGTGATTTTTGAATCTTGTTTACCGATAAAAAATTAAGTTGCTGATAAATTTTGAGATGCAGTTCATTATTGCCACCTACATTATTTGCAGCATTTTCTGCTGATCCCCTAGCGGCGAACGTAAATCATACTCCGGACTTGATGAAGTTGGAAGGTATGACACTACGGCGTACTTGTGCTTGCTTTGGAGCAAATTTTGCTGTTGCATCTTGATATAAGGAGCATCCTCAATATGATACTATATGACCAAAAACACCGCAGCTGACACACTTTAATTTTTCTTCAGGCTCCGTCTGAGCCAATTCGCACTCACCGGGAGCATGAACGTTTTCGCATTTGACGCACCGATTGTGCATGGCGCAGTTGGAAGCTAAATTAACAAATCTTTGATACTGGTAACACTGGTTGAATTCTCTTTTTTCTAGAGGTTCTCCCACCTCACTACTCTGAAATTCAAGTACCTTATTTGTTGAAAGGCGCTTGTACTACTTTTGTTTATAATTTATACCAGGTAAAGTGTAGATTCTTTCTTTTTACAATTCATCTTCTTGTTGCAAAGGCTTTAACTGAAATAAATTCAATTTTTTTAGTGTAGCTAAAGAAGATTAACCGTATCCTCTCCGCAGTCCAAACCTTTCACCAAAAAGGTCTGATTTTTTCACTTTTTGGGATACAGGTGAAGTCCGGACCCTCGCATCATAAAGTTAAAGTCAAAAGCGCTTTATTTAATACTAATCGTTATAAATTTTAAAAGAATATAAAGCAAATTCCAAACAATAACAATCAAAAAACTTAATGGCCCAAATGGCTCTCTAAATTTGTACGTTATCGTTAACTCATTCCATAAAAAAAAACAACTATAGCAAATTCAATTAATTACGATTATTACATATTTTTAAAATTTAATTGGAAAAAGGAGAAAAAACCAACCAACACTATCCTAAAATTATTTATAATCAAAACTCAACAGTGAAACTTTGATCCTACACCTAATATGTTGTAACTTATTTCTAATAAAATACAATCAAAAACTTTAACTTATACTAAAAAAATCAATAACAATGTTCCTAACCTAAGTGTTTAATCTTATCTCTAACGGAATATAGTAAACATTACATATACCTAACCTATACCTAATTTTTAACAAAAATAAACAACAACACTAAATGTAGCAATAATGAGCTGAAACTCAAAAACTAAATAACGAAAAACACCAAAACTGAAAATATACACGAATAATTTAGACATTGTCATTCAGCCACCAATACCTAGATTGCCCCGTCTCAACTCGATCAGCTTCAACGAATCTAGCAAATGAGTATCTCCATTGAAATCGTTGGTCTCGTGAACTCAAATTAGGAGGATATTTTATCTTCTTATCGGTGGCCCGTCGATATATGTGATATATGACTGGGACGCCGTCAGAATCAAAAACATATCGATTCATGTCCAAATACACGAATGCTTCTGGAGGAATGAAGCCAGTAGCGAGGCAAGTGGCTATATACCCGTCTGTAGGGTGGAACGACTGTGAAATCCAAGGGTTTTCACTCACAGTCACAGATCTTGCGATATGATTCCGAAGAAGTTTCAATATGAAAATATCGAGTCTAGTCACTTCAGCAGTTTGATAAATTCTTCTATTCGATATATAATGTTTCCAATCCGTCTCAGGCTTTCTGTACAAACCAGTACATGCACGAAGACATTTCCTTTCGAAAACTCTTAATTTTTCCATTGTACTAGCGCTCTGGTTGTACCAGATCTGACATCCATATGTCAAAACTGGTCTAACCAGTGTCTTGTAACAGATAATTTTGACCTTTTGATCAATGTATCTGGAATGAAAGAGCTTTCGAAGGGCCATGACTACTTTTAGTGCCTTACTGAGCATGATTTTCACATGTTCAGTATAGTACAGATACTGATCGAGATAAACACCGAGGTATCGAACACAGGATTTATGTGGAACCCGTTCTAGACTACTCTCACCAGCCATGATGTGGAAATCTTTCCAATTACGTTTCAGGTCTTGACTGACCCCCTGCAGCGTTGTCCGAAACAAGATTGTTTCACACTTCTGCACATTGATTTTCATTCGCCAATTGTCACTGTACAGCTGTACATCATTAAACATTTTTTGGAGATTGCTCTGAACTATTGTAGCTTTTCGGTCTGCCGTATAGATGATCAGATCATCAGCAAACGCTACCAATGATCGCGTTGGCGAGACGTTAAAATCAAAGCCGTTCAATAGCTTGCGAATGAAGATTGAAAAGAGCAGAGGCGCAGTAACTGTTCCCTGCTGTAGACCATTCAAGACCTTGAACTCGCGCATTGTTGTCAGATCTCCATCAGTTACAATAAACGATTTCCCGTATAACATATTACACATCATGGCGACAAGGTGTCTGGGGAACTTGTCCTGAAGGAGTTTAAAAACTAGTCCATCTAACCATACCGTATCAAAGGCGTTCTCCATATCAATGAGACATGCTCCAACACATTGTCTATCATTTAGTTTCCAACAGATGTCTGAGGTTACTTTCGTTATTGCATGTGTGGTCGAATGCCTGGCACGAAAACCAAATTGGCAATTCGGCATCAACTCATTTTCCTCAATGTGGGCGTTTAATGCTCTGTTGAGTATCACTTCAAACACCTTGCTGATGTTAGGCTGCAAGCTGATTGGGCGATAGCTTTTGGGGCATGAAGATTCTTTTCCTTTCTTCAAGATCGGAAATACCTTAGCTTTTTTCCACTCATTTGGGAAATATGAATTGCTCAACATGTTGTTGAACAATATGCAATAGTTCCTAATAGCAACCTCAGGCAAATGTCGGAGAACTACATTTGGAATACCATCAGTACCACATGATTTCTTGTTGTTTATCCTGCGAAATATGAAACACAAGTCTTCATAGCTGACAAAATAATCAATAAGATTCAAGCTCGGTACGAGGTCATATGTTAATGTTTCATTGAAATGAAGAATTGATTGGCCGTTCAGGCTTGATTTGAAGTTGGAAACTTTTGCTTCAATGACCTCTGAAAATATTTCGTTCCCTCTCTCAGGGTTTGGTAGATGAGCCAATTCAAAATGTGTTCCAATCAGGGCAAGTTTATCCAATCCTTCACAAATAATCCTGTTTCCATTTCTATCCGGAGTCGTACTATCAATTTCGATACCAGCCCTATCGAGAAGATTGATCTCATCACTAGTGACTTCAAGATTCGATACCTTCACTCGAGACTTCTTGCGGAATATGCTATTCACTTTCGCGAACACGCCGTCTGGGTCCTGTGGGCTAATACCCCTCAATTTTTTCGCCCATTGATTGCTGACCTCACTCCTGAAGTATGACCGGATTAAGTTCCGGACATTCTTCAGATGTAATTTCAACAAAGCCAACGAGGGATGGTTGTAGTCCAAAAATCGTCGATAAATATTGTTGACGCGTGTGAGAAGGAGGCTTTTCAATCTTTTCAACCTTGCGATGGTTGGTGTTTCATATCCTTCCATATTGTTTCGATGTGTAATCTTGGGAACTACTTTCTCAATCGTTTCCAACGTCAGCTTCTCTAACTTCGACAAATAGACATCTATTTCATCGTTAGTTAGATTCCTGTCATTCGGAACCATTGAGCAAGAGTTGCCACCATCAGAAGGGGAACATTGCTTCTGGTACTCGCGATTAAACTTCTTTTGAAACTTTCGCCAGTCTGTTTTTTTGAAGTTCAACCGATGGTTTTCGTGTTGAACTGGAATGAGGAAGAAATCATCCCTGTGATGATTGATTTCCATTACGATTGCGTTATGGTTGCTATCATAAAGAAGCACCTGCAGTTTCCGTTGAGGACTATTAAAGTTGAATTCGAGTCTTGCGTCAGCAATGCAAAGGTCCAAATATGAATTTGTCCTAGGGTATGTTGGGAACTCCGACCCATATAGATTGCACCTGTATTCAATTTGGTTCTCTGTTATCCATGATTTCAGGAATACACCTCTTGGATTATTGGTGGCGTTCAGCCTTGATGTATGCTTGGCGTTCAGAATATAATAGTTATGCAGCCTGTTCAATTCGAGTATTTCAAACAAGGAATTGAGTTCCTCCTTGAGCTTGAGAACAGTTCCACCAGTTGCATAGGCAGAGATAACAATAAGGTTATCCCCACCTGGCAGTGATATTTTGATAACGGACACTTCAAGAGATTCAAAGCTTTTGAATTCGACTTTTTCAATATTTTGGAAACGATAGGGTCTTCGTACCAATATCCCGGTGCCACCTCCCCCATCACCTATTACCCTATCGTTTCTTACGAATTCAAAATCCTTGAATATCATGGAGTGCCATGAATTGAGGTGGGTTTCGGTTAGAAGCAGGATGTCAGGCTTTTGTCTGGCAATGAATTCAAGGAGATAATCACGCCGATGTAAAGTAACAATGGAGTTGACGTTGATCGAGATGAGACGAATCCTATCCGTGGGAATGTGGCTGGATGACAACTTATTTTGAGGCAATTGAAAGTCCTAAACGCTGAAAAACAATGTTAATTTGCGAATCTTGTTTATCGATTCGCTCTGATAAGGAATTTAATTTCTGTAAAATTTTGATAAGCAGCTCATTATTGCCACTTACATTATTTACACTATTTTCCGCATTTTCTGCTGGTCCTCTAGCGGCTTGTGCAAATGATACTCCGGGCTTGACGAAGTTCGGAGCTAAGACACTGCGGTGTATTTGTGTTTGCTTTGGGGCAGATTTCAATCTTGCATCCTGATATCGGGAGCATCCTCGATTTGATGCCGGGTGACCAAAAACACCGCAGTTCACACAATACAATTTCTCTTTTGGCTCCGTCTGAGCCAATTTGCACTCACCGGGAGCATGCACGTCTTTGCATTTAACGCATCGGTAATGCATGGCGCAGTTGGCAGCCGAATGCCCAAATCGTTGGCAGCGATAGCACTGGTTGATTTCTCGTTTCTGGAGGCGTTCCCACCTCACTACTCGAAAATTTAAATATCTGATTTGCTGAAGAGCGCTTGGACTGCTCTTATTTGTTATTTGTACCAAATAAAGTGGTAAATTTTTTTTTTTCTACCGTCGACCTTCTCGTCGCGAATGTTTTAACTGAGATAAACTCGATATGTGGTGCTGTTTCCTTGAGAACCTGAAAAAGATCGACGGTATCTTCTCCGCAATCCAAGCCCTTCAGCAAGAACGTCTGGTTCTCCTCGCTTTTGGGGGTATAAGTGAAGTGCGGAACCTCCCCAGAATTCAAAGCATCTTTCGCTGATTTGAAATCAACCAGTGATTTCGTTCTAATTGACAGCTTCTCGGAATTTATTCGTTTGATTTCGAAATTTGTCAATTTGTTTTCGGCTGCCAAACAGCCGAACCATGTCCTTTCCGCTTTGACCGAAGACATTAATTGGCGGAACTTTCTCGGTATTCTTGGCTACTTTTTGAGGAGGACCAGCAGAACTACGGGCTGGTTTCTTCTCCTTATTTCTACTTTCATTATTTTTTTTTTTAAATATAAGATAAAATTATCATCTTTATTACCTTCGTCTACCTCCATATCCTGTTGGAGTCCATCCAGCGCTGCAAAGTAGTTCTGGCTTTCGTTCGTGCCATCAGCACTTGATACCTCTTCAGTTATTATTGGATTTGCAGCTTTCTTCTGTTTTTCGATTTTTCGTATCGGATCACTCTCTTGAACTTTTTTTTTCCGTCTTGAACATTTCTTCGTACGTTTGAATTCTTGCCTTTAACTCTTCGATTTCACTTCGAAGGCGACACACCTCCTGTCTATCCTCGAGCACTTGTGTTTTACGACCGGCATCTGCGGTATCCTGGGTTCTCGTGTGTCTCCGCTTGTTGACACTTGCCAATTTCACACCGTCACTCACCCCGGGGCCCCCCAACGGAGGGAAGCCGTCGGGCTCCTCCATACAGCAGTCCCGAGTTGTCTTTGGTTTGTTGCCTTTTCTTGATTTATTGGTATGGTTGGTCGATGCCTTCGACGGTTAATTCTTCCCCAATAAAATCAAAACTTGCTTTTGAAAAATTAATTAATTTTTAAAATTAATGACAGGAGCGATTAAAAACACGTCTACACGCAACGAGTGCTAGACGTAGAATTCGCTAAACTGCCCATCAGGCACTGCCAGAGAGTCTCACTGCTGTTTTTATTTTAAACTCTTCCTAAAATTACTTCAAACATACACGTAGATGTTATTTGGAAATTAATTATTGAAATAGACAGAAAAATGGCAGCTGGACTTGAAAAAATTTATTAGATAAAACTGGAAACCAATATATCACGAAATTTTCTATTGCCCGATATTTGAATTGTCATCCGAAATCGAATAATTTTAAAATTTCGGCCATGTGCATTGGTATATAATGAATTGATATTGTTTTACGCTGAAGGTATTAAAACAAGTTGAGTAAGCAGGAGAGTGCTCCTACCAGAAGGTCTTTGTAAACATCCTAGGGTTAGAAGCAAGTTTTCTAATGGCGTGAATCGATAACTTGAATTATTCATCCAATACTTAGATATGAAATCGTTCAAATTTATACAAAAGATGCACAGTTTCTTTCATAAGCACAGTGCAGCCGCCATTTTAATCTAGCTTAAATGATTTTTCTGAATGCTCGGCCGATTGAACATGTTCAAGTTAAACACTATTCCTTAAATTTTCATGAAAATTGAAAGAAAATAAAAGTACCCAAGTCAATTTTAAATATATATAGGGTTTTCCAATAAGAGGTGTTATTTTGAATAGATCTTCTGATTTAACACCTTGCGACTTCTTCCTTTGGAGCTACGTGTTAGAGAAGGCCTATGCCAAAAGCCCAGCGTCGATTCAAGATCTCAAAGATGAAATTCGTGAGGCTATCGAGGACAGAGGGCAACCACTTTGCGATTTGGTTATGGAAAATTTCATGAAGAGGATATGGTCCTGTAAGCGTGTCGTAGTGGTTATTTGCTGAATGTTAATTATTGCTATTAACGGCATATCTTCTTCTTTATAATGAAATAAACATTCGATCATTTGTATTAAAAATGGCATTTTTCTTTTAATATCAAAATAACACCTCTTATTGGAAAACCCTATATCAACCATAAACACGTGTTATTGTTGGTATAATTTCATATAATTGAAATGGCTATAACTCACTTGATTATGATTCGATCTCAATTAAATTTTGTGAACATATATATCTTATGTTAATCTATATAATTGCGAAATTTCAAAAAGTTTAAAGGTACCGTTTTGATTTTATGGGCAAAAATGCAAAATCTACAAATCATACTATTATTAACAAAGTTGAGCGAATTTCGATTTCTAAGGTATTTGTTGCCCTTGTACTCATATAGGTCCACGTTCGTGATAATTTTCAGATTTTTCAGCTGAAAGGTGTCCAATCGCGAGGGGGGGGGGGACACAAATTTTGGGTACATTTTGCCTTCCCCTGGGCCCCCTAATTCATAATATGATTTTTTTATTTCAGATTCTAAAAGTTCTAATCAAGACCTTTCATTTGATACCCCATTCGACTACCTTTGATGAAAAAAAATTTTTAAGGGCCAATTCGTTATTAGGGGGGACCCCCCTTAAACATTTCTTAAATTTTTCTTAGTGCCTTAACTTTTGAGAGACCATCACTTCTGACCTTTTCACAAAGTTTGAGCATTCTAGCTTCTATAGTTTCGGAGGAAATCAGCTGTGACGCACGGACAGACGGACAGACGGACAGACGGACGGACGGACAGACGGACAGACAGGTCGCGAAACTAGTAGGTCTTTCCAAAAAAAAAAAATTTTTACAAAGACCTAAAAACGTCTTTCTGGTCGAAATTTTTATCTAAGTATGCAGTTGCCAGCATTATTTTCTTCGATTCGTGCCAGGGATTCGACCATATATGCGATAATGAAAATAACTTGAGGCATCTGTGGGAAAAACAACGAAGAATGTGTTGGAACGTGTCTCATTGATATGGAGGTAGCCTTCAGTATGGCGTGGTTAGATGGATTAGTTTTTAAACTGCTTCAAGACGGGTTCCCCATACACCTTGTCGCCATGATGTACATTATGTTGTATGAGAAATCATTTGTTGTAACTGATGGAAATCTGACGACAACACCCGACTTCAAGGCATTGAATGATGTACAGCAGAGAACAGTGCGCGTGAGAAAAAGGCTTTTCAATCTTTTAAACCTTGCGGTGGTTGATGTTTCATATCCTTCCATATTGTTTCAATGTTTAATCTTGGGGACAACTTTCCCAATCGTTTCCCACGTCAGCTGTTCTAACTTCGACGAATAGAGATCTATTTCATCGTTGGTTAGATTCCTGTTATTAAGAACCATTGAGCAAGAGTTACCATCATCAGAAGGAGGACATCGCTACTTGTTCCCTCCATTAAACTTCTTTTGAAACTTCCCCTATCCGTTATTTTTTAAATTCAACCGATGATTTTCATGTTAAACTGGAATGAGAAAGACATCATCCCTTTGATGACTGATTTCAATTACGATTGCGTTATGGTCACTATCGTAAGGAAGCACCTGCGTTGAAGACTATTAAAGCTGAATTCAAGTTTTGCGTCAGCAATGCAAAGGCCCAAATATGAGCTTGTCCTTGGATATGTTGCGAATTCCGACCCATATAGATTGCACTTATATTTAATTTGGTACTCTGTTATCCACGATTTCAGAAATATACCTCTTGCGATTGGTGGCGTTCAGCCAAGATTTATGTTTGGCATTCAGGTCACCGACAAAAATATAATGATTATGCAGCCTGTTAATTTCAAGTATTTCAAACAAGGAATAGAGCTCCTCCTTAAACTTGAGAACACTTCAATCCTATGCATAGGCAGAGATAGAGGATTCTACGTCTAGCACTCGTTGCGTGTAGACGTGTTTTTAATCGCTCCTGTCATTAATTTTAAAAATTAATTAATTTTTCACAAAAGTCAGTTTCAAAATATTGAAATAATTTTTTACGAGCCAGTCAAAAGCAAGTTTTGATTTTATTGGGGAAGAATTTATCGTCGAAGGCATCGACCAACCGTACTCATAAACCAAGAAAAGGCCAGACCAACGACAACTCGGGACTGCTGTATGGAGGAGCCCGACGGCTTCCCTCCGTTGGGGGGCCCCGGGGAGAGTGACGGTGTGAAATTGGCAAGTGTCAACAAGCGGAGACACACGAGCACCCAGGATACCGCAGATGCCGGTCGCAAAACACAAGTGCTCGAGGATAGACAGGAAGTGTGCCGCCTTCGAAGTGAAATCGAAGAGCTAAAGGCAAGAATTCAAACGTATGAAGAAATGTTCAAGACGGCAAAACAAGTTCAAGAGAGTGGCCCGATACGAAAAATCGAAAAACAGAAGAAAGCTGCAACTCCAATAATAACTGAAGAGGTATTAAGTGCTGGTGGCACGAACGAAAGCCAGAACTACTTTGCGGCGCTGGATGGACTCCAGCAGGACATGGAGGTAGACGAAGGTAACAAAGACGATAATTTTATCTTATATTTAAAAAAAAAATAATGAAAGTAGAAATAGGGAGAAGAAACCAGCCCGTAGTTCTGCTGGTCCTCCTCAAAAAGTAGCCAAGAATACCGAGAAAATTCCGCCGATTAATGTCTTCGGGCAAAGCGGAAACGACATGGTTCGGCTGTTGGCAGCCGAAAACAAATTGATAAATTTCGAAATCAAACGAGTAAATTCTGAGAAGCTGTCAATTAGAACGAAATCACTGGTTGATTTCAAATCAGCGAAAGATGCTTTGAATTCTGGGGAGGTTCCGCACTTCACCTATACCCCCAAGAGCGAGAAGAACCAGACGTTCTTGCTGAAGGGCTTGGACTGCGGAGAAGATACCGTCGATCTTCTTCAGGTTCTCAAGGAAACGGCGCCACAAATCGAGTTTATCTCAGTGAAAACATTCGCGACAAGAAGGTCGACGGTAGAAAAAAAAAACTTACCACTTTATTTGGTACAAATAACAAATAAGAGCAGTCCAAGCGCTCTTCAGCAAATCAGGTATTTAAATTTTCGAGTGGTGAGGTGGGAACGCCTCCAGAAGCGAGAAATCAACCAGTGCTATCGCTGCCAACGATTTGGGCATTCGGCTGCCAACTGCGCCATGCATTACCGATGCGTTAAATGCAAAGACGTGCATGCTCCCGGTGAGTGCAAATTGGCTCAGACGGAGCCAAAAGAGAAGTTATATTGTGTGAACTGCGGTGTTTTTGGTCACCCGGCATCATATCGAGGATGCTCCCGATATCAGGATGCAAGATTGAAATCTGCCCCAAAACAAACACAAATACACCGCAGTGTCTTAGCTCCGAACTTCGTCAAGCCCGGAGTATCATTTGCACTCGCCGCTAGAGGACCAGCAGAAAATGCGGAAAATAGGGTAAATAATGTAAGTGGCAATAATGAGCTGCTTCTCAAAATTTATCAACAATTAAATTCCTTATCAGAGCGAATCGATAAACAAGATTCGAAAATTAACATTGTTTTTCAGCGTTTAGGGCTTTCAAATGGCTCAAAATAAGTTGTCATCCAGCCACATTCCCACGGATAGGATTCGTCTCATCTCGATCAACGTCAACTCCATTGTTACTTTACATCGGCGTGATTATCTCCTTGAATTCATTGCCAGACAAAAGCCTGACATCCTGCTTCTAACCGAAACCCACCTCAATTCATGGCACTTCATGACATTCAAGGATTTTGAATTCGTAAGAAACGATAGGGTAATAGGTGATGGGGGAGGTGGCACCGGGATATTGGTACGAAGACCCTATTGTTTCCAAAATATTGAAAAAGTCGAATTCAAAAGCTTTGAATCTCTTGAAGTGTCCGTTATCAAAATCTCACTGCCAGGTGGGGATAACCTCTTCGTTATCTCTGCCTATGCAACTGGTGGAACTGTTCTCAAGCTCAAGGAGGAACTCAATTCCTTGTTCGAAATACTCGAATTGAACAGGCTGCATAACTATTATATTTTTGCTGGTGACCTGAACGCCAAGCATACATCATGGCTGAACGCCACCAATAATCCAAGAGGTGTATTCCTGAAATCGTGGATAACAGAGAACAAAATTGAATACAGGTGCAATCTATATGGGTCGGAGTTCCCAACATACCCTAGGACAAATTCATATTTGGACCTTTGCATTGCTGACGCAAGACTCGAATTCAACTTTAATAGTCCTCAACGGAAACTGCAGGTGCTTCCTTATGATAGCGACCATAACGCAATCGTAATGGAAATCAATCATCACAGGGATGATTTCTTCCTCATTCCAGTTCAACATGAAAATCATCGGTTGAATTTCAAAAAAACAGACTGGGGAAAGTTTCAAAAGAAGTTTAATCGGGAGTACCAGAAGCAATGTCCCCCTTCTGATAGCGGCAACTCTTGCTCAATGGTTCCTAATGACAGAAATCTAACTAACGATGAAATAGATGTCTATTTGTCGAAGTTAGAGAAGCTGACGTTGGAAACGATTGAGAAAGTAGTTCCCAAGATTAAACATCGAAACAATATGGAAGGATATGAAACACCAACCATCGCAAGGTTGAAAAGATTGAAAAGCCTCCTTCTCACACGCGTCAACAATATTTATCGACGATTTTTGGACTACAACCATCCCTCGTTGGCTTTGTTGAAATTACATCTGAAGAATGTCCGGAACTTAATCCGGTCATACTTCAGGAGTGAGGTCAGCAATCAATGGGCGGAAAAATTGAGGGGTATTAGCCCACAGGACCCAGACGGCGTGTTCGCGAAAGTGAATAGCATATTCCGCAAGAAGTCTCGAGTGAAGGTATCGAATCTTGAAGTCACTAGTGATGAGATAAATCTTCTCGATAGGGCTGGTATCGAAATTGATAGTACGACTCCGGATAGAAATGGAAACAGGATTATTTGTGAAGGATTGGATAAACTTGCCCTGATTGGAACACATTTTGAATTGGTTCATCTACCAAACCCTGAGAGAGGGAATGAAATAGTTTCAGAGATCGTTGAAGCAAAAGTTTCCGACTTCAAGTCAAGCCTGAACGGCCAATCAATTCTTCATTTCAATGAAACATTAACATCTGACCTCATACCGAGCTTGAATCTAATTGATTATTTTGTCAGCTATGAAGACTTGTGTTTCATATTTCGCAAGATAAACAACAAGAAATCATGTGGTAATGATGGTATTCCAAATGTAGTTCTCCGACGTTTGCCTGAGGTTGCTATTAGGAACTATTGCATATTGTTCAACAACATGTTGAGCAATTCATATTTCCCAAATGAGTGGAAAAAGGCTAAGGTATTTCCGATCTTGAAGAAAGGAAAAGAATCTTCATGCCCGAAAAGCTATCGCCCAATCAGCTTGCTGCCTAACATCAGCAAGGTGTTTGAAGTGATACTCAACAGAGCATTAAACGCCCACATTGAGGAAAATGAGTTGATGCCGAATTGCCAATTTGGTTTTCGTGCCAGGCATTCGACCACACATGCAATAACGAAAGTAACCTCAGACATCTGTTGGAAACTAAATGATAGACAATGTGTTGGAGCATGTCTCATTGATATGGAGAAAGCCTTTGATACGGTATGGTTAGATGGACTTATTTTTAAACTTCTTCAGGACAAGTTCCCCAGACACCTTGTCGCCATGATGTGTAATATGTTATACGGGAAATCGTTTGTTGTAACCGATGGAAATCTGACAACAATGCGCGAGTTCAAGGTCTTGAATGGTCTACAGCAGGGAACAGTTACTGCGCCTCTGCTCTTCTCAATCTTTATTCGCAAGCTATTGAACGGCTTTGATTTTAACGTCTCGCCAACGCGATCATTGGTAGCGTTTGCTGATGATCTGATCATCTATACGGTAGACCGAAAAGCTACAATAGTTCAGAGCAATCTCCAAAAAATGTTCAATGATGTACAGCTGTACACTGACAATTGGCGAATGAAAATCAATGTGCAGAAGTGTGAAACAATCTTGTTTCGGACAACGCTGCAGGGGGTCAGTCAAGACCTGAAACGTAATTGGAAAGATTTCCACATCATGGCTGGAGAGGGTAGTTCAGAACGAATTCCACATAAATCCTGTGTTCGATACCTCGGTGTTTATCTCGATCAGTATCTGTACTATACTGAACATGTGAAAATCATGCTCAGTAAAGCACTTAAAGTAGTCATGGCCCTTCGAAAACTCTTTCATTCCAGATACATTGATCAAAAGGTCAAAATTATCTGTTACAAGACACTGGTTAGACCAGTTTTGACCTATGGATGTCAGATCTGGTACAACCAGAGTGCTAGTACTATGGAAAAATTAAGAGTTTTCGAAAGGAAATGTCTTCGTGCATGTACTGGTTTGTACAGAAAGCCTGAGACGGATTGGAAACATTATATATCGAATAGAAGAATTTATCAAACTGCTGAAGTGACTAGAGTCGATATCTTCATATTGAAGCTTCTTCGGAATCATATCGCAAGATCTGTGACTGTGAGTGAAAACCCGTGGATTTCACAGCCGTTCCACCCTACAGACGGGTATATAGCGACTTGCCTCGCTACTGGCTTCATTCCTCCAGAAGCATTCGTGTATTTGGACATGAATGGATATGTTTTTGATTCTGACGGCGTCCCAGTCATATATCACATATATCGACGGGCCACCGATAAGAAGATAAAATATCCTCCGAATTTGAGTTCACGAGACCAACGATTTCAATGGAGATACTCATTTGCTAGATTCGTTGAAGCTGATCGAGTTGAGACGGGGCAATCTAGGTATTGGTGGCTGAATGACAATGGCTAAATTATTCGTGTATATTTTCAGTTTTGGTGTTTTTCGTTATTTAGTTTTTGAGTTTCAGCTCATTATTGCTACATTTAGTGTTGTTGTTTATTTTTGTTAAAAATTAGGTATAGGTTACATTTAGTATTGTTATATATTTTTGTTAAAATCAGGTATAGGTTAGGTATATGTAATGTTTACTATATTCCGTTAGAGATAAGATTAAACACTTAGGTTAGGAACATTGTTATAGTATTTTTAGTATAAGATAAAGTTTTTTTGATTGTATTTTATTAGAAATAAGTTACAACATATTTGGTGTAGGATCAAAGTTTCACTGTTGTGTATTAATTATAAATAATTTTTGGATAGTGTTGGTTGGTTTTTTCTCCTTTTTCCAATTGAATTGTAAAAATATGTAATAATCGTAATTAATTGCATTTGCTATAGTTTTTTTTTTTGATGAAATGAGTTTATGATAACGTACAAATTTAGAGAGCCATTTGGGCCATTAAGTTTTTTGATTGTTATTATTTGGAATTTGCTTTATATTCTTTTAAAATTTATAACGATGAGTATTAAATAAAGCGCTTTTGACTTTGACTTTGACTTTAGGCAGAGATAGAGAGAGAGGTTATCCCCATCTGGTAGTGAAATGTTGATAACGGACACTTCTAGAAATTCGAATTTTTCAAATTTGACTTTTTCAGTATTTTGGAAACAATAGGTTCTTCTCACCAATATCCTGGTGCCACCTCCCCTATCACTGTTTATCCTATCGTTTCTACTGAATTCAAAATTCTGAGTGTAATCTAGTGCCATGAATTGAGGTGGGTTTCAGGGAGAAGTATGATGTCAGGCTGTTGCTTAACAATAAATTCAAGGAGATAGGCACGTCGATGTAGACTCACAATGGAGTTGAAGTTGATTGAGATGAGGCGAAGCCTACCGATGGGAATGAGACTGGATGACAAGTTATTTTGACGCATTTGAAAGACCTAATCGCTGAAAAACAACGTGATTTTTGAACCTTGTTTACCGATAAAAAATTAAGTTGCTGGTAAATTTTGAGAAGCAGTTCATTATTGGCACCTACATTATTTGCAGCATTTTCTGCTGATCCCCTAGCGGCGAGTGTAAATGATACTCCGGACTTGATGAAGTTGGAAGGTATGACACTACGGCGTACTTGTGCTTGCTTTGGAGCAAATTTTGCTGTTGCATCTTGATATCAGGAGCATCTTCGATATGATACTATATGACCAAAAACACCGCAGCTGATACACTTTAATTTTTCTTCAGGCTCCGTCTGAGCCAATTTGCACTCACCGGAAGCATGAACGTTTTCGCATTTGACGCACCGATAGTGCATGGCGCAGTTGGAAGCTAAATGAACAAATCTTTGATACTGTTAACACTGGTTGAATTCTCTTTTCTAGAGGTTCTCCCACCTCACCACTCTGAAATTCAAGTACCTTATTTGTTGAAAGGCGCTTGTACTACTTTTGTTTATAATTTATACCAGGTAAAGTGGTAGACTCTTCCTTTCTACGATTCATCTTCTTGTTGCAAAGGCTTTAACTGAAATAAATTAAATTTTTTAAGTGTAGCTAAAGAAGATTAACCGTATCCTCTCCGCAGTCCAAACCTTTCAACAAAAAGATCTGATTTTTTCACTTTTGGGGACATAGGTGAAGTCCGGAGCCTCGCATCATTGGCAGACTTAAAATCAACCAGTTATTTTGTTGTTATAGTTAATTTTTCGGCATCAACTCTCTTAATCTAGAAATTGGTTACTTTGTTTTTGGCTGCCAATCCCCGGACCATATATTTTCCACTTTGTCTGAGCTCGTTGATTGGCGGAACTTTTTCTGCCTTTTTGGAAGCTTTTTCAATGGAACCAGCAGAACTGCGGGCTGGTTTCTTCTCCTTATTTTAAATTTTAAATACTGAATAAAATTTTCTGCACTATTTTGGTTAAAATTTCTTTCGATGCTTTCTTCTACTTCTATTTCTTCGGTTAATCAAAATAGTTGGTACCGCCACTAACACTCAAAACTCCTTCTGGAATTGCCACTAGCACTAAGAACTTCTTCTGCAATTGCTTGCTTTGTACTTTTCTTTGTCTTTGTTACCTGTTGCCCTTGATTTTGCGCCTGCGACTTTTGAAGCTTCATCTCTTTCTTGAATAGATCTTTGAGGGACTGTATCTCTAGCACTAGTTCATCATTTTCTTTTTGCAGTTTGATTATTTTTTGATTGCCCACTATTATTTGCAGCTTGCATCTGCCATCTGAGGAATTTTCTTCGTTATGTTTTCTCTTGGTGATTATCGCCAGTTTCGTATTCGTCGTTTCTCCAGGTTGCCCAACGGTGAGAAGCCGTCGAGCTTCTCCATACCAGCGGCTTTGAAGTTTTCTTGGGTTATTCGCTTTCTTTTCTAAGCAAAGTAAAATAATATTCGATAGATATTTCCTGAGTCGATCGTTTCGACAAAAAAATCTTTTTTCGATAAAAATTATCTACGGTCTGACTTTTTTTTTCATTAATTAAATTTTTGAAAACATTTGACAGGAGCAATTTATGACACGTCCATATGCAAAAAATGCTACGATTGCCTCTTTCATTACATTATATATCAATATTATGTGTGTTGTTTATCAACCAAATGGTTTACTGATTATATATCTGTAAGAAATCCAAGTTTTTTGTTTCTTTTACTATTTGAGATGTTTAAAACGAAATGTGCTCATTCACTCTTTCGAATCTGTGGATATTTTATCTCTATGTATAACACATAAGAGAAAATTGTTACTTGTTCGACCTTCTTCTGAACTCCGAAAATTTTATGCCGAGTGACATCTACGATTATGATAGTTGAAAAGGTGTTCTTTTTATTAAAATGTCGACGTTGTATTGTTTGCTTTCATAAAAGTTTGCCATTTCATTTGCAGATTGTGACTTTTTGACCATCTTTTAAAATGGAACGGTGGATGGAGGATGAATATTTTTTCTTAAATTTTTGCATCAAGTGATTGGACGAACAATATTCCCCCTTTTTATCAAAATAATCGCACACAAACTTTACATAGCCTAGGATAATTAACGTCAAATTTGACATTAGTATGGCTGATGCCTCTGCTGATATCCTGTACCTCTTCGTTTGCCTCCTTAGTGGTTACCACCATAAAATACGTGCACTGTCAACAACTGCTTCGTAACTTGAGTGCAAAAAGAATCTTTGAAGCACATTAAGCAGTTTCCATCCAAAACTGAAGGCCTCTAAACAAAAAAATAAAACCTTAATAAAGAAATGACTATGAAAGCATCACTCACTGCAATGGCATTGATCTCCACAACTTGCAGCACGTTATTAATGAAAGGCGCGCACGTCTCTCTGCGAAGTAGAGTTTCACTACACCAAGGCGAATTACTGTCATCTTATGCACCATATCACTCCGAGACATACGTTCCGACCTTCAAGGATGAAGTAATTGGAGAGGCTATGCCCATGGAGATTAAAGGGACAATTATAGGACCAAGTCCACTGGGTTTGATTGTCACTACATTTCTAGCATTTTCAATTAGACAATCAAATTAGGGCGCGGAATCCTGCAAGCAACAAAAACTAAAATATATACATTTTTTTCTTTTTAACCGACTTCCAAAGGAAAGAGGGATATCGTTTTTCACGTATATTTTTGTTGTTATTGCTTTTTTGGAGGTTAAGCTTCCTTTACGGAGGTTTGACAAGAGGAGTGAACCCAAAAAAGCGTACCAAATTGAAAAGCGTACCGAACGATAAAATGAACGAAACTGCCATCAGTGACATTTATACTCTAGCCTTCTACCTTGATTGGTGTCTACACTCACTTTACAGTAAAAAATTGGATATTTATTCATTGTCATTTGCGCATTGAGTTCTCACCTGGTTGGTATCTACACTCGATTAACGGTAGACTACAAAAAAAAATTGGATATTCATTCATTGAGAAACCTTTTATATCATTTGCACATTGGGTATAAAATAACGCGAAGTGTTTGATTAAATTTGGACCAATAACTTGAGCATTTCTAAGGAAATGGGTTCGTAAAGTCGAATCTCTTTTGTGGATACAGTTATATGGAAATTTATTAGTGGAGTTTGGTTAGAAAACTTGCGTGGACATCGAAACCATGGTGTATGTTTGGAAATAATCCAGATCTCGCTTTTTGGTGTTGATGAATAGCTTATTTATGCAGTTAACTTCATAATTAAATATTAACGAGAGTTCAAATGGACCCATCATAATCAGAAAATTTTTCAAAAAATACGAATTTTACAAAAATTAGTAGTTTCGCGGCCAAAAGAAGTCGAAATGAAAACAATCGAAACAGCAAACGATTCAAAAGTTATTGAAACCACTACAATTCCGCATGAAACAAAATCCAAGTGAGTTTTAATGATAGTAGTCATTAACATTTACTTGGATTTTGTTTGTTTGTTGTTTGCACAGCTTTTGGAAAGTTAGCTTAATAAAAGTAATGAATATACTACTGTGACCAAAAAATAAGGTGACGTTTGAATTTAAACTGCGCGCATCGAAGGATTTCGAGAATTATTTTTTCTTAGGTTGGTAGTACTGTCAGTGACATCTATGTCAAATTTACATGTCAAAATATTCATTAGTGTTTGAGATACGCGTCATAGTTGTTCGTATTATATGCATCCTAATTTTTATCATTTGTCACATTGATTTCTGAATTTTTCCTGCATTTATCTATATACAACTTTTTAACCTTAACATGATTATTTGCAAACCGAAGCAAAACTTCTTACCAGACACTTCCAAAGTGCCTCACTGCTGTTTTTTCTCTATTCAAGTAGCTTGGTTTGTTTTTTTCAGCTATTTAACTTTTTAATTACCTTTTATGTAATTCGATTGGTGATATGTAAAATAGCGTAAATAAAAATGAGATAAAAGTTAAAAAAGTAAACAATTTTGTCCAAATAGTTTGCATAAGGAAAAACAAATATACCTCTGAAACCATTAATTCTTCCAATTTTAAAACCCAACTAAAGTCATTCATTCATACTCAATCATCTTCCATAAAATTGGATTTTCATACAGCAACCTCTCCAACCGAACACAAAAGACTCTCCCCGATTCATAGCATGAATTACCCTGCTTTCGACGATCTTATCGAAAATGTTCTTCCTAATTTTCCATTACGATGGAAAATTGAAGAGAATTTCCCTATCAGATTGAAATAAACTCTTTTCCAGTGAAATGGCCGTTTGCTTTCTATAGAGACTAAGAGAATTAATTCCATAAAACTGATTGCATATAATTTCTTCTTTGAAACGAGAAGAACATCAACGATATAGTCTTTTTGTTGATTTAAATATAAAGACTGGTGTTTCTGGGCTTATTTTAATTAAAATACCAACCATCTAAAAAGGAAATATGACGTACAGAATGTAATGGTGATAATGATCTAATGTCAATAAGAAATTAATTATCCATTACAAACACGGAAGGAGTTGAATGAACTTAATTGTTTGCTGTCATCCTTGTTAGACTTAGCAGGATGTTAGAGGTGAAATCGATAGTCTTGCTCCATCAGTCACGTGCCAGTCAATGTTTGATTGAATATTAAGATATCATGGTGCAAACTTGTTGACAATTTTAATGAATTTTAGAATCGAGAATCTAACATGATTTTACCCCTCAGAGTTAATTATATGCATCAAATTGTAAAAAATAGAATTTTGTAGATAAATTTAAAAAGAAACTCAAATAAATGAAAAATTCTAATGCAAGATAGGCAAACGCACGTAAATGCCAAGAAATAATGTTAAACATTGAGGACAGGGTTTAGACAAAACCGCAGATTTGAAACAGCTTTAAGCAATTTTCCGGAAGCTAAAAAAGAATCGGGAAGACTCCTGACTGATTTTCATAATGTTTGAGCGGAGTCCTGACCATCAGTGAAAAATAGTAAACATCGTTGCGTATCAGTGGTACCTTAAACATATTCATCATTCGGGTAGGACGGATAGTACGAGTATGTCTAAATGGAACTTCATCAAACAAACGGAGGTCTAACAGTCCATGGCTAATTCGGTATAGGAAGCACTCGTCAGGAAAAATGCAGTGATATTCCAGAGAGGAAATGATGAGGATGGACAAACAATCATCTCAGACATAGTAGGGAATATAAACTTCCAGAAATGCGATACGAGTAAGATTACGCTGGGCAGTTTCAAGTGAGGACTTCAGGTAAATTAGGTGTGGAGACCAGACAGCAGAGCAATATTCAAGGAAATATCTAACTAACCTGATGTACAAATAAACATATGAAGAGGAATCAAAAAATATGCACGAATAATGCTATACAGAATCTGTAATTCGTGATACTGTTCCAGAGGTTCCAGAGGTATGGCCATCAAATTTTGACTTATTGTCAAAAATGACACCCGAATCCTTGAATTGTGGTACATTACTCAGAGAATTATTTTTAATGTAAAATTGAATTCAGAGGATCATAAAACTGTCAAGGAACTCTTCTTGAAACTCAACACCGTAGCAAAACTAGCACGGATACAAATTAATGAAAATAAAACAAATCTCACGATGAAGTCAAAGAAAACTACATCGAATACACCAAAAATATAACACTTGGCGGGTACAGTATCGGCAACGTGAGCAATTTTGTTTATTTAGGTGCCAAAATAACGAAAAATGGTTACGAAGGAGGCAAAATACGCCGAAGAATACAGTTCGCGAATAAAATATTTTATTCAGTTTTGACAATCTTGAAGATATATGGATGCTTGGTCTAGGAGCCGTGTATAACACAAGTCTTATCAGAGATTTGTATACTTGGAGCTTCATTTCTCTGCATATACAGCTGGTGTACAAGATCGTCAAAACTGAGAAAAATAATTTATTTGCTAGCTGTATTCTTCGGCGTGTTTCGTCTTTTTCATTAGCGGTTCGCATTATTTTGGCACCTAAATATACACATCACGTTTTCGATATTGTACTTGCCAAATGTAATATTTTTCCTCAGCTGCGTCATGATCTTGATTTTATTCTCATTGATTTGTTACCCTACTACAGGGGTTTCTAATAAGAGTTATTATTTTGATATTGCTAGAAAAATCCCATTTTTTAACATAAATGATCGGATATTTATTTTATTATAAAGAAGAAAGTATGTCTTTAATAGTGATACATAACATCAGGCAAATGACCACCACGACAACGCTTACAGGACCATATCTTTTTCATGAAATTTTCCATAACTAAATCGCAAAGTGGCTGCCCTATGTACTCGATAGCCTCACGAATTCCATCTTTGAGTTCTTGAATTGACGCTGGGCTATTGGCGTGGACCTCTTCTTTCACGAGGCCCCAAAGGAAGAAGTCGCAAGGTGTTAAATCACAAGATCTCAGTGGCCAATTGTGATCACCTCTTCGAGAGATAACATGGTCCGGAAACTTTTCCCGTAAAAGATCAATGGTTTCGTTACTTGTGTGGAACCTAGCGCCGTCTCGTTGAAAGTAAACGCTATCCCGATCAATATTATCCAATTTCGGCCATGAAAACTCATCAATCATCTCTCGATAGCGCAATCCATTCACCGTAACTGTTGCTCCAGCCTCATTTTCGAAAAAAAATGGACCAATGACTCCGCCGGACCATAAACCGCACCAAACAGTCACACGTTAAGGATAGAGAGGCAATAATTTTTCGGTTTTCCGAGCTCCAGATGCAACAATTTTGCTTGTTGAGAAAGCCACCGAGATGAAAATGGGTCTCATTACTCAAGCTGATTTTTCAATGGGATTCCGGATCATTTTCATGCATTTCAAGGACCCAATCAGCAAAGATACGACGTTTTTGATGATCGACCGGCTTGAGTTCTTGTAATAACTGAACTTTAGAAGCCTTAAGACCCAAATTTTTATGCAAAATACGGTGTAATGACGTTTGTGGAATGCCCAATTTCAAAGAACGACGAGGAGTGAACAAACCTGGGTTTTCTTCAACACTTTTGATTACAGCAGCAATATTCTCGGCTGTTCTTGAGTGACGTGCACGGGTTTTATTCTTCATATCTCTAAGTTGTCCCAACAGCTCGAATTTCTCCACCAATTTCTGTATTGCGGTCCGACAAGGTGGTTTATGACGACCCAACATTGTTCGAGTTTTCCGAACCGTCTCTGCCAAATTTTCACCATTTTTATAGTGAATTTTGATGATTTCAATACGTTGTTGAAGCGTGTATTGTTCCATTTTTATTAATGACGTAGTTTCTACTTGTCAAATGTCAAAAAATGATAGCTTCAAAAGTGACACCTGCTAAAATAGTGGGCTATTCAAAATAACACTTCATATCTCTCATTTCCTATGATAGAATTAAAAAAGAATTTTATTGAATATTGTTTTATATGAGAATCATCATTTATGAGTAATAATTGTACTTGTATGTTCGGTGAATCGTGCTTACTTGAATTTCTTTTCTTTCAATCAAGAACGGGCTAAAAATGAATTGTGAGACTTGGCTCGGGAGTGAGTGTGAAAATTTTAAGGCAACCATCTTCTGCGCAAATATTTCGCAAGTGCTGGGGTAAATCAGGTCTTTTGTTTGGTTTTGTATTCCAGCTCCCGGTGAATGTAATTTATCGACAATTAAGACTTTGGGTAGGTAGTTTACGGGCTTGTCGCGGGAATCTGTTTGTTGGTTTGTCCCCTATCTGTGGTTGGTACTCATATAAGGGCAATAATCGTGATAGTTTTCCCTGGAAGTGAAGACGCTGGCGTGAGCCAAGCTCGTCTTGAGGCTCTAGGGACAAATTTATGGGTAGACGAGTGGCGGGACCCAAAACGCCTCCGGCCGAAGTCGGCATGTATGGTTAGATAATGCATTCGGGGTAGTTCATCTCCTAACAAGCAACCGGGCCTTGCTTTGTTGTATATGCTAACCGTTTCGACTGCTTTGAGTCATCTTCAGAGATACTGAAGATTAATTTAAGGAGACAAAACGCATTTGCTCACACAACAAAGCAAGGCCCAACGGCTTTTCAAGAAAAAATAATTGGCTTGCGGACATTAAAGCAACAAAATAATTGATTAAACTTCTAAAAACACCATACGAAGCCGTATAGTCTTTTTTACAAATAACAAATAAATTTTACAACAAATATCCTAATAGTTAAACCAATTAAATTATAACTTTGCATTTCAAAAAAAGATTGAACTAGTTGAATAAACTTTATTTCATTTATATAGAAACATAATTTATAATAAATTCCTACAGCTACTCAACTACATACGAGAATATCACTCCAACCCATAAGGACACTAAATCCATTTCATGATACAGTTTGCTGTATTTGGCATGATGGCAAAGTTGAGATACCATGATCGTAGTTGATGCAATATTATTTTCACTGTAGAAGTATAAACGGCTCCGGAGTTCCCAATTTAATAAAGAACGAGAAGGCTGTCAATAATTGAAAAAAATTGGGACTAAACTTACTGTCAATAGTGCTTAAAGTTTTGCAATTAGTGTAAGATGAACAATCTAAGGTCTTAAGCAAAGTGTTTGTACCAATTCATCAGCAGATAATAGCAGAATAGTTGCTAATTATATTTTTAGGGCTTTAATACTAACTTACAAAACCCTATTGAAATCATGACCTATGTAATCGTCTGTTTATCCATCCGTTGTGCAGAGCAGTTTTTTCCGAGACTATAGCAGGTACAACACCGAAGTTGGTCTCTTGAAAGTTTGGGCGAAAATTTCTTATTCAAAGATTTTTAAGGAGGGGTATCCTGTTATAGGGAGGGGACAGTTAAAGAAAAATTGTTACTAAAGGTGATCATGATGGGTATCAAGTCAGGGGGCTCGATGAGAAATTCTCAAAAAATATCTCTAATCTAAGCCATTTGTATCTAGAGGACACCTGTGAACTAAAAAACCTAGAAAAAATTATCACGATAGTGCTTTATGAGTAGACAAACATCCATCACTGAAGTTAAACTTGACTGGACTTTGTTGATAATAGTAGATTTGTCAATTTCACTATTTTTTTGTGATTGGGAAGTAAATGCGATTTACGCACTAAGTGTGGTATTTCTATGCTCGCAAGCGGCTGGACTACCCACTATAAACCCGAGAACCCAGTCTGGAACGATTTGACACATTACTTAAGGTCAGGTCTCGTTTTATTACGACGTGGTCCCATTTGTCAGCCGATTTAGGCATCGGAGTGAGCTCTCCTGTCTCTCTGCCTGCTCAAAAGCTGGGTTAACCTTAACGTCAAGTTTTTCGCTCAACTTAATTTGACGTTTCTTTGTTTCAGTGTATGACAAATTCAGCCATGGAGAGGTACACAATTGAGCAGAGCGTTAAGGTTGTTTAAGCCTTTTAGGAAAGTAAGCGTTCAAATCAAAGTGCATTTTGTGCACTTCGTGATTATTTTGGTCAGCATAATTGACCAAATGTGTCCACAAGCGGGAGCATTGAAATTGCTGAATTTCAGCAAACCGGGTCTTTAGGAAATGTGAAATCACCTGTGCATGCTCGCCCTGTTTGTTCTGCGGAAAACATTGCTATTGTTTGCGATAGTGTGGCAGTAGAGCCATCAACCTCGACTCGCCGTCATGCCCAACAATTGAACATCTCACGAACATTACTGATGCGAGTCTTGAATAAAGATTTGACTGAAGAGCTGTAGCTTACTGACCATTTCAAGCGTCGGCAATACACTCGATGGTTAATTGAACAGACAGAAGGGAATGGTGACTTTATAAAGAAAATCAACTTCAGTGAAGAGATACACTTTCACCTTATTGGATTCGTTAACAAGCAGAATTGCCGCATGTGGGCAAATGAAAATCTACGAGTGATTATTGAAAAGCCGATGCATCCACAAAGAGTGACTGTTCGGTGCAGTTTATGGACTGGCGGCGTCATCGGACCGTACTTCTTCGAAAATGAGGACGGCCAAGCAGTAACCGTGAATGGTGTTCACTATTGCGAGATGATAACGGACTTCTTGTGGCTAGAAATTGAGGTTATGGACCTAGACGATATGTGGTTCCAACAGGATGGTGCCACACAGCCAACGAAACAATGGGTCTTTTGGACAAGAAATATAATGGCCGTGTTATCTCACGTGTGATTTGACACCGATCATGTGATTTGACACCGTTGACTTTTCTTCCTCTGAGAATATTTAAAAGAAAAAGTAAACGTCAATAAGCCAAGAACAATTCAAGAGCTAAAGGATGAGATAATTCAGCACATTAATGACATTGAACCTCAATTATGTCTCAGAGTCATTGAAAATATGGACCGTCGTATAGAAGTACCCCACCGTAGCTGAGGTGAGCATTTGGCAATACATGTATTTTGTTACACACATAATTATCATAGATTTTTCCATTATAATAAAAAAATATTTACATAATTCTCTGAAAATATTTTGTTTTATTTACAATTAACATTGTGCGTTTTGGTTGGACCACCCTGTAGAAACAAATAAATGTGCCCAAAATAAAATAGAACAGCAGAGCTTATCTGCTCGATCAACGTGAAATAACTGGATTGTTGTGACGAAGGAGGAGTTAACTGCTTTTTGGGCGTAATCCTGAACATGGTTACTATACCAATTTCTGACATGAAATATTATTGGACTAAGGATCATACTGGAAACATACCATATTTTAGAGATACATTTTGGAGAGAAAGATTTCTTCAAATATTTTGGATGCTACATCTGTATGATAATGTTTTCATAAATACAAATATAACAACGAGAATCTAGAAGGTGAGAACTTTATGGATTGTATTGATGGCAAATTCTAAAAGTATTTTACACCGGACAGAAAAATATCAACCAATGAATCTGTTGTGAAATTTTAGGGCAAAATTAGTTTTATTACATATAATCCTAAAAAGCCTACCAAATGGGGAATCCGGATTTATGTATTGTCAGGCGCATGTACAGGATACATTTAAACTATGCTTCTCTACTATGGAAGCATTGGTACAGACACTCTCACCCGTCTGGGCCTCCCTTTCAGTGCAAGGATTGTCTTACAATTGTATCATAGGCTGCTGATCGCAAATCCCGAGCCAAATGGACACCACATCTTTACAGACAGATATTTTACAGGGATCCCATTAGCGTAGGAACTTCTAACACTAAGATATTATTTGACTGGTATAATTAACACAAACAGAAAGTATGTACCAGCGGTGATTAAAAAACCAGTTGTAACAAAAAATAATACTGTCAGTGCCTACCGATCATGCGATATTATTAGCGTGAAAAGGTAAAAGAATAGTCGCCATACTAAGCAATTGCAATACATCGAGCACGACAATGATAGAATAAAGGATGAAACAAGGTGGGGCCGACAACATTATCAAACCAAACGTTATTATAAATTATAATATGAATATAAGAGGTGCCGGTAAGGCTGGCCAATATCAAATTCATATTGTTTTATGCGGAAATCGTATAAATGGTGGCAAAAACTTTTTTCTGGAGAGTAGAGGTTTGTACAATAAAAAGTTACGTTTTACATAAGGTGTCAGCTATAAGAGAGAACAGGACACCTATGCCACATTTTATGTTCGTCCGAAAATTGATAGCACAACTGGTAGGTGATTTTCGTGATGGAGCAAATTCTAAACCAGGAAGACCATCGACCTCCGATAGTGAAGAAAGACTTAATGGAAAACTGTATATATTGCGGCATTGTGAAAATGTAAAAAGTAAAGATTTATGTGCATATTCAAACAGAAAGATTAAGGGTGGAATGCACCAAACCAATCATTTTTGCGATACATGCACTTGAAATTCAGGCCTGCATATTGGAGCGTGTTTTGAAAAATACCAAACGTTGGAGGATTATAAAATATAATTTTTATACAATAACATATCACTAGATGACTGTATTGAATAAATATATACGTAAAGTTCACAAAAGAATTACAAAATCTTGTTAATCCATCGTAAACTTGTGTGCTGTGTATCCCTGCTTTTTCGACGGAAATGAATTCCAACCAGTACGATACTCATGTTCAAATTTAATACGTCCGCAAGGGCTTAAAAGCTCAGTAGAGAGCATTTAAACGTATAAATTTACTTGAAGTTAATGTAAAAAGGGTAGAACAACCAGAAAAAAACATTTACATTGATAACTAGAGGTATTGCAGTTAATTTTATCATAACAGCATGGCAAATTCCACTTAATAAGTGAAATTTCTGACTTCAAACATCAACTTTGCAATAGTATCCATGTTGAAACTACGAAGAAAAATAAAAGGAAAACGATTCGCACAGAACAAAATTTATAGGGGTTTCCATTAGCGGAGGAGCAATTTTGTATCTTTATATGAACGCACCCTTGAGCTCTTCTAATGAATTATAAATATCAAAACGTTCGTTCAAGTCAACATTTTCATCATGGTAGCTCACGAATCAGCAACGTTTGGAAATTATTAAAAATTACAGCAGAAGTTCTGAGTCGGTGGTCGCAACTTTAAAAGCGTCCCACCTGACAGGCTGTGCGTACTATAGTGGATAAGTTCGAGTCCAAATTTTTACTATTGGACGTTCAAATGCCAAAAAGATGTCGTACCGCTCGTAGCAAAGGAAATGTCGTAGCCGTAAGTGCACAGATTCAAAATAAGCCAAATCAGTCGATTTCACGTTTGGGCATCACTCAAACCTTGGCCTACATGGTTAAAAGATCCAATTGACTCAATAACTAAAGCCACTTGTTCATTCAAAACGCCGAAACTTCTCTAATTGGGCTCAAGCAAAGCTTCAAGAAAAATCATCTTCAGCGATGAAGCTCATTTCTGGCTCAATGGCTTTGTTAATAAGCAAAATATGCATTATGTGGTCAGCAACAAAACCACCATTGCTTCTTCAGACACCTTTGCATCCGCAAAAAATTAATATTTGGTGCGGTTTACATACCGGAGGTGTGATTAGGCTTTTTGTTTTTCGTGGATGAAAACTGTTGTCATGTTACCGTCAATGGAAAGCGTTTTCGCATATTGCCTCACAGTCGAGTTATTGAAAGGCGAATTTGGTGAACGTGTCATCTCAAGAAATGGTCCGGTCGAATGGTTGCTTCGTTTATGCAATCTAACACATTGCATTTCTTTTTGTGGGACTATATCAAGTAATTGGTCTATGCCAAAAAGCCAGCAACTTTAGTCGAGCTCAAAGATAACATCCAACGCAAAATTGCCAACGTTCCCGTCGAAATGTGTGCCATAGTGGTGGAAAATATGGTCCAAAGAATCGACTTACCACTGTACAAATTTTGATGGAGGTATGTAACTGCAAATATACTGTACCTATACTGCAACTGAGATCGCATCTTCTTGTGAAATTGGCTGAAGAGAACAACAACTTCATTATCCTCAACTCTTCCACTCGATACACCTTCAGCTTCTAATCAGCAAAGTGACGACGATGTATTTTTAACCGCGAAAGAGGAAGCTGCAAAACTTACAGCGAGTTTTCAATACAAAAATAAAAACCAATTCAGACAACAACAAGGCGCCTAGTCGATTATGCTGATAATTGAAAAAGTTACGAGTAAGAAAGTGAAGAGTACTGGAAAGAGCGATAGGAACTAGCTAGGCATAGTTCCCAAGCAGGCTCAAAAATTTCCGAAAGCCTCCTAGACGTCTCCGAAAACCTCCTAGACGTCTCGAAGCAGAAATTAATCAAAAGAAAACGAACAAGCTTTGAAACTACTAAAAAGGAGTGTGAAAATTTGATTTCATTTTACACTGAACCTATCACTCCTGAAGCAAATCAGACAAAAGCTACAACTTATTTTGTGTTGGGTTACAAATTTGAGAGACATGTGATCGATTGTGGTAATGAAAATAAATCTTTTATTACTCTTCGACAAATCTATTCAAATAAGACAGCAGACGGATTATAGGATCTCTTTGAGAAATGTCAAGGTGACATTGATTGAGCTGTAGATATTCTTCTAAAAGATGACTTCTGTGTTGAACAATAAACTAATCTGATATTATGCAAATTTATCAGAAAGTGCAATTAATCATTGCAACACCTGGCAGTATTTTGGATGTGATGGATAAAAAATTACGGATATGAAACAATGCGAAATCCTTGTATTGGACAATGCAGATAAACTGTTATCACAAGATTTTAAAGGCATGCTTGATCATGTTATAATGAAACTGCCAAAAGATCCGCAGATTCTTCTATTCCCGGCTACGTTCCCGCCCAGTGGAAAAAACTTCATGGACGTAGATAGAGGAATTAACACTGAAAGATGTCACAATATTATACATTCGTACAAGAACGACAAATAGTGCTTTGTCTTAATACGCTATTCTTTAAGTTAAGTTACGTTAAATAAATCAATCGATAATATTTTGCAATTCAATGCAACGTGCGGAATTGCTGGCTCAAAAAATCACGGAACTTGGTTATTGTTGTTACTATACATATCTGTTATTAATTTCGATTTTCCACGTATGGCTGAGACTTACTTGCATTGTATTGGCCGTTCAGGTTGTTTCGGACATTTTGGTATTACTATCAAAAATAGAATTAGCCACCGAGATAAAACCAATTCCAAAGGTGATAGATCCTTCGCTTTACGTTGCCAACTCGTTACCAAGTTCGCAAAGCAGTATCGGAAAAGACATGACCAATTCATCAATCAACGAAGAAAGAACGATCTGGAAACAAAAAAAAAAGCTTTTAAAAAATTACAGTGAATATGTTACAGGGCGCTACCGCAAGAACTATTCGATACCGAAAACGAATGTTTGTTTTGGTGCGCAAATTGACGTTTCGGGATGACAACCCATCGGACAACCAATGACGGTGTAATTCAATGGAATGAATGTGGAACGTAGGTAAGTAGCCGATGAACACCAGTTAGTGGGTCGGTGATGCAAGCCAGCACCGCAATTGAACGTTGAATCGCCCCGAAGAAAAATTAACGGCTCGCCGGCTGGAAGCGAGCTGATGAGAAACCTGGAGACAAGGAACGACTCAAGTGCGACCAGCAACAAGAAAATGTATCCAGGAGTCCTACAAAGGAAGAGAGATTACATCAGCGACAGGGAAGTAAATTACATCAGTGACAGGGAACTAATTTATAACAGCGACAGCAAAGTAATTAACATCAGCGACAGGGAAGATTGGCGGTAGATGTTTATCAAGTGGCGTGCTGGAAACAGAATTTTGCAACCCGAGTTAATTTGGGGGCCCCCAAACAGGAGAAGCAGACGTAAGTCAAGGATTTGTGATTATATCGAGCTTTTGGTGGATGACTAAAATGCATACCTTATTTTTAAAAAGAAAACGTAAGTTAAGGTTTTGTAATTGTGTCGAACTTTTGGTGGTTGACTAAAATTTATATCTTAATTTACGATCGTTGGTCTTTATTTGAAATCGTGGAATTTATTTAAAAATATTTATTCTAGAGTGGATTGTGCACCTGGCTCGGGTGTGTTTCAGATTTCAACTTGGGTTTCCAGAGCGAGTTACGTCGAATAAACTCATACTGGCTCAAGAGTGCAAAGAAGTCGCCCCCGCTTTGACTAATTCTTCTTTGTGAGATAGAAATATTAGAACTTATTTCCAGCTGTGTGAGGGTATTCAACGGCCGCGTTTCTCGCTTGGCGGCTACTTGGGACTAAGGGACAAGCGAGTTGCACTTCCTACGGCCGTCTCTGACGGACAAGCTAGGTCCGAAGTTCCAAGCCGGAAGAACCCTCAACGCGGATAGTAAAACCATATTTAATACAAATTTAAGAATAAATAATATGTGAGAAGCAAATGTCTTCTTATCTCCAATGCCTTAACAGGTATGAGGCACGCAACTTTGAGTAGGACCATCCTCAATAATTCAGCCATAGAGTTGTAGAATCTTTTAAGTTATCATAGGACCTCTCACCTTTCCGACTCAAACCATCACGACCCAAAGTTCAGTGAATAAAGGTGTGAGGGTGCACCAACTCTAACCAATGCTTCCTTTTTTCTGGTGGTTGAAAATTTATTTTAATAATAAAGGAACTAATTAAAATCACAACCGGCTATCTTTATGAAAAAGGGGAAAGGTTTTGTTTTTTATCACTTCCCTTCATTTTAGGCGCAGACCTTCTATCTCATGATTTCTTTAGCTTTCAATTTGTATGCTTGAAAAAAGTCACGGTGCGCATTATGCTGGTCGGAAAGAGCCCACCTTATGACACCGCAGCCAGCTAGCTGCGAATAAGTAAAGCATCCCAAGGCATAGCATTTCGGGAGGAGCTTTTCGATCTAGCTTACTGAGGCAGCATTCCACCACTGCAATCTTTCATCTCTTGCAAAACACTATATTAGTTCTGTCTTCCCGGTTTGTTACTGCTTTGGCTGTAGATGTATGCTCAAAAAAGATATCCTGAGACAATTTCTCCCAACATGAACCTGTCGTAGGTGAGTTTGAATTTCATACATAATGCAGCTGTATTTGAGCATTTAGGCATTTTGGACCCCCAAACCAAGAAAGCACATTGAACAATGTACCAGGAAGTGAGTTTGCAAACATTTAAGTGGTACAAAAATAGAGCTTAGATTCTTTAAAGTTAAACCTGTAATGCAACCCACCTTCTTTATTGCTGGTAGGTGAATGCCTTTTGTGAATTGAGTGTAGGACTCCTATGCTTGCATGCGACTAGATTACTCACTAAAAACCTTCCCTGTCAACCCCAAAACCTGGCTTGGAACCGTTTGACACATTATATTGGGCCAGGTCCCGTTGTATTGCGCTATTGGTGCCTTGAAGCGGGAGAAGAGAACGGGCGACAAGCGATTCCCTAGCGTTAAAGTTCCCAGCTACTTTGAGCCCTTTTTGTCTTGTAGGACTGCCAAAATATAATGTGCCACATGGTTTCATTTGTCAACCGATCCACGCATTACTGCAGCTATACAATCCATAGTTAGCCCTCCCGTCTCCCTGTAGAGGTCCAATCAGAGCTTGTCGCATTTCTTGTAAGCATAAAATGTGTGTCTTCTTCTCCTGGGTAAAACCGATAATCGCGGGACCATAACTTACCTGTCTTGTGAAGGTAAAACTGAAAACACATCCCTGTTCAAAAGCTGGATCAGACAGAAGTCAGCCTCACCATGCCTTCAATTTAGCCACGTGATCAAATCCGGAATGTGACACGCAGTCCACTTTTCTTCGTACAATTCACGCAAGACTACTGCCAATAGTTGAGTGAGTGGTGTTTCTCCTTGCAGGTAACCATTTCCTTTGCGTCCTTGCGTCGATGCAAGTAAATAGCGTGGTGCTCTCTAGCAAGGAAGCCAACAGGTATCACTCCTATAATAACTCTCACCGCTGAATCAGAGACTATCGGAAATGAAAATGCGATCCTCAGTGTTCCTCTTCTCTGTACCTGTGCCAAGCGTTTTCGGTGTACCTCCTTACTGAGAGCGTCGCCCAATTTTCTGCTTTGTACAGTAGTACTGCCCCTACAACACTCATCACGAGGTGTCTTGTTGATGGATTGGGTCCCTTGCGTTGGCTATATGTCGGCTCAGGGCTGATACTTTCAAAGCAGCCTTCTCAGCCGTTGCCCTGATTTGCTCAGAAAAACTCATCTTTGAGTCAATCAGTAGCCCTAGGTACTTCATCGCTGGCTAATGAAACCCACTTTTAGCCAATATTTTCATTTCAAGAGTGACCTCGTATTTTGTAAGTTAGCACTTATTATTACAGTGGAATCTGTTATTTATATCATGTTTGAATATAAGTTAAAAATAAAATTGGGAAACCCACTTCGTTTGTTTGTTACCAAAAACTAAATGAAACATTCTTTGAATTTTCATTCCCATTGCGTTTCTCAAAGCTATCAAAGTAAACCTTTCCTGGAAACTAGACGACAATTTCACGAACTTATAACTGTGCCCGACTGAGTTGCTAGGCAATACATTACTACTATTAAACAACCTGACAACTTTTTGCTTCTTTTTCTCAAAAGTTCCCTTATTGTTTAGTACGATCTTTCTCACCTTCTTAGTTTACATCTGCTACGCTAAACCACTCGTCTTCGTGTTCCATATTTCCTTTAAATAATTGAACTTTTATTTCAACTTCCTGCTACGATATATTTTCAATGAAAAACCGCTTCAAAGTATTTCTGCTATTCGTCCTTTCTTCTTTTGTTATTGTCAGTGGGTGGGATTACAAGAGAAAGTTGGCATTTTGCTGAGTTGCAGAAGTGTGGAATGCACAACGCGGAAAGTTCAAAGAAACTTTTTCTTAAACCGAAACTTATCATAGATCATACAAAAGAGAAACAAGTCAAAAGCAATTTAATCTTTCGCTGCAAATCCTTGGACTTTTCATTGTGGACTTAGAATGAAAATAATTTGCACTGGAAAACGTAGTCAATCTGAAATTTCCGTTAAAATTTTAACAAAACTTATAACCAACACAAACTTGAAAAGGATTCCAATTAGCCTAAGTATCTGAGTTTTATGATAGCAGTAAAAACTTGTATAATAATGAACAGGAAACAAGGACTGTACAAACGCTTAATTCTTTGACAACTACTCTAACTAAGGCACCCAATAAACTTATTCTCTCTGAAGATAATAAGAAATCTCTCCTTAAAAAAAGACATCCTTTAAGTCGACAGAAGAAACTGCACATTGACTTTTGGAGTAATAAAAACTTTACAAAGATCACTCCGATGCTATTTTCAAGGAAGTCAAGTCTTATCCTTTACGACACTACACTAGTACTTATTATATTCATTCATTTCGTACCATGTCGTGTCGTTCAGTGTACTTGGACTTAGTAGTTAGAACTTTTACCATGTCCTGCCACCAATGAATGAGTTGAGTTGACTAAACTTCCTGCCACTGGAACAAGAGCAAGACATCATGATGATGATGAAACGCATGAAAACTCATATCTAATGTAAAAGTTTGCAATTTTTTCTTCTTTTAGTACATTTTCTTTTTGCAGAGCCATCGTGGCGAGGAGAACCATATTTTCCCAACAAACTTCAAATATTTTCGTGATTCTTCACTTGGCTAACAAGGAAAAACTGAGTACAGTTGTAACTTATTCAGTGTTGTCCACGAGAATGGTATGTGTGATCTATGATAGGGAATTATTTGAAAGTGAAAAGTCGACTGGAGAGTAGGAAAAATGTGGTCTCAGTTCTGCCAGCTGAATGTTGAAAAATTTCTTCAATTTTCTCTACTTGATAACACTTACTTTTTACTCGCTATTCGAGCATTTGCTGTTCTACCGGGTGGATGTTTTTTTTAATAGAATTGCACAATTATTTATCTTTTCATGCTATCTTAAGTCAACGTCTTAAGAAGTATTTGCTGCCTCACTTCTTAGTCTAGGAGTTTTTACTTGTTAAGTGACAACTTTCATGAAGGAAATCAATTAAGTGATTGTTAAAAGTTGTTCGTGGAAAATTTGATAGCGGGAAATACAAAGTTAAGTCCAATTGTTTGATGTCCGTTAGCCATGTTCTGAGAGTAAATGAGCTAATTATGGATTGTAACGATTGGATAAATGTATTTTTCAAGGACTTTGGAAAACGAATTTTATCAAGTTTCTCATCCAGCATCTCATAAAGAGTGCCCTGAATATCTCAAGGCTATTAAGTCGTTCCAAAGAAGAATCAATTATACATCTGAAAATGAATAAAGCATTAAATATAAATATATTTTATGCTAACATTCGAAGCATTAGGAACAAGTTTGATGACTTTGAGGTGTTTTGTAACTCACATGAGAGTCTGGATGTCATCATATTGAATGAAACTTGGATTTTTAGTGAGGAAGTTAGGTTATATAACGTAAATGGATTTCAGTCTATACATAATTGTAGGGATCAAAGTCAAGGTGGAGGAACTGCTATTTACATAGGAAACAATATTAAGTATAGAGTTCTTCTAGTAGATAATAGATATAATACGATAGTTATTTCCCTTCAGGATGAGAGGCAAAAAATAAGGATTGGAACGTATTATAGGGCGCCTAGTGAGAATGTTAATGAATTTATTGAATACTTGGATGATATCTATCAAAGTCACGAAAATTTGACGGTCATAGCTGATTTGAATATCGATACACTTCATAGCAACAGCATTAGTATGAACTATTTAAATATGTTAAATATGAATGGAGCACGGATGATTAACTATCAACCTACAAGAATAACGGATAACTGCTCTACACTTCTCGATCATATCGTTACTAACTTGAATACATATTCAGTAAACTTCTTGGTTAAATATGAGGTTTGGCCGGACTTAGACCATAG
This sequence comes from Odontomyia ornata, assembly GCA_963969285.1. Taxonomy (NCBI): domain Eukaryota; kingdom Metazoa; phylum Arthropoda; class Insecta; order Diptera; family Stratiomyidae; genus Odontomyia; species Odontomyia ornata. Next base: position 52,542,086 of record OZ017741.1, read on the forward strand.
CGTCTTATTTGTTACTGTTGAGGGAGTTAGAAAAGTGTTGATACCCATGGCAAAAAAAAATGTTTACAGCTTAGATAGAGAAAAATTTTTTGAACTAGTAGATAGTAAATTTAAAAACTGCAACCATTGGTTACACATTTCGGAAATTATTAAAACCATACAAAGCGCGAAAGAGTCAGCTACTACCGTCTAAATGATACGTACTAGAAGTAACACTTGGATTACTAGGGAAATAATTAGAGAAATTAGGAAGAAGCATACTCTATTTAAACGTATGAAGAATAATCCAAATATAGATAACCATATTTGGAACTACAAGAAACAGAAAAATAGGGTTAACTCATTGATAAGAGCTGCCAAAAGAGAGTCTCTTGCTAAGCGAATTGCTTCTGCTGATGGAAATGCTAGAAAAGTATGGCAGACGCTTAATAATGAAATTTTGTCATCAGGTGGGGAAAGCAAACAAAATAATGATATTAGTGCTGAAACCCTTGGGGTACATTTCAGCTCTAAAGGGGAAACATTAGCCGATGAACTTGACCAAAAATTTAAGTTGATGAATTTTAATCGATATCAGATTCCGCTTAACGTCAAATCAATTTTCCTCGAACCTACATTCGATAATGAAGTTATATGAATTATAGTTTCGCTAAAGAATTCATCTTCAGGCAGTGATGGTATTTCTGCTAGGGAACTTAAATTGATAAGAGAAATAATCGCCCCACACTTAGTCCTCGAGTTCAATGAATTTATGGCATGTGGTGAGTTCCCATCGGAATTTAGGGATGCAATAGTGATTCCTGCTTTCAAATCAGGATGTGTAAAGGAACCTTCAAATTATAGGCCTATTAGCCTCACGAACACTTTGAGCAAAGTATTTGAAAAAATAATTAATATTCGGATCACTCGATTTATTAATGACTCATTAGGGTTTGATTTGAACCAGTATGGGTTTATTGAAAAAAGTAGCACAATATCTGCTACTACGGATGCCTTACAATTCATCAATAACGAACTGGATGACGGAAAATATGTTGCCGCAATATTTGTAGATCTAGCTAAAGCCTTCGATACGGTCGACCATGACATTTTGCTTTTGTGCCTAAGTGAATTGGGCATCAGAGGCCCTCCGTTGAATTTGATCGGCAACTTCCTGAGTAATAGAACTATTTCAGTTTGTGTTAACAAAGAAATTAGTTCTAAGTATAAGATTAACATAGGTGTCCCTCAAGGTTCGATACTTGGGCCAACTCTTTTCCTTTTATACATACACAACATCTATTTTTCTGGTTTGAAAGGGAAATACATTGGATACGCTGATGATACACTGCTTCTTTATTCAGATTCATCGGCGGATGCTCTTGAACAAAGAATTAATGCTGATCTTATATCTTACGGTACTTGGTTATTAGGGAATAAACTTACTATTAATACGAGTAAAACTAAACTTATGATATTTAAACAAAAAATAAGGTGGACATCAATTTAAATGTTAAAATCTATGAAGACAAAATTGAACGGGTTTCCTCGATCAAGTATTTAGGTGTTGAGGTAGATGAAAAGTTATCTTGGTCAAAGCATATTAGTAATTTAAAATGAAAATTAGTCTTCTGAATAAGAGTGTTCAGGAGTAGAAGCTATTTAGATATTGGTCTCAAAAGATTAATTAATAATGCACATGTTTTGCCTCAGGTAACTTATGGCATATTGAATTGGTGCCATGCGTCGGAATCGAACATTGACTCAATTCATAGAATGCTGAATAAGATTGTCAAGGCAATGCATGGTCTGGATAGGTTGACACCCAGTAAAAGTCTTTATTTATTGACTAGAAAATTTAGTATTAGACAGTTGATTTTTATGGAAAAGGCTAAATTTGTATTTAAAATCAGTACTAATAGTTTGAAATCAGGTATGAAACTCATCAAACACAGAGATGTCCACTCTTACAATACGAGAAATAATGACTACCTTAAATTATCACTTGCGCGGACAAATAGAAGACTCCATGATCCAGTAAGGCTGGCCATGGAATCTTATAACTCATTTCCAACTGAGTTGAAGAATGTCAAATCATTTCCCATGTTTAAAAAACTTTTGAAAGAATACACTGCTAAGGTTTGGATGGGTTGAGCTTGTGTTTCTTTATTATATTTAGTTGAATTTCTTTACTTCTGTTTTAATTATTCAGTTCTTTAATTAGTCATCGTAGTTATTATTAACAATTTAATATCTTCCCTTATACCAGCAGCGTTCTGTTGCTGACTGGGAAGTGGGATATATGAGTAAATGATTTTCAAAAATAGAATTTGAACTGGTTTAACTGGATAATTCAAATATGAGCTTCTTCTTCTTCTTCTTTTATGTTTGACAACTAATAATCTTTATAACAAGCTTTATGTCAAGCCCTTCTATCCCATATAAGTAGTTGTACAAGTCGTTTATTAGTAAATGTAAAAAAAGCTAACAAATAAAAAAAAATATATATATATTTATATATATACTAATAATTTGTGATATTGTTAGTGTGGATTTGGAAAACCTTTCCTTAATCCTTTGTCCTGTTGGGAAGTGATGTACAAAGGAGGTGCTAATTGCTAGATGGTACCGGTGTTTCGCTGGTACTACATGAAGAAGCTCACTATCCATATATCTGATCCCATTGTCCATTGAAGAAAAATTTTACCAGGACTTGCTTCTATTTTGTTCATCCTTCCGTCTATCTGCTCGTGCACCATAGCAAGTTTCGTCAGAAACCATTGAAGCTACAAAGCTCAAACTTCGTGGAAGTCAGAGTGATGGTCTTTCAAAAGCTTAATCCTATTGTAAATTTCAAAAATTTTTAAAGCGAGTCACCATTAAACTGGAGGGAAATAAAACATTTTTTTTATGAAAGTTAGTCGAGTGGAATAACAACTGAAATTAAACAAGTTGAGTAAGCAGGAGAATGCTCTTATCAGAATGTCGAAGTAACCATCTTAGGATTCGAAACAAGTTTTCTAGTGGCGTGAATCGATGACTTGAATTAGTCGACCAATACTTGCGTGAAAAATCATAGGAATTTGTAAAAAAAATACAGAGTTTTTTTCATTAGCACATTGCAGCCGCCATTTTATTCCAGTTTAAATAGTTTATCTGAATGCTCGGTCGATTGAGCATATTCAAATTAAACATATTCCCTTAAATTTCTAATGCAAATCGGAAGAAAATAAGAGTGCCTAAGTCAATTCGAAATACTCGTATGTATCAACCATCAACTAGTGTTGTTATTATTGTAATTGCATTCAATTGAAATGGCTAAAATTCAGTTGAGTATGACTCGATTTCCATAAAATTTTGTGAGTATAAAGGCCTTATATTAATATCTATGTTTATGCAATGATAACCACAACAAGTATGGCTTCCATTCAAACTCAGCGTCAGACGTCTCATCAGAAACAATCTTCCCTATTGCTGCAGAAGTCTCAACAAAATAAAAATTAATCTGAATCTACGAGTATACAAGAGAGACAGTGCAAATGTACTGATGATGAGGATCCTCTCTTAATTGTGTTACCGCGTGTTCAAGTTTTTGTCTCGCGTTTTGGCCCTGCAACGTCTACTAACCAAATATCAAACTTTATTCATCGGTAGCTGTGTAGAACTCCGTCTCTTCTCACTTGTAGAAAATTAACGGACGAAAAAATGTAATTATCTTCTTTTAAAATTGACATCTCTGCGGACGCCTCTATCATCCTGAAATTGGATTTTCTGGCCCAATGGAGTTGTTTAGGTCATTATTTTATTTAACATTAAAATTATATCATAAACCATTTAAATGAAAGCCATTTGCCAATCTCGATTAGCAACTATGTACGTCGTTGCGTGAGATATGTTGCAGAACCGATATGCCAATAAACGGTTTTTAGTTAACACTTTGTTGGATAAATGAATGGCGCAACTAGCTATCAATATTGAGTCAGCATCAGCGCTCAAATCATTACATAATACCACAAAAGAGTGCATGTTCACATTAAAAACAATGGGCATTTACACAAAAGAATATTGGGGCCCGATAATAGTGCATACAATTTTAGAAAAGGTGGACAAAACCTTTTACACACTGTATGAACAAACAATAAAATCACTAAGAGACTTACAATCATTAAACGAGTTATTAAAATTCATCAAAATGAGATTTAAGACGTTAGAAACACTCATTCAGAGAACAAGTCTATCCAAACAGCCGAGTAATAAATAATATGGAGCTAGAATGCAAACTGTGCCAAAAGGCACATGCAATTTATCATTGCGATTCCGTTTAAAATTGTCCCCAGCAAAGTGATTAGAAAAGGCCAAACAGATGAACTTTTGCACAAATTGTTTGAAGAAAGGCCATGGGAACAAAACGTGCATGTCAAGAGGTTGTCAGAAATGTGCTAAACGACATATCACGCTTTTACATAATCAAGGGCCCATAGCGACACCGGCAGTAGCACAAAACACATATTTGGCTGCCCAATTCAGTGAAACAAATGGATAAGTGTTCCTGGGAACTGCACTGGCAGAAGTAAGTAGCCGTGAAGGAAAGCCGATCAAAGGACGAGTTTTGGTGTGCTTAGGTTCACAATTGAACTTTAGTTGTGGAAGAAATTAGGAGCTGGCACAAATGTCCCAAAAATTAACATTTCAGGGATTAGCAACTAACAAGTAAAAGCAAGTGATAGAATTTTCATTACCATGAAGTCATCATGCAAGCATTTTACCACGTCATTAGAAGCTTTCACGTTTAAAGAGATCACAAATAATCAACTTCAATACAACATTGATATGGGTGACTGGAACATTCCCGACAATATCCCGATTGCCGATACAACATTTAACAAACCAGGCAGAATTGATATCCTTCTGGGGGCGGAAGTATATGGCGAAATCATGAGAAAAGGTCAAATTCGGTTGCTGCAATACTACAAAACATCACGTTAGGTGAGGTAGGTCTTGGAAAGGCTTCGAATTGTAAATTATTTAGCGGGATCTCTAACATAAATTTGAAACAATAGCTAGAAAAATTCAGGGAGTTGGAGGATTGCTCTGGTCCAGTAATGCTATCTTCTAGTGACAAAAAGTACTAGGAACACTTCGAAGCGACAACCATTCGAGACTCCAATGGTGAATTTACAATCTATTTACCATTGTTTAGCAACTCTTTTTTACTAGGTGAATCAAAGTCATTGGCATACAAGCGGTTTCTCTCATTGGAAAGAGAGAAATTGCTTGTACGCCAATGACTTTGGCAAAGCAACCAGTTCTAAAAGAGCAATATTACCAGTTTTTGCCAGAATATTTGAATCTGGGACACATGAAAAAATTTTCAACATCAGATTTTAAAGGCCTGCATTATTTTATACCACACCATTATGTCCTCAAGCCCGACAAGGCATTACGAACAAGGGTCTCGATATTGAATAAGACTTCACTAAGATGGACAGCGATACCATAAAAATACTGGGTGTAATTTGGCAGCCAATCACGGACATGCCTACCATCATCACGGATTTGAAATATTCTGGCTGACATTTCACAGATTTTTGATTCGTTAGGACTAGTCAGTCCAGTTATTGGCTGCTCATGTAGGAACTATGGAGATCACAAGTAGGTCGAGATGAACAAACAAATGCCGAAGTTCAATCAGTATGGCGCATATGAAGACAAGAGCTGCCAGGCTTGAACAATCCCACGTTACATATTCAGTGAGAATGAAATTCAAGCCTTTACTGATGCTAGTGAGAAGGCATATGGTACCATGATCTATGAAAGATCAAAAGACAAACGATGTCAAGTGACAGTTAAATTACTTTGTTCCAAGTCAAGAGTAGTACCAATCGAACTCACGACCATTCCAAGATTAGCATTATGTGCTGCAACATTAGCTGCTCAATTAGTTGGACAGATAAAACTCACAACCAATATAAAGGCGGATGCTGTGTTCTACTGGTTCGACTCGCTCATTACTATCAGCTGGATTCGAGGGGATCCATCTATTCGTACAACATTCGTCGCTAACAGAGTTGTTGCCATTCAAGATGTAACGTCAACAAAGTACTGCAGATATGTACACACAAAAGACAACCCTGTCTACCTTGTTTCACGTGACTTTTTTCTGAAGAACTAGAGCACTTACAAATATGGTTCAATGGTCCATTATTTCTTAAACTTCCAAAAAACAGTTGGCCAGTCGAACCTAATACAAACAATATTGTGGACGATCAAAGTAAAGTCACCAAGTTTGCTGCCACTGCTACGGCCGAAGCTAACGTAAATCCATTATATATGATTGAACACGGAAATTCACCCCAAAAATTGATACACTGAATGGCATATATCAAGCGAGCAGCAGAACTATTCAAGAACAGAGCCTCGAATATGAAGATGAAGTTGCAGCCAGCTCGCGAATTGGATAATGCACTTTTAATACTCATCAAGGAAGTGCAACGCAGCAGTTTTCATGAAGAGATTATTTAATTAACAAAGGGCGGAGAAATTACAAAAACAAGTAAACTTCAAACTTTGACACCATTCATAGCCCTCGAAGGCACTATTAGAGTTGGAGGAAAGCTGCAGACGGCAAAAATAAGCTATGACACTGAGCATCCCATCATTTTACCTAGAAACCATTTCTTAACATGGTTACTCTTAACTAATCTTCATCGAGAAAACTTACATGCTGGGCTGCAAGCGCTTCATGCCATAGCAAGGCTAAAATATTGGATTTTGAAGGGATGGAGTACTTCGTAATATGTACCAAATATTGACCAACTGGGCAATCTACCAAAAGATTAAGTGGACCGATGTACGCTCACTTCGAAATCCGAGGCAAAAGGCTTCAGAAAACATACCTGGCTGAAGAATTAGTTTCAGATTTAGCAAGTGACAGTTTCTTGGGAGATCTTAAAATTTGAATTCAGAAGAGGCAAATGCGAGAACATCTACTGTAACAATGGATGAAACTACGTTGGTGCCAATAATCGGCTGAAGGAGCTAGAAGCCATATTGACCCAACAACAGAGCATTGAGAAAATAGTCAACACTTGCTCAAGCACTAACATTCAGTTTCACTTCATCCCTCCCAGATCGCCACATTTTGGTGGGCTCTGGGAGGCCACATTGAAGTCAACCAAGTACTTGTTACAACGAACCACTACCTCTGCATCACTAACCTACGAAGAATTATGTACGGTAGCCTCAGAAGTCAAAGCGATTCTCAACTCTAGGCCCCTTACACCGCTATTGTCTGACCCGAACGATTCGGCTCCATTGACACCAGCACATTTTTTGATAGGTGAGCCACTCATAGACGCTTCAAATATAGCTAATGATATAAAGAAAATGTCTTTAGTATCCATATGGCAGCTGGCAAATCAACTGAAGAATGAGATGCGTGCCTGAAACCTCGAAAAACTAAAACAAAAGGTATTCCCGATGGAAAAATACTATTCAGCGATGCAGATTGTTTCATACTTAACGATGATTCAGGTAGCAATTCAGAGTTTTGGTTCTTAAAAATTATACTAGCACTTTTTTTAGTTAAATTTTGCGACAATCAAAATAGTTTAAAAGGTTTTCTTTCAGTAAATTAATAAAATGCTGAAATCAGTTGGAATATATTTTAAGCGTATTATTAGACCGATTGTCACTTATAAATCAAGACTTTTTTCTTTTGGTAGTGAAGATTCTCGTTCATAACATAAAATTTTAGTGCACCTGTTACGACAGGAATTTCTTTAATGATAAGAGAACATTTTTGATCCACTACAACATAACTTTTCGAATATAACAGAAAATAGAACAGTGGAAACAACAAACTAGTTTTCATATAAAATGGAACAGTTAATACTACAACTTAGTTTTCATAGAAAATGGAACAGTGAATACAAAACCTCGTTTCATAAAAAATGGAACAGTTAATACAACAGCCTTGTTTTCAAAGTGAATGAAACGTTAATACAACAACCTAGTTTTCATAGAAAATGGAACAGTGAATACAAAACCTCGTTTTATAGAAAATGGAACAGTTAATATAACAACCTAGTTTTCATAGAAAATGGAGCAGTTGAATACAACAACCTTATTTAGAAACTTTGATCGTAATGATATCCAAGACAACAGGAACGTCAATGAGGTACAAATTAATTCTTTCCCACGATTCAGGGGAAAGACAATTTTGCTGAGCAAGCAAAAATAACGTATGTAAACAGCGATGCAAGCTAGACTCATCTATTTGGAAAACCAGTTGGCTTTGCGCCTGGTATTGTCTAGTTGGCCTTGTGCCTCGACTAATTTCCTTAGAACCTTTTTGTTGGTTGGCTTTGGCTAAAAGATTGGTTGAAAACCAGTTGGCCTTGCGCCTGGTTTGGGTCTAGTTGGCTCAACCCGTCTTCTCATATCTAGGTGCTCTGGTTGGCTATTTACTTAGAGCCCTAGATACCGCCAGGACCAAGTTTGGTAGAAGCCACTGCAGCGGAGCCCTAGATGCCGCCAGGACCAAGTTTGACAGAGGCCATTGCGGCATGGCGTCTCAACCACAACACGCCGGACAGGCGGCCCCCGACCAACGAGGCAACGTGTAAAATAAAACAGGACAACAGCAGAAGCCAAATAGTTATTAAGTTGAAATGTATAAATTATAAATATAGAACAGATAAAATTAAAAAAAAAAAAATATGATTGCAACGAAAAGACCATATATTTAACTGGCGTGCGATGAAGGGATCCAAGTGGGGAATTGATAAAGGTAAGTGTGTTGGAGTGAAGCAATCAAGCAATATGGCTCGAATAGTAGGGCTATAAAAGATAAAAATATAGCACACGAGTATTAAGGCATGAAATATATCCTAAATTATATAAAAATTCAGCTATCAATTTGCCATGCATGTAGACTTCTCTATCAACCCGTATGGTCTTCCAATGTGGTAATGCTTTCTACTGCTTTATATTTTATCGATAAATTGCTTATTTCAATTTCAAAACGCCGAATCCATATAAGGAGCAGCTCAAAGTAGCTTCATTTTTACCCGAAACAGCACATGTTATCCCTGTGATTATTTTTAATATTATTGCCTCTTGTGGACAGGAAATCGATTGGTTAATAATTGTAACCAATTTTTGCTTCAATAATAAGCTCATGAACCACGTAGCATCCAAAGACTTATTTATTTTTTCCATGAGATTAATCCGAGTGCGATTTTAACTAGAATTTATATAAGTTGCAGCACTAAGGGGTGTATTCAAAATAAAGATGACAGTGGATAATGTGTATTTCTGAAAATTGACACGAACCAAGATTTGTTCGGTTGGAAGGCAGCCTTGACTACCACCAAGAAGTCTATCACAACATATAGCTGAAGAGTTACGAACAAGCTGCAAAATTTTCGACGACGTTGAAATCCCAGAGTAAGATGTTAACGTGTGGAAAAATTTATAAGTAAAGTTTCTCTAGGCATACACACAAGTACTTTTAAATCATTTTTACACATCTCCTTGTTCAATTTAAGACAAAATACAATTTAAGTTTTCCACGCTACTGATGACGTGTTCACCATTCGCACAATCTTTCGAAGACTATACTATCACTTGCAACCGTGACATTGTCGGAGGCTTGTCTTTTTCTCTTCTTTTCATGGCTGTCACCGTTCACGACCAACTCGCTACCCCCGTTAACCGTAAATAAGTAATTAGATATCACATTTTGTAATATTTATTTATTAACCTACTTTTGTCACAAAAATGTTTTTAGATTGCTAAACATTCACTGTTTCATAAATGGATATTCCTAAAGTGTAGTTTTCGTTCGACTCGACGCAGGACACACTCATTCCGATACCTGACATCAAATTTCACCGTTCGCAACCTTATATGATTTCGTTTTTAATTATTCAGTTGAAGGCGCTGCTGGCTTAATAAGGTTGACTGTGTGCGTAGCATGGGTTTGAATTTAAGTCTTTATTTATTTGTTAATAGGAGTTATTTTTATTTGAATAGATTTTTGCGAGCTAGAGATTGATATTTAGATAACGTTGCAAGTATTCAGTGTTTATTTTAATGAATTAAAGTTGGATGTTTGCTTGAACATTTTATGAAATTTTTCTTATCAATTCTAAGTACTTTTGTTTTTTACTTTATAGTGTCTAGAAGTTTTTCCATCAGCAGAGCATGTTACTATGCATGTGTTTTGTATCCATTTTAATTGTTGTTAGTATATTTTTCTAGATAAATAAAATATTTCATGTTAATCATTGACGTTATCTTCAACAACGTATTTTCTATTCTAAATTTTCAAAATATCCCGATGTAGTTTTGTTTTATTGTTTTTAATTCAAATAATAATAATTATCTTTGAAGAAACAAATATTTTTTTTTATAATATGAAATCGTGTTTCTTTGGTGTTCTCTCTTTTGGCTAGGTTTTTGATTTCGTTCTATGTTGAGGATACGTATGCGACAATTTACAGCAATGTGTCGCATACGTCTTCGATGTAAGGAAATTTTTCACCAGTATATTTGTATTATTGCTCCATCCTTAGCTCGCCAAGTGAAAATACTGCGAATAATTGAATCCAATCGAATTTGATCGTCTGATAAATTATTTGCAGAGTTTCCTGATGAAAGGCTACAATCGGCCACAAGTCATTTTTTCTAAGTACACGAAACTATGAACTGCACAGAGTGAAATGTGATTTCGCAATCATCACATTTCGCCGCTTCTCTTCTCTACTCCTATTGTCCTTTTCGTGAAGCTTCCTCGAGCAGTTTGCCTAGGCGGACTGCACGATTACTATACTTTGTCAATGATTTCAGCAATATTGCAACAAAATGCGAGCTGGGGCAAATGGCGGAACACTGGTTTTTCTTTTGAAGCAAAAATATATTTGTTGTGCATGTTACTAAAGTTTTTGTTGAATTAAATATATATATATATATATATATATATATATATATATATATATATATATATATATATATATATATATATATATATATATATATATATATATATATATATATATATATATATATATAAATATACATATATATGTATATATATGTATATATATATATATATATATATATATATATATATATATATATATATATATATATATATTGGATATTCTTAAAAAGTATTGAGCCTTTTGTGGCACTAGATGGTGTTTGTTGTCATATATTGGACAATACTAATCAGATTGAGTCAATCTGACATGCGTTTGAAAGGTGACATTCCAGTCTCCAATTTTCATATTGACAGTTTTGTATTTCGTCATTCGTATCAGAAGTTGTTTCATTTCAAAATGAGGGAAATTTCTGAAAAAATTCGTTATATTTTACAATATCACTATGATCGACGTGAGAATGCGTCGCAGGCTCGTGGAAATCTTTATCGAAGACCACAGCCAAGAGATTGTTCGCTCTTTTTCGTTCTGGAAATTTTGATGTTAAATATGCACCTCGCTCAGGGCGACTAATCACTGAAAAAGTCGATGAAATCTTGCAAGAAGTTGAAGAAGACCGACACATACGAAGCCATGACATTGTTAAGGAACTGAATATCCATCACTTAACAGTTTTGAACCATTTGCGTAAGGCTGGATACACAAAGAAGCTCGACGTTTGGGTGCCGTATGACTTAACACAAAAAAATTTGATCGACCGAATTTCCATTTGCGAAATGCTAATAAAACGCAACGAAATTAAGTCATTTTTGAAGCAAACCATTAAGGGTGATGTAAAATGGGTAAGGTACGAGAATTTAGTTCGAAAAAGATCATGTTCAAAAAAAGGGTTGACACCAAATAAGGTTATGCTGTGTATGGTGTGATTGGAAGGGAATTGTTTATCATGAGGCGCTAGAACCTGTCCAAATACTCAATTTGGCTCCGTACTGTCAGCAGTTGACCAGATTACAACAAGCAATTCAAAAAAAAACGGCCAGAATTGATCAATAGAAAAGGCGTTGTCTTCCTTCATGACAATGCCAGACCACACACAGCTTTGATGACGGCAAAAATTGACTGAGCTTGGCTGGGTAGTTTTGATGTATTCACCATATAGTTCAGACCTTGTAACATCAGACTCCCATTTGTTCGGTCTCTGCAAAACTTCCTTCAAAAAGGGACTGTGAAAATCACTTGGTCAAGTTTTTCGCTGATAAACCACAGAAGCTCTACAAAGGTGGAATAATGGCTCTTTTTAGACCTACCAATCTTCTTCTTCTTTGTGGCCCTACAGCCTCTTTCGGGCCTTCGCTTAGAGATAGAGTATCTCATTGGCAGGATCTAATGTATCGGCACTCCACAAGGTAATATGATCATTATCACGATTTGGCCGTGTGTCCGTCCACCCAGCTGCGATACGTTCTGATTTTAAACCAGCACGTATCATAACTGAACAGGCTTATAGTCCGTCCGAAGACCCACTCGAACTAAATCTCGTTGACGCCAACGAGACTCGAACCAGAAACCTTCGACTTACGGGCTTAGTGCTCTGACCACTAAGCCATGCGAATGAGTGTAAAATTAAACTGCATAGCAACGACGAACGCAGAAAAGTGTAACAAAGAGAATAAGAGTGATTTTTATGCGCTTGTTTTGAAGAACGTGTGGTATTTGAGGGAGGTTCATGAACAGTATGGAGTGGCATTTCTCTTTAAAGCTAAACATAACTTTAGTTCATATTCGGGCTTCACCAGACCAAACTGACTGTTCAGCAGTACATTGAGGAATTACTGGTACAGTATGTCATGCTATACACTGGTTTCGTGGGCGTAAGTTTCATGCTCATGCAGGACAACACCCGTCCGCATACTACCGCAACAGTTGTCTAGTACTTTCGCAACCTCGAACCCCCTATTATGAAGTGGCCAATAGGGATTCCTGGTCTTAATCTTATTGGAAATCTATTGAAAGAGCTCAATAGAAGGATCAGAGCCTGCTCTCAGCCTGCAAAACACTCCTAGAACTAATTATGGCCTAGATATTTGCTAAACTATTATTAATGTCAATAAAAACATGATGCAAGCTGCAATAGGAACAGGAGGTGGCAATGTAAACTATTTCTAGGATTTTGCAAAAATTTTTTTACTATTCGCTATTAAAATCAGTTCCTGCCCGTCCGTCAGTGCACCACAGCAGGTTTTCTCAGGAACTAGAGAAGCTAGAGTCACTAAATCTTGTGAACGGCTCAGAAATTTCCAGTTGGTGAAAGTTCTACAGCTGAAAAAACTTTCAAGTATTTTCTGGGGGGTCTTACAATATATGGATGCGACCCCTAACAATTTTTTTTCTACAAAGATAATTGAAAAGGGTATCAAATGAAAGGGTCTTGTCTTGGTGAGATCCTGCAATGTCGGTTTTTTAAATTATAATATCGATAACAGGATAAGCAGGGGAAGTTGAATAACATTAAAAATGTATCCTTCGTCACGATTGGAATCCTGTGGATGGAAAAATTTGAAAAAATCATGGTGTTAATTGACTTTTTAGAATTACCAATATATATATATATATATATATATATATATATATATATATATATATATATATATATATATATATATATATATCAAGAGGTTAAAATAAACAGAATTATTTAGATGAGTCAAATAATTTCTTAGGAAAATATTTCTCTGACTTATACGAGTACAATATCAAAAACATTGAATCGAAGAAGCATCCAATACTGAAATGTTTGAAATCCGTTCTGCTCACAAACGGTATTCTATTTATTTAAACTTTTATCCATCCTTTCTAAGGTAATAAAAAAATTTAAAATTTAAAAAACTTAATTCATCTCTCTCGTGTTTGCTGCAACACCAAATATACAATTCTCTCATTCACTTTGCTCGTATTCTATATGGAATAAACTGTTTTAATGACCCTCTCGGCAATTTTGCCTGTATTATACAAATTTGAAAGTTTTATATCACTCACTTTAGTCGAGATAGCTTCAATTCAACTATTATCCTTGAACTTTTTCGCTATCTCTATCTTACTCATCGTACGCGTTTTGACTCCGTCTTGTTTTTTCCGCCCTCACATATGACTTTCACCATGCACTATTCCATATGTTGTTTCACGCTAGTGGTATCATATGTGCCAGCACTAGTTGAAGGATGTTAGTTTCTATTTAATTTTGTTAACTACAACGATATAACATCATGGGTTTCGATGTTGCTTTTGGGAATATTTGCATATCATCATTATCATCAGTCTCTAAAGTCAAGACTTAAGTTCAAGAAAGTTGAGACGTGGAGAGCGACTAGACTTTAAGTGTCTCTCAATATTTTAAGTCTATACTACTGCTAGTTCTTCTCCTGCTCCTTCTTTGAAATCTTTCCCTTTGATATGCTTAAAGTTTTGTAATTACTTGTTGACGAAGTTTGTGCGTTGTTGTTGGGGGGTAAAAAGGATGCAGTGTTAGTACTACCTAAGTTCACCGAAAAGGAATGAGTACAGACTTAATTGTAACTAAAAGTACTCGTATACTGTGTTTGCCATTGTACCATATAGTGAAGAATCCTGTGTGTGAAACACACCTAATCCTTAAGGATTTCTAAAGAATGGCAGAGAATAATAGGATTTCTACAAATGGCACATTTCCATCGAGATTATTTGCTGTTAAAAAATGTATAAATTTCTCAAAAATAAAATGAAGAGCTAAATTACGACTGATTCTTTTATAAGAGTACTCGTAGATTACGCAATGTGAGAAACATTTAAATGAGTCGTGTTTAAAAAAACTGGGAAAAAATACGAGGGTACTTACAGCTGAGGTAGCAAAAGTTTGTTTCAAATAAGTCGAGTAGGTAAGAGAGTGCTCCTACAGAAAAGGCTTTTTTACTGTCTTAAGTCGCAAATCAACTTTTTCTGATGAGATGAATCGATGACTCGAGTTATGCAACCGATAGATGAGAAATCGTTCAAATGTACCCAAACACAGGGGCGTAGCTACTAAAGTGCTCGGCAGTGCCGTACACCGGGGCCCTAAGGCTCAGTGGGCCCCCGAACTCTGACTAGCCAACCTTAAATTGAATTTTTTAAATTTTTTCCCCCCACTTTCAGAGTATAAAAGCGATATGACCTTAGCGGCTGGCATCAATATTTTAAATTCTGCCTAAATTGTGGTCAATAGAAATCCGGACTTCATTATGTGAGAAGTGGAATTTCTTACGTACTGTTCATTGTTCGCAATACGACAAACTCAGTGGAAAAAAGGTTGAAACTTCCAAAGAGTTCCCCTAAGTTTTTTCTGCAGAGTCTCCAACTTGATGGACTCACCGTCACATTTAACCGGCTCAGGCAAGAAGGAAACAGGAGAAACATATTCTAATGGCTAACGAATTTCGGAATCATTAGATATTTAGCTAATCTAGACTATGGATATAAACTAGTCAGAAAAAGTGTGCGTACAATATGAACTGCAATCCTTTTTTTTGTCGTTGGGAGATGAATGTCATTTACGTAAAGAGTGTGGGACTCCCATGCAAACGACTGGACTACCCACTAAGCACCTCCCCTGTCAATCTGAAAACCCAGCCTGGAACCGTTTGACGCATTACTCTGGGCAAGGTCTCGTTTTATTACGCCGTGAGGCGCCTCCAAGCTGGAGGATCCTTCTTCATGCGAGAAGAGTGTGGGGAAGAGGAATCGCCAGACAAGCGATCCCCCAGCCCCAACGTACGCGGCTGCTGCGAGTTCCTTTTACATCTTAGGACTACCCGAACATAATATGCCACGTGGTTCCGTTTGTCGACCGATTCGAGCATCACCACGACTACACTATCCGAGGTGAGCTCTCCCGTCTCCCTATATAGGTCGCTTCACAGACTATCCATTTTGCGCACGCTAAAAATGTGTGGCGGTAATCGGGGGACCGTGACTTACCAATCTTGTGTAGATACCTGAAAACACCCATGCCTGCTCAAAAGCTGGGTCATATAGAAGTCAGACTCACCATACCTTCGATTTGGAATGAGGCGCGCATTCCACAGTCCGTTCGTGCAATTCACCCAAAACTGTTGTCAATCGTTAAGTGAAAGTGAAGACAGTTCATCGCTGGTCGGATTTCAAAATTGGAGGACGCGGTCAATTAACCGAGATAGTTGGAGGCGCTATTTGCAGGCAGCGAAGAAGAAAAAGAGTGAGTGCTGTCTCTCCTCATTGACAGCCATCTCCCTCGCATCCTCGTCTCAACGCAGGTAAAAAGCGCGGCATTCTCTAGCAAGGAGGGCAACAGTAATCACGTCTGCAATAACTCCCATCGCCAACTGCCAGCAATAAAACTACATTCCTATATGGCTCATTATTAATTCGAATACGCTACAACGCAAATATTTGCAATTGAATTAGAAAACTACAACAACTGACAACTTTTTGGGAAATTTCCTTTGCGAAACGAATGTTGTAAAATACATTTATACGGAAATATTTTAAAAGTTGGCAATTTGTTCGCAGAAAAATTTTGCGTACAAAAGAGTAGAGGAGAAATCCCAAGAACTATCACCGAAGAGAGGGGAATCCTAAGGACTATTTTTGAGCAAAACGGGATTAGAACGAGTTCATTCGTATTGTTTGGAGTGTTTGTGCGACAAATTGGTCTGAAAACTCAAATAAAATGTCAAATGGATCAAAAAAGAAAACTAACAGGTGCAAGTGAAAGAGATATAACACTTAAACTATGGAAAGAAACCGCTCAAACGGTCGGTAGGAAACACTCTTCGATTAAAAGAGCAATTGAAATGTATAAATCAATGGAATCTACCGCTTTAAAGCCTCGTTCAAAACGACCCACTAAATTAACTGATCGAGAAAAATGCTTTATACGTAATGAAGTAGAATACAGTCCATAACTTTAGACTACTGAACTTGCAAAAGATTGTCACGGGTGAACATTGGGATTCCATAGTGTGGACTTTATTGACTTTTTTGATAACCTAATAATGTAATTAATTTAAATGTTCATTCATAAAATGACTGCTTGTTAGATGACGGAAAGAAAGCCACATAATATTTTTTGTCTTTTAACTTTCTGTAATTAAACTTAAGTAGCTATGTCGCTTCCGATTTACATGCCGACAACGCAAGCAGTAACAAGTGCCGAAACCATCAAGAACCAACGCGAGCTCGAAACGAAACGTAAATCCCTGGCACTACGACTAGTTCACACGGTAGCGGAAACTTTCGTCATCCAATCAATATATGCGGCAGCATAAAACATATAACCCCTTGAAGCAATCGGAATTGCGTCGCAAACAAAATAACATGCAATGCTGGGAGGAAATCCGAATTTGAATCGTTGCTCCCGTCATGCGACAAGAGGTGTTTGTATTATGCGCAGTAATCTGCAGGCATTTATATTATTTCCTCAAGTCAAGGTTTCATACTGCCTGTGTTTTCATTGACTCTACTTTCCGACATAGACCCTCAGTGAATTTTGATGCAGTGTACCTGTAATTCAAATAATTCAAATTCGAACCTGAGTGCTGTCGAAATTTACAGGGAAACGAGTGCGGATCTAAACGTGAGGCTGTCATCAAACCCGATATTCCTAGCAGGTGTGCAGTCAGCCACTAAGCTTTCGGCCAAGGACACAAACTTAACGATCCCTCCGCCAACATCTTCACACTCACGCAGATCCAGAGAGATGCATACATACCACCAAAGAGGAACGAGCCAAGTAATGAAGCCAGAGATGCTGCACGCATATCGAAGGAAGACACTCACGAATGTAACACTTCATTAGTGGCAAGCACAGGACGAGTAAAGCGCGAACTCGTGGCGTAACGTAAATTAAAAGTAGCAGCAACAAGAAAATGAAAGTGCTAAGGAGGAGGTGAAAGGATTACTTCAAACTCTAGAAGAATTGATTGTTAACTACGATCAAAAATCACCAAGAATCGAGACCAAAAACAAAGATATTGATACTATGAATGAGGAATTGCAGCAGAAACAGGCCATATTGAATGTCGTTACATCGGAGTTGCAACAATTGAAAGATATGTCAGCGCATCATAAAAAACGAATTTATGGAAGGCTCTCAAATCTTTTGCGTGATCTGTCGAAAGTTGGACAAGCATTATGCACGGATAGTATCAGTGGGATTGAGATAAATACACCTAATCCAGGTGGTAAGGTTGAAGAGGAATTCACCGCGGCTCGACTATACAGTAATAAAATTAAATCGGAAGCTAAAAATATCGCACAAGATGTCAGAATCTGGAGGCTTTACAAACAGATCAAAATAAAAAGGCTTCTGAATATGGAAAGGGCTTAAGCGAATGCTGTTTGTTGAGCTCACAACATGAAGCCATTTTAGGAATCAATGCGAGAGTCCGAGGACAAAAAGGGAACTCTTGAAGAACAAATAGATGGTCTTCGGGAAGAATGAGCGAGACTGAAAGCAGCTGGACATGTTTCAACAATTAATGCTGAAGATGTTGCGCGCAATGTTTGATATCAAATAGATGAACTACGTGACGCCCACACAAAATGATTGGCAAAGCTTCGTGATGAGTTTTCAGCCAAACAAGAGGCTATGAATGAGCTTAAAAATATCAACCAAAAACTCACTTTAGCACACCAACAAATGACCGCCGATTACGCCAAGCTCAAATGAGAGAAAGCAGATAAATCCACTAAACTACACGAAAGAAACACGGATACAACTGTTGAATTTCTTACCTCCTTTCCTAACTGGCTATCGACATTGTGCCGAAGCGTACTATTCACTTATTCGCATCAATTCCACTTTATTCCACCACGGAAATCTACATGAAGAAAATCGCGACATTCCCGGGGAGAGATTCGACGGCCGAAATTTGTTAAAACTGGTGGATAAATATACACACACGAAACTCCATGCGTTGGCACGGCGATTAAACTAACGGCGGGGACAAGGAAATATTAGAAATATTAGCCCTGGCTCAAGGAAAAAAGGAAGATTGAGGATTATTGCGAAATCCCCATCTCGCGTCGTGATGTAAATAAACATTACTGACAGTTTGAATTGTCAGTCAAATGCATTCAGCACATTCAGCGCGTAATACACTTAATTTTTACTAGGATCGCCACCGAGTGGAACTTTTTACGTGTGAAATCAAGCGAGGGGAATTATTCGATCAAACGGAAAAAAGCGTTCCAAAACATAATTTTCCCGGTGGGCGGGAGGAAAAAACGCAAAGGTTATTTAAGCCCGGAAAGATTGGCGCGCTTTCTTTTCTTTTGAAATATTTTCCGAGCAACCGGCATTTTCGACGAGGAATTGGAGACGAACCCTGACGAACTGTGCGGTGGCGATAATCACGGAGGTGGAAGAAAGGGGCCCCTTAATAGAGAAGGGAATAAATGTTAGTGGCTTTAATTATATCTCATATTGGTCGAATTTTCGTAATAAAGTAAAGTATAAAGACGAATAAAGATAATTGTAGATTTTTCTTTCTCACTGCGATTCGACTTTCCTTTTCAGCTGTAAAAAGTGTGGCTCGGGAATTCTTTTCCCGGGACGTTGACCAGGCAGGAAGACCTGGAGAGGTTAATAGGTGTGGTAGTATTCGTGGGCGCGGTGAAAGTAAGTGGCGTTCTAGGCAATTTTGGTTGCCCTGTTGTGGGAAACTACGAGTTTTGTGTGGTGGCGAAACACCTTAACTCGTTCTGCTTGGTAAAGTTTCTTTTCGTAGGTGATTTTCGCGGCTAAGGGGTGGTGAGCCCCAAAACTTGTATATCTGTTAATTTCGCTCCGGACGGTCCTCTTCTTGTTCGGACGACCCCTTGAGAGGCTCGAAGAATTGAACGAGCAGGTCAGCTGTGGATTTAAACTGTGTTTATAAGGAATCCTGAATTTGTGTTAAGCATTACGTTTTTGTGTAATTATTATTAAGTATTTAGTAGTCGTGTGCAATTTCAGGCGAAAGAAAAATGGCGTTGAAAGGTAAGATCCTCGTTGATAGGCTTAGTAAGGATGAGCTAGCCTATGAGTTACCGATTCGGCAGCAGGCATTAGGCAGGCATTAGTCGCTGCGGAGAGCACGGCGGGTGGAACGAGCGTTGGACTGCTCTAAGATTGAGATGGACGTTTACCCGTTTACAACCAAAGAAAACGTGGACGCTGTGAGAGAGAAAGTAGAGGTAATCAAAAATGTGCTAAGAGGTTTTGATGGTGGAACTGACAGTGAGGATTTCCTGAAGATCACGTCGAAGGTGGATTACGGTCTCCGACGGCTAAGCGAAATACCTCCGGATGAAGCGAATTGAGCGAAGGAAGTGAGCAGGTTGAGGTTCGCCCTGAGAATGTCCATGGCCGAGCTAATTCTTAAACCTGAAGGAGATGAGGATAAGACAGAGGTAATTGCACTGATTTCGAGGGGTTGTGTAATACCAAGAGAAACTTTGGGATGTGCTATGAGACCGATATGCTCTACCCCGCCGAGTCGAGGCGCCCATTGGAAAACACTAAGATGTAAGTAAGTGGGGTATTCGTTTTACGGGGGATTCGAATTCGGTAAGCTCCTTTCTAGTAAGGGTAGAAGAATGGCGAAGGGGGCACCTAAATCACATCTATTTGGTCAGCGGTGGTCTTGTTCGAGGGTAAAGCATTGACATATTTCCAGGCAATCAAACACAGGTGCAAAGATTGGGATGACGTAAAAAAGCAGTTGCGGGCAGAATTTTACCACCGGACTATGACGATAGGCTTTTTGAGGAAATTCGGCACTGGACACAGGGGAAGGATGAGTCTATTGGAGTCTAGGTGGCTGCAATGAAGGGCCTTTTTCATTGACTTACAATACTGTGTACGGAATAGGAGAAGCGGTGTTGGATACGGCGGAAAATCGCACCCTTCAACCAGACTTAGCTCAGTCTGGTGCCGGTCTCCTCAAAAGTGGGCCTTGTACAGCTAGGTAGGACTTTAGAAACCACAAAAGCAACGGTTAAGTCCTTTCTTCCTCCACAAATCTCCGGACGGATTGTTTATTGGAACCGGATTTGGCATATTGTGTGGCTACAGAGGGAGGAATGATTGCCGCATTGCAAGAGGGGCATAGAGGTATCCGCTGCTGGAATTGTAAAGGCAAAAGCCTCAAAGATGTTTAAGCTGTGGGAACGTTGGAATGCGGAAAGCAGCATGTTCAACGTGTTTATGAAATCTGTCCAAGGTTCAAAAGGATCATGTGAGGCGAAGCCAACCAAGCCAAGCACTGAATGCGGGGCCCTAGGGAAACGGGAACCGTACTCATTTAGCGACGTGAGTGGTGCGAGCGATCCAAATAGGTCAGTTGCACAGGAGATAAGGGTGAATTTTGCCCTGGAGGAAACGGTAGCGGGTAATCGTGCACATATGGACGTAGAAGTATTGAGTCGAGGACTACTGGATTCAAGGGCAATGCATACCATCCTCGGGAAACCCGGTTGGGAATCACTGCGCACGCAGGGGTTGGAACTTCAGGAGGCGAGACAATCAGCAATTAAGTTAGCGAATAGTGGATGTGTCCCAACTGAGGGTGTAACCTGGGTACCAGTGACGGTGAAGGGGTTGACAGGGTGGATGGAAATTCTTATAGCGCCTGCAGTTCCACACGGATCATTCTAGATATCAGCAGGGGAGCTTGGGAGTTCGCAACAAGGTTGACTCCACAGGATGAGGCATGCTTGATAGTGGAGAAGTTCGTGTTGATGGGGGATGGCCTAGGGTGTGCTAAAGGGATGGAGCATGTGATTAAGACATTGGCTGAACCCCCCATTAAACAGCGGTACTATCCCATTTCTCTAGCGGTACAGGCACATATCAACGAAGAGCTGGATAAAATGTTACGGCTAGGAGAGGTAGAACCTTCCGGAAGTCCAATGGTCATCACACATTTTCTGGGTAAAGACTTCCGGAAGTTGAAAAGCGTATCCCGGCGAGACGCCTATCCACCCCATACATCTCCTCCACGTTAAACAAACTGCGCGCAGCCCGATATCTCTCTTCGTTAGATATTAAGTCAAATTCCTATGGCGGAGGAGTCCAAGTCTTTCACAGCCTTCACGGTACCTTAACGTGGGTTGTTTCATTTTAATCTGATGCCTTTTGGCTTACACAACGCTCTTGCAACATGGCAGCGCTTCGTGGATAGGGTTTTAGGGCCGAAACTCGAGCCATATGTCTTCATATTCCTAGACAATGTTAAAGTAGTCACCGGGAATTTCGAGAAACACTTGGAAATCCTTCGGGTAGTGCTAACACGTCTTCGAGAGGCGCTCCGGACGGTCGTTTTCTCGTTCGGATGACCCCTTGAGAGGCTCGAAGAATCAAACGAGTGGCGCCCTCGCCCGTTTTTGGGTGAGCTAGTTTTGAGTCGGTGGAGCCTCCGCCGGAGTAGCCCCAATATAACAGTGGGGCAGTTAGGAAATCGGTAATAAGATAACAAAACCCTAAAAACCGGGATTCTGCAAATAGGTTATTTTTTCGGGCAAAAGTATATTTGGAATAAAAGCGCGTAATTTGGTATTTTTCGCCAGCAGTGAAACATAGTGATGGGGGTGTCATAGTCTAGGAGTATGTGGCTAGGTAGGTAATATCGTGTTTATTGAATCAACAAAAGGCGAAAGAGTTTATCTAGATATACTTAAGACGAGTTAAAGCAAAATGCAACAAAACTGGGGTTGGAGAATAGCTTTTCGTTTCAACATGACAATGACCCCCAAGCACACGACAGAAATCGTTAAGCTTTGGCTATTTTACGATGTGCTAAAACAATACGGTACGCTTCCGCAATCAGTAGACCTCAACCTGATTGAGCATCTATGAGATTTATTATAGCGTCGAATTCTTTCTTCAACACCACATTTATCAAGAGATGCTAAAAACTGTAATACTGGAGAAATGGAGTAAAATCTCATCAGTTCAATGCCAAAACGTTAGAGGGAGGTTATTCAGCGCAAACAATGTCCAACTTGTTATCAATAAATACAATTTGTATATTAAATGAATTTTGGATGAATTTTTATTTTCCATTCTATTTTCCTGGCGCTATAATTTTCAATTTATTTTGGAAGCTGACAAGCATTTACTTAAACAAAGATTGAATTGTAACATGTAAATAAAGTTCGAATTTGCGTTTCAAAAAATTATATTTAAATCATTTTTTAAATCAATTCAGAATGAGCACAGGTGTTATTCGTGGGGTTATAACTATAGAATACGTTTCTAACTATAGAATACGTTTTTCATGTCTGAAATTTTCCAATATTCTCCAAAAGGCAAACATTTCTTGCTCCCTTTTTAAAGGATCTACTCAAAATCACTAAATGGCAAGGTCATTAGACCTTGAAGTATAAGAAACAATGAGGATTTAGTCCTTCTTTATCACTCTCACACAACCAATTTCCAAACCCCATCGACCTGTTAAATCCCTTAAGCACTTGTTCAACTTCATAACTAATAAACTCCACAAGAGACTAATTCACATCCTTTGACAGCATCAATTAATATAAAATTAAACTATCAGCCGAAAAACAAAAAATTTCGTGTCAAAATTCCGATAATTGGGTTAAAGGCCGCCACTAATTAGTTTGTAAAGTCAAAGACATTATAATTGATTATCACTCGAAGACCAAACACCGCAAGATCCTGTTGACAATACACCATTCTAGTGGAAAAGATGGATGGTAAATGCTTTCACGCCTTCAAAGTTAGCTTTATTAATTA
This sequence comes from Odontomyia ornata, assembly GCA_963969285.1. Lineage (NCBI taxonomy): Eukaryota > Metazoa > Arthropoda > Insecta > Diptera > Stratiomyidae > Odontomyia > Odontomyia ornata. Next base: position 52,565,801 of record OZ017741.1, read on the forward strand.
TCCTTATCAAATATAAAATCGTCGCACGAGCTTGAAGATTTTGCTAAATGATTAAAAATGGTTTGGCTTTCACTACATTTCCGTCTCCTCTCCTTCAATTGTGTTGTCTGCAGCGTCGCTCACCCTTAAACGAAATCGCTTTCATCCTCTTGCTCTGATCCTATTCCCAGTTGGGACCGGTATATAGTATTGAAAATTTCGCTTGACAAAAGACGATCTTATCGAATTGCGATTAATTTCTTGTCTGTCTTGAATCTTTATTCAACTACCCCATCGAGTAGACCTAATTTCAACATCATTTTAGAAAATTAGGAAAATCTTATCGATGTCTCTAAGGATATTTTTCGTAGCTTTTTGCTATTTTCTTTTTTTTGCATTCAGGATTTCATGCGAAACTTGTTTCTGTTCAATTTTGTCGAAGCGTAAAATAACAACAAATTTGTCTCAAGCAGAGCGAATTAAGTAGAACGAATACAGGCTTGCAAAAATATAATGTTGAAAAAGAGGGAGGGAGAGGAAGAGAAAAAAGCCATTGTAAACAGTTTAAGCAAATACGAAAATATTGACTAAACATTATCGATGCTGAGCAAGAGAAATGGGGAAGACTGAAGAAAAATAAATGAAAATAAAAGAAGAAACAACAACATGAATTCCATTGTTAATGTTTGTTTGAGAGTCACGTCTAGCTCATTCATAAGGACTTTACGCAATCAGGATCTAAGTACGTTCATTTTGAATGTTGGACGGTGTAAAGAAGGTAAGTGTTAAAGCGACAATGGAATAGCAAAAGCAGGGTATGAATTTTAATCGGCTTTTTGATATTGCTTTCATGAAGGACACATCCTTTCTAATATTTTATCCTGTAAGTGAACTTAAGGGTTCCATAATTAATTGGATATTAGCGAAGGGCGCAGAATTTTAAGATACTCGTGAAGATATATTTTGTTACATAGAATGTGGTGTATGCAAACTGGTATATTCACAAACGATGATCCAAAACTACTTCCATTGTCAATGAATTTCCAAATATTACTCATATTTACAAATTTAAATAAAATATAGATATAGTTTCAGCTACGAGGGTGGTCGTGATAAATTCATTGTTTTAGCTGCAATGACTAAAAGCCTGAGAAGAGGTTTTCTATCCAATTACCCTTGAGGTGTTATAAATCAACGCCTAAAATTCATATCGACTTACCAAACAATTAGCCAGAATATTTTGGGCTCAAGAACGCATAGATTGGGTTTTTCTAAATTAGCCCACGCAAAAAAACAGAGGTGAAAAGCACTTTGAATTGCATCGGAATATCCAACAATCTCTAAGTAGGCGGTGGTGATCATCGCCTAGAGAGCGCAGAAATATCTACTTTCGTAGAAACGAAAGGTGATAGAGAGGTTGTGGTTAATGAGAAGAAGATACATTCCCTGCGATTTTTAACAATCTCTGACCATGCCTCAGTCAAAGACATGGTGATACTGACTTCTCTGGACACAGCTCTTACGTGAGAATGGATAATTTCAGTCTTACTTACATAGGATTGGTATACGAGGTGTGTTCAAATTTTGTTTTTTTTTCAAAAATTATTTATTTATTCATGAATATCTATTTTGTCCCCTTCAAAGTAATCCCCATGAGATATTACACACTTGTGCCAACGGTTTTTCAGGGGGCTAGATCTGGGGAATACGGTGGCTGCGGCATCATCAGTGTGTTGTTTTTGGCCAAAAAGTCGGGCACAAGCAACGATGTGTGAGCAGGGGCGTTATCGTGGTGCAAAAGCCAATTTTTGTTCTCCCACAAATCCGGGCGTTTCTGGCGGATTGCTTCGCGCAAATTGCGCATAACTTGCAGGTAATATTCCTTATTGACCGTTCTTCCCTGTGGCAAGAACTCATGATGCACCACGCCCCTGCAATCGAAGAAAACTGTCAGCAAAACTTTCACATTCGACCGAACTTGGCGCGCTTTTTTCGGTCTGGGTTCATGCGGCAGCTTCCATTGAGATGATTGAGCTTTGGTTTCCACGTCATAACCATAAACCCACGATTCGTCACCAGTTATGACCCTCTGGAGCAAATTTGGTTCGTCGCGGACAGAGTTTAACATCTCATTAGCAATGTTCATGCGTTGCTGTTTTTGGTCGCAATCGAGCAATTTTGGTACGAATTTCGAGGCGACCCGTCTCATTCCCAAATCGTTGATAAAAATCGAATGGCACGAGCCAATCGATATGTTTAGGTCCTCAGCAACTTCTCTAACGGTGATTCGACGATTGACCAATATCATTTTCTCCACTTCATTAATTTTTTCCTCTGTTGTTGAAGTGCTCGGGCGTCCGGCACGCTCTTCGTCGTTCACATCTTCTCGGCCTTCTAAAAACATTTTGTACCACCGATAAACGTTGCTTCGGTCCAAGGTAGCTTCTCCGTATGCCACAGTCAACATTCGGAATGCATCCGCGCACTTAATTTCGTTTTTCACACAAAATTTGATACACGTTCTTTGATCCATTTTTTTGAATAAGTAAAAATCGAAGACGATTGAAAACACGTGCAAGTAAAGCAGCTATCACCAATCAAGTGAACATTCAAAATGGCCGAGCTTGTCGGCATAAGTGACAGACATGAGTACCAACATAACGCCTCAAAAAAATCGAAATTCGAATATACGTAACCCGCAAAAATTCAAAATTCGTGATACTTTTTGAACACATCTCGTATAATGGTCTGCTTTGCATATTCAGCACAGGAAAGGTATACGATACCTGCCACAAAATGCGTGCCAGTAATGGGACAGAGCGTGGTGGCCTCCTTAAGGAAATAGGAAAGCTCTCTCCAGATTTTCTATCGGCGAGATGTTTGAATCGGATTGTTAAAAAGGTATACTCATAAGCAGCCGGAAGCATCAATTACTAAGAATCCTCCTTTCGAGCAATACCCTCCTCCATTCCTGCTAGAAAAGCGATTTTTCCAACTTGAAGGTACGCAAGGCGTAAAGCAAGACCTAGCCAGTAAAAATATTCCCAACAGTTTCAAACTACATTTTCAGATTAACAGGGAAGGTGTTTGGTGGGAAGTTTAGAACATTTGCATGCCCGGGAGTCCTCAACATGTAAGTCGTTTGAGTATTCTCACTACTGAAAAACGCATGGTATGTGGAATGACCTGGAATCACAGTGCTTGACATCTTCCGAAGAGACTCTTAGGGGTTACTTCTTGCTTTGAGTTTATTAGTCATGAAATGTTAAATACTATTCTTTAAAATATATTGATTTCTATTGCCACGTCGACCTTTGAAGTTTTTTTTCGGTACCTAAAGGTAGCATTAGTTTAAATAGTTTGTTTTTATGGTTGTGCTCTTTTAATTTCTCTAGCATCCTTATTTTGGTTTACTTTCTTTTGATAATTTTGATTTTAGTGCTTGGTAAGAAACATCCACTATATTTTCTTCATTATCGAGGCGGGAATTTTCAACTTAACTGTCGTTCCTTTCTCTGGTCATTTCCTTCCGATTCCTGTTTTTGGTACAATGTGTCTACAACAGCGAACATCCATCCTTGGATGTACATTGTATGCTTTTTTAGGGTTTTGTACTAAAATTCAAAACCCTATTGCAATCACGACCTGTGTCCGTCTGTCCGTCTGTCCGTCCGTCCGTCCGTCCGTCCGTCTGTCCATCCTTCCGTCCGTCCGTCCGTCTGTATGTCACAGCACTTTTCTTCCGAAACTATAGAGGCTGCAGCCATGAAACTTTGTAGAAAGGTCAGAAGTGGTGACCTCTTGAAAGTTCAAGGGTGGAAAAATTTTTCAAAGGCGTTTAAGGAGGGTCTCCCCATATAGGGAGGTAACCCCTAAAAAAAAATTTTTCACCATTGGTAGTCGGGTGTCATTGGTAATGGCTCAATGAGATCTTTTCAAAACAAGTCTTAAAATTGCCTTACAAGTACCGAGGGGGGCAGGGGAAGGGGAAATGTACGAACTTTTCGCGTACCCCCCCCCCCTCTCGCGCTTGGACACCTTCCATCCGAAAAATCTGAAAAAAATCATGAATGTAGGTCTTCATGAGTACAACAACAACAAATACATGAGGAGTCGAAATTCACTCAACTTTGTTAGTAATAGTATGATTTATCGATTTTGTGTTTTCTTGGATAAAATCTAAATGGTACCTTTAAACTCAATAAAATTTGGCAAAGAGATGACTATTTATAAGATTGATCTTTTCTGAAAGTTTCATAAAGATCGAATAGTGTTAACGTCAAGGCTGCTTTGCCTTGGCTGACTGCTTGTTCTCCTGGACAGGTTTTACGCGTTGATGTTTAATTATACAAGTGCATAAACTTGTATAATATTCTGCGCTCAGAAATCTCTCCGCGTTGAAGTTTGATTATACAAGTGCATAAACTTGTATAATATTCTGCGCTCGGAAATCTCTCCGATGTTGACGTTAATTATACAAGTGCATAAACCTGTATAATATTCTGCTCTCAAATTGATGTTCAGAAATCTCTCCGATGCTTGTATCGGGAGATTACTAAAATATTCCAAATTAAAAAACCCAAGATGTGTTTTTGTTGATGGTCAAGACTAGACTCACGTTTATTTTCCACTAACATTTTCTTAAATACTTATTTGCCGTGGGAACAAAAGTTGTTCCCATAAATTTGTTGTTCTAACACAGGAATTGCAAGTGCAATATGCTCCATCTACCTTGCAGACAGAGAGATCATATTGCGCGCGACATAATTATTTTTCATACGTAAAATTGCAAGCGCAATATGTTCCATCTGCCTTGCAGACCGATAGATCACATTGCACCTGCCATGAGAACTATGTCTAGCGCGCACGAATAATTCCAGAAGTTTGGAATTTCATTCGCGCTAGACAAATCGCGCGTCTCATTACATAATGATGTACGTTAAACATTTTGCTGATACAAAAGAAGTTAATGAAAATAAAAAATGTTGACTAATACGAATTTGTATTATTGAAGTGATACGAATTCGTACATCCTCCCCCGCGTTGAACGGTCCGTTCAAACTGCCTCCTAGGTGCTTGGTAGGCTATGCTTCCTTGGTCGTGGAATCGGCCGTTGAGCTGGAGCTACATTCCGACAATTTCGCAGTTTGCAACCGAGATAACTTGCCCATGAAATTATCAAAATAAGGCTGATGTATGAGATCGTGTATTGATGGATATCGTGCCAGTCGATTTGATCAGGGATAGATAAGTCTTGCGCTAAGAGTTGTTTCTTCAAAGCTTCGAGATCTGCTGCGTATGTTTGGTAAGGCTCCGAAGATTTGTTTGGAGGTTTCGATGTCGTATTCTTGTCAGGCTGATGGATCCTTGTATAGGAAGTACCAATTGTACTCGTATAAATCCGGCGTGCTTGGACGGTTACAGTATCAGATTTGAGAGTGCAATCTGAGTCCAGTTTGAGAATGCCTGAACCTTCCAGGACCCTGGTTGAAGTGTTACCAGCGCAGACAATGTGGACTACCAGCCGATTTGTGAGAGCATAGATCCACTCATTGGTAAATAGAATTTGATTCCACTGTGATGGGGTTTTAAGTTCGGTTAGATTGCGCTCAGCTGGGGCTTGCATGTCCTTCAGAAGCGTAACTTCACATACACTTATGTTGGATTCCTTGTGATATAATGGATGAGACTGTTTACATATGTGGATGGTTGGTTCCATCCAGGTACATGTCATGTATTCTTCTTCCGTGAGTGGATAATACATATCACGATGTGAGCTGATAATAAGATATCGTGAATTGGGGAGTATCGCCATCAGCTGATTGTGGCTTACTGTTGGTATAGGATAGAGCCTGAATAAGTCAAGTGTGACTGTGTTGACGAGTGGTACCTTCAGCTCAAATATAGCTAGATCTTCGGTCAGTCTCGCACTGATTGACGATATCCTGAATAATTGCAGGAAATTTTCATGTGCTATTGGAAGGCGTAGTGTCTCAGGTAAATGTTCCTTGATAGTGGCAATCTCCATGCTTAATTGTTTCTGAGATAACAGTAATGGATTAAAATTTCCATGTTGTGAGTCGGTGATGATGTTAACAATGGAGGCTTGAATTCGTTGCAAATTGATGGTAGTCAATGTCATTTGAAACGATAAGGTCGTGATGAGATTCCATATTTTATGCTGATTATCTTCACTGGTCGGACCTCTCACTACGTTAGCTAATCGATCCATGTGCTCCTCTATTGCTTTAAACCTTCGTTGTGAGGTCTGTTCGCCCTTTCCAATAATGTTCAAGGTAGAATCAATAATAGATGTTTGGTTTTTTAGCAGCGGGTACAGTTTATCTTGATTTCCCTTCAAACCTTTTATTGTCAGTGACATCTGGTTAGCATATTCCTCATCGAGCACGCCAAATAGAGATTTAGCCACATTGCCAACTATGTTGAAAGCTCCTCTTTTATTTCTGATCTTCAATAATTGATTGATGTTCACGAGTTCATTTCGTAGATGGACAAAATGGTCTACCAACGTGAGACAACTGTTAGTGAGTCCACGATCACAAAGCTGCTGTAGCATGTTTGTTCCGTTCTCCAATGTCGCAACCTCCGACCAATATGATCTTAAATCGTAGTATATCAGCAGCCTCCATTCACTCGTTGCTAAATAAGAACTACCCAATGACTGGAAATGTAAGCCTGGTTGAGGTCCGACCGTTGTGATTTTAATTGGTTCAGTGAACACCAGAGGAAACAATACGCATGCCAATAATAAGGAACTAATAGATGTTCCTTTCGTTGCCCGTTTTTGTTTTCTTGGGGAATCAGTTGAGCAACCCGGTTCTGGTTCTTGCTCAAATGGTCGTTTTTTAGCGCTGACTGCCTCCGTCACGTTGATCGCTTCTTCGGTCTCGCTTCCGGCAGTAACAGTGTCTGCTTCTATTGGCAAGGGTGCCAGTTTATGAATCGGTCTCTTCAATATCCCTGATGATGTTTTTACGTCGACCACACGAGCAAAACCATCATTGCCTTGGTAAATTTTTGTAATTCTCCCGAACGGCCAGTTTATTACTGGCATATTGTCTTCTTTAATGATAACAACTGTGCCCAGTTGAGCATTTTGGCTGACCTGCTTCCACTTTGAACAGTGCTGCAGCTGATTTAAATACTCTTCTGACCAGCGGCGCCAGGACTCGTGCTTGATACCGCTCACTAGTTTCCACCTGCTAAGTAGTCCCATCTTTGCTGGCTCAGATACAGCATCCACCGTAGCTGTTGGGGGTTCTCCTATAAGAAAGTGTCCTGGTGTTAACACAGTGAGGTCATTAGGATCTGACGACATTGGAGTTAAAGGCCTTGAGTTTAGAATTGCTTCAATCTCCACTATAAGCGTTTGGAGCTCTTCATAGGTTAGTGTTGCTGCTGAAGATCCTCTAAGTAGTAAGTATTTTGCCGATTTAACTGCGGCTTCCCACAGCCCTCCAAAATGCGGGGCCCGAGGTGGTATAAAATGGAAGTCTATACTTTTGTTGTTGCATATATCTGCGATTTTTTCTTGAGCCTGCTCAGAATACAAAGACGTGGACAGCTCTCTAAGCTGATTATGGGCTCCCACAAAATTGGTGGCATTGTCGCAATACAAATTTTTGCAATGACCTCGTCTACCGATGAATCGCTTAAGAGAGCCGATGAATGCTTCAGTGGTGAGATCACTTACTATCTCAAAATGTACTGCCTTGGTGGCGAAACAGCAGAATATAGCAATATAGCCCTTTTGTGGTCGTGCTCCTCTGCCGCGAAAATGGATCATAATTGGTCCACAAAAGTCAACTCCAGCACTATAAGCGTTTGGAGCTCTTCATAGGTTAGGGTTGCTGCTGAAGATCCTCTAAGTAGTAAGTATTTTGCCGATTTAACTGCGGCTTCCCACAGCCCTCCAAAATGCGGGGCCCGAGGTGGTATAAAATGGAAGTCTATACTTTTGTTGTTGCATATTTCTGCGATTTTTTCTTGAGCCTGCTCAGAATACAAAGACGTGGACAGCTCTCTAATCTGATTATGGGCTCCCACAAAATTGGTGGCATTGTCGCAATACAAACTTTTGCAATGACCTCGTCTACCGATGAATCGCTTAAGAGAGCCGATGAATGCTTCAGTGGTGAGATCACTTACTAGCTCAAAATGTACTGCCTTGGTGGCGAAACAGCAGAATATAGCAATATAGCCCTTTTGTGGTCGTGCTCCTCTGCCGCGAAAATGGATCATAATTGGTCCACAAAAGTCAACTCCAGCATTAACGAATGGGCGAGCAGGCTGTACTCGGGCCGATGGCAAGTTCCCCATGAACTGAGAAAACATCTGCGGGTTTGCGCGGGAACATCGTACACATCGCTGAACAATGGCTCGTGCTAATGATTTGCCCTTGATTGGCCAAAATCGTTGTCTCGTTGTTGCAAGCAGTGCTTGGGGGCCCAGATGGCATTTGTCTTGGTGGATATCCGTCATCAGTAACTTTGTTAATGGATTTTTGTATGGGAGCAGGATAGGATGTTTGGTATCATAAGTAAGTCCTTTTTATCGGGGAACGGTGTCAGACTAGCAAGCTGATTGTTTTTGGTGAGTTGCTTTCCATTCTCCAAGTCCTTTATTATATCCCGAAATTCGTCCTTCTGAACGTGTTTCACGATGACTTCGATTGCTCTGGTTAGTTCCTGACTGGAGAATGATTTTGGTAACAATGTAGAGGCCCGCGGCCTTTGACTAATGTGATCTATGAACCTAAATACATATGCTATGATGCGTTGTAGTTTTTTGAAAGTTTCCATGCTGTATGGCATCGATAAAATTGGTGGAAGCAATTACAGTTGCAGCCATAGTTACTCTTTCTTTTTTCTTCTCAAGATCACAAGAGGGTCCCTTTACATATTCCGGTGGCCACAATGATTCTGTTCCATGCAGAAAAGATGGTCCATACAGCCAAATATTACATCCAGCTAACTCTGCAGGTGCAATGCCTCGTGATAAAATGTCGGCTGGATTTCTTTTTGAATCTACGTGACGCCATTGCTCCGGAATCGATAGTGACTGAATTGTTGATACTCGGTTGGCAACAAAAGTATTGTATGAGGAAACGGTGGAGTTTATCCACGCAAACACGATTTCTGAATCGGTCCAAAATATGTGTAAGACTTCTTCCAAATGTAGGGCAGTCTTAACTCTTTCCGCCAGCTCCGCACCCAATTTAGCAGCACAGAGTTCCAATCGTGGAACAGTTATCACATGACTTTTAGCCACACGTGATTTTGCACATAAGAGACGCACAATGATTCTGCCATTCTTTAAAGTAGACCGCACATACACGGCTGCACCATATGCCTTTTCTGACGCGTCACAAAATATATGCAACTGCACCTCCTTGGGCACTTCCCTGGCAAATACGTGTCTAGGGAATTGTGTTTTTTGTAGCACTGACAGGCCTCTGCGAAATTGGGACCATCTGGTGTGTATCACTTCTGGCAAAGCAGCATCCCAGTCCAACTTCAAACGCCAAACATCTTGAAGAAATAGCTTGGCGGTGACTATTACGGGGCCCATGATGCCCAATGGTTCAAACATCCTGGCGATGTCGGAGGCTATTGTCCTCTTGGTAATTTTTGTATCGTTTGGATTCAGGTTGATGCGGATTTGGAAATCGTCTACTTTAGGAAGCCAAGTGAGGCCGAGGGTTTTAATGTAGTCTTCAGAATGGCTTTTGAAATCTAGTTGAACTTCCTTGTCGTCTGGTGAAATGTTCTGCAGTAGTCGAGGATGATTAAAACACCACTTTCGAAGCTTCATTCCAGCGCCTCCCAGAACTTTTATTAATTCGTCTTGTGATTAAACTGTTTCGATTAAGCTATTAGATCCCGTCATGACATCATCAACGTAGAAGTCGCGTTGCAGTATGTTAGCACCAAGAGAGTATCGATCTTTTTCATCTCGGGCGAGTCTTTGCAAGCATTTGGTCGCCAAATATAGAGCACACGTTGGTCCATATGTCACGGTATTCAACTGATAGAACCGTAGAGCCTGGTTTGGGTCATTTCTCCAGACCAGCAACTGATATTTGCGGTCGTCAGGATGCAATACTATCTGACGATACATTTTTTGTATGTCAGCAGTGAAAACATATCGAGGCAATCGAAAACGGAGCAATATCGCAAATAGATCGTCTTGGATGGTTGGTCCAGTATAGAGGATATCGTTCAGCGAGACGTTCGTAGTTGTTTTACAGGAGGCATCGAACACTACCCTGAGTTTAGTGGTACTGCTGTCGGGTTTCAGGACACAATGGTAGAAGAAAATAATGCGATTCTTCACATACCTGCGCTGTGACCTCTTGCATATGTCCTAGTCTGATGTATTCGTCCATGAATTCTTGATAACACTGCTTGAATTCCGGGTTTTTTGCTAATCGCCGTTCAATTCCATAAAAGCGACGAATGGCTACGTCTTTTGATTCTCCTAGTTTGTCGGGGTCGTTAGAAAAGGGAAGTCTCACCAGAAAACGCCCATCTGGTTGTCTTTGCGTTGATTGGCAAAAGTGAGTTTCACAGGACCTTTCCGCTGCTGTATACTGGGACTTGGCATCGACGACCTCTTCTAATTTCCAAAACCTTTCAATCGCACTATTCAGTTTTTGATCTTCGGCAAGAACTCTACAAGTAACAGGGAGCAATTCAGTACCACCAAACTTGCCTGCTACTATCCATCCCAGAAGCGTATTCTATAGGACTGGCAATTCACTGCCTGGCTTTATTTGACCGATCGCTAGAATATCATAAAAATGTTCGGCACTTAATAACAGATCTATGCGTTCCGTCAGATAGAAATTTGGATCAGCAAGCTTCAAATTCTTTGGTATGGACCACTGTGATATATTCAACTGCACAGATGGTTGAGGAGATATAATCTTGTCCATGACATGCGCTTCTAAACGCGTGGAATATCCATTCAATTTTGACTGAAGGGTAACATTCACCCTTCTCTGTGCGCGTTCGGTCGATCCGCCAACCTTTTCAATGAAGGTCGAGTGGTGAGTTGATGCCAAGTTCAGCTTCCTAACGATGCGTTCAGTAATCAAGTTAATTTGTGAGCCGGGATCTAATACTGCCCGGCATTCCACTGTTTTGCCGTTATTGCTAGTCAATTTTACAATGGCGGTACTTAAGAGTACATATTTTGTCATTTCGTGACTACTAAGTGTAGTTAATGAAAGTGCCGCTCCCTCCTGAGGTGCCTTATGCCTTTCTGCCGGTGCTGTTGCTGAGTCTTCTGTTTGCGATTTTGTTTGCTTTGCCTTGGGAACGGTCCCTAAGTGCAGAAGGCTGTTATGTTTCTGGGCACACTCCTTACATCCTCGTGATGTACAGTTTACGGCATTTGTCCATCTCGGAAACAGTTTACGCACAATTTCTTAGCTTGGACTAGTTTCAACCTCTTCGACGAGGTCCATTGAAGAAAGTCTGGGCAATAGTAGACTGGATGAGCTTCTTTACAAACAAGGCATAAAGATGTCGCTACAGCAGCACTAGTAGACTTGATGGTCTTTTTACGATGCTCGTCAAGTCGCTTTGTTTGATTGCCAAGTGCTTCTAAAGCTTGAAAACGCGTTTGCAAAAAGGGTAAAAAGGCCGTCAATGACTGGAGATCCCGTGGGTTGACCAATGACTGCTCATATAGAGTGTGAGTTGCAGTATCAAGCTTCTTGATTAAGAGATGCAGGAGTAACGGATCCCAATCTTGCGTTACTATGTTGATATTTAGCAAGCCTCTCAAGCATTCTGCAGTTGTGTCGTGCAGAGATTTCACTGCTGCTGCAGAGGGTATTGTATTGGATGGTTGGGCTATCAACTTCTGAAGGAGTGCTGTAGCGAGGAGGCGTCGATTTTCGTAGCGCTCATTCAGAGTCTTCCATGCTGACTCATAGTTGTCGTCTGATATAGTAAAGTTGCGTACGAGTTTATCAGCTTCTCCTGTCAGGTTAGCCTTAAGGTACCACATCTTTTGGCAGCTTGACATAGGTTGATTGTGTACCATTTGAATGCATAAGTCTCGGAAATGACGCCATTGCAAATAGTCCCCATCAAATTTCGGAAGCGTAATTTTTGGTAGATTTACGCTGGGAGTAGTGGTTGTTGACGCATGCGGTGCGGGTGTCGTATTTATCTCGTCGATCTTAGTCTCTAACTTTATCAGCCACTCTTGCGATATCTCCTCCGATTGAATGTGCTGGTTTAGGTTGAAACCGTTTGGATCAGGACCAGTGGTGATTTCCCATATTTGTTGCTGGTATTCATCTAGTTGTGACCAGTATTGCTGTATTGAGGCAATTTTTACTTTGCAGAATTGACGTGAGTATTGTTCCGTTTGTTCCAATCGCGAGAAGAGTCGTTGCAATGAATTTGCTAGTGCGTCGTATCGTCTTACGAGTTTACTAACATTTACGTCAGTTGTTCTCACTGAGTCATCCGCTCGCGGTTTGGTACTCTGCTTGGCTGGGGCCATCTCAATCGCTTGTTCGCCAACTCCTGATTCTGCATGCCTTATTTGTAGCAGCTTCTCCTTGAAGTGTGACTGAAACTGTTGGAAGTTTGCCTGTGTTGTGTCATATAACTTGCTCACAAAGTATTCGTGAGTCTCTGACATATCCTCCAGTTCTTGGATCTTTGTATCCGTTTCTTCAAACAGATCCCAGGCCGCTTCGATTCGGCGAAGCGGCGAAGATCCCAGGCCTTTTGCTTGCGATTCAATGGATCCTTTTTATAATTGATGATGATTCCATCAATTTCTGCAGCTAAACGCGTCTGTTGCTGTGTTAAACGATCCATTGTGATTCCTCAATCTTAGCTGGTGTTGTAGTGTGACGATGACGTCGGGGTCACCAAATGTTAACGTCAAGGCTGCTTTGCCTTGGCTGACTGCTTGTTCTCCTGGACAGGTTTTACGCGTTGATGTTTAATTATACAAGTGCATAAACTTGTATAATATTCTGCGCTCAGAAATCTCTCCGCGTTGAAGTTTGATTATACAAGTGCATAAACTTGTATAATATTCTGCGCTCGGAAATCTCTCCGATGTTGACGTTAATTATACAAGTGCATAAACCTGTATAATATTCTGCTCTCAAATTGATGTTCAGAAATCTCTCCGATGCTTGTATCGGGAGATTACTAAAATATTCCAAATTAAAAAACCCAAGATGTGTTTTTGTTGATGGTCAAGACTAGACTCACGTTTATTTTCCACTAACATTTTCTTAAATACTTATTTGCCGTGGGAACAAAAGTTGTTCCCATAAATTTGTTGTTCTAACACAGGAATTGCAAGTGCAATATGCTCCGTCTACCTTGCAGACAGATAGATCATATTGCGCGCGACATAATTATTTTTCATACGTAAAATTGCAAGCGCAATATGTTCCATCTGCCTTGCAGACCGATAGATCACATTGCACCTGCCATGAGAACTATGTCTAGCGCGCACGAATAATTCCAGAAGTTTGGAATTTCATTCGCGCTAGACAAATCGCGCGTCTCATTACATAATGATGTACGTTAAACATTTTGCTGATACAAAAGAAGTTAATGAAAATAAAAAATGTTGACTGATACGAATTTGTATTATTGAAGTGATACGAATTCGTACAAATAGTATTTACCGAAGTTATAGCGATTTGAATTTTCCTGTATTACTATGGAGCAATATGCCCTGTATTACTATGGAAACATATGGCTATGGAGCCATATGCACTTTTTACCGACTTAGACACTACGGCTTTGCTAGAATTAGCATGAAAATTTTTTGAGTGATAGGTATCATGAAGAAGAGTACATATAATTGAAATAAGTCGAAGAGAGGAGAGAGCATTCTAGGATTCGAAAAAATAGACAATGAATCGATGATTACAGTACAGAGGAGTGGCCCCTGAAAAAAAACTTCATGAAAGGTAACCGATATGAGTATCAACTGAAAGTTCTCTTTCAGAGCTTTTCAAAACAGTTCTTAAACTGACAGTTTTTGCTTCAGTGGGGGCACAGGGGGGGGGAATACATGAAAAATGTGTTTCCTCCCTCGCGAATGGATACCCGTGTTTTAAAAAAATCTGAAAAAATTATTAAAGGAGACATTTATGGGTATAACTATAACAAATACCTCATAAGTCAAAATTCGTTCAACTTTGTTAATAATAGTATGATCATCGAATTTCACATTTTCTCCAACAAAATCGTCTTTGACATGTTTCTTGATTTTATTCGTTGCTGGTTACTGTATTTTGTAAGTTGAGTACAAAACCTTACTGACATGAGCATAGGTCTGTCCACCCAACGTGAGCACTGAAGGTAGCTTTCCTTTCAAAAATTACCCCAAGTACATCGTTTGCCTGGTGGAGAGCATCATCTGGAGTGACAGATGCCTCTTGCACAATAATTCACTTTTCTTTGCATTCACCTTGATTCTCCATTTCCGTTAGTAAGCAGTAAGATATTCTAATTATTTTTGGAGCCTCGTTTAAGCAAAGAACAAATTGTGCTCAGATGACTGTACGTACTAACAAGTTATCAACAAGAAGGTTCACCAGAATTCCAAGCTAATATTCATCTCTTACACCCAACACGTCAGGGGTCAGTGCAATCAAAAGAAATGGGCCTAATAAAGACTCCTTTCAAACTTTCTAGCCAATAAAAAATTGGTCTGACCTAGCTTCAGCAGCCACCGCAAAGGCAGCTCGTCCCTTCATGAAACTGCCTATAATTTTTACAATATGTGGCGGAAAGCCAAAATTTATCATCTTGTAGAGAAGTTCATTGTTTCATACAGAGTCAAAGGCTTTCTCCACATTGATGAGGCAAGCTAAAACAAATTTATTACCGCGCCAACTTCTCATCATGTCGGCTTGGAACACAACTAGAGCATCGACCATAGAGTAGGCGCTTTTGAAGCCAAATTGGCTTTGCGGCACAATTCTTGCCCCCGCAGAGGATTTTATGATGCCTTCAAGTATTACCCTTTCAAGAAGCTAACCAATATTCGTAAGCAGCGAAATGAGACGAGTATCGACAACGTCAGTGGTGTCCGACTTCTTGGGTATTGCGAATATTTTTGCGCATTTCGATTGGAAGGAGCAAATGTTGACATCATTATTCAGAATGATCGCGAGGAGAACAAAAAAGGGAACACGGGAAGATTTTTAAGCATATAATTGAAGATTCCATTAGCCCCTGCTGATTTTTTGGAATTTCGCTCCAGTGCCAACAAAGTGAGTCTCTCTGGACTGATAAACAGACCATGGCCAGCAGGTGCGTCAGAGGGATTCAAATCAGAGAACCTGATCAAGCGGAATTGCTCATGGTCCCTGTCGAAATTCATTGTGGTCCTGATCACTAACGAAGAAACAGAAGAGTCCTCACTTGCTTTCTATCCTTGAAGAACTATCGCAAAATTTTTCGCAATGAGTTCAGCAATAGAATTTTCATCCATGACATTGAATTTTCATAAGGTAGGATCCCGGGTAGTCTTTTTCTGCCAGTTATCCTATTGATATAAAGAAACATGCAAGGACCTGGTTTAATACTTTCCAGGGCTTATTTAAATCGCTCATTAGTAAAGGCCATGGTTCTCCTCGAGATCATTTGGTTTAGAAACATAATCACTAGCTGAATATGTTTATTTACAATATTTCCCCATGAGGGATGCTTCGCATTGAATTCACCATCCATGGAATATAAATCGAATTTATTTTGCACAGAGTAAGCACTGCTTCCAAGTCGTCAATGAGCCCCCTCACCGGATATCAATGCCGGATATAAATCCCCACACACGCAAAGGTGGACTCTCCCAGCATGGAGGTTATTACGTTTGCTCCAATAGATTACAGACTGGAAAGCCAGTGCTTTTGAACTTTTAGATAATCTTTGTGAGCCATAGCAACTCTGAGAACTCCCTCTGAATCATCACGCCTGATGATCTTGTATTTTCCGAGATGCACCCTGTGTCTTTCCTGAGTCTTGTTGACAATATAAACAAGGAGTCCGGTCTATGAGCATTCAACCATTCTTGAAGAGAATTCATTTTACAGCGTGTTGCTAGTAAATATATGTTGAGGATTGAACTCATCACGACAATATACTAAATAAGCAGTTTTTTTCTCACTAAGATTAGTGAGTTTTTATAGTGGGAGATAAATGAGCCCACTTTTTGAATGAGTGTGAAAGTCATACCCAAATAATTGTTAGCAGTCAGTGCTCGAACCCGTATTTCGGTTATTTTGCGACTGTTGTGGTTGCAGCATTGGCTAATGTTTGGGCTGCCATACAAATTGTACTGTATTTTTTATAGTAGTAGTAGTAGTTCTCGTATAGTATATTTTACAGAAGAGGTGATGAAATCTCTCTTCTCCTCTTTTTTTCTAGAGATTCTTCCTCCTCTTCTCAATTTCTTCTGCCATAGAAAAACCTCAAAAACTCACAGAACGTCGCGCGGAGACAACCATATTGAGCTTTGGGCACGACCAAGAGCACTATAACCATGCACTTTTACAGTTTTAGCGTACGTTTCCGAAGCTGTTTCACCCAATCTGGCCCAAAATTTTATCGCGATGCTTTTTTCTTGATTTTGTATCTCCATTTTCATGGCGAGCACCACCAACACACGTCTACTCAACACGACACAGCAGGCAAACTAAACAAGCTAGAGCAATGGTAAATATAAAAATGGAGAGGGGAAGGGTGCCGGGGAAGGGGAAGCAAATTTCAAGGTCGCAGGTTTACCATAAACGCGGTAATAAAATCAGTCTCATTGACATCAAAGGAAAATTAGGCTTTATAGAAAGAAAAAATTTATAAAAATTTTCACTAACAGGAGGCAGATCCAACTCTCGTCAAAGGTGCACCGAAGCCTTAGATTAATTGGTTTCTAGGTACCATTGCTGCGCTCACTGTAACTTGAGGCTTTTCATTAGTGATTGTCTAGTTAGTAATTGATCTGAAGGCTGCATATATTATTTTTGGTCTTATGCCTGGAATCTTAACGGATTCCATAGTTTTATTAGAATGTTTGTCTGCTTAGTCAAAGAGCTTTAGTGCTCTGTCGCGTATGTATTTTTCTATTGTGTCCAGTCTGAAGTCCTTATGTATGTCCTTATTTCTGACATAACATGGAACTGAACCGATCCATCTCAGAGCCCTATTCTGCAATGTATGGAGTGTTTTTTTAATTTTTCTTCAATTTCTGATAGAATACAATGCTGCCGTAGATTATCGTTGTCGTATTATTTGTGTATACTCGTAATCCGTCTTTTGTTAGTCATATTAAGGCAGCCGGATTTTTTTATGATGGGAGGCTTTGGCAGCAGTGTTGTATTTTTTGTAGTAAGTGGACATTCTATGTTAGGCGTCGGTCGATTCCTATCCCTAAGTATTTTGCTGTCTCGTTCCATTGTATTTGTTTATCCTCAACTTTTAGTGAGGAAAAAGGTTGTAGTCTTTGTCTAGTGATGAACAGTGCCTGGGTTTTTGTTGAGTTTTATTTTCCATTTATGGAAGTATTTTGGGAGAATATCGATGGAGTTTTGAGGTGGTGACTACTGCTTCTCAAGCTACGTAGAATATACACGTATCATCAGCTTATAAACGTACGTATTTGGCAGACTAGGTGTATAGGCTATATAGGATTGGTGAGGTAGGTAATACTTGCGAAACCCCGGCTTCGACTGATCGTAAGCTTGAGTGGTGGTTGCCCATTGTGAGATCAAATTTTCTGCCTTCGAAAAATGAATATGTAATTTGTACAGTTGGATGTGGAATATGAAGTTCGTGCATTTTGAAAATAAGTCCTGCATACCAGATTTTGTTGAAGGATTTTGCTTTGTTAACATTACTAAGCCTGTCGATTAGGTGCGATGCATCCTGTTGCATATATGTTGAACAACCCTGATGAGCTGAAGTTCTGTGGGATTCTCAGTACGAAATCCAAATTGTTCATCGGAAATAATACCGTCGCTTATAGTCTATAAAGGATAGCATTTACGAATCTTTCGGAAATCGAAGAGAGAAGACTTATGGGTCTACAATTCTGCGGGAATATGTGATCTTTGACTGGTTTAGGGATGATGATTATTGTAGTTCTTACGCATGTGGATACTTCTGCGGTTGTAAAACTTTATTTATTATATTCGTTATTATCATTAGTATGTTTTCAGGAAGCCGTTGAAGCATCGTGTTAGTAATCATGTTCAAACCAGGTGTTATTCGTTTGTTTACTCCCTGTATATTGTTGTTTGGCTCGTGGAGGTCAATTGATCATATCACATATTCCTTTTGTCGCCGGGAAGATATTATTTCTCATCTTTTGTCAGAATTGCTTCCTTCTCATCAATTTCCTCCTCCGGAAAGGTGTATTTGCGAAATTGTTGCTCTGAAGTGTCAGCAGAAGTCTCCGCCTTCCCTAAGCTGTCATACTAGTATCTGTTTGGTCCATGGATATGTGGCACAACAGTTTTGTTTTTGACACGGAAATATTTAGACATCCTTCAGAATGTGATTCTCGCCAGACTCCAAGTTTTACAGGAACCCTTCTCATTGCTTATTTATAAACTCTAGGATGTGTTTTCAAACTTTGTTAATCAATCGGCTGGCTTTCGTTAGTAGTCTAGGATCACCCGTGCTCCAAGCTCTTCTTCGGGCTTTATTCTTTCTCCTTATTAGATTTTTAATTTTTGAGGGAGTTCCCTGGCCGGAGTTTTGGCTATGTAATTCTTCTTTTTCTATATTGAGTGCTGAAAACCCTCGTCTATCTTTAGTCATGGATTTGAAGTACGAATTTTGGAGCTGTCGGTCAACTGAGTATTTAAACGAGTTATAATATCAATATAAATGGAGCAGCAGTGCAAAATTATAACATCTGGGATGCTGGTTGTTGTAAAAGAAGAAAACACGCCAGTTCTAAAATGGCACCTAGGTAGGATTACGAACGTGTTCAAAGGGAATGACGGGTTGGTTCGTGTAGCTCATGTGAGGACTTCAGTTGGTATACTAAAACGGCCTATCCAAAAACTTGCACCGTTGCCCGTAAACGGCCAGTCATCCTCGATAGAAGGAGAATACCCCAAACCTTTAATTCAGACTATAGAAGCAACAAGTCCAGGCCAGAGAAAACCAAGTGGAACCTCCGATAAAGCTGAGGCTGGACCTTCAGGTAGGAAACGACTTCTGTTAGAACACCTTGTTTTACAGTCACTACTTTTGATAGGACTTATCTTGCCTGGATGGGCTACTGCAGTTACAATACATCATTTTGAAACCACTCTTGGTGTGTACGTGGAAAAGTAAGGGCCTGCGCATTTAATCCTAAATGAGTGGAAGTTGGTGATTTTTTATGATTTAACATCCTGTTGGCAACAGATGGATACACTAAGGCTAGGAATAAACCAACTACCGTTCTTAAACCAGCTCTAAAAACTAACGCTTCTTGTCAGAGTATAATCTTACAGTTTTGATCACTTGTAAAGAAATCCGACAAAATTAATGCCTTGATGCAACGCAAAACAAAAGAAAAGGCCAAATTAACAAAGAGTGGGGCTCTCAATGTTGTTGGAAATGTAAGCAACGCTCTATTTGGAGTTCTTGACTCTGATTATGCTGAACACATGAACAACATTATCCACCGATGAGTTGACAGCGGTCAACACTTACGAGAGCTAATAAGAAACCAAACTTTAGTGATCAACTTCACCATG
The DNA here is from genome assembly GCA_963969285.1 of Odontomyia ornata. NCBI lineage: Eukaryota > Metazoa > Arthropoda > Insecta > Diptera > Stratiomyidae > Odontomyia > Odontomyia ornata. Next base: position 52,585,551 of record OZ017741.1, read on the forward strand.
AATATCATGACCAAATCATACAGGCTTATCGAACAACGCTTAACCGAACTACAAGAAGCAATTAACGCCAATATTCAGCAAGAGAACAACATGACGCAAGAAATCCGTAAGCAAAAAACCTTCCAATCCTTTACGCTTTTAGCCACGCGTCTCACGCTGACGTTGAATAACTACCAGCGCACACAAGCTGCACTCTGGGACTCCTTTATCGATACTAAGCAAGGAAAAGGAAATTCACTTTTATTGACGCTAGATCAACTACAATCAGCGATCACTTCTATAAGTAAAAGCCTACCAACTACTTTACGATTGCCAATATCATCTGGAGGTTTAGCGGAATTCTACAAAATAATTACTATACATGGATGTCCACTCCATAAGAGGATGATGTTCTTATTGAAGATACCATTGCTATCGTATGATCAATATGAAACAATGCATCTTGTTCCGGTTCCCTTGATAATGAACGGAACCATATTGGAGAAAGAGCTTCGGGTAGATTTTTAGGCAAATTTCTCGGGAGAAATTTACCTATTGCGGAGAGTATCATATATATTGTCGCGCGTTATGGTTCACGGCAAATAATTTTAATGTTCCGGGAAAATGAAAACGCTCTGTCTTTTAAATTAAGTTAAAAGAGTTTAGTTACTAAAAACGCACAATTTATAATTTCACTACTTTACAAGTCGTCTGTCAATTTTTATTTCAACTGTCCACTAAACAATCAATCACTTCACAATCACTCAATCAATATCGTCTTTACCTCGTGCTCGACTCTATCGCAGATATACTATCGCGGCTGTAATCAATCCCCCTATCCATTCAGCTCGGCTTTATATAGGGTCTCTAGTCATTCAATTCATTTCACGTACATTGGTGAGTTACCTGGAATATTCGAGCGGCTTAATGAATGGGGCAGTGACTCACTTTCAGATGTTGATCATGCTTGGTGGGTTTTCGAGTACATTCGCTTGTTGATTATTATGTTCTTAATGGTTGTGAAAACAGCTGCGACAGTAGCTCGCAAAATTATTCGTACATGTAACAATATATATATATATATTTATATATATATATATATATATATATATATATATATATATATATATATATATATATATATATATATATATATATATATATATATTGTTACATGTACAAATAATTCTGCGAGCTATATATATATATATAAATATATATATATATATATATATATATATATATATATATATATATATATACATATATATATATATATATATATATATATATATATATATATATATATATATATAGTATCTAAAGAATTACGTATAAAAACTGGAGGTCAGGTCGCAAAAAAAAATGGCGGCCAGTTGAAGCTCAATACTTCAAAGGCTTTTAAAAGTTGCAATTTTGATTCGACATATATGAAACTTGGTTTAAAGATAGACATTACTTAGATATACAGACTTTTGATGTTCATGCGTATGCAAATTCCAAAATGGCGGCGGTTTAAATATGCGTTTTTTTCGGGTTTTTGTGGCCCTCTAGCGGTCACATTTTGCAGCGGATTTTTATGAAACTTGAGGTTATGGATCTCTGTACTATGTTTTTGTATTACGCAGAAAATTATCAAATTTGAATGAAAAATAAAGAAGTTGAAAATTTAAAACCTAATATTTTTAGCTGCCATTTTCACTAAAAATTGAATTATTTTGCCCTGTCTAGAGTGAAACTCCGATCTGAACGAGATTTCGCACATTGATTGATGAGGTAAAAAGATTAAAAATAGTCCAAAATCAAATCCATGCATTCAAAATGGCAGCCCCCAAAGGTCAGAAGGCAAGCGCAATTCGCTATTTTAATAGCAACTGAGATAATGAATTTTTTTTCATGGAAACGTTTTAAATGACTCAATTCGAAAGTATTTATAAATCAGACTATTTTTAGATATTGTAAAATATTTCTAACAATCCCCTTAAAAAATTATAAAATTGCGACATGTCTGTCTGTCCGTCCGTCCGTTTGTTCGTGCATCACAACAAGTTTTCTCGCAAACCACATGAGCTGGGATGAGGAAATTTTCTACGTAGGTCAAAAGTGGCGCCTCTTGAAATTTGCAGTGTAAGAAAATATTTTAAAGTGTTTAAGGGGGTCTCCGCATATAGGGGGGTGACATAAACATTTTTTAATTTCTGTAGCCCTCTAGCAGCCAAGTTTCTCAACAGATTCCGATAAAACTTGAAATTATAAGTTACCAAAGCAAGCTAATTTAATTTAATTATGCAAATCGGATGAAAAATAAAAAATTCGAAAGTTTACAGCTTAGTATTTTTCGCAGCCGTTTTCAATAAAAATTCAAAATGACAGCCCCTGATGGTTCAGAAAAGAATCGAAAATGTATATATTAATGGCAACGAAATTAACTATTTGAGCTATTTAAGCCAAAAAGTAATCACTTTTGTGTGGTAACCAGTATGAAATGTGTAAACAGCAAATGTGAGAAGGGCGAAACCAGTATTTATATGTTTATAACAATTTATTACCCGCCTCCATGAAGGGTCTCCAAATACGAACGGCAGCAGACTTTTTTTATGTTAATAGATTACACATGTGGTGCTACGAAAATTGCAGTAAGAACTCTAGTAGTAGGCAGGCCAAATTCTTTTTCGAAACCTTACGCTACATACAAGGATTTACCTTTCCGGCTGGTACTGCCTTCGGTTGATGACCTTCCAAATCTTGATTCGGTGGGAAAAATGACCAAAAAGGACGAAAAGCGAATCGTGGTTTTGTTTTCGCGCCATTCTGTGTTCTCCTTGCGTCAAGGACAAGCGAAATTGAAGCAAAACGGTTTCGAGTTGTCACACGTCACGATTCAGGAACATCTGTGCGCAAACAATGTAAAATGGCGGAGTACCGTTAAAAACCACTCTTGTCTGAACGTCACGTAGCCAAACGGCTTGCCTGGACGAGAAATGAAAAATGCATTGTGACACTTGATTGGTCTTCGCAATCACCTGAAGTAAGAGCTTGTCTAGCATAATTTTGAAATAGTTTATTTAACAACAGTTTTTGACTTATATGTACATTGAATACATTCTGAGGTAACTTGCTTTCAGTTTAATAGTGAGTCCAATCACCACCGGCATCAATTATTGCTAGGCATCTCCGAGGCATACTTTCCACTAAATTTTCGGCGTATTAGAGGGGAAGCCCCTTCCAAATGAGTCGGATTTGTCGGTAGAGCTGCTTCAAAGAGTAAACATGTTTTCCACGGAACTTCTGCATGATGTAGGCCCAGACTTTTCGATAATTTGCATCAGGCGATTGCGAAGGCCAATCAAGTGTCACAATGAATTTTTCATTTCTCGTCCAGGCGAGCCGTTTGGCTACGTGACGTTCAGACAAGAGTGGTTTTTAACGGTACTCCGCCATTTTACATTGTTTGCGCACAGATGTTCCTGAATCGTGACGTGTGATAAATCGAAACCGTTTTGCTTCAATTTCGCTTGTCCTTGACGTAAGGAGAACCCAGAATGGCGCGAAAACAAAACCACGACTCGCTTTTCGTCCTTTTTGGTCATTTTTCTCACCGAACCAAGATTTGGAAGGTCATCGACGGTTTTTGACTCTTCAAATCGTTGAACAAACGATACAGACTTTTTAATGTATTTAGCCGCCACTACATAATTAATTAGGGTGTGTGCAAAGGAATACTGCCTCGAAGCGCTTTGCGTAAATGGCACTCATTGCGATTTTAGTGTTTTCCCGACGGAAGATTGTCTTCGACTGAAATTTTTCTTCCTAAATGCGAAAGACAGAGGTCCTTTCTACCGATCAAAAAAAAATTTAAGACGATATCGCTTACCGATCGCAAGCTCTGCTGGATACGCTCTTACTTAACAGATTGTATTTCAGCATGTGGAGCTGCTTTAAACTACGGACGTCTGCTATCATGTAAAGGTTCGTATAAACTAAACGTTATTTTGACGTATGCGCATAGTTCTACAATTCAATTGTTCTTAAGCTTACATTTGTAAATCTCGGGGAAAATGTATATGAACGTCACCAACAACTAAGCTCCTTACATGTTATCCTTCATGCAAATAAAATTCAATACAAAGACGGCTTAAGACACCGAAATGGCAAATTGTCGAAACGGGTGCGTCGTAATGCAAGAAAAATTGACAGGAAACGACGGAAATTGTTCCAAACTAACTTCAAATTAGACGTTATTAAAAGTTTTACAATAAATATTAAAATGAATACAGTAATTTAAAACATCACCCAATATTTTTAAAATAAGAATAATTTCAATAATTCCTAGTAATATATCACTTCCTTAAAATTAGCGAGGCAATAGAAGAGACCATCTCTATAGTGCAGAAATTCATTGAAGTGTCAGTGAAATTTACCCAATGATACTTAAAATTAGAATAAATTTTAGAACCATTAAATGCTCTTCATGATTTTATGGTTCTCTGTGTGAGTATTACTTCACAAAAATATTTTCATTGGTAAGTGATTGAACCTACCTGCTTAAAAAGTATTTCTGAGTGTGAAATGATAGATACACATTTTCCAAACTTATCTAAATTTATAATATTTGAATTCTATCAAATAACTATAGAGTCTAATACAGGCCACTAAACTTAGAAGCATCAGCTCCTTCAGGTTGAAACCCGTAAGGTAGCTTGAAAATGCTAAAATGCTATTTAGCCCTCTGGTTCATTCAACCTATAAAAAAAAATAAATCATTCTTCCTGTGAAAATTAAGGGGTAAAATCCTTTTCTTCTGCTATTATAATATTTATCTGTACTTTATTTTTAAATATGAATGTAATAAATATACCGTTATACCGATAGAATCTTCTATCTTCCTATTGCCAACAATAAGTTAATGCCCTGAAGATTTGAAATAAAAACAAAGACAACATGGTATAATTTTTCATTCGGTTTTATTTATGATTATAATATATTATATCCTAAATATCTACGTGTAGTCTCAATTTATACAATTAAATCACATATGTTTTTAATTGTTCTTCGTTTATTTTTTTCTGTCTATTCTTATCTTCCTTTCTTTTGCGCAAACTTTCTAATCAACATTTGGGATTAGAATTTGAATTAAATAAATACAAATAATACGAATGTAAAGAAAAAAGAAGGATTATAATACAACATTTTAATGAAATATTCTTTTTCGTTTACTGAAAACTGATTTATAAGATTTTCAAAGTTATTTATTATATCAATCAATACTTTTATCTAAAATAATATAATACAAATCGTAAAAACCTGGTAACTATTAAAATACATAAATCCTTGAAATTATAAATTTATTTATTAGTATAGCATGTTTATAATCAACTCGAATGAAAATCAAAGAAAAATTCAATCACGATAATGAAATAGCATGAATATAAGCTATTACATGGCAAATAAAGAGATTACTCGTAATAATAACGTTGAGAGAAAGGATAATAATTTGATTTTAATTCATTCGCTGAGTTATTATAGACATGCGCTACTAATAAATCGAAATCAAAGGATTTTATAGAGAAGACATGATTGAAAGAGATAATAATTAGCGATAATAAATATGAAATACACAAATCTTTATATGCACGCTTACATAAAGTCTTGCGCTTAATGGCATTTAATACTAAAAACAACAAACAATAATATATTTCTATATAATTTATAATAACCAAGGAATAATACTTATGATATAATTTTATGTAATACTTGGATAAATCGTTTTAACGATTGCTTTTGAATAGTTTAGATAGTAGGTTTTTTTTTGTTTTAAATAAATTCTATTAACAAGGGAAAATAGACCTCAAAACATCTGGTAGAGTTTTTATAGTGGTGATACAAAATATTTTCAAGAACTTTTCTAATATAGTATCGATTTTCACACTTAATGAAGATTTGAAAATATAAATATCGGGATCCAGAACCAAAAAACGATGCATATAAAAATTGGATGCTTTGAATTTTAGTAGGGTATCTATTCAGCCGATCATTTAAAGAGCAACTGAATTATTTAGTTATACCTTAAGCTCTAAAAATGGTACTTATCTCATAGAACTCATAGTACAAGTCTTTCAAGAGATACACTGTCAGAAAGAAATCAACTTTATCAAAGGACTAATCAAATCGTAGACGAAAAGATGAATTCACACCAGGAGAAAAAACTGAGGTAAAACCATTAGGTTTATTTTTAGGACTTTGTGGAACGAATTTCATGAAGACGTACTAGTTTCACGCCCTGTCTGTCCGTGCGTCATAGCAAGTTTTCTCAGAAACTGTAGAAGCTATAATCTTCGAACAGTGTAGAAAGACCTTAAATGGTAGCCTATCAAAAGTTTTGGTCATGAAAAATTTCAAAAGCTTTCAAGGGAGTCTGTCTCTCCCTATCCCGATGTGACCATAAGCAATTTTTTTTTACCAAAAGTAAGAGAGTGGGATCTCAAATGCAAGTTCTTGATTGGAGCTTTTAAAATCCGAAACAAAAAATCCGTTTGTACGTCAGAGGGTCCAAGGGAAGCGGAAAAGTACGAAAAATGTATGTTCACCCTCGCAATTAAACACTTTTGAGCCTATAAATTGGAAAAAAATCACGGAAGTAGTTCTTTGTGAGTGCAAGGTCCACAAGTATCTTAGAAATCAAAATTCCCTCAATTTTGTTACTAATAGTATGGTTTGTCCAGTTTGCGTTTTCTCGGTAAAATCAAAACAGTACTCGTCAACTTTTTAAAATACTAGGCTCCTTCAGGTTTTCATGAAATGGTGGTTTTAAATATGAACAATTGACCGAGCAACCAGATATTATTTAAACTATAACAAAGTAGTGGTATGAAATTTTTGACGAACCGGAGGTCTCAACAATTGTAAAACTGCGGAAGCTCCAATGGGCTTGACACATGAATCGTATGGACGATCAACGGATACCCAAGAAGGTATTCGTTGGGAGAACTGAAGGCCGGAGGCCAGTGGGGAAACCGAGGAAACGCTGGTCTGACTCGGTCGACGAAGACAGTTCATCGCTGCTCGGATTTCGGAATTGAAGGACGCGGTCAATGGACCGAGACAGTTGGAGGCGCTGTTTCGAGGTAGCGAAGGCCCGAAAGGCACTGTAGTGCTAAGAAGAGGAAGAAGAACAAAGTAGCAGCTATTTTGTACCGACAAAAGATATACTCAATCTATTGGATATATTTGAATAATGTCTTCTACCTACAATAGATGCATAACTCAAGACATCATTCATGCTATCAGAGAAGTTTTTTGAACCCTAGGATAGTTACAAAGCCCTTCTGGTAGGAGCATTATCCTACTTACTAAACTTGTTTTCATATGAAAATTATAAGGAAATTCAAGCAGAAAATACATCAGAACACATTAGGCGAATTGGACTTGCAACTTCGGCAACTTATGCTAAGCTACTAAGGCAATCAGCATTACGTATAATAACCGCCACTAGTGTGAGCGCCATACTCGTATGTAGATGATTTTGTTCAAGGTACCATACGTTTGTCCAATAGCTCAATGTGAGTGGAAGGTGGAAAGAGGGAGGGCGATGAATCAAGCTTAGGGGAACGCCTGCATAATAAATTTATTGATTTCTTTTGTTAGTGGGTGATTGGACATGAGTTTGGCTGATTTTATCGCGTACACACGATTTTTGAACAAATTTACACAAATCTTTGTTTCTTTACGAAGAGCAGGTTTAGAAATCAACTAAAAATAATGCAAAAAAAAAAATTATTGAAGTAGCTAATAGGAAGTTGATCCAAGTGTATTGGAACAAAATAGTGTAAATTCTTTAGAAGCCACTTTATGGACAAAGAAAAGGATTGCCAGGTTTGGCACTGCTGCAAAAACCATTTGCCGAATCCAACGAAGAATCTGCTAGGAGAAGAACTAGGGAGCTAGTCAATAGATTTTTTAAACATAAAAAAGTGTGTGGATCTACTTTAAGGTCAATCAACTTGAGACTAACCTAGGATTTTAACTATGAAGGTTAATGTATAAAAGGCCAGAAATCATAGCAAAGATTACATTATAACTAGCTTATATAAACATTTTACGACAAAATCTTAAGGTGATGTTCGGGACCCTTAAAAATAGTATTCTTTGAGCTGGTCTAGGCAAAAGTCAGGGTTATTCAAAAAATTAAAAATACATAGTACGGAATCGTACTATAACTACAGATGAAACAAATCAAGCACTAAATTAAGCATTATTTAAGAAATCCTTTAATCTGGAAACGAAAATCGGAAGGTTTAAAGGGAAACATATTTTGTAACAATCAACTTGAGGACCAATCTCACAAAACATGCCTAAATCTATAAATTGAGCAGCTTTAATTAAGAAAATCGGCAACCGAGCACAACAAAGAAATGATAATAGAAATATAGTAAGTTGTGCAATTAGATGAAGCCTCTCGTATATACTAGAGGCTGCAATTCAACTGATCTTTCTGATCACATAGACCAATTAATCTCAGCCGAGTTCGATGACAGTCAAATCAGTAAGGCCAAATGGAAACTGTAACTGAAAGCAAGGCCAAATAGAAACTAAATGGCGATAGAAATCGATTGTCAGTGGCGTAACTATAGTGTGACGGGGCTGGCCAAATGCCACAGGCCACCAACTCAAGAGGGCCCCGGCCCAAGAGGCCGCGAGCTCAGAAATAAATTTTTTATTTTACTTGACGAGTATATTTCTTTTTTAAGTTCTGCTTAAAATCCATTAAAGTGAGACAACTAAAGACCATAATACAATTTCAAGTTAATCGTTAAGCCTTTCAACACATCCTAAAGAAAAAGATGTTGATCAATTTTAGAACGCATCCATTGCTTTCTACATGTTTTGTCGCGGTACGTTGGCAGCACAGGTGAGCATTGACGATCGGAGAATTCCCTTATTTTCTTAACCAAGAAAGTATTTTTTTCGTGCCGTTGCCGCTGGGGCGAACTAGCAAAACAAACCCGGATTTGCTATTTATTTATGAGGGCTCTACTGATTGCGTAATCTTTGTGTGATTGTTTTAACAATTGGTCATTTGTATCTTCGATTTTTCGTACATATATGTTGTTTTATTGAATCTGCAAATGATGGCAAAGTAAAGTTGATTGTGAAAGTTAGATATTAAAATGTCTAGTTCCAGAAAATATTTTAGTTGGAGCGAAAAACGAAAGAGAAAGAGGGAGACTGAAGAAAAAAATAAAAAGCTATCTAAAATTAGTCAGTGCTTGAAGAATGATGACTTTAATAATGAAAGCTCGAGTGAACAGTGCTCCAAAAGTGAAAAATTTGACCTTACTAAAAGTATACCAGAATTACCAGATGCTGCACCCAACACCAGTGTCTATCCAGATCGAGAACAACCAAAACAAGTTACTAGCAAAAATCAAAGAGAATTATATTTTAGCTTGAACAATATTATATCTTCGCCATATGTTACTGATGAGGGTAATTTTAAATAGCTAACTGATCAAGTAAAAAGGTTCGTGATTGTAAACGGACATTGTAATCCTAAGAGCCCTTTCTTAAAAGATAGTGACAATAGATCTTTTCAAGAAAAACATTACTATATTGTTTCTAAGTCTGGCATGAAACTTATACGTGCATGGCTATCCTATTCTTTAATACTCCAGAACAGGTATTGTGAACTGTATTGGTTATTCGCAAATCGGGCATCTAAAAAATACAAAATGTTTGGATTGAGGGCTATGACAACTGTAAACATATTATAGATGCCATAGAAAGACACCAGTCATTGAAAATTCATCTGGATTCTTGTCTTATGTATCAATAGTGGCAGCTACATGGAACACTCGATAAAGAGCAAGAGTCTATGATCAAAAAAGAAAACCTTTTTGGCGCCAAGTACTTTCTAGACTCCTTGATTTTACTCTGACACTTTCAGCGTTTAATTTAGCTTTTCAGGGCCATAGAGAAAACGTGGATAGCAGTGATCCAAGCCCTAAAGGAAAGTTCTTAAGTATTGTTGAGTTATTAGGAAAATACGACCCGATTTTACAAAAATTGTTGAGCAAATCAAAGGGCCAGATAAAATACTTAAATCCAAAAATAGAAAATGAGCTAAAAGTATAAAATGCACTCATAAATGAATTAAACGCCGCACCATTCTACTCAATCATATTCGATACAACTCAAGATATTTCAAAAATTGATCAAATGTGTGAACTTTACCGTTATTGGCACTTGTCATTAAAAAGACATTTTTAGGATTTCATCAAGTTAAGGATCAAACTGCCTTAGCAATGTCCCAGCGAATCATTAAATCCACAAATGACAAAAATATTCCTCTAAATAAGTGCCGAGGACAAGGACATGGTGGTGCTAACACAGTGAAAGGGACTTATGGTGGAGTTCAAAAACTCATAACAGATATCGAGCCAAATGCCGTATATGTTCACTGTCTGCTCATAACTTAAATCTTGTACTCAATGATGCAGTGAGAGAGGTTATTAAAATACACAATTTTTTGATACAGTACCACAAATTTATAATTTTTTTGGGCATAGTATCAAAAGATGGAATATTTTATAAAGTTTTATATCTAATAAAGAAAGTGAGTCTTCAACTTCAATCGCATTAAAAACATTAAACACACTACTAGATGAGCAGAGCGTTATGATGCTGTTTTTGCTTTAAGAATGCGATTTGTTGAAGTCCAAAAAGCGCTGACGAAAGCAATTCTGTTAAATTGCAAACGAGATGAAAGTAATGAAGCTGTTTTGCTCAAGAAGGAGATCAAAAACTACAATTTCATTAGGTCATTGGTTTTCCATTGCAAAATTCTACAAACTACCGATGCAGCCTCTAAAGCACTTCAGTCTCAAGCCACCCATCTTTCAAATGCCTTAAAATGTTTGGAAATTTGTCTAGAAGAATTGGAAAGGTATCGACATGAATTTGTAAATTTAAAAATGGGTGCAAGAAGTGTAGCAGAAAATGGTCCATCACCTCTGAATTTTCTAAAACTCGTCAGAGGTAGGTAGTACGCCATTTTGACGAACTTTGCGAAGATGAGCATCTCCAAAATCCGGAAAGTTTGTTCAGAGTGAACATATTTTATCGAGTATTGGACATCATTATTAATCAACTGAAATCGCGTTTCCTTCCAATGAATGAAATTGTTTCAAATTTCAGTATTTTGCAGCCTTCAACTTTACAAATTTTAAATGACACTGACCAGTTAAAAAAAAGCTCTAGAATTTGTTGATGCATATTTTAAAAATGATATATATGAATCATTTACCAAGGAAATTCTCAGTTTTCGGTCGACTTTCAGAGACGAAATAGAAAAGTCTTCGTGTATGAGAGATCTCGCTGATTTATTAATAATAAAGAATAATTTTATGTCCTGCAGCTTTCCAGAAGTATGCACTGCATTAATGTTATTTGTTACAATTCCGGTGACTACAGCTAGTGCTGAACGATCATCTTCAAAGCTAAAATTATTAAAAAACAATTTAAGAAACTCTATGGGACAAGACAGGTTATGTAACTTTGCTATTCTATCTATTGAAAATTCTATGGCCTGATCTTTAAAGTTTGATAATGTTTTAGACACTTTTGCGGAACAGAAAGCTTGAAGAAACGATTTTTCTTAATAATATCTTATTGGAATCAAATTGTTGTTTTTATTTCATTGTAAATATATGCAGGTTTCCTCACGATGTTGTTCCTTCACCGGAAAGCTAGCGAATGGAAGATGAATGTGAAGTATCCAATCCGCATTGGGCTAGCACTTTGCTGGAAAGGGAGCAGGCATTCCTAGAATCAACATATCGACAAACGAGAACGTTTTCTCCGTCCGCGACATTGCGGAGATGTTGCTAAGTTTCGACCCGAACAAGCAAGACTGGACGGCAGAACAGTTTATTAAGCGCATATGCGAGTTGAATGAGGTACACGCTTGGGATCATAAATTGGTATTGTTTGCAGCACAATTAAAACTGTACGGATCTGCAAAATTATGGAACGACGGACAAACGCAAGCATTTCAAAGTTTCCTAGAGTTTGCAAACAAACTAGCGATCGACTTTCCTACTCGAATTGACGAGGCCGATGTGCATTTAAAGTTGATGAGAACGATTCGTGCAAATTTGGAAAGTTTGGACGAATCCTTTTATAAAATGACAGCAATTGGGCGACGGGAAAAGTGTCAGACGCAGCAATCAAAAAGTATATCCGACGAGGCCTCAGTCATCCAGCACTGCAAAGTGCTCTTGCGGGATGTGAATTCGCAGAACCACAAGAATTTCACATGGTGATTAGCCGCTTCGAGGAAAATGTTGTGCCGGCTATAGATCCGCATCAGATGCATGCATTGCGTAGTGAATTTGTGCCGCTACGCGACCAGTCGGTACGAGTGTCGAAAACCAGGCCAGTCGAAATGCGCGCAACCGGACCGATATGTTTCAATTGCCGTCAGCGAGGTCATTTGGCAGTGCGATGTCCGCATCCACAACGACGTCCGCGTTGCGATCATTACCGTCGGGACATAGAACGAGCGAATGCCTCGACAGAGCTCAACAATCGAGAGGATCTACACCACAGCAGTCAGATGTCGTATTGCAAATACAGGAGGAGGAAAATTTATCAATTGTTTCTGGACCGCTATTGCCGCCGAAAAAATAACTGTCAAGGGAAAAAGTATATTCGCGACAATAGATTCAGGAAGCTCACGATCATTATTAGCTCGACCCGTTGCTGATGCTATCGGGCCAGTCGAACCGACTGAAATCGAATTTTCTGGCTTTGGTGGAGGAAAAATCAAACTGGAGATGCAGTTTGACAATAGGAATTTTCTTCACACATTCTATATCGTGGAAGATGGAATGTTGCCTTGTGTACATTGGAGATAGAGTTTGGTAAATCGAAGACAAAAAGAACTTGAATGAGGACGAGTATCGCAAGTTAGATGAACTATTATGCGAATTCAAAGATTGTTCCGCCGAGAATCTATCGGAGATTGGGAAGTGTAAAGTGGGACAGCTGAAAATCCGGTTATTATCAGATAAACCCATTTACCACATGCTTCATCGCATTGCTTTTGCGAAAAGATCTGAGGTGAAAAAAATTATAGGCGAATTATTGGAAACATACATTATTATGCAGTCGTATGCTTTTCCGGTGGTACTTATACAAAAAAAAGTCCGATTCAAAAGATAGACTATGTGTGAACTGCCGAGAATTAAATAACATTACGGTGAAACGTCCCTTTTTGATGGCTGTAGTGGATGAGCTGCTAGCACAACTTGCAGATGCTGAGTTGTTCACAACTCTGGACCTACTATCCGGATACTATCAAATCGAAGTCGGGCCAGAGTCACGAAAATATACTGCCTTTATTACGCACGATGGGCATTATGAATTTCTAAGAATGCCATTCGGAGTTGTAAACGGACCAGCTGTGTTCCAGGAAGTAATGAAAAAAATTGAGCGTATGTTGCCTCCTGGGGTACTCATTACATTTTTCGACGACTCAATGATCAAAAGCAAAAATTTTGCCGAAGGCATGGAAAACCTGCGGAAGGTATTCGAAGTGATTCGAGAAGTTAGAAGTAATCTCCGCAGCTCAAAATGCAGATTTTTGGTAAGTGAGATTAACTTTTTGGGCCACCGAGTGAACGCCAGCAGTACAGCACATGGGGAGATAAAAGTAGCAGCGATAAAAGATTTTTCAACACCCGAAAATTTTAACGACGTTCGAAGATTTTTAGGGTCAACCGGATTTTTTTCGGAAGTATATTGACAAATTTGCCGAAAAAGCACGACCAATCACCCACCTACTGAAGAAAAATGCAACTTTCCTATGGGGTGCTGATCAAGAAGCCGCATTGAAAATCTGAAGATGGTGTCCAACGAGCCTATTCTGTGTTTGTACGATCAGACGAAACACTATGAAATCCATACAGATACGAGTTCCAAAGGGCTGGCCAGGGTGTTATTCCTGGAAGAATCTTCGGGTGAGATTAAAGCGGTTTGCTACTATAGCCGTTGTTGTAGCGAGGCAGAGAAAAATTACCATTCGTATGAGCTGGAAGTACTCGCTATCGTAGAATCGTTGGAAAGGTTCCGAATCTTTGTGTTAGGGAAACCTTTCACGATTGTAACAGATTGCTCTGCAGTTACCACGGTGCGACTAAAGAGACCTCTACCGCCAAGGATAGCATCATGGTGGCTGAAGATGTCCGAGTGTGATTTTAAACTAATTCACCGGGACAGCCGCAAGATGTAGCATGTGGATGCTTTAAGTCGTGCACCTACCGAAAACACCACTGAAGTTGTTGAGAGGGTTTTAACAGTCAACATTACCGACGAAGACTGGCTGGTTACAATGCAACAACATGACAAGGCACTATGAAATATCACGCGGCGCAATTACGGGAGAATTACGTACTGGAAACCAACCGACTATATCCGAAAGTACAGGGATAACTTCGATGGGTCTTGCCAAAAGCTGTATGTGGAGAATTGTGAAGAAAGCTCATAATGCCCGAGGACACTTTGGGGTGGACAAAACGTTAGAACAGATACGACCCAAATATTGGTTTAAGCGAATGCAAAATTACGTTAAGAGATATATCGCTGCCTGTATCGAATGCTGTTATTTTAAAAGGGCTGCTGGGAAGTCAGTTGGGAACCTGTATATTAGCCCGGTTGTCCCTATCCCGTTCGAAACGATACACGTAGACCACCTGGGATCTTTTCCTAAAAGTACCGCTGGAAACCAATACGTTGTAGGGATAACTGACTCATTTTCGAAATTAAATGTGGTAAAAGCTGTAAAGTCGGCGAGTACGCTCCCAGTAATTCATGCGCTAAATAATCTAACTACCTTTCTTGGGCTTCCGCGACGAATCATATTAGACCGAGGCGCAACCTTCATTTCTAAAAAGTTTGAAAGTTATTGTGCTGATAACGATATCAGCCATGTTTTAAATGCGGTTAGGACCCCCAGGGCAAATGGTCAAATCGAGAGAGCGCATTCAATCTGTTCTTCTATATTTGCGAACTTTAACAAATAACGAACGCAAATGGGACCGAAATCTTAAAAGGGTTCAATTTGTTTTAAATTCCCAAGCAAACTCGACTACCGTTCACACGCCGAATGCGATTGTATTCCGATACCAGTTAGTGACATTCTTTCGAATAAGCTCTTTAAAGCGCTACACGAGTTAGATGGGCCTAATCCACGGAAATTTGCTATGATGGAATCACGAATAAAATGAACATCGAAAAGCAAAAATGGAAAGGACGTTTCGACAAAAAACACGGCAATAAAACAGTTTGCGGTTAACGATCTGGTTGTGGTCGATAGCGTGCCTTCTGCGACCGGAGAATCTCGAAAATTACAGCCACGCTACGAGAGACCGAATGTAATAAATCGGGTATGGGATTGCGAACGATACCTCATTGGAGATTTAGGAGATTGCCAACGGAATCAGCGATCATTCCAATCTGTATTCCATGTGGAGCAGTTTAAACTCTGGTGTTCCTTGGGACCAGAAGTGAACAGCGACGATGAATCAACGGATGACGAATCGGAAGTTGGTTCCGATCCTGCCTTGGTTGAAGATGTGTCTCGGGACGACTCACTCCAGGATGACCGAGCTGTCAGCACTGGAGAAACTGGACAACAAGGAACAACATTTCAATATTATCCGGAAGTTTTAAGATTGTTGGCTCGGGCAGGATAAGAATTAAATTGGAAAAAGTGTAAATTCGGGTACACAGAGATTGATTATTTAGGTTACCGTGTGAGTGAGAAAGGTGTGCGACAAAGTGAATTGCATATGCAAATTATTAAACAGTTCCCGATGCCCAAGAATGTCCATAAAGGAATGCAATGTTTGGGTCTCTTTTCTTATTTTCAGCGATTTGAGCCAAACTTTTCCCGTGTGGCTCGTCTAATGTCAAATCTGGTTAAGAAAAATACTGTGTTTGAATAGACGGATGAATGTACGGATGCTTTTGAGTGGTTGAGAGATAGATTGGTTGTAGCGCCTGTATTGTGTGTGTATGATCCGAAGCGTGAGATTGAGTTGCATACTAATGCAAGTTCGAAAGGGTTTGGTGCTGTGGTGTTACAGAAACAAGATGATGGTAAGTTTCACCCGGTGGCTTATTATGCGAACGGTTTTGCAATGTTCATGAAAGGCAATTTGCTTTTGACGTATGTTTTTGAAAAAAATTGACATATACTGTTTAAGGCGCAAAAAATTAGAGAATGAGATTGTTTTAAAATTATTTTATGTGAAATATGTATCTGATGAATTGAGATTATTTTCCCTAGTTCTATGGTATAATATAGTTTCAAAATTTATCAATGGATATATTAAATATAATTTACTTATTCTATTTATTTTGTTAAATATTTCCAATTTGTCTTTGTTTAGCCAAACTCGTCATGAACGTATCATTTTCCAATCAAAAAATGATGACGAATTTAAAATGAATTTTTATATCGTTAGAATTACATATTACAAATAAGATAAAAATGACTTACATATGTACGTAGATATAAATGAATA
This sequence comes from Odontomyia ornata, assembly GCA_963969285.1. NCBI lineage: Eukaryota > Metazoa > Arthropoda > Insecta > Diptera > Stratiomyidae > Odontomyia > Odontomyia ornata. The sequence continues at coordinate 52,602,116 of OZ017741.1, forward strand.
ATAATACATATAATTTAAATTATAAATAAGAAAATGAAAAAAATATAAAAATGAAAAATAAAATACAATTAAATTTTTAATAATTAGTTCGTATGTATCACAAAATTTCTTTTCATTTTCTGAGCGCAATTTTGTAGCTACTTTTTGATTTTTATTTATTTATTAAATTTTTTTTTGTTTCGGATAATTTAAAAACCTGAAAGTAAAAGAGATATATTTTATATAAAAACACTTTCAAAAATTATTTACCTTGCATAATAGAATAATCTTTATCAATAGAATCTTGAATATTAAAAAACAGAACTTTCAAAAAATTGAAATTCAAAACTTTTAAAAATATTTTTCCAAAATACTGACGTAGTGTGATTTTAAAGTAGCATAAACATTTTCAAAATATCAAGAAACAACTACAAAGTCAGCTCAGAAACCTTAATAAACTATAATTTAATACAATTTCAGTATTTTATATATGTTTCTACATAATTTTAAACATTAACTAGCATCGATGTTGATTATCCTTTTCATCCCCTGCATATCAAAAACAAGCAAAAAGCATAATCACAATAGAAATAATCCAACCCTTCATCTACGCTCTATTCAAGCGGTCAAAATTTGTGGTTCACTTAAATTTGAATCAGAGCTTGGAACAGGACCGTAACTTTTCTTTTTGCTTCGTTCCTTAAACCACAAGCCTGCAAATATCAGACAAGTAATGAATAAGCCAACAATTATAATATAGAGATATAATGTGTTTATATCAAGCTTTGATTCACTAAATATGCAAGAACGAGGACCATCCTTTGTCGTCTGACTGTCATGATCAGGGGTCGTATCGTGTTCTGGCGGTTCAACCAGAATTGTTGGTGTTGTGAATTTCCTTCCAACTGTTGAATGTAAAGTTGATGAAGGATAAGTTTCAATATCTGTATCTTGATCTTCTTCAGTTGAAGTTGTGGTTGAATCGGGTGCACAGACAGGACAACATTCTCCTGGAGGTCTCATTTTATGTTTGCATTCGAGTGGCTTGCAAAGACTTGTCCAACATTTACGTTCACCATCATGACATTCACAATGTGTGCATTCTCCTTCTAACCAACTTTGACCGTCCAAAAAGAGTTGATTCAAAATTGTCGACAAACATGTGTTTCGTGTTTCTGTTTCTTCTTCTCCGCATGTATTATGGCAGATTTTGTGTCCGTGAAGACATTCACATTTTTGACAAGGTGCAACCCATGTTGTATTGGTGGTATTAACTCTGCAATCAGGCTCTGGAATGCATTGATACAATGGGCAACATTCACCTGGACGATCATCATGTCCATGTCGGATCATATGAAGGACTTGACTCAATGAACAAATTGGTCGATCACAGCTATTTTTGCACACACATTTTTGTGGTGGGCAACATGCATCACCTGGAGCTGTAGTCGTTGTGTATTCAGTCTCGTTTGTTTGTTCATCTTCAACGATTTCACGCCTCCATTTGTGGTGGTTCTGGTTGAAGTTGTGAAAATGATCATTGTCTGGGATGAAGCTTTTGTAGTCACCTGGTACAATCTTGATGGATTCTCGACGTTTATACTGAAGACTTCGTCGAACTAACGTCCGATTCTCCTGATTACTTTCTTTTTCACTTGGCTCTACGTAAAAGTGATCAGGAGTTACATGTCTTCTATTTTGATGCTCGATTTTCAAGACATTGTCATCGTCAAGGTCCTCATCGTCCATGATGGCATCTGTCATTTCATCGTCAAGAGTAAGGGGTGGCTCGTTGATATCGTAATCTGGATTTCCGAGATCATTGAAACCAGGCTGTAAATGTGCATCAACTGCTATACTATCTTCAGGGCATTCTATTGGCTGGCATTCTACGGTCCTACAATCTATTGATTGATCTGAAAAGAGAAAAGAAAAAACATTAGAAAATCGGAAAAGATATTGTAATAAACTATATATTTAAGTATCGTAAAATGAAGATATTTATTATGAAAATTAATCAAAGCCCAAATTATAAAATAGATACAAAAAGAAGGGAAAGTTTGAACAGATTCACTAAACTAGCCCGAGGACTTGGAGATAGATAAGAGCGCGTGGCCCGAGACAAAAACTTATCTTGAACAATGAAACAATTTAGGTAGACAAAAGGGTTTTGTACCAATACTATAGTATGCAGATACCAATCATGAAAAACCCCAAAGACGTGAATACCAATTATTCAGTTTAAAATGAACCATTATTATTCCATTTGAAGCGGCCGCTATTTTGTTGCATTGTTATCATAGTTTTAGGCTGAACTGAATCTTAAATTCTTTTTTGTTCAATACCAAAATTGTCAAACATATAAACAAAAAAAAACAAATGATTGAAAAATAATTTAATTATTCTAGTTTCCAAAATTCCATACCTTAAATTCTATACTTGTAATACATTGTAACTTAATTGTATTTAGTAGATTACAGACCTTGTCCCCTTACGGGTGCTATTGCTGTTTCAGGTAATGCAATTTTATAATTCGTATACATTGTAACCCAATGCCATACATTTTTGCAACATATGCATCTAATTTCGAATTTCTATGCGCTTCGCGAGTTCTTTAGTCAAAACAAAATATCATTTTCTTTTCTAAAGACTGGAGAATTCGCGATGCGCATGTATACGTTTTCGCATAGTCAGCGGAAAAATGTTCCCACGAACAATATTAGCATGTTCTCACCGCCTACGATCGAAATGGATTAAATGTATGCATGCATGTGCAGCGTCAGCGATATGCTCGCTCATGATGAATGGCTGGATTGTGGGAGCTAGTGAATAGCGCTGCCCAGTCATTTGAACCAAATTAGTATTTAAGTTAACTGTTATCTAATAAAATATGTCATTTTTTTATCATACTTGAAAGGTGTATTTTCATTCTTACGAGTATCATAGAGAACTTGACCATTTATTTTTGGCAACATCGGTATTGTATCGACGTTTAATCGACACACCGACAGATTTTGTACCTCGCGGCCAATTTTGTCGTTCTATAAACATTTTGGTGACCCTGACGTGATCTTTCACGCAATCAAGTTGAAGAAAATATTCTTCCCCAATCAGTATTTTAAGAGGATTCCTTCGGTATACCATCCCTTTGAATTTTTTTAATTCTTCCAGCGTGGTGCTGACTAGCTTCTCTGGGGTCAATCCACCTTGTAATTAAAATGGAAGACTTAGTCAGGGAGCAAGATGAAACTGGCTTCGAGATCGAGCGGTTGATTACCAATTACCGCAAGGATGGGCCTACACGAAGAACAGTGGGGTACCCGAACAGGAGACTTGCCAAATTAAATGAACTTTGGAACAAAGACAAGGCTGAGCCAGGACAACATTCCCAGACACACATCAAGCCAATTTAACGGATATAGCAGAACGGCTTATCAAACAAATACCGGTTTCGGAGCAAAACTATAAGGACGCGTGGACTGTTCTCCGAAGCCGATATGATACCAAAAGGCATATGGTAGCTACTTTCCTTGAAAAGTTATTATCACATCCAGCTATCCTGGCCGACTCAGCCGTATCAATCAAACAGTACCATGATATCACTAAAGAATGCATGTTGGGCCTGAGAAACATTAAAGTTGACACGACGGATTGGGACCCGATTTCGATTCATCTTTTGTTGAAAAAGCTAGACAAGACGTCACACAACTTGTACAAACAATCCCTAAAGTCTCCACGGGAGCTGCAATTGCTGCAGTCATTTCTGACATTTTCAGAAGTAATATTACAGGGCTTGGAGGCCTTGGGCAACGAATAGCGTCCCAGCATTAAAAATCAACCAAAGAAATTATCGGCATTAGTGTCAACAAATCAAACGTCTTTCAATGGCTGTAAAGATTGCAATGGCAACCACAAAATATATTCCTGTGAGGAGTTCAAAAAGTTAATAATACCAGACCGTATGAAAAGGGTAAACAAGCTTAAACTCTGCATGAACTGTTTACGTGCTGCGCATAGAAGTACTGAGTGCAGTTCTCGTGCCTGTTTGAAAAGGAACAAATAGCACAACACCTTGCTACACAAACCAGAGAGTACAACCAGAACACCCAGTACTTACGCTGTAGGTGGACAACCTCAACAAGCAGACCGGAATCTTCAACCAGCTGCTGAGTTTAAGTCGAAAGAAAAGATATCTCTTGCAACTGAAGACACAAAAGCTGAAGTATTACTCAGCACCGTGATGATCCAGACAACAGACAGCAAATGCAAAACTATAGAGCTCCGGGCAATCCTAGACAGTAGCTCACACGTAAACTTGATCACCGAAGCTGCCTTAAAGAAACTTAACCGCCAGGCTCAATCAGCTACCATTGCGATCAGTAGCGTTGGAGGAGTTATTCAAAAGGACACTAAACAAATAAAGTTGCCAATAGACTCCAAGCAGACGAACTACAAGAAACATATGGATGCTTACGTAGTAAAGCGAATAACGACACATCAGCCATCCGAAACTTTTAACATTAAAACCTGGCCGATCCCGAGGAATATCACCTTGGTCGATCCAAACATCAACCAAGTGGGACCAGTGGAGATGCTTATCGGTGTAGAGTGGTATTAACAGTTATTGTCAATTGGTCAAATTAAAATGGGTGAGTTCCTACCTACACTACAAAATACCCCCTTTGGTTGGATTATTGGTGGAACATTTAACACACCCAAGGTCTCTACAGCTGGCCGTGAACTAGCTACATGTGGAATGTACCGTACTGAAGGTGAAAGGCTAGATTCAAAACTGAAATTTGGAATTAGACTGACTATTTTTCAATATTTTTTTTTTTGTCTATATGTTTGGCAATTTTGGTTTTGAACAATTTTATATTTATCTTATTTTGAAAAATTCCGATGATAACAGTAGGATCTGGTTCATTGAAAAGGGCATACGATAGTGAAACCAAATATTGTTATTGTAATTGCAGAAAATCGAAATCGCTATAACTTCCATAAATATTGTATAATTTGAGTTTCTTTAAACTTACAGGTTAAAAGGATTTTACGTTCAATCATCTTAAGTTTAAAAGTTTTATTGTAAAAAATATGAAGTTGACAAGCGCTAATATTTAAAAAATTACGCAAATTTTCACTTCAAGGATATTTGTTGCTATTGTTATCATAGAGAAGTACTGTCACACCCCCAAAGGGTTGGGTGCTCCGGATGAGCTTGCGGACTCGGGTAAGCTCTACCTAACAGCAATGCGTCTCAGCCAGATCTTAGGGGAACAGGAGTACTAAAGATTGCAGCCAGAGCTGGGCTTGTTGTGGTGAACATCAGCAATACCTGAACAGTGCCCCGCTGGGGCTGCGTTGGTACCATACTAGATGTGATATTTGCTCGGTCGTCTGTAATACCAAAGGTACAGAACTGGAGAGATTAACTACGGTGCTTCTCAACATGCATATGACCGGCTTTCTAGCCTTAAATGAGCTCAACTATGCGTTTCATCACATTTGTCAGCAGATCTTCTATGCTTCTCACAGAATCCGGAATGGTAAGCCTCCAGTGTCCCAGTGGTCATCTTAAATTTCTGAACAGTAAAGTGAATGTCACAAGCTCTGATGAGACATTCAGCGGCCACGGCCAGAAAGTGTCTTTGCAAACTAATCAACAACAGCAAGCCCAGCCACTGGCAATCTTTCGTGAACGACGTGAACAGGAATCTGAGGTGCCTAGACTACAAGCTACTCATGCTGAAGCTCAGCGTCTAAAGTTGGACGAGATTGAGTGGGTTCCTATCAGATTTGAGATCGCATTTTAATCATATTTGCCTTAACTTGGTGCTCAGTTCGTTCAATGCTTGCCTGCATGAAGAGATATTTTCAGATTCATGCTGATTAGCAAAGAAAAGAGAAATTTTGAGTTACTATCTGGATACCGCCCCTTATATACGAGTATGCTAGACACTGCCAGCAAAGTATTCGAGAAACCAATCAGGCGGAGAATCCTTGACGCGATCCATGTTGCTGCCCACCTATCTTCTAGGCAGTGTCGCTTTAGAGCAGGTCGCTTCACCATTGATATAATCAGGAATGTGATCAGCGTGGTCCAGCTTGCGGGAGCACACAGAAGTTTCTTTCAAAGAACTGCCACGCTAGTTGCTTTTAATGTCCGATATCCTGAAATCGCTAGAATATCTGATGCAAATTATGAGGGATTATTTCAAGGACTATAGCTTTACGAAATGTAGGAAGGTCGTTGGAGAACGGAAGCTACATTGGGTGTCACTCAGAGTTTTTTGTGGTTGGGAGGTGAATGTCATTCACGCAATGAGTGTGGGGCTTTATGCTCGCGAGCGACTTAGGATCAGATCACTCAGGGTTTAATCCTTGGCCATGCCTTGTGGAGCATCTCATACGATAGGCTACTGAGGCTTGAGCTACCGGATGAGTCAATTTTGCAGCATTAATCACTGAACACACAGTCAAAAATGCGTAACATAGACCAGGTATGCTTATGCATTGAGTGAAGGACTAGATGACTGCTCGTGGCGTCAATCTACCACTAGAGGAAACCCAAGTGGTTTACCTGACAAAGAAGGGGATTTCCAGAGTACCGTCTATCAACATCCAACAAATGTTGGTCGAGCCAAAACCAGCAATGATGTACTTTGACGTATTGATAAGTTCAAAGATTAGTTTTTCCAAGTAAATCAGAACAACAACCGATAAGGCTGCAGAAAGTGTTTCGAAACATAGTCAACTCATGGCCAACAAAGGGGGACCTACCTCATGAAGATGACAACTCCTGATTCGAGCCGCGCAGTTTGTGTTCCTTTAGGGATCAGAGCTATGGCATGAAATTTCCAGTGAAAAACAGCACTGAAAGCGGTTGGCATATGTCCAAATGCAAGCAACGCTACTAATCGCACGCGCATATTGGGCTTTTTCCTTGTGGATGGTGTTGGTAGTTACACGGCTGATACACATCGATCTCCCTTCTAGAGAGTACAGAAATGTCTTCTTGCAGAGAAGCGCAGGTGGCAGGAAGACGGGCGCTAATGAGGAGAGACAACTCTTTCTCTCTCTCTCTCCCTCTCTCTCTCTCTCAGATTGGCAACAGTCTTCAGAGAGTTACACAAAAAAAATGGTTTGCGTGCGTAATACCTGACTTGAGGCTGTGGCTGAATTAAAGTACGGTGACGGTGATTTTCGCTAGAACTTCTCCTAAGTGGGCATGGGTGTTTTCGGTCTTACCTGCACAAGATTTGTAGGTGATGATTTCCTGAACCCCTGTCTTGCGTAAGAAAGGTATATGCCAGCTGCCACATTTTATTACCTGCTGGATATGGGGAGAGCAGCATGTAATCTCTTGAATGAAATAGTAGAGGTTTTCCCTTAGACTGTTAAATGAAACTGTCAGCATATTATGCTCGAGCTATCTTAGAGGACATATTTGAGCAGCCAGATGCGTCTCTATTCTAGTAATCCCTTCCCTTTCTTTTCAATATATCGGTGATTACTCAATCCTGAAGACACTGCTAGGCGTAAAAAAACGAGATCTAGCCAGGAATATCGATCCTAGGCTAGGTTCTCAAGTTGACATGGGAGGTATTTAATGGGTAGTCTAAACGACTTGTGCATTTGGAAGCCCCGCAATCAGGGCGTAAGCCACCTCAAATAAAAACTGTCAATATACGAAGGAGTCTTGGATGTTCACTTAGATAGGTTCTCTCACCTTTATTGTGAACATTTGTGGTAAATGATACTTTGGTGAGACGACTGAGGCTGAGTAATATCTAACGTATACCAGGTGGGCCATGTAGTAGTTCCTTTTTGAATCACATGTTATTTTAACATTGACAGCTGTTTCTCGCTCAAAGGTATGTGAGTGATTCAGTATTAACATTCCGTGGAACAAAATAAATCGATTTACGCTTGAACAACGTTAACAAATATTGAAATCTTATTTCATAAGTGCATGCTGTGTTGCGTTTTTTGAAATGAATTTTTGGCCAAAATGAGGCATCCACAATACTCACGGTTCCCGTACTCGTACGGTGTGCAACACTGTTGCTTTTTATAACAAGTCATAAATCGAATCAGTTTCAAGCAAAACTGACGATAGATACAAGCCATATGGCAGCAGCGCTTACTACCACACACATGACCATTAGTAGGCCGACTTTGCTGGCTAACTTACATGGCGTTATATGAAGAATTGTGGAGGTGCCAACAAAAATTCGAGGTTTTGTACGGTTTAGACACGGATTTCTACAGTGAAATCCAGATGATCCATGGAGAACACAATAGCGCTCCTAGTGAAGTGAAAATTATTTCAGTTCTTATACCCGTTTAGTTTTTATCGCCTTCCAAAGTGAATTTATAGGAGTTTGTTTACATCTCAACGCTGAGCTATCAGTCGAAGGTGCAAAACGTGTGCTTCATTTGCTCGTCTTGGAAAGTTTAGGAGCACAATGGGCTATACAAGGTGAATTTATAGCATGCACGGAATGCGTTCGGCACGTTTTTTATTCGGAAAATAGTATATATGACGAAATATAAGCATTTGCTAATGCCGCAGTTGGGTGACAGCTACCGGAAGCTTGTCCATAGTAGGCCGACTAATACATATGCAAATTGCTACCATATGGTTTGTATCTATCGTCAGTTTTGGTTTCAAGTCATATGCTAAAATGGAACGAAGATTGAATTCAAGAATGAAATAAAGTATCCAAGAAAACGTATAGTTTAAAAAATGAAGCTGCCTGCACATTATGTTCAGACTGTTTCGGAAGACAAATAGGCATGTTCATGTATCCGGAGGCATCTTTTTTCTAGCAATTCCTTCCTTACCCTTTTTCTTGGAAAGGAGATTTCTGAAACCTTCAGCCACCTCAAGGCATAGGAAAATGACACTTAGCCTAGAATAGCGATTCTAGGCTAGGTCCTCAGGTTAATAAGGGCACAAGTCCTCCCGGCCTTAAATAAAAAAAGATTGCCAATACAAGAACAAGTCTTGGTGTCCACTTAGTTGGGTTCCCTCATTTTGATTGTGAACAATTATTGCGAATGAAATCTTGGTGAGACACCTAAAGAAATATAGTATGTCACGTAAAGTATATACGGACGAAAATAAGACTTTGACTAGAGTAAAATACGAAGAAATAATGTGTGATATGATGCAGATAGCACTTCGGACTGTCAGCAACTGCTGCCAAGAAAAAGGATCGGGCTTGATCCTAATAAAATAAAGTATTTCTTTTTGTAGTAAATGGAAAATTGAATCAGTTTCAAGTTATATGCTGAAATGGAGCGAAGAATCACTTCAAGAAAGAAATTAAGTATCCAGAAATACTAGTACGTATGTACAGTAAGCTCACTTGGAACAGGCATATGCAGAAAAACCCTGAAAACCTTAAGCGTAGCTTGACCACGACGGGCATTTGGCTATCCCTCGACTTGAAACCGACACCAGTAAACAAACTTCTAGAGAAAAAATATCTTCCCGCCCACGAGCAGAAAGTTCACAGCATCTAGAACTGAAACACAAGAAGGAAAGGAAACAACCGGAAAATCCAACTCTATTTGACTTTACCTCCAAATATTAATTACACAATAAAATATGCAATCGAATATTAAAAAAAGAAAACGGCTGACCAGCACTTATAGCGATGATTCTGCTGCCGCTGATGTGGGGATCCCCAAATAATTTGATTTCGCTTATTTCGCTGCCAATTGATTGAAGCCGTTTTCCGTTCTGCTCTCGACCGCGGCCAATTTAGCTGCCAACACTTCTTCCAATCTCGATCCTCCGTTGGGTACGTGCATCCACTAACTTTGTTTCCCAACCGGCGCTCTTCACCGGATGATTTTCACTGATTAAAAGAAAAGCGGGACATCCTGGAGTCCCCTTCTATTAGTTTTCTAACCAACGGCTCATTCTTGTAGGTCGGAGACCTTATGAATTCCACTACGTGTTGTCGGCTGTGAAGTTTTCCCTCACGAGAGTCGGTGTTTTTGGGTATTCACGAGAATCTCACTCCTACTAAACTAGTTTAGGGACATGTGAGTGAGACAATTCACTGACAGTTTAGATTTGTTTTGCTCGTGGCTCTAAACATTTTCGGCATGGCGTTGTGTGATTTGTTTTGTTCAGGATGGCTTTTTTCCGTAGTGCCGTTGATTCTATGTCATTTTAGTTATCCTTTAATTCAAAGATTCCTATATTGTTTGTTCCTGTTGCACCGTTTCCTGCTGATCTCGTTCCCATTGTCCAAAACTGTGTGTAGCCCGGCAAGAACATACACGCGGCTAAGGTAAGTGTACGCAGGTTTGGGTGCATTTGATCCATGATCCACCCGGTGGACCTTTACCCGAGACAATGTGATCGTTCTGTGTATTTGGATTTATTTTTTCCTCCAACATTGACGGCAATTCCACCCCTAAATCGGCGCAGGGGTGTTCCAAGCTATCTAGTAAAAATGAAACAGGATTTGTACTACGTCCTCTCGAGTCTTTAGCCCATGCCTCTAAGTCTTGTACAACTAAGCTCTTACTACTATCTGCATAATTTAAACGTGCTCGTAACAATTGTCAGGATGTTTTGAAATTTTTCTGGCTTCCAATATGGCCAATTACCCGCCAGCATATAAGATGGTGCCAAACCACTTGGTTCATTGCCTCATGATACTCTGGATGGACATTTTCCGGTAGCATTTTATTCAATCCAGCAGTTCGACTTTGAAACACATGGATCATCGGAATGTTCGATGATCGACAAATGTTTACAGCATCAGCTGCACTCAAGCAAGCTCCCACAACTAGGAAAGGGTTCAGTTGAGTTTGTTCCCCCTCACTGAACACTTCCAAAATCGATTCTTACCGCGGGAGCTCATGTTTTACCCATGAAACGTTATAGTCTTTGTTGCGCAACTCCAATCGGTTGGGTAAGTTTGACGAGCCATAACAACGTTTTTCTTAATGAAGCAGAATGCCTTTGATGTCGATTTATTGATGCCATAAACGATCCATTTTGCTGATTTGTACTTTCCAACTGGATAATTCTCAGGAATAGGCGCGATCATTGTCACCAGTGTGTCATTCAGAAAATGCTTTTCCAATTTCACTTTCTTCACATAGTCCTCAAAGTATTTGGCCACTCTTGATACAAGAGCTTGAGTTTGTACTTCTGTTGAAGCTTGTCGCTTCAAGGATAAATCACGTCACGGTGGGAGCCGTTTGATCGGACTCGCCGCCTTAAGTAACGAATTATTTGTCAAGTTCACCTTTGTCGTATTCATCATAATATCTACAATTTCAATCGAATTAATATCGTTGTCTTCGCGTAAACCGATATAAATAAAGTGGGATTGTGTGCCGATTTTTTTGTACATTTACAATATAAGGCACCGATTTCAGATTTATTATTATTACTCATTAAATTTAATTTATTCGAGTCGGTTTGTTCATTAGAAAATTTTGGTGTATGTTACTTCACGCTTTCTGCTTGTGAGGTTTGCGTTTATTCGCGGCTGATTGAGTAAAGTCGGGCCAAGATCCCGTCGTGTTTCTCACGAATTTAATATACTTGGTATTACCCTGTAAGAGTAGTTTATAAGTTTACACGGTGTCGTACCTAGCTCTAACGAATTGTAACAAATTATATTTGTAGGTATACTAGAATACAATCAAATGCTTTTTGAAGCAGCTTTATATTTTTATATATATTTTATTCATGAAACCTGAACTTTGTAGAGAAAAAGATGTTTTATTTATAAAAATTTTGAGTTCAGCTCAATCAGACTCAGAAACTCAAAAACATCGTTGATTATCAAATCACTAGATAAATGCGTGACCAAAACAAGACCCAAACAAGGTAGAAATACGATGGGAACGGATGTTTTCAATGCCAAAAAGGGCATGAGTTGCGCCTAAATCGGGCCCAACAAGACCAATATTTCACAGAATCAGTCTAAACAGGGCCTTTTATGGCCTACACAAGTTCGAACTGATTATAAAATTTGCCTAGACTGGGTCTAACAATGGCCAAAACAGAACCCAGACAGCATTTAAGCAGTGCCCAAATGGAGCCTTAAAAAAGGTCCAGGTAATAATTATATCATACATAACTTTCTTGATAAGAGATTGTTATATTTGAGGTATTCGCCAAATTACTTTTTTGTAGAATATAAATCAAAGATAATATCTTTAACACAATAGTGTTGTAGTACAGGGTTACAGGAAGTCGTCTTAAATCGAAAAATTAGTAGATCTTAATGAATGAAAATTGCTTAATTTATAAAATATGTACCTACTCATTTAGCCAACTTCAGTTAAATCAAGATGCACATTTTGACTATAATTTTGTCGAACTGTTATACGTCTTTCGAGATGAGGTCAAACTAGACTTTTCGCAACATTTTTCATAAAAATCATCCTCACTTCTGATTTGCAATTGGATATTCGTACACATGGTGGATACAATGATTAGGGTCTTGTCTTGTCTTGTTTTTTGTGACTGGACGGTTCTTATCGAGAAATTCAGGAGGGATTTCTCGTTTGTTTTTTTAACATTACGAAAATCGGTAAGGCCAACTTTTCTGAGTTCATAGCAAAGCTCAATAGACGAGAAACGGTTATCCATGGTTATGTTACGATTGGTGTTCTGGATCGGTTTAGGTAAACGTAAAACACATTGCGTCGGTAAAAGTAATTTCTTCTCAATCCGGAAAGACCCAAGCCATCACTATTCTTTTCAGTATGTACATAAATAAGCATGATATATATATGTATATATATATATATATATATATATATATATATATATATATATATATATATATATATATACCTTGTTCTTATATCCGTCAAACACTTTGTCTTTAACCCGTATTTGTACGTTTTGTTTGGCATATACTTTTTCCGTCCACAACTTCCTTGGATTTCCTGTTCTGGAAATGTTTAGACCAACTGTATCGGCTACAAATAGAGCTTTCACATCTTCATTATTCGATTTGAAAACCGCACTATATACCAAAAAAGTACTGAACTCACTCTCATTAGTCTTATAGTCCTTGTGGTGTAGTGGTTAGAGCACTCACCCCATATGCCAAAGGTTCCTGGTTCGAGTCTCGTTGGCGACAACGAGATTTGTTTTGAGTGTTTCTTCGGACGAACTTTATAGTCAGTACATATCACAGCTGGGTGGACGAAAGATGGCCAATGTATGGTACTGACGATATCAACTTCCCGAACTATTTCTAAGTAAAGGCCCAAAAGGGGCTGTAGTGCTAAAGTAAAAAAAGCAATCTCATCTAGTTCTTTCAATTCAGGTTTGCTCTTCTTTTTATATTTCAGTCTCGATTATTTCAATTTACTCTTCACGTTTTGAGTAATAAACAAACTAAATAAACTTACATTTTTCATTAGTACCACATTGTTATTAGCGAGAGTACGGCGATTTTTTCCATAAAAATATCTTCTCGTAGACTATGTGGATGTTGAAGACTTTTAAGGTCTGATGGTAGAATTACTTTTTCTAACTTCCCTTCACTTGGATGAGTTTTATGATAGTCATCATCCAATGAAGAATTTTATATAGAATTTTTTTGTACAGTGTCATCTTCATCAGCTGATGAATCATTGGACTCAGAAGAATTGATATTCTCCAAGATAAAACTTCTAAATTTTTTACGGTTCATGTTACATGAACTTTTTTTTTAAGTCGAGCATCCCGCAGTTGAAGTGCATTAATTGGAAACCATTTTGTCGGTTAAACAAAAATAAAACCAAAATGCAAAAACTACACTAATTCTGGCGCTACGTCTCACAGACGTATGGATGTTAATATTTAACTGTTAGAGACACTTTGCACATGCACTCACTCTCACTGCTCGCGTATCGCCGGACCCTAAGAAGGTATAGGAAAGGGCAAATCAGTGTGTGTCCAACATGTTTTAAGTGTGTCTGTACGTTCCTGAGACGTACTTTAGTGGTTAACGGATGAAAGAAATTCTATTAATTAAGCCTCACATCTAAATTGACATTAAACTAGCTCAAGGTAGTAAGATAACAATGAATGTGAGACCTGCATCCTTAGTCCAAAGTTGCATAAAACTCCCTGAGTCAGATGAATTTTTGATTTTAATGTACATACGTTTTTTGATTAAATTCTTTACAACCACGTGAGTCGCAAAACAGGTCCTTAACACTCTCCCAACACCCATCTACCGAAGAAAACTCATTAAGAACATCACTTGACATTTTCCTTATCCAACGCTATCCTTAATCTTAATCAAAGACGAAACATTCTCAATAATGTTTAAGCTTTCGAACATCCACCAAAAGCAAATTACCCAGCACCATAGGAAACTTGTAAATTTCCGGGAGCGAGGAAGCATGGCATGGGTGTGCATATGTACACGTTGAAGACGATGAACCAAGACAAGTCCTTCTTCTCCACCATAGCGTTAAGAACCTGCTGTAGAATGGCAATATGTAAAAGCGTTATTGCCGACACGCGGCGTGTACCTGTCGAATGAACTTTTCGGCCTCTTTCATTCACCTCGAAGAGTGGTAAACGATATCCAATAAATTTCCACATCAATCACGACCAATGAAGACTTGGTTCTATGTGTGGTTTACACATACATCCATGCTCCAACGCTCGGAGCGTACATGTCTAGCTTGTAAGAATCTCCCACAGTCGGGAGTCCCCGTTCAACTCCACTTTATTCCTTTATATCCTGGCGGCGATGCCCACTTTACCTGGCAAAATGGAATGAAAGTTAATCACATGTGCCCGGAGAAGTGTAAAATTACCAATCATGGCGAGCCCATATGACGGTGCTTTGGTGTGGCTCGCATCTAGCTCATATTGTCGGTACGTGATCGCCCGAGCCAAAATGAAAATAGAAGCATAGGAGCGTGATAGCGTTCGTGTGTCTATTTGACTTATAACCTAGCTATGAGGCCTTAATATAATCCCATTTAATCTTCATGATCTATCCTGACACTGTTCGTTAAGTGTTAGTGTTTTTCAACTAACGATTTTCATACACTGCCGGTTGGGCCGGTGATTTCAATCTGAAGGCGCGCTTTAAATGCATGAATTTCATCCTACTTTGCCGCGTCCTTGACTTGCTCCCTCTTACTATCGTTTTCACTTAATACGAACAAACCCCTAGCATGCCACAAGGCATGCGGGGCTGTAAGAAGTTCCCTTCTCACTGAAAAATAATCATGGTCGTGTATGAATCCTGCACAGCCTGTACCTCTAAGGCTGTTGCCGCTCTAATATAATCCTTGGGGAGATTAACGGTGAAGTAGGTCATAAATAGTCAATTAGGGCTGAGCGAGGGAGGAAGAGTGAATTTGGAAAATCATCTTCAATAATTCAGATTAGATACTTGTAGCAGCACTTGGAAGATGCGACTACTTCGTTCGGAATCATTTGTGCGGCTTCGCGATTTCTCATTGTACAATTGTGGACTGAGAACATTTTGTTGGAAAGTTTGCTGAGTGGGATGAACGTAGAATGAAGTCGAATCACTATAATTCAAAGAAAAGTAATTTTTCATTGCCTCGAGAAACATGGCTTCCAATCGAGCACGGTTAAGGTGAAAGTGAGCAGGAATGAAATTGATTTTAAAGATATCTCCGAGAAGAATTTTTTGAAATAAATTCTCTCGATATATCCGCGTGAGCGAATTTCTTCTTTTTTGAGAATGTTTATGGGTTTTCATGTCCTCATGTTTACTTTGCCATTTGTATCAAGCTCCAGGTAGGTGGTATGAATACAGCGGCTAAAATCATTTCTAACGCAATGCACCTAAAATAAACTAATTAGCAATTACGAAATTATTTTCTCTTCCTCACGAACGGTCAAAGGACATTGATGGTAAACGACTCAAGGCAATATTTGGAACAGCATCTCAAGGAAGTGGAGTCATTTTCTCAATGACACAGGTTGTATTTAGGGTCGGAGTAAATTACGTAAGCAAACTCGTGCTGGATCTGCCTTAAGGCATTGATTGGTTGCCTGGACATTTTCTAATTTGATTCCTGACATCGCTTGAAATTGTTTTAGGGGAAATTTCTAATTTTCCCTAGATTGTCCTTTGTCTGCCAAGATTTTGGTGAAGTGAGGCAAGAAAAAGATTCAATTAAAGTAGTTTGTGGTTGTTTGGTCTAAGGATTATTTAATTTTAAATATGGCATCGAAAAATTGTTTAAATTATCGTTTCAATAATATTTTTAATTAAAATATCAATACTATTCAATACAATTGTATTAAATTGAAAAATGCCTAGATTTTCTATAAGTTCTTTTCAGGTAGTTAAATTTTAAGAATTTACAGTGCCGCGGCATGAGTACCACCGTATTCGGCGAAATGAAGGTATATACAATGGAAACAAGGATAGGATTGTCCTATAACTTGTGATTTTATGGTTTTGTTGTGTTTCAATCGTAAATTGCTGGGAGCGATTTCTTCTTAAAAACATACTAAGAGACCCGAAATGTGAAAGCTCAACGAACTGACAACCTATGAGATTGAAATATGCACACATAAATATATCCTAAGAAAATAATGTTTTTAGAAGCTCACTGTTAGAAAGCAATTTGTCTTTCTATTTTGAAGGAAGGATATGCTGACTTTAAATCGATTATGCTAGAAATTTTCTACCATCATAGATACCGTGATTAAAGTCCAGGAAGCTGCGTCAAATATTTTAAGGTCTTAACCGCCCTCGAAATTGTGAAGTAAGACAGAGCAACTGACGATTAAAGGGGAAAAATTTTACTCCATTGGTGACTCATTTCCGTACCGGTTGTTTTTAGAAATTTTATAAGCGGAGACTAAAGCTGATATCCAGCTTTTCTTAGGCCTCTATATTCTGGGAGAGGACAAGTTAACCACCTTGTAAACATGTGTGAAATTAATGGACCACTTAAAACTTCACACTAATTTCTTTCTTTTTCTGTAGTAAGTTTGGTTTCTTGCTACATTTATTCTTTTGATTTTCACGCAGTCTTACAAAGGACTCAGATTCACAGGTTTTTACCCCTCATCCTCTAGAATTTTCATTTAATACCAACATTTTTCAACTTTACTCCTACCATTTGAATAGTATTTTAAATTAAATATTGATTTGCAATAATACAGGGTTTTCCAATAAGAAGTGTTATTTTGATATTAAAATAAAAATGCCATTTTTCAATACAAATGATCAGATCCTTATTTCATTATAAAGAAGAAGGTATGCCGTTAATAGTGAAAAATAACATCAGACAAATGACCACCACGACCACGCTTACAGGATCATATCCTTTTCATTAAATTTTCCATAACTAAATCGCAAAGTGGCTGCCCTATGTCCTTGATAGCCTCACGAATTCCATCTTTGAAGTCTTGAATCGACACTGGGCTGTTGACGTAGACCTTCTTTTTCACGTGGCCCCAAGGGAAGAAGTCGCAAGGTGTTAACTCACAAGATCTCGGTGGCCAATTGTGATCACCTCTTCGACAGATAACACGGTCCGGAAACTTTTCCCGTAAAAGATCAATGGTTTCATTGCTTGTGTGGCACGTAGAGCCGTCTTGTTGAAAGTAAACGTTGTCCAGATCAATACCATCCAATTTCGGCCATTAAAAATCATTAATCATCTCTCGATAGCGCAATCCATTCACCGTAAATGTTGCTCAAGCCTCATTTTTGAAAAAGTAAGGTCCAATGATTCCGCCGGACCATAAACCGCACCAAACAGTCACTCGTTGAAGATAGAGAGGCTTTTCAACAATAACTCTTGGGCTTTCCGGGCCCCAGATGCGACAATTTTGCTTGATGACGAAGCCACTGAGGTGAAAATGGGCCTTATCACTCAAGATCATTTTCATGCATTTCAAGGACCCAATCAGCAAAGACACGACGTTGTTGATGATCGACCGACTTGAGTTTTTGTCTTAACTGAACTTTGTAAGCCTTAAGATCCAAATCTGTATGCAAAATACGGTGTGATGACGTTTGTGGAATGCCTAATTCCAAAGAACGACGAGGATTGGGTTTTCTTCAACACTTTCGGCTACAATGGCAATATTCTCGGCTTTTCTTGAATGACAAGCAGGGGTTTTATTCTTTAAACCACTGAGTCGTCGCGACAACTCGAATTTTTCCACCAATTTCTGTATTGCGATCCGATAAGGTGCCTCACGGCGACCCAAAAATGTTCGAGTTGTAAGAACCGTCTCTGCCGAATTTTCACCATTTATATAGTGAATTTTAACAATTCCAATGCGTTGTTGAAGTAGTTTCTACTCGTCAAATGTCCAAAAATGACAGCTTGAAAAGTGACATCTACCGGAATAGCGGGATATTCAAAATTACACCCCTTATTGGAAAACCTTTTATATAAGTTAGGACTAAGCTCTTTGCAGAAAACGTTGATGAAACGCATGCCCGATAAACGGCATTTACGTTCAGATGCGGGACCGACGGCGTTCTGCGTGATTTGCCAGCAGGCTAGAAATGATGGCACCGCGGTGCAAACGCTACGGTGCAGCCATCAGCTCGGCGAGACCTGCGTGACCCGACACCTCATTGTCAATCGGGCGGTTCTATTTTGTCGTCAACCAGCAACGTCTTCAGTTCCACCGTCGAGTTACACTGAAACACCAGCTGCACAAGGGGCGGTGCCGAAGCATAAGGATCGCCGAGAACGAGGTTCGCCAATACCGGAAGATCTTGACACGATGGTGAAAGCCGATGCAGTTCCGCCTGCTTAAGGGCAGAGCCGTACTGTACCTGTGGCGGCGACAGTCCTACAGGACCTGATGGCCCTGATGCAGGGTTTGACCACCGGAATAGCCGCTGTAGAGAGCAAAAAAAAAAACAAGTACTCCTCTATATTTTGGGACAGGACAAGTTAGCTGCCCTTTAAACATGTGTGAAATAAATGGAGCACTTAAAACTTTACAATAGTTTTTTTCATTTTCTGTAGGAAGCTTGATTTCTTGCTACATTTATTCTTTTAATTTTCATGCAGTCTTACAAAGGACTCTGATTCAAAAGTTTTAACCCCTCATCATCCAGAATTTTCATTCAACGTCAACGTTTTTCAAATTTATTCCTACCATTTGAATAGTAATTTCAAATAAATATTGACCTTCAATGATACAAAGGTGACTCATTTTCACATAATTTTTAGCTCAGCACCATAGCCTATATGTGCAGCCGCGGTCATTTTCATGTATCCTGGGACTGAGTCGGTCAGCAGAAATGCATGAAGCACTAAAAATTTGGTACAAATGCCTTCTTTTTCTGAAGACGGTTAACAATTTTGGTTGTGTAGTTTTTGTGCAGTTTTACAAACGACAAGCATCCTTATATCTTTTCACTGCAAAGTCTTCTTTTAATGGCAACATTTTTCAATTTTTTTTTTGTTTATATGTTTTTTTTTTTCAGATCAATTTTTCGTAATAAATTCCAATTACAAAATAGATAGACAGTTATCTCAAAAGATAGCTACACCTTAAGGCAAAGTAAACATAATTACAAAAGATGTGAACAAAAGATAATTAGACAAATTTAGATGAGGTAACGTAATAAAATTAAAAATTGAGAATCCTACGCAGCTTGGACTTGAACACTGCGAGCGACTCCAAAGAAGGACCAAGCTGAAGGGATTCATGGTCACGGACCACCATTGGGGAATGAAAATAAATATCTGTCCGCGCGAAAGGAATCGAGTGAAATTGAGTAGATCTAGTTCTAGATGGAGGGTGTATGCAAGTCGCGTTTTGAATGTCAGATGATAAAAAGCCTCGAGTCAGCTTAAAAAGCAAACATTGGTCAAGGTATTGTCGCCTCATCTCCAAGAAAGGGGTGCCAAGGTAGATAAGACGTTCACTATATGGACGGTAGGATAGTTTGTATGTATAGAAAAGCGAGCGATTAAATTTTCTCGGCATTCGAAAGGTATGTGTGACGTTGCGACCATATTTGACATGCGTATTTAGAATAGAGCGAACGAGTAAGATAGACAGATGGACACATGTTTGAAAAGTGTGGGAACAGCTCGCGATTCGAGCTACTCTAGATGTCATATGGGCGGTGTGGTGATTGAGTTTGAGATGTTGGCAAACGTCACAACAAGATCCTTAAAATGGTCAACTGATAAAAGTACTGAGTCACTAAGTGAATAGTTAACGCTTAAGGTATTTAGTTTATTGGAAAACACATATGAAAACATTTCGGAACGCTGAGAGCAAGAAGATTGATACGACACAATTCGTTCAATACATTAATGTCATTTTGGAGTATCAAGCAGTTATTCATCCAGCGAATGATCCTGAAGATATTAAGATCATCGGCATAGAAGAGACAGTTGAAAGTAAAAACACTAGGAAGGCCATTGGTGAAAAGGTTGAATAGGAGAGGGCTAAGAAAAGATCGCTGAGGCACGCCAGGAGTCTGGGCAAAGGGGGCAGAAAAGCACCCATTTCAAATTACCGAGCAAGAACGGATTTGGACAAAAGAACTGATCCAGGTGAGGAGGTGACCGGATATTCCGTATTGACCAAGTTTGTTTAGTCAGGTTTGGTGGTCAATGCTGTCGAATGCCTTGAGGAAATCGGTATAAATCACGTCAACTTGGCAACTGGAATCTAGAGAAACTGCTATCAAATTGTAAAACTCTAGTATATAGATTAGTAATGGTTGAACGCCTTTTTAAGAACCCATGCTGCTTAACGGAGAGATTGGGAAAACACCAGTCGAAAGACTCAAATTAAAAATCTAGGATGGAGGAAAATTCAGAGAAGAGTGTCACAGAGACTGAATGATTGGGAGAATAGAGGGAGTCACTCGCCGGCCGGGAAACGAGTAAGACGTAGAAAGAGCGATCATTGAGCATTAAGTAAAACTGTGTGAATTTGTTAAATTGTGTGTTTCTTTTAAATTGCTTGAGACCTAGTCCTGATCCCAAGCCATACCTGACAAGAGCATAGTGATTTAATGAAAAAGTTAGGAAAGCCATCAGGTCCCATAGATCCGCTTGCATCTATTGAGGCAATGATATCTCCATTTCTACAGAATCGCTGGGGATAAAGTCGAAATCGAAGTGAGCTCAACTACAGGAATTTATGGAACAAGGCGAGAAGGATCTGAAATTGAATGAAAAACACCGTTAATTGTGTTTCTAGCGAAGGATGATGAATATCCGGTATAACATACAGCAACACCGCCAGAGAAATTGGACTGACGGAAGATGGATTATTTGATAAAATGAGATCGAAGATTTTTTTGTTAGCATTTAATACGGGATTGAGTTGGGTGCGGCAGCAAAGAGACAAGAAAGACGAAAGAGCAATGGAAATTTCATTAAATGTAGTTATAGAAGAAACGATCCAGCTTACCGACGGCATGTTGAAATCACCACAGATAAGGATTTGCATTATATATGAATAATGCAAGTTCACTTTAAAGCCGTTCATGGGAGCGAAGTGGCATATTACAGGGAACGTATTACATATGACGCAAACTCGAAGATTGGTAGAAAAGTTTATTTGGACTGCGGTACTTTTCACAGGCAGAGAAATGTTCAAATCAGAGCGAAGTGAAGCCTAAAAGCTATTGTTGACCACTATTAGCACACCCCTACCATCTGATTTCCCAGATAATAGGCGATCCCTTTCTTGTCTAAAGACTGCACGAAGAGAGAGAATTTCTTCATCCGTAAAGTCATTTGTAAGCCAAGTCTCAGAAAAACAGATTATGTCATCGTTGGCAATGTAAGATTTATTGCGTTCAGCTTGGACCTCAAACCGCGAACATTTTGATAAAAGAAATTGAGAGAAAATAACGAATCAAAGCGATTTAATCTTTCGGTTGAGACTTGCCTGATGAATTTTTTCGCGGAGTCTGTTCAATGCGTTTTACTACAATCCCAGGAGGTCTGAAGGCTAGATTAAGTAAGAACGATAAGTTTGCCGGAACTGTTAATTTAAGAGAGCCAACAATACGATTTGGACGGTCGTCACGCGTTAATTTAATACCGTCCAAAAACCACGGAGGATGATCTAGTGTAGGAGTAATGTATAATTTTAATTCTTCGACAGAAGTGTACGAAGCTCACGGGAGACCAAGAGCGATAATAGTGGAGAGACGATTTTGATTGAGGGTAAAACATCAGCTGAACCGCCCTTATTTTCGTTGGTACAGCTCCTAAGAGGTGGGCTTCCCGTAGAGTGTTGAGAATGGTTGTGATGCGAAAGCTGCAGAAGATTATCCTTCACAAGGTTGTTGGCGCTAGGAGTATTTAACCATCGTTTTGTTGCTGCTGGTATGAATTATACGATTAGCGTCCGATGTAAATTGAGTCTCTCTCTGTATAACAGGTTGGTTCGATTTGCTTTTCGTCGTACACATCGATGCAGAAGGGTTAGCACATGCAGCATTTGGTAAGTTTAAGCGGCTGTTAGACTCCGCAGGATCCATATTATCATATAAGCCAGATATCGGTGAAGGATTCGATAGGCTGCGGTGGAGAGGCACCGTAAGCAGTAATGGTGGCTGTTCTTCAACGTCGTCAGTTGAGAGAAGTTGAGATATTTCTTCCTCCACATTAATAAGCATCTTCTTTAATTTGAGCACAGAGGATGAAAGTGTGTCTACAGTTAATTCAGTCTTATGAAGCCTAGTGCTGTGTGAATACAATTTTCGGATGAATATTCTTTTTTAACGGAGTTCTATGGGAGAAAAGGTTACCAGTTTCGAACGTCTATTTTTTTTATTCATTTTAAGGGATTTTTAAAATTATTTTTAAAATAATTTTAAAAATCCCTACTAAAATTGCGACCTGTCTGTCCGTCCGTTCGTGTGTCACAGCAACTTTTCTCGCAAACTACATACGCTAGAAACATAAAATTTTGTAAGAAGGTGTAAAGAGGGGCCTTCTCGAAAGTTTCACAGCAAAAAAAAATTTATAAGGTGCTTAAGAGGGGTCTCCCCATATATGGAAGTGGCCCTGAACATTTTTTTTTCATCGAATAGCAAAATAACCATAGACGTAAATTTTTAGGAGCACAAGGGCAACAAATAGTCAAAATTTGATCAACTTTGTTAGTCATTATATATTTTACACTTTTGCCTATAAAGTTGAAATGGAATTGTTTTTTGATAGTAGTTGTACGTGTTTTTTGATAGCAGTTGTACGTGTCCTTATAACAGATTTGTATACTTTGAGCTTTGTTCTCCTGTGTATGCGGCTGGTCTTCAAGACCGTCAATACTGAATAGAATATTTTATTTGCGAGCTGTGTTTTTCGGCGTATTTCGTCTCTTTCATTACCCATTTTCGTGATTTTGGCGCCTAAATACACAAATGCGTTAACTTTTTCGATACTATATTCGCCAAGTGTGATATTTTGTGTACTTGAGGTATTTTTCCTCGACTGCGTCATAAGCTTTGTTTTATTTTCACTGATTTGTAGCCCTACTAGTTTTTCTTCGCTGTCGAGTTTCAGGAAGAGTTCTTGGCAGTTGTTAATAACCGTGACACAAAATGTTGATGTCGTCCGCATAGACTACTAGCTGGCTCGACTTGTATAGTAATGTACCTCGCGTATCGACAGGTAGCTTCCGTATGACGTACTTTCGAGCCAAATTGAGTAGCAATGGGGCCAGCACATCGCCCTGTTTTAGTCCAATATTTGTATCAAAGGCATCGGTGAGTTGGTTATTGATGCGGACTTGGGAGGTCGTCGACGTCATTGTCATTTTGGTAAGACGGACTAATTTGGCTGGGAAGCCAAAGCAAAGCATTATTTGGTATAGTACGTTACGATCAATACTGTCGTATGCTTGCTTAAAGTCAAAATTGAAAACTATCGGTCTTCTTCTTTCGGTATTTTGAGCGAAAGCGGGTATAAGACCCGCAACGTTGGCGAGGTACCTTCTTTTACCTAGCCACTGAACTGTGGTTATCTTAGTATTGTAGGGGCTCTCGCCGGAATGGAGAGTCTTCACATGTAAACTCATGCCATCGGGACCTTAGGTCGAAATGGGCGGGATGTGGGGGTCACCAATTCCACCTTTGGAGTATGGTTCTCTTGAAGTTTTATAATATTTACCTCTAAGAGAACTACTTGACGTTTAGAGGTAAGTATTATAAAACGATGAAGGGGAAGGTAATGGGAACTCATTCTCATCAGTGCTGCCTGGAATTTTCATGGCAACTATAGGAAAGCAGATAGAGGGAAAGGTTCAATACCGAGAATTTGGTGCCGATATGTAGACGACATCATTGTGATCGTGAAAACTGAGGAAATCGAAAAAACGTTAAACGAAATAAATAAAATACACACAAGTACCCGATTCAGTTTGAAAATAGAGGACGATAGTGAGATTCCGTTCCTAGACTTATGGATCATTAACGAAAGCGGAGGAGTTGCATTCGGTATTCACCGCAAGTCAGCGACAACACAGAGAACAATATAAAGTTCGTCTAATCATAACATACAACTTAAATCAGCAGCGTTTCACCATATGTTACGAGTACATCTCCGCATCATAGTACCACTTAATGTACAGTGATACGACAAAAAATGATGGTTTATCGAACAAACGGCGGAGATTGATGACTATAATATGAACATGATACAACAAATAATTGTGAAAAAACATATATTGGACAAACAAAGCGGCTAATAGGGATTCGAGTTCAGGAACATATCAGGGAAGTTGTAGGCGCAAGAAAAAGGAATACAGCATACAGGGAACCCAATAACGAAGAACAACATCGAAGTGTTGAAGGAGGTGTCAAAACAGCGAAAGCTCGACGCATGGGAAAGCTGATATATTTGCAACGAACCACAAGAAAACCGATTGAATGCAGACGCAAGTAATTGTCGTTCATCTTTCAAGCATTTGTAAACACCATTTTCGAAGTATTAATAACTAAGAATGATTTTTTTTTGTTTTTCGGTACTTTTTATCATGTATGTTGAAATAAAGGTAAAAAAATTAACGGTAAAAATTGAAATTTAAAGAGGTGAAGTAGAAAAAGATATCACAGGTAACTGTTTTAGGCCAAAAAAGTGTTCGCACCATCACACTTATAACTATGTAGCAGGGAGATTCCCCGACTTTTCAATTCCTGCCCGATGCAAATTGGTCAGCCAATTGTAGCCTATTGTCAAACGTGTTTGAGTTTTGTGAAAGTAGTTTAAAATGAAAACAAAGGAAAGAAACTCCGACTGAAGTTAATGAAGTGATAATAAGTTTGAGAAACTCTGGTGAATCTTATAACAAATTTGCACAGATTGCTGGAAATCCAAAATCAACAGTTGACATGATAAAACATTATTATCAATATAAAACACTTGGAAAAATCCTAGGATCAGTCGTCCAAAAACTCTTACACGTAGGGAACATGAATGGATTCGGCTACAAATGAAACGCAATCCCCTCCTGAGTGCCATGTTTTTAAGAGGAGAATTGAAAAAAAACAATTTCAGAAGGCAATTTGAACACAAACAGTAGGAAACACTTTGAAAAATTTCACGTTTGATGGCATAGGTGCAAGGAAAAAGCCATATATTGGATATTCTAAAAAGTATTGAGCCTTTTTTGTCACTAGATGGTGTTCGTTGTCATATATCGGGCAATACTAATCAGATTGAGTCAAACTGACATGCGTTTGAAAGGTGATATTCCAGTCTACAAATTTCATTTTGACAGTTTTGTATTTCGTCATTCGTGTCAAATGTTGTATTCATTTAAAAATAATTGAAATTTATGAACAAATTCGTTATATTTTACAATATCACTAGGATCAAGGTGAGAATGCATCGCAGGCTCGTGAAAAATTTGTAGTGTCTACTGTTAAGGTACTTTATCAAAAGCCACAGCCAAGAGATGGTCCGCTCGCTTTCGTTCTCGAAATTTTGATGTCAAAGACGCACCTCCTTCAGATCGACCAATCACTGAAAAAGTCGATGAAATCTTGCAAAAAATTGAAGAAGACCGACTCATAAGCAGCTATGACATTGCTAAGGAACTGAATATCTATCACCAAACAGTTTTAAACTATTTGCGTAAGGCTGGATACACAAAAAAGCTCAACGTTTGGGTGCCGCATGAATTAACATAAAAAAACTCGACCGAATTTCCATTTGCGAAATACTAATACAACGCAACGAAATCGAGCCATTTTCGAAGCAAATCATTACAGGCAATGAAAAATGGGTAAGATACGAGAATGTCGTTCGAAAAAGATCATGGGCAAAAAAGGTGAGTCATTACAAACGACTTCAAAGCTAGGATTGATACCAAATAAGGTTATGCTGTGTGTATGGTGGGATTGGAAGGGAATTGTTTTTCATGAGGTGCTAGAACCTGGCCAAGCACTCAATTCAGCAACTAACCAGATTGCAAAAAGCAATTAAAAAAATCGGCCAGAATTGATCAATTGAAAGGGCGTTGTCATCTATCATGACAATGCCAGACCATAAACATTTTTGATGCCCCGGCAAAAATTGACAGAACTTGGCTGAGAAGTTTTGATGCATCCACCGTACAGTCCAGATCTTGCACCATCAGACTACCATTTGTTTCGGTCTCTGCAAAACTTCCTTAATGAAAAGAAATTCACTTCAAAAAGGGACTGTGAAAATCACTTGGCCAAGTTTTTCGCCGATAAACCACAGAAGTTCTATACAGATGGAATAATGGCTCTACCCAAAAAATGACAAAAGTTCATAGATAGTAATGGACGATATGTACTTAAATAAAATCCATTTGAAATAAAAGAATATTCAATTGAAAAATGACAAAAAAGCTCAATACTTTTTAAACTACTTACTGTTAGAACTAGTATAAACCAAACAATGTAAATTGTCATAGTTATCTAAATAGCTAACTAGTTGGAGCTACTGTCAATGCCTTGATTATGTCATTCTGTTCGGTCGAATAATACTCACTCTTGTGTCAACTGTTTTTCTGTGCTAACTAGATTACCAATTTAATCTTTTGTTATTTTCGCCCAATCCCATCAGGTTATGGGCCTAGGATACGCGATAAATAACTGTGCGTAAAAATTGATTTTTTAAAAATCGCAACATTCAAGGAAGACGCGATGTGGGGACGAGGTGCCAGTGCCGGCGCCATTATCTTCAACAGCAATCAGTTCCGGAATTACAGTCAATTTCGAAAAGCTTAGTGGAATATCTAACTATGGAAACTGGGAGTTTATGATGCGGATGTATTTAGTCCATGAATATTTATGGGATTGCATCGAAGAATCTGCACCGGGTGTTCCCAAGGTCAATGACAACCGCAAACAACTACGGGCAATCGCAAAGATATGTTTGATGGTTCAATCCTCGTGTTTTTCCCACGTTAGAAATTCTGCCACTGGTTACGAGGCATGGAACAACTTAAAGACAGCCTATGAAGACAGGGGGCTGTGTCGTCGTCTTGGACTCTTACGCACGTTGTTTGGATTCGAACAATTTAGTGACATGGAAGTGTATATCTTGAGAATCACGGACTTGGATCAACAATTACAAGACATAAACGCCGCATTAGAAGATGATTTTCTGTCAGTGTTAATGCTAAGCGGTTTACCCCTAGACTAGGATCCGCTTATCATGGCTTTAGAAAATTCGAACATTAAATTGTGCAGTGAAACAGTGAAAAATATATTATTACAGGAAAATTTACGTAGAGACTTCGACAAGGGTGAAGGTGCGATGTTTACAAACAAGTCATCTACAAAAAGTGTCAACAAACATCGAAAGTGCTTCATTTGCAAAAAACCAAATCACTTTGCTAAAAACTGTCCAACTAAAACGAACAATAAAAATATTGATAAACAGGGTGAAAGTGAAAAGTGTGAGAAAGCGTGGAACTGAACATTATTGACAGCACTAGCTGTGAACATTGACTCGAATGCCTGGTATGTCGACTCCGGCGCTACGTGTCACATGACAAACAACGAAAATCTACTGAAAAATTATGTTGTGGACACTCCGCGGTTAGTTACAGTTGCTAATAATCAGAAAATGCATAGTGAAGGTCATGGTGAAGTGGAATTATTGTTGAAAGGACAACCTCAAATTACAAAATTAAATGAGGTTATTGTTGTGCCAGGACTGTCAACAAACCTTATTTCCGTAGGCAAAATGGCTTCTAAGGGACTTGAAGTTCATTTTGACATTGAAAAGTGTAATGTTTATTGCGTAAAAATGCCAGTTTCAAGTGCTACAAAGGTGAATGTTGTCTATGAACTGGACACAGTGAGTCAACAATCAACAAATGGTCATGAGCTGGCTGCGACATGTTAAACAGTGACTTTGGTGGAGCCACAGATCCAGTCTATGGATGGGAAACGCGCAGAAGCTGTGAATTTGTGTGAAGCGAATCAATCACAGGAGATTTGGCATCGGAGACTCGGACACCTGAACAAGCGAAGTATGGATTTACTGAAACAAGGCATGGCAAGTGGAATTAATTACACTTATAGTAAAAATAATCCCTGTGCGGCATGTATTGAAGGGAAGCAGAGCAGAATACCATTCCCAAAACAACCCTATCGTAAAGCCGCTGGGAAATTAGGTCTCATACATTCTGATTTATGTGGGCCTATGTCAGTTTCCTCATTCAGAGGTGCCAAGTATCTATTAACATTTATAGATGACTTTACTAGGATGACATTTGGTTATTTTATTAAAAGTAAAGATGAACTTCTGTCTGTATTCAAGATCTTTAAAAGTTTTGTAGAAAAACAAACTACTTTGAAAATAAAGATGATAAGAACAGACAATGGTCATGAATATGTGAATAAACACTTCCAGACATTCCTTCAAGAGCATGGCATCGTGCACCAGACGACTGTATCCTATTCTCTACAACAGAACGGAGTTGCAGAAAGGGCAAATCGCATGATTATGGAGGCTGGACGACGTATACTACAAGATGCAGGTATGGACCAAAGATTCAGGGCTGAGGCTTTAAATACAGCAATCTTTATCAAGAATAAATCACCAAGTAAAGCGGTAAGAGGAACCACACCAGAAGAAAAATGGTCTGGTTGTAAAGTTGATTTATCAATTTTGAGAATATTTGGCTGTTGCTTATACAATGATCCCTGATGAGAGGCGTAAGAAACTAGATGCAAAGAGCAAACAATATATTTTTGTAGGATATCGTAATGAATCAAAAGGATACAGATTAATTGATCCTCAAAATCTCTCTAAATGCATTAAATCTTGGAATGTGTGCTTCTTGGAAGGAATGATGTATAAAGACTTCAAAATAAATCAGGATAACACTACTACTGATTGTCAAATAAATTTTAATGATGGAATAGAAAACGTTGTGAGAACAAATGTTGATCCCTCGCCTACTAGAGAGTTATCTGACTCGATCACAACTAATTCAACTGTTTCAGACTCCAGCTCTGTGGATGACCCCAATGATGTCACATGGAATCCAGACATGACTCAAGATCAGTATTCTAGTTTTTATCAAGACATTGATGAGAGTGTGAATGATGTAATAGCAATGGCAGCAACAACTTTTGATGGAGAACCACAGACAATTGAGGAAGCATTATCAGGACCTGAAAAGGAACACTGGGGGAAGCTATTGAAGATGAATATAAATCATTTGAGAAAAATGAGGCTTGGAGTTTGACATTACTGCCTGAAGGAAAGAAGGCTGTGTGCTGTAAGTGGGTTTTCAAGAAGAAGCTAGGACCAGAAGGTCAGATACTTCGGTATAAAGCACGCCTTGTAGCAAAAAGTTATACCCAGGAATACGGGATTGACTACAGGGAAACCTACTCACCTGTGGTACGATATTCTACCATACGTACATTGATTGCCCTGGCAGTAAATCTAAACTTACACGTTGATCACATGGATGTAAAGACAGCATTCTTAAACGGTGATTTGCAAGAGACGGTTTACATGAAGCAGCCAAATGGGTACAAGATAAATGGTAAAGATAACCATGTATTTAAACTCCATAAAGCTATATATGGGCTTAAGCAAGCCTCAAAGGTATGGTATAACAAGAAAGATAATACCTTCACAGATCTTCAGTTTAGAAAAGCACTCAGTGAGCCTTGTGTTTACATTAAATCAGACAACTCAGGATATATAATTATATTAGCTTTGTATGTCGATGACATTTTAATTATAAGTAAAGATACACCAGAAAAGAAAGCGCTCAAGGAGAAACTGATGAAAAGGTTTGAAACAAAAGATCTTGGCCGAGCTACACATGTATTAGGAATGAGATTAAATCAAAGACAAAATCAAATTACATTGGATTAGAAAAACTATATACAGAAGGTATTAGATCAATTCAATATGACTGATTGTAAGCCTGCAAGTACACCTCTGGAATTTGGCATAAAGCTTGAGAAAGGAAACCAAGCTGATATGGATTCCAAGTATAGAAATCTAGTGGGATGTATTATGTACATAGCCGTTTGTACTAGACCAGATATTATGCATGCAGCAAGCCTACTCAGCCAATTTAATAATTGTCATTCTAATACACACTGGAAAGCATCGAAACGTGTAATGCGATATTTAAAAGGGACTATTAATTATAAAATAGTATACGAAAAATCCTCATTGAGTGTTACAGGATACGTAGATGCGGATTGGGCTTCTATTCAGCTAGACCGTCGCTCATATACTGGTTATGTATTTAAATTGGGAAATTCAGCAGTGTCATGGGAAAGCCGAAAACAAAGAACTGAAGCTGAATATTTGGCATTGTGTGAAGGAGCAAAGGAGGCTAAATTTCTTAGAAGCTTTCTTTATGAATGTTTAGGTAAACATTTATCAGTGACTTTGTTCAATGACAATCAGTCAGCGTGTCATGTTGATCATAGCCGTAGTAAACACATTGATATTAAACATCATTTTGTACGACAAATTGTAGAAAATAAAATTATAATGTTAAAATACTTATCTACTGAAAATATGCCAGCAGATGTCACTAACTGAATGTTTAAGTAAAGATAAACATTTTAATTGTGTAATAAATCTTGGATTACAGATTGTTTAGTTTAAAGGCAAGTGTTAGAACTAGTATAAACCAAACAATGTTAATTGTCATAGTTATCTAAATAGCTCACTAGTTGGAGCTACTGTCAATGCCTTGACTATGTCATTCTGTTCGGTCGAATAATACTCACTTTTGCGTCGACTGTTTTTCTGTGCTAACTAGATTATAAATAAATCTCAGTATACCAATTTAATCTATTGTTATTTTCGCCGAATCCCATCAATTACCAATGTGTTGCACTTTCATGAATATTGCATTTGAACTTGTTTTTACTAAAAAAAAACTTATGACCGTAGAAATTAGCTGCCAAATTTCAGACTTCTGTGAAATTTACTTGATACCTATACTATTAGACTATTAACTACCTCCTTGTTAAATTAATTCATCTGACCTAATCGCATCATGCTTGTTAACATAACATCAATCTTATTCTCGGATACCCATTCATAAAACCAAAAAGTCATACCCGCCTTTTTCGTACTCATTCTATAAAAATCCTTGTGCTTTTGACCATCAAACAAAATTTTTCCCGTACCAACAACAAAGAAACAATTCATGAGTGTCTTGAAGCAAATAAATGATTAGTGTTTAAGGATCATATAATCAATCATCGTACCTTTTTCCCAACTGTGGTGTAGTTTAAATGAAAAAAAAACTGCCAGAATGAGAGTATATTAGGAAAGTACAAAGGATAAGAATAAGAGAGGCTTTCCAGCTAAATTCTAGTATTTTTTTCTTAAAGGTTAGAATGTTTCATTTCGTCTACAATAAACATGCCACATGGAACAACTAATAACAACCTGTATGCACGCCATGTGTTAAGAAAAACGAAATGTTGCGGTAGAAATTAATTATGTAAGCACAAGTGGTTTGAAGTTATATTTGTAACAATGTTGGAATATATTTTTAGGGTGTTGAGGGAATGGTTACATGAAATTCTTTTCCATAACATTCGTAGGATGTAGATGTAAATTGTTGCATTGTTCTTTTGGTAGAATTTATGAATAGTATAATTCTGAGTTTTCTTTAACACGCTCGGTTTATATATAAATGCAGAAATAGGAATTTAATACAAGAATTAACATTTTGAAATTTTAGATTTAATTGAAGTCAATTGAAACTGTTTATTTTCGTGTTATTCGCATGAAAATTAATAATTTGATAGTTTAAATCAAATACTTCCCTAAAACATTAATTTCAATCTCGTTGTCATTAATTAAGTTTCTACCATCCTCAAGAGAGCAGAGCAATCAAACACGACATTTACTCAGCATAATAACTTCCAACACATCTGTTTTATAGTTCCTGTTACACCAGCGAAATATGTCATACTCCATTCTGAGAACTATCAACATAATGATTGTAGGCTGTCACAAATCCTTAGTCATCACACTAAGGAAATACTTGTTCACATTCAGACACACCCTCTTGAGGTTTTTTCCTTCTCTGGTTGTCATTACAATATTCTGCATTACTGGAAGAGGCCTTGCAAAAAAATAAGGACAATCATTTTAGCTTTCTAGCCTAGCATGGCGTAACAAATTTAGGTTAATCGTTTTCTAGTATTTCCGGGACATGTGAAGGGTGTTAGAGGGGAACATTTTAGTTAATGGTGTGTAGGTGGCTTTGTTAAAGTAATTACATCCTTTAGAGCTTATATAATGAGGGTGGAGCGTTGGTGTTAAATGGAACGTTGATCTTTGCACTTGGATATATTATTAGGTGTCATATGAAGTTTGGTTGATAGATTCAATAGGGTTTGTCTAGAGAACAGATTAATTTGTTTAAAGAATTTATAGCCCTTTCAAAGAAAATGAAAAGCTTTCATAGTTACACATTCTGAAACTAATTAAATCCAAGGCTCTTCGAATCATTTTGAATTAAACTTTGACTACTATGCAGTTTTCTGTAAGTTATGCAAGTCGATTGACACATCGTTTTCCGAACCTAATGCCCCTAAATCGTGAATAAAAGAAACATGAACATACTTGTATATCTCATGAGTCTGCACAAGATAAAATCAGCAAAGGAATTCAAGTAAAAAGCACTATTTAATCAATAACGACTTTTTAAGCCACAAAGCTCGTTTGGACGACCTAGTCCCTTAAAATCAGATCACAGATAAAACATTTAAATGAGTCTTACATTATTCATAGATTAGCCAAAACAATATAAGCGCCAGTACATCTTTAGCATTACAATGATTCTAAATTTGGGATCGATAAAAGGCAGAATTAAATGAATGAAATCAAGGAACAATAAATATCACAACAAATGATTACCAAAAAAAGTAGAAAAAAAAGGAAACCAATTTCAAAATGCCCTAAAAAGGATGAAATAAAATTTTATGAATGTGGTGATATATCAGTTTTCCGGTTTTTTTGTGATGATGCGCATATTGGAGGTTTTTATTTATTTTCATATTCTGACCTGCCCTTGAAGTTTTTTTTTAGTCGTTCACGAAACATTTACAGTCTCTACCACATTGCCAAGTTTCACCAACAATGGTTCAAAGGCTTGTTCACAACTACAGTAACAAAATTTTGCACTTTTTTTACCTTTGAGCGGCCGCCATTTTGTCCTGGGCTATTCAAGCTAATATTTTTTTATTGCGAGCTTCGTTGATATTCGAATGAACATTTGTGCGGATTTTTGTCCAAATCCGACCTTTGCTGTGGTCAGAATAGAAATCATGGATTTTGTCTTAAATAGCCGTTAGCTGATTTCCGCCTAGCTTATAGGGCTGATTAAAAGAACTTACATCAAACCATTCTTGAGAATTTGGTGATAATGGACAAAATATGCAGCCTTCATTCTTCTTAAGCTGGAGTGGACCTAGGAAAGGTAGTTCCCAGGAACCATCCGTGAAGCCAGAGGGTGTTAAGAATCCGTGGAAGTTAAACCACTATTAACAACACCTAGCTTCCGTGAACACAACGACCTTTACTGTCGGACGCTTTCAAATTAAGCACGACTAGTCGAGTTAGAAGAAGAAGAAGCAAACATCAATTGGGATGTAATAGGATTGAGTGAAATTATGCGCAAAAATAATTTTGGGTGATTTCAAGGCCAAAGTTGTCAATGAGCTATCTTATCGGGGAATGACTGAGTGTCATTCCCAGAGTGTCACCGGATGGCAAAACACAAAACCAGATTGAAGCTGTTCTGATCCAACAATGTTGGACCTCGAGCATACTTGACATCAGTACATAATGAGGAGCCAGTTGTAACACAACTCATTACTTGATCAAAATAACCTATCGATATCCTATGTCAAAGGCGTATTCGGCGGAGAGCAGCACGCTATGAAAATTCGAAGACTCCAAACGGCGTCTGTGGCCGAAAATTTCAGAGACCCTCGACAACCAGCTTGGTCCCATCTTATCAGACGCATCGTTAAACACAAGCAACAAGCTCTGGATGGAAGTGAAAGCGGCTATTCAGACCGTGACAGAACAAACGATCGGCCATCAAGCCCGCTGCAAGAAAATTGATTGGTTTGATGATGAGTGCCAGGAAACGTCAGACAAAAAGAATCAGGCGTACAAAAGTTCCGTAGGTAGGAAAACCAGGACGAAGAGAGAACACTATGAAAATCTCAGAAGAGTAGCGTATAAGATAATTAGGATTAAGAAAAGAAAATACTATGACGACCAATTGAAAAGTGTTGATGTTAGTCTAGCGAGCAATCATACAACACAAGCATACAAAGTAGTGAAAAGCCTGAAACGAGGCTATCAGCCCAAAACCAATCTCTTTCGTGAAAACATCGGCAATACATCGCTGGTGAAACCAGGACGAAGGAAAGATGGGCATCATATTTCAAGAACTTCCTTAATTCTCCGCACAGCTTCAGAGCATCGGAGCCCATAGATAAGTTCGGAGAGCATCCATTGGCTTCATTAACTCTGGATGAAGTTTGTTTCACAACCAAAGCCCAAAAGAATAGCAAAGCACTGGGCATCGATGAGATTCTAGTAGAGCTCATAAAATATGGTGCCAGCAGTGTTCATTAAGATATTTTGAAGTCATCCAGCACATTTGGCAACAAGAACATATGCCGAAAGAATGGAGCCAATCAATTATATTCCCTATCCACAAAAAAGGTGACAAGCAACAGTAGGAGAACTATAGAGGCATATCATTGCCTGTACGCCGTACAAAATAATTCCAAAGATCTCAGAAAATAAAATCGTATCATACGCCAACAGTATTATTAGGGAGTGTCAAGGTGGTTTTAGAGCAGGTAGATCGACGATAGAACAAGTGTTCACTGTCATGCAGGTACTTGAGAAAAGCTGGTAGTTCAACATAGACGTACATCAAATTTTCTTTTACTTTAAGCAAGCATACGACAGTATTGATCTTAACGTACTGTACCAAATAATGCTTCACTTTGGTATCCCAGCCAAATCAGTCCGTCCTTCCGAAATGACAATGACGTCAATAAGCTCCCAAGTTCGCATGAATAGCCAACTCACCGATGCCTTTGACACAAATTTTGGACTAAAGCAGGGGGAGTGACTGGCCATATTGCTATTCAATTTGGCTCTGGAGTATGTCATAAGGAATCTACCAGCCGATACACGAGGTACATTACTATACTCGTATAAGCCGAGCCAAGTGGTAGCAGACGACATCAACATTTTGTCATCGTCAATAACAACTAACAAAGAAGTCTTATTGAAAATCGATACCAAAGCAAAACTAGAAGGGCTACAAATCAATGAAAGTAAAACAAAGCTCATGATGCAGTCGAGGGAAAATACCTCCAATACACAAAATATAACACTTGGCGAATACAGTATCGAAAATGTCAGCGAATTTGCGTGCTCAGGCACCAAAATAGCAAGAACAGATAGTGAAAGAGACGAAATATACCGAAGAATACAGCTCGGAAGTACAATGTTTTATCCAGTTTTGACTATCTTGAAGACTAGCTGCATACACGGCAAAACAAAGCTATAAGTATGCATACAAATCTGTGATAAGACTTGTGTTATGCTATGCACTCTGACCCAAGCATCCGCAAACATATTGAACGCCTTCGGGAGACGGGACCTGAGGCAAATAATTGGAGCAAAGCTAAACAGGGATCAATGGCAGGTTTCGGACGAGCCAGAGGTCTCAACAATTGTAAGACTGCGGAACCAGGGTTGGCCACGTGAATCGTATAGATGACCAACGTATACCCAAAAAAGTATTCATTAGTAGAAGTAAAGACGGGAGACCAATGGTGAAATTGAGGAAACGCTTGTCTGACTGGGTACACGAAGACAGCTTATCGCTGCCCAGATTTGAGAATTGGAGGATGCGGTCAATGAAGCAAGACAGTTGGAGGCGCTTGTTGCAAGAAGCGAAGTCCCAACAGGGGCTGTAGCGCTATGAAGAAGAAGTCTATGGAGTTGAATTTCTGAAATGGCAATGGATAGGGTACCTGGCAACAATGAAGGACAATAGGTGGACCACGAGGATAACGCAATGGTACCCAAGAAGAGTCAAAAGACCAAGAACATGTCCAATCGTCAAATGGGACTATGACAACAAAAAAATAGCGGGTATACCTTTGACAAGAATAGCACAGAAAAGCCAGACATAGAACGCAATGAGGAATTCATATGTGAGGGAGGCTGCATCATTGCATAGAGTAGATTTTATACATGCACATACATGTATATATATATATATATATATATATATATATATATATATATATATATATATATATATATACATATATATGTATATATATATATATACATATATATATATATATATATATATATATATATATATATATATATATATATATATATATATACATATATATGCATACATATATTTATATATATATAAACATATATATATATATATATATATATATATATATATATATATATATATATATATATATACTCCGCCATAGACGGTCCCAAGCTCGTTTGAGAAAGGAGGAGGGCACCCCTTGCTTTCCCAACCCATAGCTTCCATGATTCCTCATCCCAAACCTCCCCAACTAAATGGGAGTAAATGCTCTCGGGATGCACATTGAGTTTACTGGTTCCCCAATAATGTAACATTAAATATCGAGAAATGCTGATAACTGTAAATATATCTACAGCTCTGCTACTAAATCCTGCTTCTACCTCCTTTGTGAGGACGTAAGAGGGTGAAGGCGAATCTTCCGCGCCTGATAACGGAATCGACGTAATAACCATGCCACCAGAATGGAGGTTGGGCGATGGGCTAACTCCCCGTCCCTGGAAAATCTTTAATTGTTTCGAAACCTGCAGATAGGCCTCGGAATGGATTGGACTCACGGCAACGACCTCGCAAACGAAAAAAGGACTATGGCATTGGATCTTGGATTGTCAAATCACTCAATTACCCTGGCGTTGTTAAGGACCTTTTACAACAGGCCAGTCACTATCAATGAAAAATACTGGCAGTCAAAGAAACAAATTGGACTGGAAACGACATTCAAGACATGAGATCGTACACAATATTTAAAAGTGGGAAGCCTAGTGGAAAACGAGAATTTGGAGTGGCCTTCATTGTGGAAAGGGAGTTCCAATCGCACGTTATTGATTTTAAGGCAGTCAATGAACGGGTGTGTGTGATCCGTATAAAAGCGAAGTTCTTCAAAATCTGGCTGATCAATGTTCACGCCCCGACCGAAGAAAAGGACGAAGAAATGAAGGAATCGTTCTACAATCACATGGAAAGACTGGTCGACTCATCGCCCACAAATGGCACAAAAATCATTCTGGGTGATTTTAACGCTAAGGTTGGCAATGAGCTATCTCATCGGGGAACGACTGGAGGATATAGCCTCCACGATGAAACAAAAGACAACGGCCAGCGCCTGATTGACTTTGCATGTAGCAGAAATTTAGTCATACGTTCGACTTGCTTTCCATATCGACGCATTCATAAAATGACCTGGGTATCACCGGATGGCAACACACAAAACCAGATCGATCATGTTCTGATCCAACAACGTTGGGCCTCGAGCATACTTGACGTCCGTACATACCGAGGAGCCAATTGTAACTCAGATCATTACTTGATCAAATTAAACTATCGATGTCGTATGTAAAAGGCATATTCAGCAAAGACCAGCCCGTTACAAAAATTTGACATCGAAAGGCTTCAAACGGCGCATGTGGCCAAAAATTTCACGGAGACCCTCGACAACCACCTGGCTCCCATCTTATCAGACACATCGTTAAAGATGAGCAACGAGCTCTGGATGGAAGTGAAAGCGGCTATCAGAACCGTGGCAGAGCAGACGATCGAACATCAAGCCCGGCGCAAGAGAATTGATTGGTTCGATGATAAGTGCCAGAATGCGTTAGATAAAAAGAATCAGGCGTACAAAGAATATGTAGGTAGGAAAACCAGGACGAAGAGAGAACACTATGAAAATTTCAGAAGAGTAGCGAATAGGATAACTAGGATTAAGAAATTGAGAAGTATAGAAGTAATTTTAGCGAGCCATAACACAAGACAAGCATACAAAGCAGTAAAAAGCCTGAAACGTGGTTATCAACCCACAACCACGCTCTGTCGTGATGACAGCGGTAATAATCGCTAATGAAATCAAGATTAAGGAAAGATGGGCAACATATTTCAAGCAACTCCTTAATCCTCCGCACCGCTTCAAAACATCGGAGCCTATAGATGTCTGCGGAGAGCTTCCATTGGCTCCACCAACTGTGGTTGAAGTTTGTTCTATCATCAAAGCTCAAAAGAGTAATGAAGCGCCGGGCATTGATGAGATTCCAATGGAGCTCATCAAATATGGTGGCAGTAGTGTTCATCAAGCTATTCACAAAGTCATCTAGTACATTTGGTAACAAGAACATATGCCAAAAGAGTGGAGTCAATCAATTATATTCCCTATCCACAAAAAAGGTGACAAGCTACAGTGCGAAAATTATAGAGGCATATCACTACTTTGTACGGCGTACAAAATAATTTCTAAAGTTTAGAAAATAAAATCGGATCATACGCCAACAGTATTATTGGGGAGTATCAAGGTGGTTTTAGGGCAGGTAGATCAACAACAGACCAATTGTTCACAGTCAAGCAGATACTTGAAAAATGCTGAGAGTTCAACATAGACGTACACCACATTTTCGTTGACTTCAAGCAAGCATACGACAGTATTGATCGTAACATACTGTACCAGATAATGCTTGGTTTTGGCATCCCAGCCAAATTAGTCCGTCTTACCAAAAGGACAATGACGTCGACGACCTCCCAAGTCCGCATCAATAACCAACTCACCGATGCCTTTGACACAAATATCGGACTAAAGCAGGGAGATGTGCTGGCCCCATTGCTATTCAATTTTGCTCTGGAGTACGTCATACGGAAGCTACCTGTCGATACATGAGGTACATTACTATACAAGTCGAGCCAATTAGTGGCCTATGCGGACGACATCAACATTCTGTCACGGTCTTCAACAACTGGCAAAGAACTCTTCCTGAAACTCGACAGCGAAGCAAAACTAGTAGGGCTACAAGTCAACGAAAATAAAACAAAGCTCATGACGCAGTCGAGGAAAAATAACCCAAATACACAAAATATCACACTTGGCAAATACAGTATCGAAAATCTTAGCGAATTTGTGTATTTAGGTGCCAAAATTTTATGTAATAACGCATGATATTCTCTCGTTCGACGTTATTCTCGGCAGCGATTTTGTGAATCAAGCAGAACTTATTCTAAACAACACAGGACTTTATATCAAAAAATTGGCACCCAGCGCATTTTTTATGAACATCAATGTAAGCGACTACGAACTAAACATCGGAGAAACGGTTTCAATTCATGAAAATAAAATGACGGAACAAATTGTCGCGGAGTATGTTCCTGAAAAGGTAAAAGAAACCGACGTTAAAATGACGATAGTTGTAAAAGATCCTAGTCCAGTATTCGGCACGCCTAGGAGACTTCCAGCCAAGAAACGCGAAATAGTGGATAATCAGGTTACAGAATGGATAGAAAAGGGAATTGTTGAACTGTTGTCGTCAGAATATTCAAGCGAAGTACAAGTCGCGTGGAAAAAAGATGGCTCTCTGCGAGTTCTTATCGATTATCGTATCAATAGTTTTATTGAAAAGGACAGGCTTCCGTTACCCCTCATAGACAAATTACAAAACGCGTATGTATTCAGCATACTGGACCTCAAGGATGGGTTTTTCCACGTCGAAGTGGAGGAAAGCAGCTGAAAGTTTACATCGTTTGTGACGCATATGGGTCAATACCAGTTTTAGCGTCCCTTTTGGCAGGAGTAACTCACCGTTGGTGTTCCAGCAATTCAAAAACGGTATATTTTGGGAATCGTCTAATTAAGGAATAGCTTTTCCATATATGGATGGTATAATCATTCCCGCGCATGATGAACAAGAAGGAATTAAAAAATTAAAAGCCGTCCTTAAAGTTTTTAAAGATTACGGTGTAATAATCAATAAAAAGAAGAGTAACCTTTTGGAGAAAAAATAAAGTTTTTCGGACATGTTGTCGAAAATGGCTGCATATCACCCTCTCTATCGAAAACGAATGCTGTCAGGCGATATTCAGACTTAAAGAATGCAAAAGACAAACAGTGTTTCTTAGGACTGTCGGGGTACTTTTGAAAGTTTATCCCAGGGTATACCGTTGTTGCTAAAGCGCTGAGCGATTTGCTTCGAGCAGACGTGAAATTCCAGTTTGACGAGTTGCAGCAACAGGCGTTCAACATGTAAAAGTGCTATTGTCGGAGCACCCAGTCTTGCGAATTTACGACCCGAGTCTTGAAACGGAGCTTCACACTGATGCAAGCCAACATGGTTATGGAGCTGTATTGTTGCAAAGGACACTAGAAGACAATCGATTCTATCCGACACACTACAGGAGCAAAAAGACTACACCACAAGAAGAAAAACGATCGTCATACGAGGTTTAGCCGTTCTTCATGCACTCCGCGAATTCAGAGTGAATTTGTTAAGTATATCTTATAGAATATAACTGATTACTTGGCATTTGAACAAACTATGAAGAAAAAAGATATTATCCTTAAAAATAGCACGCTGGGCTATGTTTCTAGAGGAATTTCATCACACTCTAGAGCATCGGCTTGGAGCAAGACTTTCACATGTTGACGCACTAAGTCAACAGCCAGTAATGACAATTGAAGTAGAAATTGAGACCCAATTGAAGAAAGCACAAGGTGAAGATTCAGGCGTAAGAGCGATAAAGGAAATTTTGCAGAATAGAACATTCGAGGACTTTGTACTGCGGATTGGAGTGCGTTCGAAGCTTATAAAAGGACGAGAAGTTTTTGTTGTACCGAAAGCCATGCAGAAGCATATTATACGACGAATTCAATAGATAGGTCACTATTTTGCTTCTAGGACCGAACGAGATGTGAAACAACATTACTACACACCGAAGTTAACAGAACGAGTAAAACAAGTTATAGAAAACGGTGTTCCTTGCATACTTGTGAACGAAAAAGTCGGTAAATCGAAAGGGTTTCTACACTCATTGGATAAGGGAAATATACCGCTATACACCTATCATGCGGATCATTTTGTCCACTGGAATCGACGCACAAGAAACAAAACACATCTTGGTGATAGTGGACAGTTTCACAAAATACAAGTGGCTGTACCCAACAAAGTCACCTACAACATTGGAAGTAATAGTAAGACTAGGTCTACAGAAAAGTATATTCAGGAATTCTTTAAAGTTAATTACGGACCGAGGACCATCCTTTATGTCCCATGAATTAGAGAAGTACTGCGAAACG
Organism: Odontomyia ornata; assembly: GCA_963969285.1. Lineage (NCBI taxonomy): Eukaryota > Metazoa > Arthropoda > Insecta > Diptera > Stratiomyidae > Odontomyia > Odontomyia ornata. Next base: position 52,643,974 of record OZ017741.1, read on the forward strand.
AAGAACATACGTCATCTGCTTATAACGACTGGATTACCTCGAGCAAATGGTCAGGTTGAGCGGATGAATAGTGTGATAACATCTGTTTTGTCGAAGCTAGCCATGGATGTACCTCTGAAATGGCACAAGTTTGTACCACATGTACAATTGGCAATTAACTCGACTTTCAACAGAAGTATAAGCGTAACATCATTTGAATTGTAAGTGGGGGTGCAAATGCGTACTGGTATAGTCAAGACGTCATAAAAGGGTTACAGGAGGAAATTATCTCAACATTCCGCGATGAGCGAGACCAGAAACGAGAAAACGCGAAGCATTAAATCAACTAGCAAGAGTTCAACGTGAAAACGTATAATCAACGTCGAAAGAATCCTCATCGTGGCCAAAAAGATCATTTGCGGCTATAAAAAGAACCCAATTTGGGCCTCATCTAAAAATAAAAGCAAAGTATTTGGGACCATATAAAATCAACGAAGTCAAAGGAAACGACACTTGAGCTGTGGTGAAGCTGGGCATTCATGACGGGCCCAAGACACCGTCCACATGTGCCGAATATTTAAAACGATGAGCGAACTACGAATCCTCTTCATCCGAGTCGGATGAATCTCAAGAGGGCCGAATCTTGGAATCAAAGAGAGTGCTGCGGCCAACAGAGCAGTTTTTCTTTGTGTCTATCGGCGACTGACTATTGAGTGATCAAGTGACCGCAAAGCAACCAAGTTACGAATAAAGAATTTATGAATTGAATACATTTTGAGTTTAATTAGTCCCACATTATATAGGAAGAGACGAATCAATTTTCAAATGGTGATTAGCTCAATAATTTGCAGTTACTCAATCCTTATTATTTCTTAGAAGAATTTAGCAAATCCTAAGTATAACATCTTTATCTAAGGATGTAAGAAGGATCTTTTAACAAATGCATCAGGTAGAGGGATATTCCGTTTTTATTTTACGGATTGTTGGATATCCGTTTCTTCTGTTTCATCTCGTTTCCGTTTTTGTAGGAGGATGTGATCTAGTACTGAGAAAATTGCATCGGAATTTGTAATGAGTTGTTCGTTGATAATGCTACCGTCTGTTTTTCTATGCTTATACATATTGCAAGCGTTTCTAGGATATCAAGCCTCGGTTTTTTGCTTTGTTTGTGTAACAATGTTATGGAGTTTGTCATAGCGTCAGGCTTATGTGCGTGGCTTTGTAGGTGTGTCGCATAATTGGAGTTGGCCTTGTTGTTTCAGAAATTTCATAAGTGTTCTTTGAATCTTGTCTGTATAATGAAACGTAAAATACATTTTTCATTATGATTCCATTTTTTTGACAACAATGGTCACGTTTAGGTAGTCAAATTGATGATTGAAATTTAAACAAATACAAAGCAGATGCAAGCGGAGTTTTTAATATAGCAGAGGTCCGGGCCTCCTCAATGGTGTCTTTAAACTAGCTAGTTCTTAGCTGCCAGGGTCATTTCAAAAAGACACGGTGCCCATGCTAGGAAATGATAACTTTGGTTCTCTGATCTATTATTTCTTTTAATACCGAAATCAAAATGATTCTTAGAATGTGAGGAGAATGGAGTTGATGCGATTTGGCACCTTAACAACCTCATATCTGTGAGTATTTCAGTACCCAACCTACAAACCGGAGTAAGCTTCACTTCTTATAAATATTTTTTTTTTACATTATCTGCCGGGTGATTGGGTATCTGAGGTCTTCCCTGTTTAAAAAGTTCGAAGTAATGTTGTGGTACTATTAGTGTGGCTTTCGATTGTATCGAACAGTTTAAGTGTTTTGTCACGTATGCATATTTTTCCGCGGTCTCAATTCTTATGTCCTTCTAGATGTCAGTATTTCTAAAATATCATAGAATCCCCAATATTTTTGAGCGATTGAACTGGTTTTTTGTTTATCTTTATTATCTTGTAGAAATCAAAACTACCGTAGAGTAGCTCGGTCATACAATGTTTGTAAATGGGCACCCGATTTTCAAGGCTAAGCAGCATTCAGAAAAAGTTCTTGCAAGTAACTTTACAATTGCTGAATAGAACGCTCCTTGGCAGTGTGACGTGTCTAGTCAAAAACAATTTAGGTAGATAGAACTACGCTTTTTTCAGGAATTTGTGAAAAATTTGTGTTTTTCCCCTCGCAACTGAATATCAGTGATCTAAAAAATCTGCGAAAAAATGTGGCGTTACGTCTTTTTCAAAATTTCACATTTTTACGAATACAACGGTTTTGGTTCCCCTTAAGTTAATGAAACTTGATGTTAAGGTAGCTCACTGCATATGCTGTAAGTTTTATTTGATGATATTTCAGGAAGTTATAAAGTTTTGAATTATGTGCATGTTAGCACACATAAAAGATTGTACATAATCCAATATAATTACCATAAATTCAATTATTTCTCGAAACGACCAAAAATCAATTTCAAGTCGCATACATAGCACGATTGCAAATTCATCGAAAGTTTATTAGTACTCAAAACCGCGCAAATTTCATATTTGTTTCAAAATCAATATTTTTGTATCAACATATTCCAATTAAAACTTTGCTGTAAAGTTTATTCCCCTTCATGCAAGAATAACATATTTCATTTAAATTGTAGAAGAAGAAAGTAAAGCAACGAAACGTTCAAGGCGAAATTGACAAGCTAAAATATTGGCTACTAATTAGCTTACTAATATTTCTAACGTACAAGCGTCCTTTAAAGTATTTAAAAAGATTTAATGTAGCAAATAGGGAAAGAAATGAAAACAGTATCAGTGGTCGCTTTAAAAAATACAATAATACATGCTAAATATAAGAAAAACATGAAATTATATTTAGATGTACTCAAAATCGCTTAAACACAATAAGATAATAATATTATGGTCAATTATTTTGTTTCTTTGATATCCGCAGGCCAATCTACTTTTTTCTTGAAAAGCCGTCGGGTCTTGGTTTGTTGTGTGAGAAGAAAAAAATAATATTATAATTATTTTGTCTCACTGCAAAGCTCGACGCGTAGATGATATCAAAATGAACAAATAGGTTGGGGTTAGATGTCGGTCTTCCTTCTTAAAATAATTCCTTCTCTATAATTTGTAAAGTCCTTAAAACATCATCTTTTTTAGCTGCACAAATCGCAATAATAATTTTTCATCAATTTTCAAACATTGCACCAGCAAATATAAATTAATTCTCACGCCATAAAAAAAAACATCAACACCAAAATTGCATACCACAAATAGCCTGACATTGACGTGCTTCACTCGATATGTTGACAGTCCTATACCCATGAAGAAAAGCGGGGTAGAAGGGGGCATAAGGAAACTCGAGCAAGTCAATATTAATACTATTATTGAAAATATTGAAATACGATTATGAATACGCGGACATATGCTGTCATGATTGTGGCACAATCACTCCTCTAGCCTCAATTTCGCCCTCCTCGCCAACAGCATTTGGAATAGAGAATGGGAAGACCACAAGACAAACTGTGCGACATTCTTACTTTGATTGATGTCTAAATTGAGGTCGATTTGAGTGTGACATTGAATAGTCTTTTGCTTGAATTCATTTTTTCACTGAGCTTATTTCATCTCTAGACCGAAGAGGCAAAGTACACTTTCTTCTAATTTATTGCATTTAAATTATTTTTTCGAATTTATTAAGAAGTTGACACGAGACCAATTGATTGATTTAAAATGATTTTAATGATGGTCATTTAAGAACGCGTTTAATTTACACCTAAAAGTGCAATCGAGAATTTTTTTCGAACTTATAAAATTATCAACCTTGATTAATCGAACCAATCAATCACTCTCCATTCTAGGATAGATTGTGTTTGCGCATCATTGAAAGTATTGTCGGTACCACCGAAAAAAATTTTATGCATACCATTCTCTTTGGCAGCGGGAAAAATGTCTCAAAAGGGGTCAATCAATAGGTTAAGGTTGCCCATTCATCTTCAACAGCGCCGGCAATCTAAATATTTTTTGAAAGATGATGCTGTGATTTATGTCTTTCGTTGCAATCGACAATTTAATTAAATTATTATTTTTGGTATCAGACATTGTTGCCTGTTTGAGTATTGGTTTTAATATGGATGAACATTTTGGTTGGGGTATTTTTTGGGATATATTTTCAGGACAAAAGATTATTTCACCGTTTGTGTAAATTTAAACTTTAATTTACGGATAATTGTTCGACTAGACACTGAAGTTAACAGCCGTTTTGCAAGAATGATTTTTTGTAATTCAAGTTTTAGCACTGATCTGATTGCCATGAATATTTGAACATCAGGAAGGATACTTGCAAGAAATGGTCGATATCTCAAAAAATAATTTGCATTATTAGAAGTTTTGTGAACAAATATATTTTCATAGGACCTTAAGGGGAAAAATGTGCTATAAATCTATTCTAGCTTACTCAAAATGCTTTCAAATGATGCCCTGTAAAACTCATGAGCTATGAGCCCTAATCATGAAAAGCTTTTTAAGATTAACCAGCTGAAGGTTGTTTTTTTGTATATTTTTTAAAGCCCGTATAAGGTTGCCACACCACTTCTTCTTAAAAATCAATTATTCATGCTTGTACAAACCCGAAAAATATATTTCGATATGCTAAATTTTATGAAAGCACTCGTATCACTCATACAATCATATTAAAGATCCTTTCGATTTCGCAAAATACTAAGAAATGTTTTAAATTTCCTTTTATCCCTTAAGTTATTTAACATGCGTATCCCTTCGTGTACGCTCTTCATGCCGTCATTATTCAAGAAAATACACACATAAACACAATCGTTTACATTCGACGTTAAATCTACAAAAATTTTGCTTAGCAAAGAATAATTTCCATATCATCTGACTTATTTTTCTTCGATTTGCTCCATATGTCAACCATATATTACTATAGGCGTGTATGTGTATGTATACACAGCTATTATAATAGACAACGCTTTCTACGCATAAATCTATGGTACACGGGAATGCCCGAAGCGAATCCTTGAAAAATGGATTTTCATCCTTGAAATTTATTCCAAAAGGTTTTGAGGATGATGTATACATAGATTTACATTGATATCATGTAGATATACTTTTTGCCTTATAAAAAAAAACGTAATTTAAGGATATATCCAAAACACAGTCTCTGCAGACACCTAGGGCTATCTAAAAATTCCACAAAACGCTTCACAATGATCGCACATCAGTAGCGCAATTTAAATAGGAGCAATTTTCTCGATGTTAAAGATTTTCCAGACATTTTCAGACCCAAACTGACTTACATTGAACAGGAATAGAAAAAGTGAAAGGATAAACAAAACAGATACGGAATACCCCATTCCAGGCGGTTGAAAAAACAAGCTCAAATTTGTTATACTATAGTAGTCAGAGAGTATTTATACCCATACATGTATACATATGTATATGTAAGTATGTAGAAAAAAGGTCAATTTTATTTCATTTTAAGGTGAAAGTAAATCTTGTTGAATTTGGGCTTTGATTTTGAATTTTATGGTTGCGCATTAAACTACACAATATTTCCAAGGCTAATCTAATTTGAAGATAATAAAAAAATTTTTTTTTTGGAATTAGTTACCGGCTAAATCAGTCAGTAAAAGTAATTTCCCGAATACAGTCAGGAAAACTGTTAGGTCACCATAGAGTTACTTTTCCTTCGTTCCGTTAAATCATCACATCAATTATCACCTTTTTCAGGTAACTAAGCTTTTGCTTAAATTCCGGATATAAAACCCCTTAACGTTAACTCTACTTGGACGCATTAAATTCAAGGAGCCATTCTACAGATTTCAAAAAAAATTTACTAATGTGTCATTTCAGATGTAACTGAGAAGGAGTGGGAGACCTTTAACAAGAAAACACCTATTTAAAGACAAGCCTTTAAAAATGACACAGATCGACTAAATAATATATTGAATAGTCTAAAAAGGATTGAGCCTCATTGTCACTAGATGGTGTTCGTTGTCATATATCGGGCAATACTAATCAGAATGAGTCAAACTGACATGTGTTTGAAAGGTGACATTCCAGTCTACAATTTTCATATTGACAGTTTTGTATTTCGTCATTCGTGTCAAATGTTGTATTCATTTAAAAATGAGTGAAATTTCTGAAAAAATTCGTTATATTTTACAATATCATATCGACTAACGTGAGAATGCATCGCAAGCTCGTGAAAAATTTGTAGTATCTACGATCAAGATACTTTATCGAAAGCCACAGCCAGGAGATGGTTCGCTCGCTTTCGTTCTAGAAACTTTGATGTCAAAGATACACCTCGGTCAGGTCGACCAATCACTGAAAAAAACGATGAAATCTTATAAAAAAATCCCCGTTGGCACCACCAGCCGGAAAGGTAAATTTCTCGTATGTAGCGTAAAGTTACGAAAAAGAATTTGGCTTGCCTACTACTAAACTTCTTTCTGCAACTTTCGTAGTACCACATGGGTATTTATTAACATAAAAAAAAATCTGGCCACGTTCGTTTTTAGAAACCTTTTATCGGGGCGCAAATATTTTGCTAATTAAATTGAGTTGCATGCGTATGGATTACATATTGTTGTAAACATATAAATACCGGTTTCGCCCTTCTCGCATCTGCTGTTTTCACAGTTCACAGTGGTAACCACACAAAGGCTTAAATAGCTCGAATAGTTAATTTCAAAAGATTTCCATAAAAGTTTAATCAGCACTTGCATTGCCATTAATATATACATTTGAATTTTTTTCTGAACTGTGAGGGCCGTCATTTCGATTTTTATTGAAATCGGCTGCTAAAAATATTTAGATGTAAATTTTCGACTTTTTCATTTGTCATTCGATTTGCATAATCAAATTAAATTAACTTGCCTTAATAACTTATAATTTCAAGTTTCAACGGAATCTGTTGAGAATCTTGGCTGCTAGAGGGCTACAGAAATAAAAAAAATTGTATGCCATCCGCCTGTATAGGGAGACGCGCCTGTATGGGGAGACACCCCTTAAATACCTTAAAATATTTTCTTGCACTGCAAATTTCAAGAGGCACCACTTTTGACCTACGTAGAAAATTTCCTCATTCTAGCTCATGTGGTTTGCGAGAAAACTTGTTTTGACGCACGAACAAACAGGCGGAGGGACGGACAGACAGACAAGTCGCGATTTTATAATTTTTTAGGGTATTGTTAAAAATATTATACAATATCTTAAAAATGATCTGGTTTATAAGTTCTTTCAAGTAAAGTCATTTAAAACGTTTCCATGAAAAATATTCATTATTTCAGTTGGCACTAAAAAAGACGAATTGCGCTCGTTTTCAGACCTTTGGAGGCCGCCATTTTGAATGCATGCATTTGATTTTGGATTATTTTAAATCTTTGTATGCTAGGACCTCATCAATCAATGTACTATCTCGTTCAAATAGGAGTTTCACTCTAGACAGGGCAAAATAATTCAATTTTTAAAGAAAATAGCAGCTAAAAATATTAGGCTTTAAATTTTTGACTTTTTTATTTTTCATTCGATTTTAATAATTTCCTGCAAAATACAAGAACATAGTACAGGGATTCATAATCTCAAGTTTCATCAAAATCCGTTGGAAAATGTGACCGCTAGAGGGCCACAAAAACATGAAAAAAACGCATATTTAAACGGCCGCCATTTCGAATTTTGCACATGCATGATCACCAAAATATCAAAGACTGTAGGTGTAAGTTATGTTTATCTTGAAACCAAGTTTCATATATGTCGGATCAAAATTGCGACTTTTAAAAGCCTTTGAAATTTTGACCTTCATCTGGCCGCCATTTTGTTTTTTGCAACCTGACCTCCAGTTTTTTTACGTAATTCTTTAGATACTTATAATTTCTATCAAACTACCGAATTTCATGAAAATCTGTTGAAAGCTTTGACCACTATTACGACAACAAAATTTTGCACGTTTTTCGACCTTTGAGCGGCCGCCATTTTGTTTCTGCCGTACCGACTTTGGATTTTTTATTGTGAGATTCATCACATACTTCAATGAACCTTTGTACCAAATTTCATCCAAATCGGAGCTACACTTTGGTCAGAACGGAAATCGCGATTTTTCGTCTAAAATGGCCGCCATTTTGTTTTTGCTCGGCCGATATAGCTGGTTCACGAACTCAATCGAGATAATAATTCAATACACCTTTCCTCAAAATTTGGTGAAAATCGAAGCAAAATTGCAACCTCTAGCGTGGTCACAAATTTCGTCATATCCCATATATATATATATATATATATATATATATATATATATATATATATATATATATATATATATATATATATATATATATATATATATATATATATATTTATATATATATTTATGATGCTCTCCGCAATAGGTAAATTTCTCTCGAGAAATTTACCTAAAATTGAAGAAGAGCGAAAAGTAAGTAGCTATGACATTGCTAAGGAACTGAATATCTATCACCAAACAGTTTTGAACAATTTGCTTAAGGCTGGATACACAAAGAAGCTCTACGTTTTGGTGCCGCATAAATAAAAAAATTTGATCGACCGAATTTCCATTTGCGAAATGCTAATAAAACTCAACGAAATCGAGTCATTTTGAAGCAAACCATTACGGGCGATGAAAAATGTGTAAGATACGAGAATGTCATGCGAAAAAGATCATGGTCAAAAAAAGGTGAATCTTCACAAACGACTTCAAAGCCAGGATTGACACCAAATAAGGTTATGCTGTGTGTATGGTGGGATTGGAAGGGAATTGTTTATCATGAAGTACTAGAGCCTGGCCTAACACTCAATTTGGCTCTGTACTGTCAGCAATTAACCAGATTGCAAAAAGCAATTCAAAAAAAAAACAAGTTGGAGTAACAGGAGGATGCTCCTGCTAGAAGGGCATTGTAAAACAATTAGTGAATCAAACAATATATCCTGCATATCAAAACTTGACTAATATACAGCTTCCATAAATTGAGTTCGAGAAATTATTATGGTTATGATTTTAAACTCGCCACTATTATGTTTCAAGCGCTTTGACCCCGTTGCTTGAGAAGTCGTGATAACACATGAATATGACAAACCATTTCTAAAATTTTTATCAAAAATTCCTGCATATTTGTAGTGTCTAGGTCCGTTGCAAACGTGCATCTCCCTAGTATCACGTCTTAATGTTGTTGTAATTGTTAGATATTCAATCGGCTGTAACTTAGGTGTTTATTGTTCAGAAAACTTAAGTTATGGATTTTGGGAAATTTAAGGGTCCCATCTTGATTTTATAGACAAAAAAGCAAAATTTATAAAATGTACTATTATTAACAAAGTTGATCGAATTTCGACTTCTCAAGTATTTGTTGCGCTTGTGAAGGAAAAATTGTCAGTTTAAGTACTGTTTTGAAAAGGTCTTATAAAGAACTTTCATTTGATATTCATATCGGCTAGATTTGATGAAATTTTTTTGTTCAACGGCTACTCCCCTGTACTGTAATCATCCATTCATGACCTATTTCTTCGAATCCTAGAATGGTAAAAAAGCCCATTCACTAGGAGCTCTCTCCTGCCTCCTCGACTTGTTTCACATATGAGTATTAATTGTTGGTACTCATCTTCAGGCATTCATTAAATTGAATCACGTATTAAAAGCATGTGCCTTAAACGTTCAAGTTGGGGCAAAATACATCAAAATTATTCAATCTTCGCATTTAAAACAGCCACTATTTTGCATTACCATTACTAATACCGCTAGCTGAGCCAATTCTCAAAGAAATTCATGATACCTATCAGTCCTGAAATTTTCATGCAAATCCTAACAAAGCTGTAGTATCTGAGTCGGTAAAAAGCGCATATTGTTCCATAGCCATATGTTTCCATGGTAACACAGCGCATATTGTTCCATAGTAATATAGAAATATTCAAATCGCTATAACTTCATTAAATACCATTCGATCTTTATGAAACTTTCAGGACAGATTAATCTCATAAATAGTCATCAGTGTATTTCATTAAATTTAAGGGCACCGTTAAGATATTTTATTCAAGAAAACATAAAATCGATAAATCATACTACTACTAACAAAGTTGAGTGAATTTCGACTTCTCACGCATTTGTTGTTGTTGTACTCATAAAGGCCTACATTCATGATTTTTTTCAGATTTTTCGTATCAAAGGTGTCCAATCGCGAGGGGGGGGGGGGGGGGGGACACACAAATTTTTCGTACATTTCCTCTTCCCTTGCACCCACAAAAACAAAATTTGTCTTTTTAAGACCTGTTTTGAAAAGTTCTGATTAAGACCTTCCATTTGATACCCATATTGCCTACATGCGATGAAAACTTTTTTTTTCAGGGGCAACTCCCCTATATGGGGAGACCCCCCTTAAAGACCTTATAAATTTATTTTCGTGTTGAAACTTTGAAGAGGGCGTCACTTCGCATCTACCTACAAAATCTTATGTTTCTAGCTCATGTAGTTTGCGAGAAAAAGTGGTGTGACACACGGACGGACGGACGGACGGACGGACAGACAGGACGCGATTATAGTAGGGTATTGTAAAATGATTTTACAATATCCTAAAAACGGCCCGAATTGATCAACAGAAAGGGCGTTGTCTTCCATCATGACAATGCCAGATCATACACATCTTTGATGATATGGCAAAAATTGACGGAACTTTATTTATTTATTTATTCAGAAAATATACATAGCATTTGATTGATCTTAAAGTTAAACTTTTCTTTAAAAACTCCTTAAAAGCAGAGCTTGAGAAAGGAGTTTATTTGTCTTAGGTTGTCTATATAGCAACTATTTACAAATTTACTGTTACCCTCAGAGATCAAACTAACATTAAATATTTAAACTAAACATTAATTAATGAAACTAAAAATTCTGCCAAATTCTTCACTAGACATATTTAAGAGCCATTTTTTTATAAATAGTTTCTATGTTTCAGATGAATTAGCATATCTCATGAAATCTGGTAATAGGTTATAGGTTCTAGGGCCAACATATAGTACGCATCTCTGGGTTTGGGTTTAGTTACACTTTGGTACACTTACTCTACAGGAGTTGTATCTTGTGTTATAGACATTGTTGAGAGCTTGAATTGTTTGAACCTTAAGTGTATAGCTTGCTGCTGATTTTCTGTAGAGTTTTTTTATATCAAGGTCTCCGGATGAATTAAATAAATCAGAAGATGGGAATGTTCTGGTTAGCCTAAATATTGTTTTAAGTATGGCTTTTTGGGTTATCCTTAAATTTTCGATGTGCGTAGTGAATGCTCCTCCCCAAACTGCTATACAGTATTGGATAATTGACTGGACTAATGCAAAATATATAACCTTTAATTGAGGGCAAGTCAGAAACTCTCGTAATGAGTTGAAGAGGAAAACATATCTCCTTAATTTTGTATTTACGTGCTCTGCATAAAAATTCCATTTCATGTTTTTGTCGATTATTACTTCCAGGTATCTAACTTTCTCAGCAGTATCTAAAACTTGACAATTGCACGTTGCTTTTGCGTTATCAATACACTGGCAATTTGAATGATGAAGTTTAATCGATTTATACAGCGGCTGTCCCACAGATGTCAGCGAAAAGGTCATGACTTGAGTTTTCCGGGTGTTGAGGCGGAGTTCGTGTATGTGCAACCAATTATGAATTTTTCTGATCGACTCTTCAGCTTTTTGTTTAGTTTCAACCCAAGATGGAGATGAAACTAACAGGGCAGTATCATCCGCAAAGGCCACTACCCTACATTTGGTACCTAGGTTTATATTGCAAAGTTCATTGACGTATATGTCGTACAGAATGGGTGACAATACAGTACCTTGTGGAAGTCCTATTGTGTCTTTCATAATCCACTCACTTAAAGAGTATTTCACCCTAACTCGTTGCTGTCTTGGGCCCAAGTATGATTGAAACAATTTCAATGCTGTTCCACTTATGCCAATTTTTTTTAAATTTTAGTACAAGCATCTCATGTCGTATCGTAGCTTGCCTGGGAAGTTCTGATGCATCCACCGTATAGTCCAGACCCTTTTCCATCAGACTACCATTTGTTTTTGTCTCTGTAAAACTTCCTTAATGAAAAGAAATTCACTTTTAAAAGGGACTGTGAAAATCACTTGGCCAAGCTTTTCCCCGATAAACCACAGAAGTTCTACACAGATGGAATAATGGGTCTACTCAAAAAATGCATTAAAATAAAATCCATTTTAAATAAAATAAATATTCAATCGCAAAATGACAAACAAGTCTCAATACTTTTTGGACTTACCAATATATATACAAGGTGCGTTCCAAAGTAAACGAAACTGAGCTCAAATAGAAACGACAGAAGCTTTGTTCTAATAAATCCGAGTTTATTAATTCGAAATAATCTCCTCCGGTCTCGATACACTGTTTTGCGCGATCCAAAAGCTTTTCGAAAGATTGTTTCAGGCCATTGACCGGAATGCCCTTCAGGATGTCGGAACAAGCCTTTTGGATTCCCTCTACGGACGCAAAGCGTTTTCCTTTCATGGCCAAATGCAATTTCCCGAAAAGGTAGAGGTCACAGGGAGCCATATCAGGCGAATATGGTAATTGATTGATGGTTAAAATGCGATTTCTAGTCAAAAATTCAGTCACAAGAGTGGATTTTTATGAAAAAAGTCTCGTTTATGCACAGACCTTCCGTAAGCGCAACTGATCGGTTAAAATGCGACAAATCGATGTTTTAGAGATATTTACTCCGATTTTATGAATTTCAACGGTGATTTCGGCTCATTTTTGATAAATTCACGAACAATTTCGACGGAGTTTTCGGTGATCACTGATTTTGGGCGGCCCGTATGTTCATCGTCATTTATGTCCTCACAACAATCTCTGAAACGGGTAAACCACTCATGAGCTCTGGCACAATGTAGACAATTATCGCCATAAACTTTTTTCATCAATTCAAATGTTTCGGCGAACGTTTTACCAGTTTACCGATTTTATTTGATTTTAATTCTTTTTTTTCGTACCGATGACACAAACATACTGTCACTTTAGATGCATTAACTACGCTTCCACTAAACCCAATGTCACCAAACTTTTACTGGAAGTCAGGGAGGGATGTAGCTTTCCAACGCACAGATGATGCCACCAAAAACAAATTTATAACAAAAGTTTCGTTTATTTTAGAGCACACCTTGTATAAATCAAATTTATCAAATCACTCCAATCTAGGTGCTCAGGTTTACAGGGAAGCAGCATAGTGGAAAGTGTTCGCATCCCACACTGAGCGCGTTAACAGGTTCTACGACCCACCCATTAAAAAAAAGGGCAAAATCAGGTTTCTTTGTATTAATCGAAGAATCAGCAATGCACTCACCAATTTCACCCGCAAGGGGTATGCAGATATCGGTCACCCCTGCCAGGGCCGGTAAATCCGGCTGTTGGGGTAAAGCCCGGGGCCCCAAAGTTACAAGGAACTTTTTCAAATCAAAACATAAAAACGAGGATGAATCCCTGAAAATTCATCAGCAACCGACAAGGGAGAGATCGGATCTGAAGAGAATCTATTTGAAGGGAGTAGCAAATTGCAACACCAAGAAAAAAAGACAAATGATGAAAATGTGTAAAGTCTTGACTACCAGCAAACCTCTGATCAAACGGAAAACGATATTGGTGTTCAGCGACAGAATGGTAACACCGAGACGGAAAGAAATTTAGAGAATATTAATTTTGAGTTTGAGAAATATGTTGACGTGGGCTTGTGGCCAGAATTGCTAAATAATGATTTTATTAATGACATCCTCTCACATGAAATGACTGACTTTCAAAATAAAGATCCGACAAATATATATTCAGCTTCCATAAAGAAATACAAGGAACAAAACAGAGCATTGTCAAACAGCCATTTCACAAAAAAATTAAAAATGTTCAATCACTAGAAAGATCTTGGCTAACATATTCAACCAGTGTTGGTGCTGTTTTTTGTTTGCCTTGCAAACTTTTTTCTAAAACCTCTTCTCAATACACGACCGGATTTTCTGATTGGAAACACATGAGAACTTGTTTAAAAACTCACGAAAATTCTAATGAACATAAGAAATCAATGTTAGTGTGGTTAACACGAAAGGAAAATAAGTCTGTTTTAGACAAGCAGCTTCAGGAGCAATTAAGAAAAGAAAAAGAATATTATCACAATGTCCTAAAACGGGTAATTGCGGTGATAAAAGTTTTGAGTATTAGGGAGCTTAGCATTAAGAGGTTCTGAGGAAGTATTTGGTTCTGCACATAATGATAATTTTATGGGGGCTCTGGAGCTATTGGCAGAGTTTGATCCATTCATTCGTGAACACATTGAACAACGGGAGCTGCGACCAAAACCGATAATATCGTACTTATCAAAAACAGTATATGAAGAAATAATTGAGATAATGGGCCGACAGCTAATTCAACAAATTATAACTCAAATAAATAACGACGACACAAAGTATTATTCAACTGTGATGGATTCTACACCAGATCTGTCTCACAATGATCAACTTACTTTTGTATTACGCTATTGTTTTCGGGGAAAAGTATATGAAAAATGTGTAGCCTTCATTTAAATTAGAAGTCATACTGCCTTACATTTATTTAATATTCCACAAGACTTAATAGAAACAAATGGATTACTACTGGGTAATTGTAGGGGGCAATCTTATGTCAACGCTGTCAATATGGCGGGTCACTACAATGGTGTACAAGCACTACTAAAACAAAAAAATAACACCGCGGATTATGTGCCATGTGCTGCGTATTCGCTTAACCTAGTTGGTGTAGAATCTGTTAAGGTTGCACCCGAAATTGTAAAGTTTTCGGAGTAGTGCAACAAATATACGTTGTCTTTTCTGCTTCGACCCTTAGGTGGGAACTGTTGAATCGTGAAATAAAATTAAAATTCACGTTAAAAAGTTTAAGCTAGACCAGATGCGCTTGCCACTATGACACTGTCAAAGCCTTAAAAGATAATTTTGTATGATGACATTATGGACATTTTCAAAGGTTCCAGCGAAAATGAGGTTAAGAAAGTTGATTTCCGGGAAGAGGCACGAAATTTATTCAATGAATTGGCGAAACTCGAGACTGCAATTTTGATTATCTTATAGGAAGAAGTTTTGGAGAGATTTAATTTAGTTAATAAAAAAATACAGAGTCCTGGTTTAGACATTTGTGAAGGCAACAAGTTAATTGTGTCATTAAAAGACTGTGAACAACATATGACACTAATCAGATCAGAAGCTAAAGGAATACGAAGAGAAAGCTAAAAAATTAAGTACTAGTGTGGGAATAGACTGCAATGACATAAACAAGAGACGCATTACTCCAAAATTTTCAGATAAGTCTACAGGTGAAATCTCAGTATACGGCGAAGAAAGATTTAATAGGGACACGTTAAACGTTGCGTTGGATAAGCTGATTATGGATTAAAATAAAATAAGCCGTCTATGAGATATATAGCAAAAAATTCAAATTTTAAATTGATTTGCAAGACAAAAATATCGAAAACATAGATTTGGAAAGTGCACGTCATATTATTGCTTACTATCCAGATGACGTAGACGAGCATTTAGTGAATGAGTGCATTCAATTGAAATCGTACTTATTCCAATCTAAGCCAGAGTCTTACACCTCTTGCAGTGACATTTTTATGCTCATGTATGAAAATAAACTTATTGAAGTGTTCTCTAACTGCTATACCATTTTAAAGATTTTTTAGCTTTACTAATCACTAGCTGTGAAGCAGAACGCTCCTTCTCCAAGATGTTTTATGTAGCAAATAAATATAGGACAATAATGTCGAACCATCGACTAAATAATTTATCACTTCTTTCCATAAATTTTGATTCAACAGACTTGCAATGTGATGATCAAGTAAAAGAATTTGCAGCACAAAAATGCAGATAGGTTGATTTGTAAATTACGATTTATATAACATAATTGTCACATACATAACCTGTCAATTTCTTTTACTAATTCATAATAAATAAATAAAATTATTTTATTGTTTTTTTTATATTCTTATTTACATCACTATTTCGGTTTCTCTCTCATCCAAAGGTTGCCTGGAAGAGATTGCTACCACAGCAATAAGGTCGCTTTTTGTACAACTAATACTTGCGTTGATTTAAATAATATTAATGTTTTTTTTGTGCAATAAAGAATATATAATAATAATATATCATTATAGAAAGTCTTTTGACATGGCTATTAGTCGAGTTCTTAGATAGGCTCGTAAGTAGTTTCAGCCCAAGGCCCCACAGATTCATGATCCGCCCCTGACCCCTACACCATTCCCGATATCTGAGCATTTGACGCCGGTAGTGTAGTGTCGGGTTTGTGAGATTTCCTACGACGTCGCGTTAAGGCTTTCAAATCGATCGGAGAGGAATATGAAGAGGCGCGTGACATATCAGTGCGTTAGTCATTTCCATCTGTGGGAGTTAGGGGGAGAGGGGGGTTAGGAGTTTCTACGATTGGTGGCGTGGAAGTCGTAACTTTATTAGTAGTATGGGGTCTGTGCGTGAAAAATATGCTAATGTCGCTGTCACCTTTCTAGCCCCGTCTGCGTTGGTTATGTTTATCGCCGCCGCAGGCGTAGTGGAGCAGCTACCACCTTTTTGCAATGGCCAAAGGACCCGTTGTCTAGCTTGTATACTAGAGTGTGGCGGGGATTAATGGCTGGAATTTACTCTGGCTTCGAAATTAACGTTCCCACTGGCCCCAGAGGTAAGAGTTATGTACAATAAATTCTAGCTTTGAAATACGCCTCGTGCGTTTCGACCATTTCTTAAAATGTTGTCAAAGCGCCATTGCCAAGTCGTCACTGAGTGTTGTCATCTCTGTGATATCCAGCAAATGTGCAAAATGGGGTTATCTAGTAAATACCCACCAGAAAGCGTCCCACCTGCACATCAGCCCACAACCTAGAAACTTATTTGTCTTTGGTTACCAGGGGAGGTGTTTGGTGGGTATTCCAGTCGCTTGCGAGCATGGGAGTCCTATACTCTGTGGGACTCCCATACTCAAAAAAAAAAACTTGTCCGGCTCCATACGGCGTTGACTCTGAAAAATTTGGAAAGCAGTAGTGGATTTTTTGGCAATAACCGGATTGGAAAAACTTGGGATTTAATTTACAAGTGGATCTCGTTCTTTTCCATACTCATCTTCCTTTTCTTGCTGGCAGATATTAACGACAGCCATCACAGATTCGCCACCCGCGCACGCATTTTCTCACTGAACGACCATACATTCTTGTTTTTGTATTTTCCAGGTCAATCAGGCGACCTAACACCACATAAAGCTAAGCAGAAAGTTTTTGCAGCGAACGGGGACCGCAAACATGATTATTCCTACTAAGATTGGCCGACCGCGTATTTTAGGATGAGCACAAATAAAACATTATAGTGGTGATTCAGTGAAAAAATGGAAAAAGTTGTGAATCAAGTGAACTTGATTGGCAGAGTTGGTGCTGATCCACAAGAACGTATTGGCATAATAATGATTATCCTGTCAGAAATAGAATATGAAATTGGTGATTGGGTGCAAAGAATTAATTGGCATTGAATTGTGTTTTAAAACAACAGCTCTCTTAAAAAGATCAAAGGCCAAGGAGCTAGCTACGGTGCAGAGGAAAAAAATTACACATGGTGAAAGTACAGATTAAGAAAGGCAAAGCACGAATAACAACAAGTATAACGGCTGATGAAGTACATCCCTTAAGAAGAATGAGTAAGGCTTATTAATCATTTCATTTACTGCCAAAACATATATTTAAATCTCCATTTGAAATAGAATCAGAGATGTAACATTTCGTCAGTCAAGGTTGAAGAGTGAATCTTATTTGAATGATTTTTTTATTGAACACCAAACCATTCAGAGGCAAAGGAAAAGACATAATAAAAAAATTATAATAATACTCAACAAATAAATAAAAAATTTATAATAATAAAATATATAATAATATATTTTAACTTTATTTGAATATTATATGAAAAGATATAATGGCGTGTATTAATAATATAAATAAATTATTATTTTTTCTTTAAAAGCCGTCGGGCCTTGCTTTGTTAGATGAGCAAACGCATTTCGACCAACTTGAGTAATCTTCAGTATTAATAGTTCCTTAAATAAAAATTGAATTAAAGAAAATAAAAGAAAACAATAAATTAACCTTTTGATATTTCCTCTGCCAATATTTAAATTAATGATTATATAAAATTATCCTCGTTTTATATTAAATGTTATAATTCTGAATTTTATTATGAGGATTATGTATGGTTTGATCAAGTTTTCCTACCAACTAACTCATTCAAATTTATTGTGTATTCCGATGATGCTTAATTTTATAAGCCTGGATTTAAGCATATATTTTACATTTTCCTCGGTCAAAATTCTTTCAAATTAATTTATTCAAATTTATTTTATATTTCTATATTGTTAAATTTTCGAATTCAGAAATTATCATATATTTTTGCAGTTTTTCTCTAGTCCAAGTTCTTTCAAAATAATTTATTCACATTTAAATTATATTTTTATTTTGTTAAAGTTTATAATTCGGAATTCATTATGTGTTTTTAAATTTTTCTTTGGCTAAAATTCGTTACAACTAACTTATTCAAAGACTCCGCCATAGACGGTCCCAAGCTCGTTTGAGAAAGGAGGAGGGAGCCCCTTGTTTCCCCAACCCATAGCTTCCATGATTTCTCATCCCAAACCCCCCAATTAAATGGTAGTAAATGTTTTCGGGATCGCATATTGGGTTTACTGGTTCCCCAATAATGTGATATTAAATGCTGGCAAATGCTAATAATTGTAAAAAAACATCTACAGCTCTGCTACTAAATCCTACTTACACCTCCTTTGTGGGGACGCAAGAGGGTGAAGGCAAATCTCCCGCGCCTGATAACGGAATCAAAGTAATAAGCATGCCACCGGAATGGAGGTTGGGCGATGGGCTAACTCCCCGTCCCTGGAAAACCTTGAAATGCTTCAAAACCTGCAGATGGGCCTCGGAATGGATTGGACTCTCGGCAATGACCTTGCAAACGAAAAGAGGACTTTGGCATTGGATCCTGGAATGTCAGATCACTCAATTACCTTGGCGCTGTTAAGGACCTTTTATAACAGGCCAGTCAATATTAATTAAAAATACTGGCAGTCTAGGAAACGATTTGGACTGGAAACAACATTCTAGACATGAGATCGCACACAATATTCATAAAAGGGAGGCCTACTGGAAAACGAGAATTCGGAGTGGACATCATTGTGGATAGGGAGTTCAAATCGCACATTATTGATTTTAAGGCAGTCAACAATTGTTTGTGTGCGATCTGAATAAAAGTGAAATTCTTCAAAATCTGGCTGATCGAATAAAAGGACGAAGAAACGAAGGAAACGTTCTACAATCACCTGGGAGGACTGGCGAACTCATTGCCTACAAACGACACAAAAATAATTCTGGGTGATTTCAACGCTAAGCTTGGCAATAAGCAATCTCATCGGGGAACAACTGGAGGATTTTGCCTCCACGATGAAACATATGACAACGGCCAACGCCTGATTGGCTTTGCATGTAGCAGAAATCTAGACATACGTTTGACTTGCTTTCCACATCCACGCATTCATAAAATGACCTGGATTTCACCGACAGTATTGATCGTAACGTACTTACCAAAAAGACAATGACGTCGACGACCTCCCAAGTCCGCATCAATAGCCAACTCACCGATGCCTTTGACACAAAGATCGGACTAAAGCAGAGTGATGGGCTGGCCTCATTACTATTCAATTTGGCTCTGGAGTGCGTCATAAGGAAGCTACCTATCAATACACGAGGTACATTACTATACAAGTTGAGCCAAGTAGTAGCCTATGTGGACGACATCAACATTTTGTCACGGTCACTAACAACTGCCAAAAAACTCTTTTTGAAACTCGACAGCGAATCAAAACTAGTAGGGCTGCAAATCAATGAAAATAAAACAAAGCTCATGACGTAGTTGAGGAACAATACCTCAAGCACGCAAAGTATCACATTTGGAGGGTACAATATCGAACATTTGAGCGAATTTGTGTATCCAGGTGCCAAAATGACGAGAGCCGGTAATTTATGTCGTCCGCATAGGCTACTACTTGACTCGACTTGTATAGTAATGTACCTCGTGTATCGACAGGTAGTTTCCTTATGACGCACTCCAGAGCCAAATTGAATATCAATAGGAAACTACCTGTCGATACACGAGGTACATTACTATACAAGTCGAGTCAAGTAGTAGCCTATGCGGACGACATAAACATTTTGTCACGGCCACTAACAACTGCCAAAGAACTTTTCCTGAAACTCGACAGCGAGGCAAAACTAATAGGGCTACAAATCAATGAAAATAAGACAAATCTCATGAAGCAATCGAAGAAAAATACCTCAAATACACAAAATATCACACTTGGCGAATACAGTATCGAGAATGTTAGAGAATTTGTGTATTTAGGCGCCAGAATAATGAAAACGGACAATGAAAGAGACGAAATACGCCGAAAAATACTGCTTACAAATAAAATATTTTATTCAGCATTGACGATCTTGAAGACCAGCTGCATACATAGGAAAACAAAGCTGCAAGTATACAAATCTGTGATAAGACCTACGTTATGCTTTCGGTGTGAAACATGGACCCTAACCCAAGCATCCGCAAATGTATTGAACGCCTTTGAGCGACTAGTCCTGAGGCGAATAATTGGAGCGAAGCTGGACGGGGACCAATGGCGAATTCGATACAACCATGAGCTGTATAAAATTTTTGACGAGCTGGAGGTCTCAACGATTGTCAGACTGTGGAAGCTGCAATGAGCTGATCACATGAATCGTATGGACGAACAACGGATAGCCAAAAAGGTATTCGTTGGGACCAGTGGGGAAACCGAACCCGTCTGACTCTGTCGACGAAGACAGTTCATCGCTGCTCGGATTTTGAAATTGAAGGACGCGGTCAATGGACCGAGACAGTTGGAGGCGCTATTTGCAGGAAGCGAAGGCCCGAGAGGGGCAATAGTGCTAAGAAGAAGAAGAACTTAGTCAAAATTACTTTGTATTTCTATGATGCTAAATTTTTTTGTTCTGAGTTTTTACCATATGTTTTATGCATTTTTTGGTCAAATATCTTTTCAAACCCATTTGCATAAATTTTTCTGTTTCTATAATTTGTTTTCAGATTTGATGATTTTGAATCTTCTCACATAGTGATAATTTTATTTGGCCAAGTTTTTCGCATTAAAACTTAATTTTTTTTTTGAAATTTTGCATATCTTTATTATACTAAACTTTTGTCGTAAATAAAGAAGTATGATAGAAGAACAAAACCCTCGGTCTTCTCATTTGGAGAATTTTAACGGGTATGGGGCCCGCAACGGTGGCTGGGCACTCCTTTTTTGAGCTAGCCATAGGGCTGTAGCTCCTTCCTTTCTCAGTCGTTACAGGGCTTCTTGCTGGGTAGGGTGGCCTTCCCTACGGGTTTCTTATTTATGTTTAAATGTTATATAATTCAATCATTTAAAATTTGAATATAAATCTGAAACATTTTATTTTTCATTTCCCGGAAAAGCTCATATAAATTGCTAGTGTATGAATTTTTCATGTAAATGAAAAATAAATGGCCACGTCTATAACAGTTCTTGATCCAGACGAGGAGGTATGAGGTAGCGCCGCTTCGACCTAGATGCTCCACTTTTAGTTGGGGGTCGTAAATGTGCGAAGTAAGTACGTAATCATCTCGCGTCCCGCGCACGCTAATCGAGTATCAGCGTTATTTTCCACAGTTTATTCCTTCGGTAGGTTACCTCGGCCTCGACACTGGTGAACCGAGATATTATGATCGAATGATTCGTGAATGCAAAATTTTCTGTAGTGGGCCCTTGTCCTGGGGAGAGAACTCGCCGTAAGACATCGCAACGCTAGTCTACCAGCGCATTCACGCGTCTTCAGGCAAGGCTAATTCCGGCAAGCACCAAAATCTTCTCTCGCTGAGTCAGCAGACCATTACTGCAGTTCTTTACGCACATATTGAACACTCTAAAACACTATATCTCGCAAAATTTTGTTGACGCAAAGCTTAGTCGAAGGGTTTTTAGCATCAAACTAAAGAGATTTCGTTAGACAGAATTGCTAGGCGCACCTTATGCCAAATTTAATCCTTCTTTTCTTTGAAAATCACACATTATAGGCTTCGAGTAACCCTTTAACTCATACAATTACCACTCTGAACGAATCATATATTTTGGGCTCAAAACATATGTTAATGAAACTTTGGTGAAAAAAGCGTTGAACAACATAACATAAGGAGGAGAAGGAGGAAACTCAGAAGAAATGTCTTCGAGAAACTTCAACAGAAATTGTCGAATTATTTAAGCGTGTAATTTTAAAGTAATACAAATTATGGTTTGATCCAGTCAACTGCTACATGAACATCACTATACAACGCTAATGAAAATTATATGCCAACAACTTATGACAGAAGATCATAATTTAAGGGTTACAGTTTGAACCGACTTTGCTGATCAGAGTTTTCATTGCGGGTAATGCAAGCCTTGTTTTTATTTCCGATGTGGTCTCAAGTATGTGGATGCAAAAATAAAAATTGAAGGAGGCATGTAATTTTGACTTGGGAGCTGCTTTGACAAATATGTAATCCATCCTAACTAACACACATACAAGCTTGCTGTAATTTCAGTTTTCTGTTAAATTTTTCGTCATGGCTAAACATTGTACAGTACACTTAAACCCAAACAGCCTACATTTAGATTCCGTTACGGTTTTATTAATGCCTCGAATATTTTCAATCGGGTTAAAAAGGGCAAAAGCCAAATTTGCCACAATTACAATACATTAGAATCATTTACGTTGAGGCAGCTTAAATCGAATCTCCTTATATTCGCGGTTGAGTGATCCCGGTCGTTGTTTCTCGATTTCTAACTGGTATCTTCTGTCAGCTTTCATCGAGTTCTTATGCCGTTTTTTCGGTTTCTCTGGTGTATGCACCTTTTATGGATTTTTTGTGACTATAGGTATGATTGCACCCTTATAATAAAAAAACATTTATTGGACGTCCAGTTCTCCAACCATGTCTGAATATTATAACAGCAGTGAAACACACATAAAATACTGACAATGATGCATTTTTAGGGTTTTTTAAAATAATTTTACGAAACCCTACTAAAATCGCGTCCTGTCTGTCCATCTATTCGTCTGTCCGTCCGTCCGTCTATCCGTGTGTCACAGCAGTTTGAGTGATTTTTGTTGGTTTGCAATGAAATGGCGACCGTTGAAAATAGAAAAACAATGAATTTTCTTCTAAACGTGCACATCTCTTTGACATACATATTTCTTGACTTTATTCGTTGCTGGTGACTGCATTTCTGAGAAGTTGAGTACAAATTTCTTCTGACATGAGCGTAGGTCTGTCTACCTAACTTGTTTGCTTCAAGTTTGCTCACAAAAATATTTATAATTGAATTTTAGCTGTTTTCAATGAAATATCTCTTAGATAAATTAAGTTAGGTAGACAGACGTATGCTCCTATCAAAAGGGTTTGTACTCAACATATGATATAGAGGATCCAAAAATGAATAAGCAAAAGAAAACTTCAGAAACATGTACACCATATACTTGGCTCAAAACAAAAACCATTACTAGTCACTCCATTTTAAACAGCCATATAACAAATACCATTGAACGAAAGGAATCTGAAAGATATTTTGGCATCTAACACACCTGAAAATTTTTAGAAAATCTAATCAAAACTTTAGTGTAGGTTTTGATGGGAAGATTAGATAGGCTAGGTATTACGAATGCTTTAAAGAATAAATGAACTCTCGATAGGACTGCTCAAATACCAAATTTAATTGAATTTCACAATTTTATTGAAGTTTACAAAACTCTACTATTATCAACAAAGTTTGTTTAGACCCTCAATATGAAACTTTCAAGAGGTAATAACAAATTATACATAGTACTTATCAAGCTTAGTGTCTGCAAGAAGCGATGGTTTTGAAGAAAAATAACATAAAGATGTACGGATGAATAGACGGGCAAATCGCAATTTCAATAGGGTTTTATGACTTAGAACAAACAACTAAGGAAGGTGTACTTTGATTTCGCGAGGGTTATTTATCCTTCTTTCATTTCAACTAAGCTCAGCAATTAGATCTTTGAGAATTAGGCACAAGAAGAGTGATTAAAAATTGCACTACGTTTGTTTCAGGTTCAAATATACCATTTTTCTGAAGAGAATATTTTGTATATATAATCAAAATGTTTGAACATTGCATGAATTACTGATATATATTATATTTCAATAATAATATTTACCATTTTTAGCATTTCGCATCACGTTAACAAATTTGCTACAAGATATTCCCAAAAAGTTGGACTAGCTCAGAATATATTCATTATGAATTCTTTGATCAGTCATTCTTTTACTTGTGACAAATTTATGAAATTTTCAGCATTCCGGATGTAACTCAAACAAATATCCTTCTCAAGTGGATTCAAATCCTTTTCTAACGTCCGCATCTCATGGATATCGTTTCAAATAACTTCTACTGGAAAGTATAGAATACTGTTGACATTTCCTAGAAAACCAAGCGCACAGCACATCCATTTGAAAAAGCAACAAAATTTCAATAAGTTTCAATAGAAACATTCCCACTTTCTTTATGATATGTTTTTGTTCGACCTTTCAACTTTCAACCTGCACTGCTTCCGACTCATGTCGTTTTCCTTGCTTACACATATCAAGTAGGTTTGGACACGGACATACATGCATCATATTTGCAAACTCGGGAAAACAGTATTTTCTGAAATGCTCCAACAATAATGTCTCAACAAGGATGAACTCTGTCGGCAGCTTTACCTTTATGAATAGTAGATTGCCTAGATGAAATAACATCACTAGCAATCGTCCTATTTGGGTACACATACTTCTTTTGTCAACTCAACTGAATAAACATCATCATTTACTGGCGGCTATGCATTATCCTTTATTCTTACTTATACAGTTTTGCAGACTGGAGAATGAACGACACGTTACTCTTTTTTTGGTTCAAGCAAAATGTTTTGCTTGCTCCTTGCTTGATTTGACATATTCGGTTGGAAGCAGGAGCAATTCATGTTATTTTTATATCAACAATTGTTCTGAACTTTGACATACATGTATGTAGATGAGAAACTGTGTGCAAGGATACTTTTTTCTTCTTTATGCCAACATGTAAATTCGCAGAGGTTGAATTTCTTTTTACTTTTCCTCCATACAAGTATTACGCTTTCGATTTCCGTTCTCATTTCTTTGTTCGTTGTTGCTTTCAATTTCTCTTGATGTCCTTTTGTAGCGTGATCGTTTTTGTTGAAGGAAGTTAAGAGAACCATATTTTGTTGCTGCACAAAGCATGTTTGAAATGAATTCAGATATACATTATTTTGATTTTGTGTACATGAAAATTAAGGATTTTTTCTCTACAGGATGGTATTTAGTTAAATGTTTATACTTTTACTTATTGTGCTTGATAGGAAAAGGGTAAAGTGAGCGTACGATTTTAGTTGTTATATGGATTTGAATACTTCACTGTGTCTTTTATTTAGTTGTTGCAACGGGAAGTTGAAAGCAACATTCTATGTAAATTTTTCGAGAGAGATTTACCTCTTGCGGAGAGTACTTTATACATGTACATGTACGAGTATATATGAGCGAATTGGGATTTAACAAAGTTTGTGATCACGCTAAGGGTCGAAATTTTTCTTTGATTTTTATCAAGTTTTTAGTATAGGTGTAATGAGTAAGTAACTTGGCTAAGGTCGTTAGTCAGCTAAATTTAACGAGCGAAAGCAAAATAACCACCACTTTACATGAAAATCCTTGATTTTTGTGACCACAGTATAACTCCGACTTTAACGAAATCCGGTACAGAGGCTTAGTGAGCTGTGTGATAAAGCTCACAATAAAAAACCTAGTCAAATCGTCTCAAACGAAATGGCTGTCGCTAGAAGATCGAAAAACGTGAAAAATTTGTTATAGTGATTGTAACTACGCCCCAGATGACTGGGTTCTTCTTCAGGGACCAATCATCTGGATTTTGATCCAGTTGGGAGAGTGCATAGGGGCATCAGATCCACCCGTTTGCCCATTTTCAGATAGTAGCTAGCTTCCCCGTTGAAAACGGACGGATGACGTTATCATCAGTAGGGAAGGAAGGATAGTAAAAGACCCCCTGCGGTATTTCATCAGGCCGTAATTTTGTAGATCTGAGAGTCGTACGTACGAACAAATTCTTTGTAGTGTACTTTGCACTGGCGAAAAGAACCCGGCCTGTGCACCGCAGAAGCTGGCTGCCAGCGTGCGGACGCGTCGTCATGTAAAGTCATTCCAGCAGGCCCAAATCCTAGTTTGCTGGGGCAGTAAACATCACTGCTGGGTTTAACGGACTTCTAAATACACTCTTAAACACTAAAAATGGCACTCAACGTGAGGAGCGAAAAGCCCAGCTGTTTATGAGTCGAGAGCATGAGGCAGACCAACGTCTCTAGGTAACCCTACTGGTGCTAAATTATGGGCGGACGGAGAAACGAAGGCTTCTACACTTTAGGTGTACTCTATAAGCACTTTTGAACATGTGTTGTATTCAGACATCGGTATCGCTTGTACCTGCTCTGCTGTTGTCTATTAGAGTTTCACTTCCTTTGCAGACTTATGGGTTAAGTGATTCTATGTAGTGTGTGATTCAAAAGTTGGCTTTTGTCCATCTGCAAGTCGACCCAAACTTACACCTTTTCGGCACCTAAATAATAGAGAAAATAGATGAGACTGCGTCCAACTGGCTGTATATTTGGTCCGCAATCATCTACAACAAGATGCTTGCAACTTGGAAGTTTAGTTAGACAAGTAGGTCTATACTACCTAGCTGATTGGCACCGGCCATCGAAACAAATTTCGGAGACAGGGAAGCTGGCAAATATTTGAAAAGGCTCCTGAATCCAACTCAGCACAGCAACATTGCGTTTTTACCCGGAGTGAGGCAGAAAGAAGGAGACTAGTTTTTTCTATGATTTAAACAGTTTTTTTCTTCAATAATGAGAGAAGCTCGCCACTATGGGCCGCATACAATTTCTACCTACCAGTAAGCGTTCATATCTAATCTTTTGTTAGTATATTCTTAGTATAATTAAGCAAACATTATATATATATATATATATATATATATATATATATATATATATATATATATATATATATATATATATATATATATATATATGTGATATATATATATATATATATATATATATATATATATATATATATATATATATATATATATATATATATATATATACATATATATATATAGGGTCTGCATAATAAGTAACCGGACTGAGCCCGCCCCGCGCCGTCAAAGCGTCTGCTAACCGGTATCTGGTGCTGTAGTAGTGGTGGGGGTCTAGGTAAAGAGAACCGGGCTGCAGCAGTTGCCTCCAAGCGCTTGGAGAGATAGCATCGAGCGAGAGCGGAGTGCGTGTTCAGTTCCGTCGTCGGAGTGAAAATGGAGCGTACGATCGAGCAACCAAACCAGAGTTTTTTAACCACGTTATTACAGGAGACCAAACGTGGGTTTTCGAATACGATCCTGAGACTAAGCGGCAGAGTTCGGAGTGGCAGACATCGGCGTCACCACGACTGAAAAAAGCGCACATGAGCAAATCGAAGGTGAAGTCGATGCTCTTTGCTTTCTTTAACGTGAAAGGCATTGTTCACAAAGAGTTTCTGCCACCCGGCCAAACTGTTAACGACCAGTACTACAGAGAGGTGCTCCGTCGCCTAACCGCCCGGGTTCACCGAGTCCGTCCGGAGATTGCCGATTCGTGGATCCTCCATCACGACAATGCTTCGTCGCACACCTGCCTGCTCGTCACCGAGCAGTTGGCCAAACAGTCGAGGGCAACGTTGCCACAGCCTTCTTACAACCCGGACATGGCACCAGCGGACTTCTTTCTGTTCCCCAAGATCAAGAGACACCTTAAGGGGACGCGGTTCAGGACTCTGGAAAACTTTCAACGTGCTACGACGAGGGCTCTAGACAGCATCAAGGTTGCCAGCTTCCAGGGAGCGTTCGGGGATTGGAAAAACCGGTATCAGCGTGTTATCGACTCCTCCAATATATATATATATATATATATATATATATATATATATATATATATATATATATATATATATATATATTTGTATATATATTGTAAAGGCACCTGAAAACTTCCAAGAAGCCGTCACTTCTGATGCGTTTCTACAAAGTTTCATTTCGGTAGCTTCTATAGGTTCGGAGAAAAACAGCTGTGACTTACAGACGGACGGACGGACACAGGTCGTGATTTCAATAGGGTTTTATATTTTGGTATTTTAATACATGGAGTAGATGCCGAAGGTAATGACTACATGGCAAACATCATCACCATTGTACGAAATGGCCTAGCTGCTGGTCATCGTGCAAACGATGGCAAATGCGGAAACAGCTGGAACAGTTATCTGGTCCAGCCCAAATAACATGCAAGAGGGTGGACAATATAGAGCCCGTAGTACAACCTCCAACACGACCATTTGAACGCGCACCACCAAAACTCAGTGGCGTAATGAACTTAATGGCGCAAGGATACCGGCCCAAAGTAAAAGCTCCACCTCCAGATGCGATTCAGCGAGACAATGAGTTATTCTTAAACTCTGGTCCGACGCAGCTAACTCGTTTCGAGCTCCGATTGACACACATATGCGTCTACAGACCCAGACTATAGCCCAATGTCCTGGTACGCATGGGATCTCCTGCCACCACCACAGCCAAGAAGTCATCGTATCACGAAGTCTACTCACCAAGATGCCCCAGTGAAACTTTTACCCAGCAGCAAACGTGAAAGTCCAACGTGCTCTATTTCGTCATCTAATGTGACGCCAGTTGGAAGTTAGTGTTCTCCAGCCATGACGGTCCAGCGACTAAAGGTGCACTCCTACCAAGTGTGGCGTCCCTAATCTAGGAGAAGGCATGCGATCTGTTGCCAGGTGTATACAAACACTGTTCACCGGAAGAGCCCTACGATACTTCTGGCGATTTATAACCGCTTTTTGATGGTATAACTGGGATATATTCAGGCAGACCGCACTACGCAAATTTACACCTGTAGGGCGATGCCATATTGAAATAGATTCTGTAAAGTAGACGCCAGCAGACTCACGAAGCAGTGGTTTACTACTAGTAAGCTCTCTGTTGCTTATTAGAACGTTCAATCAGCCCCAGGACACCACAGAAGCTAGCTGCAAACGTGCGTACACGGCATCAGGCAAAGTCGTTCCAGCAGGCCCAAATCTTACTTTGCTGAGGGTGTAAACATCGCTGGTGTCCTTCGCAAATTTATCTTCACAACCAACCTTAAACACTACAAATGGCACAATTTTTAGTGTTTAAGAGTTGTAGCACCATTTAAAGTGTTTAAGAGCGTACTCGTATTTATAAGTCCATGAAGGACAGCAGCGATGTTTACTGCCTAAACGAGCTAAGATTTGAGCTTGCTGGTATGACATTGCCTGACGACGCGTACGTACACTAGTAGGTAGCTTCTCCGTTAAAAATGAAAGGATGAATTGTGTCACTAGTAGGGTAGGCAGGATAGAAACGATCCCCTTCGGGCCGAAACAGATCTGACTTTGTATGCACAAAACTTTGTACTGTGCTTTGCGCTGGCGAAAAGAACCCAGCCCATGACACCGCAGAAGCTAGCTACCAATGTACTACGCGTGGTAAGATAAGGTCATTTCAGCAAGCCCAAATCTTAACTCGTTGAGGCAGTAAACACCACTGCTATCCTCTACGGACTTAAAAATACGCTTTTAAACACTATAGAGTCGTAAAATAAGCATTACGACAATTTTATACGGCGTTAAAATTAGTAGCCCATGTATTCTGAAACAACGAATTGTCAATTGAGCCTTCTGCCAAAATTTCCTTATTTGCCTATTTTTGATATTTTATTTGTGTCATTTTATTTGCATAAGTAGTGATCGAAAAATAAGCTTCACTTGAGGGTATTATATAAAATTTTATTTATATCAAATCATAATCAAGTGAAACATGGCTATTTTAATTAAATGGAAATACAATGAGCCAGAGGTCTCAACGACTGTAATACTGCGGAAGCTGCAATGGACTGAATCGTATTGACGGACAAAGGATACCCAAAAAGGTATTCGTTGGGAAAACTGAAGGGCGGAGACCAGTGAGGAAACCAAGGAAACGTTGGTCTGATTCGGTCGACGAAGACAGTTCATCGCTGCTTGAATTTGAAAATTTGCAGGGCGCGGTCTATGGACCGAAACAGTTGCAGGTGCTTGTTGCAGGAAGCAAAGGTCTGAGAGGGGCTGTACTGCTACGCAGAAGAAGAAAAAGAAAGCATAGAGTGGCATAATTTTTGTGATGACAAGCCTGTACCCGCATGCGTAAAGCAATGAGCTAACCACGTGAGTTGTATGGACGAACAACGGATACCTAAAGAGGGTATTCGTTGGGAGAACTGAAGGGCAGAGACCAGTGGCGAAACTGAAATGCTGATCTGACTCGGTCAACAAAGACAGTTCATCGCTGCTCGGATTTCGGAATTGGAAAACGCGGTCAACGGACCGAGACAGTTGGATGCGCTATTTGCAGGAAGCGAAGGCCCGAGAGGGGCTGTAGTGCTACAAATTAGAAGAATACAGCATATGATGGCGGATAGTATATATTTTGAATCAATCTGGACACTAGCAGATTTTCAACTTTTCATGAAAATTTGGAGAAAAGTGTTTTATTTAAGTATTGGCCCAGCATTCGAAAATTTTTTTGAAGGTGGGACAAAAAGGCGGCTGTTTTGAGTTTATGGAGAAAAACCTCGGTCTTTCGTTTACAATGCAGAAATTTTCACATGTTCAATAGATTCATAATTCATGTTATTGATTCGTGTCATCAGACTAGTTGTTTTAAACGCTAGAATGGTTACAAAGCCCTTCTGGCGGGAGCACTTTACTGCTTACTTGACTTGTTTTCATCTTCAATGCGATAACATCTGTAACTTAGATTCGTCAAATGATTGGAAACACCTACGTTGAGGGATTGTCAGCAGAAGAATTTATCGCGATGGAACTCAACGCAACTTTCACATTATTCAGGGTAACTTAACATGAAAATGCGTATCCGTTGAAAGCTTAAATAGATTGTATAATGATGGGAATTAGATACCACACAGAATTAAGCTATAAGGCATTGAAAAATCCTTCCTCAAGTCCTACAAAAAAACAAAATTAAATACATGCAAGTATTGATATGGAAGCATTTTTATTAGTAAACAGTGGCCTACTCCTTTTTAACTTAAAGCATAACTTCTTTTCGCCCAAATCTACCGACTTTTAGAGATCAACTCATGGATAGCTTGAGTAGGCTATGGTTATAAAATTTAATTTGTATGTATAGAATGCAGCTATCGTAAAATGTTAATAACATAGTTCTTACTACAGCTTAAAGCTATGCTAAACACTGTATAAGCAAAATCCTAAAGGTGTTCATTCAAATTTCTGTTAGAGCGTGTTCTCGTTGGTGGAAAATTCAATGGGAGCGCTTTTGAATGGGGTATGTCTTTGTCATATTCTTGAGGTGGATGTGTTCATCACATGATTGTGATAAATACCGGCATCAACTCTACTTTCCTCCGCTCTGAGTGAATTGGAATTATATCAGATGTAACATTCACTTCGGTGTCCTTAGTACCAAGGGTATAGAACTGAAGAGTTTTAGATGACTAGTCGGCCAGTGATCACTAGTATTTAGCACTTGAGATCAAAGACGGTCCTTCTCGGCACACATAACCTCCCAGTGAATATCTCATGCTCCGATCAGTGGGTACGGACTTCGGAAAAGGCATGCACCAAGCTTTCTGCATACAAGTCAGCCTCAGAGCATTTTCGCAAACTTTGAAGGCACTTCACGTCGTAACAAAACGAGACCTGGCCCGAAGTAATGTGTCAAACGGTCCCAGGCTATGTTCTCACATTGACAGGGGAGGAGTTAGTGGGTAGTCCAGTCGCCTTCTTGCGAGCAAGGGAGTCCTACACAATGTGCGTAAATGGCATTCACCATCCACCCACAAAAAAAATGACAATGACAGCAAGGTTAGCTGCTGGCAGGATCTGGTGGGCGATGTGAGCAGGGATCCATAGAATCTAGGCTACAAGCTGGTCATGCAGATGTTCGGAGGCCAAAACTTAATCTGCACATACGAGACAGAAAATATGCACGAGATTGTGAATACTCTTTCGCCTAAACACCTCGTTTTCGCTGATGTCATCAACGATGAAACTCCGGACAAGATTAGAGAAAGCTGTTTTGCCAATTAAGGCAAAAAGGCTCCGGGTCAAGGTGTAGTTCTAGATAAGATATTACAGATGGTCTATCACTATTGCTTTGTCTTGCTGCTTAGTAAGTTCAACGTTTGTCTGCTTTACGGGATATCCAGGAAGCTTTGGAAAGTAGCGAGCCCCGAGTTGACTAGCAAGGGGAAGGGAAATCTCGGGTTATCGGTTGCATATTGCCCGTTGTACATACTAGACATGGCCGGGAAAGTGCTCGAAAAGTTCATCCCGGTAAAACTTACTGACGTAATTCATGCTACTGCGAACCTTTCTTTGCGAGAATATGGCTTTAGAGAAAGTTAATTTACTATCGACACAATCGAGGAAGTCATGAGCACGATCTCATGTGCGAATAATAACAACAACAATAACTGGAAAACCTCTTCGAAATTTCCAATCTGAATAAAATCTTGTCGACAATCAAATGGTTAAAGCTAACGACAGTGGCTTCCAGGTAAATTTGATTACGAAGGCTATCTTAAAGAAACTCAGCCACAAAACTTGCTTTCTAGTATTTCCGCCAATAGCTTTGAAGGCATAACTCAAAGGACTCCTCTAGCAATAAAAATATCAGTCCAATTCGAGAAGACAAACGTTAAAATCATTCTAGGTACTTAGATCATAAGCTTTTGCCTACAAATTTGTCCGATTTCAGGGAATATTTTAAAGTAAATCTTTACGTAAATTATGCAAATCTAGTAGGAACATTTATTGGTGTGGAACAGTTTTAGCAATTTCTCTCAACTGATCTAATTAAGCATGTTGAGTACATATCTATAATGAAAAAATGTAGTTAAAATCGTATTTAGAAATGAAAAATGGAAGTGGAGTGGATACAAAGTTTACTCCATTGTTAACCGGAGGAGAAGTGGCTCAAAATCTTGCTCCACCGCCTACTGGTAGCTTACTTGCAGCTCTGTTCATAGATTTGAGAGAAGCGGCTTCAACAGTTTTTCTGAGGTATGTCTGGAAGTCTTGTCTCTTCCCCTGGTTCCATCCCTTGTAGTGCAAGGCAATCAAGCTGAACATTGCAGAGAAGAAAATTCCCGAGCATTTTCGGACTGATCCACGAGTAACGGCAATTAAGCTAGCTCATGCATACTTGACATATACTCCAGGTGTCCCTTCCACTTTGAAACATCCAATCTTCAAAAGCCGAATCGGTTCCGTTTTATAGAATCCGAAACAATTCTTTTTGCATCTTGAAGAGATTTGAGGGTATCCTCCCCTAGAAAATGTCCAATAGGGACAAAAATGCCCTTAATTGGACATGCGTTTTGAAACTCAGGCTTCAGAAAAATTTACAGTTTAGAAATGGAAGAGATTGGTTAAGTAACCAAGCAAACTTTACAACAGGAGCCGAAAAACATTTAAATTGCCCCCAAATCAACTCGGGCATTCAATGAAAGGGCCGTAAGTAATGTTTAAGGCATAATTCACTGGAAAACTGGAAGGTGATGCAGTAAACACTTGACTGGCTTCAGTGATTTAGTGGAAGTCGTGTAAAAGCAATAAATCTCAAGCAAGCCGAAATCCAGAGCCTGAATCCAAGACAAATCTTCATCACACGAAACAGCTATGAAGCTCATTAGTCGTAGCAGCCATGATCTCTTCTCAATAAAGTGAATGGACACTGACAAACGCCAAGCCTTGTCGAGGCATTTTTTCCAACTTATAAAACTCATTACTACACATTTGATTGCGTGATTTATAAATCGTTAAATTTTATAGATCGGTACCTGTGCTTTTGACCGATAGTTTTAAATACCTATTTGTACATTTTTTTCTTGCGCTATTATCAATAAAATGGATTATTAATTGAATAAAAGGAAAAAAACTGGATCTTGTTTTTTCTCCCCGACACGTGGGCGCATGCGTCTTCTAATAAAGGCCTCACAAGATTGCCCCTTTTCCTCGATGGATAAGTGGCTTCTACGCAAAGGGATGATAAGCCCCAGAAGATGGGCTAAGTCATCTAGACTCCGTCCAGTTGGGAGGGTACATAGGGGCACCAAATCCACCCGCTTCCTCATTTTTAAGCTACACTGTAATCTATGTAATTTGTGCACCTGGATATAATTTTGTAGTGTAGACTTTGCGCTGGCGAAAAGAACTCGCTCCATGACACTGCAGAACGCGTATGTGTCATCAGGCAAGGTCATTCCAGCGCAGCTCGAAACCTTAGCTCGCTGAGGCAGTTAACATCACTGCCGTCTTTCATGAACCAAACATTCTATTTTAAATTAACACTACAAAAATCGGGGCGAAGAGCAAATACTATGAAAATCTCAAAAGAGTAGCAAACAAGACAACTAAAATTTAAAAAGGAAAACACTATGACAGCCAATTGAAAAGCATCGATATAGGGCTAGCGAGCATCAACACAAGATAAGCATACAAAGTTGTGAAAAGCCTGAAACAAGGTTATCAGCCCAAGACCACACTCCGCCGTGATGAATCGGCAACAATATCGCTGATTAAAACAGGATTAAGGAAAGATGGGCATCATATTTCAAGAGCTTCCTAAGCCCTCAGCATAGCTGCATAGTATCGGAGCCTATAGAAACTCCGCAGAGCTTTCATTGGCTGCACCAAATCTTGATGAAGTTTGCTCCAGCATCAAAGCCCAAAAGCATAATAAAGCGCCGGTCATTGATGAGATTTCTGTGGAGCTCATAAAATATGGTGGAAGTGGCATTCAGAAAGCCGTCCAAAAAGTCATCCAGATATTTGGCAACAGGAACATATTCCGAACGAGTGAAGCTAATCAATTAACACTCCCTATCTGCAAAAAAGGCGACAAGTTACAGTGTGTGAACTATGGAGGCATATCACCACTTTTTTTTCTTCTTCGCAGCACTAAAACCTCTCTCGGGCCTCTGTTTCCTGCAAATGGCGCCTCCAACTGTCTCGTTTATTGACCACGTCCTCCAATTTTGAGATCCGATCAGTAATTAACTGTCTTCGTCGACCGAGTCAGACTAGCATTTTCTCAGTTTTCCTGCCTGTTATCATTATACTATTTCATTATTTTGGTTTGCAGGAAAGTGGCCTCGGAATCGGAATTGACGGTGAGGTATGTCACTTGAAATTTCGGACAAGTCAGAGATAAAGATGTTAAATAAAAGGGGACCCAAGTGGTTACCTTGTGGCACTCCAGAAGAGACAATAATTTCTCTTGAGAAAGTGCCCTGAAATTTTACAAATTGTGTTCAATTATTTAGCTATGATGCAATCCAACTTAGTAAGGATCCAAAGATGCCAAACTTTAGAAGTTTGGAGATCAAAATTATATTATCGACTCGATCAAAAGCTTTGGTGAAGTCCGTAGAAACATCGTCAATCTAGTTACCTTTTTTCATCTCGCAGAGGGTAGTTGAGGTAAGAAGCATTAGATTGGTAGTAGTTAAGCTACCTTTGCGAACACCATGTTGCTGCTCATTTAATCGTGGCTCAACCAACGTGGTAATCTTGTCACAAATAATTTTTTCGAACAACTTCGAAATAGCTGAAAGTATGACAATACCTCTATAGTTTATGATAGATCTCTTATCGCCACTTTTAACAATTGGTGTCAAATGAGAAGACTTCTAGAAAGATAGAAAAGCCCCTCGTGATAAAGACACAGTGAATAATATAAGCAGAGGGGAAATGATCTGATATATACACTCAACAAGAAATCTTGGAGGAAGAGAATCAGGTCCAGGTCCCTTGTTAATATCTGGTTCTGGATGGTTATCAGTTTCACCAAGAGTAAAATATTAATAAGGGTGGTTAAAGTCTTCCAAAATAACTATTTAATCATGTCCCTTTAGAGATGTAGCAATAGAATTAATAATTTCACATATCTTCTCGTAGGACGTTAATGCTTACTACTACTGCATGCCTAGGCGTATTTGAACCACCTTATGCTCAATGGTTTTATTGGAGACAGTATCAACGTTCTCAGAGGCTATGGAACTTTTGATTGCCATCAACACTCCGCCACCTCTGGTCAGACCTGTGAGTGACAAGTCACCATTATAACCTGTGACCTGTGAGTGACAAGTCACCTCTATAAATGGTCCAGCTACTGTCTACAGTTTCTTCTTTTCTTAGATTAAATTCAAACTCAACAACTAACAATATGCAATGACGTACATTCATTGTTATACCAAGATTGCTCCTGTTATGGGTTTTTTAATACCTACTAATTTCACCATCAAAAATAAAAAAAAAATGCGAGCGCCTCTGAGTGCTGCCTTAGCAATAGTTTTTAAAATGTGTTTTCTTGACATCAAATTGTTTGTAGAGAGCGGTGTGAAACTTTGTTTCTATGAAACCGATTGAACTAGGACAAATACTTGCAAGTATAAAATACGAGGGCGGTTTAAATATGATGGAGACAAGCGCTGTAGATGGCGCGCATGTATGTTTTAAAGGTCGTGGCTTGAGTATGTGATAGATGCGTCCCTTACAAACAGTATGGCATATTTTTCGTCGGGAGTGCTTGTTTCACGCGCGTGCAACGACCATGAGTGAACGTCAATAGCCGACCGCGGTTGCGCAACGTATTGTATTTCGCTTTTTAATGTGGGAAGGCGTCAAAAGCACTAAAATTCTTCTACGTTTGCGAAATCAGTTGGGTAGTGAGTGCCTGAGTAGGGCTCAAGGATGGTCACAAAACCGTCGAGAATAAGCCGCATGCTCGTCGACCGCAAACCAACATTACACCAGACAACATTTACCGCGTAGAAAAACTCATTTCGGAGGACCGTAGGATGAATGTTCGCAACATTTCGGCTGAGCTCGGCATCGGTATTGGTAGTGTAGAGTCTATTATCCACGAGCACCTTCACGATTGCAAAATTACGGCGCGATTGGTTCCTAAACTGTTGAACTTCGAGCGAAAATTCACGTGGTTGGAAGTTTGTCACCACTTGCTGACGTGACACGAGGTGTAGGGGGACAGTTTTTAATGCAAATCTTCACTACAAACGAGACATGAGTACACTTTTACACTCCCGAAAACAAGGTGTCGTCTAAAGAGTGGAGGAATAAGGAGGAAGAGGCGCCAGTCAAAACGAAGACAACCAGGTCCGCGGTTGAGGTTATGTGTACTGTGCTCTGGGACCGGCGGGGCGTGTTGTATGTAAATTTCCTGCACACACAACATTCTATCAATGCTGCATACTACTCTAACCTTCTGGAAACACAGTGGAAACCCGCTTAACGCTCGAAACGGAGGAGCATTCCAGCACAAAGTGCGATTCTTCTCCATGATAACGTGCGCCCTCATACCGCGCGTCTCACGCTCGATGCAATATCGGCATTGGGGTGGAAGGTATTGGAACACCCCCCTACAGTCCACATTTATTACCCTGCGACTACCACTACCGAACTGATTTCGCAAACGTTGAAAAGTTTCCGTGATTTTATCGTCTTCCCACACTAAAAAATACGTTGCGCAACGGCGGTTGGAACTTGACGTTCACTCATGGTCGTAGCACGCGAAACTATGCCACACTGTTTTTAAGGGACTCAGCTATCACATACTCAAGCCACGACCTTCAAAACATACATGCGCGTCATCTATAGCGTTTGTCTCCACCACCTGCGTACTTAATTTTAAAATAAAAGCCTTCATTCAGAAGCACCTTAGTTACTTTGTTTTATTGTTTGTATGGACTGTCTATTGAATTTGAGAGGGCTTTGATCATTCCAAGTGTAATTATGTTCGATTGCGTCGTTTGTGACATCTTCACTTTCTGATTTAAAGGTAAAAATAAGCATTAAAGTTTTCATTCATTGTATTTGACAGCACATTAAACATTTCTTCATGCTTCGAGTGTACAATTTGACATAGTGCTTGTAGTTTACAAACACTGAGTAAAAAAATTGCGACATACAAGGATGTGTTTACATCCGTAGGGCCTTTCTATATATTTTATATCTCTGTACATTTTCCATTCAGAACCAATTACTTTCAACATAAATTTAGATGTAAAATGTTTAACATCATCAATATTTATGCAGATAAAATGAAGTGTGACATTACGTCAACCGAATATGATTTGACCTTAAAATCCATCCTCATCATCTGCATTGACAATCTTGTCAATATTCTCAATTTCAAAAAAGTCACTGGAATTGAATAAATTTGCGCGGCAATTGACATCGTCATTCTCGTCGTTTTCATCATCATCTTCCTCCATCTTCCTCACAACTCTCAATGATAATCAACAATATCAGCATTTTACCCAATACCGTCATCATCATCAATCCATCCTGACAAATCAACCACCAATCATTTTTGGATCGAATCAACCATCTTTTCTCTTTTCCTGAATTTCCTTTCTGACCGAATCGAACGAGTGAAAGAAAATGTAAATGTAAATTCAAAATCAACATGAAAATGGTAAATGATTGACCCCGTCAAAGTAAGAAAAAAAAATTTCTAAGGGATTTGTGACAGAAAAAAATAGATAAACGGAAAAAACTGTCTAAGCAAGTACAGATGAAAGTAAAATGGAAATTATTTTGTTCTTCGAAGAAGGTAGCCTGTAGCTCAGAAATTTGAGAAATGAAGTGAAAATTGGTTTTACTTGTTCTTATTCTTTGAATTTCTACTTGTCCTCTAACAACTGAATTTATTCCGTTTCTGCTTTTCAAAAAGCATACACGTTGATGTCATCACTTTGAAAAGGACATCTAGCACATTTCCAATTCAGTTAAACAAAGAACAACTAAAATCATTTCTTTTGTAACATTCTTCCATCGTCTCTCTAACTCCCGGAATGAAAATAATAAAAATGTAACAATACAACATTATCTTTTTTTTGTCCTTTTGCCTAAAAGCATTCTTTTCAAATTCATTGTTGAAACCCGATATTTCAATAAAACATTTACTTGAGGGCATGCTTGCCTGTCAAATGATTTTCCGTCTCTATGTGTTTTTTTTTTCTTCTTATTTTTTTTCGTTTTTTTCAAGCGTCTTTCTTCTGTTTCTTTTGGAGCATCACTTGACTGCTCCTTGGCGGTTATGTAATGAAATTCGATTGAGGTGACACATTATTTTCTGATAAATCAAGTCAAGCAGAATTTATTCAAATTGTTTAGCAATGATGTGACGGGATGTTATTGAATGGTGAAGTGTGGTTTTGAATGATGGCAAAAGCAAATGGTGAATTTAGATATGCTGGCATACTTTTTCTCCTATATATTTTGAGTTGGAAGTTATTCAAGATTTTCAAGGATACTCTTTATGCGATTTCAGACAAATTTATTCTGGTTTATTTACATTTCTCCTTGTTTTCGGGTAATTCTCCAATTGGATTGGAATGTTACTTGTTTGAATAAGAAGAATTCAAATTCAGGTGAAGACGAAAGGAGGGTCCTGGAGACAGGAGCCATTAATTGAAGAATTTATAGTACTGCTGGTAGATTATTTGAATTTTTTTTTTTTTTGGTTTGATTAAATCAATTTATTTTGATAACAAATAGTAAAAATAATAATTAGTTCTATAGAAAACAAAAAAGGTTTTGGCTAGTTTTTATTGCTGCCTAAAGTCACATAACGCCCATCTATAAGGAGTTACCTCTACGCATCCAATATGTATGGTTGAAGTACTCACCTGAAAAGAAACAAAAAAAAAATTGAATAAATTAATTTAGTAATTCATAGAAAATATTACTGAAAATATTGAAGAAGTCGTCAATGGAATAAAATCGAGAATGCTTGTTAATTTTTTCTTATAACTGAATTCCAAAGGATAGAAGGTTTGCCATTTCTCTGCATATATTTTTTTCGGTTTTTTTAGGTATGTTTGCATATAACTTTTCAATGAGGTTAAGTAAACGGATCCTTTATTCACCAAATATTAGATTTACTGGCAATTAGGTCCAACATAAAGGACATGTAAATGAAATAACGGCCAAGGAGTACCCTGATTAATTCGGCTCACTCAAGATGACTCTCAGTGTTTATTGTTGATGGTGTGGTGTCCAGAATGTTATGATTGCTGGGCTCAAAGCCTTTTGTAACGATGATTGACGATGATTGGTGATGATTCATAAATAGATTTTCAGAAGACTTTTTTGCGAGATTCTTGATGTTGTTGTATTAAAGATTGTTTTCATTTATTTCAAGGAATTGTATTTCATTGTTTTGAATCTGTAACAATAAGAACCCCCAGGTTTTTCTTTCAAAAGTCAATATTTATTTTATAAATCCAGGCAGGCACGTATTTTGGAAACAAGCTATTTCCTTTTTCAGCGCCATGTAACTGAATATCTTACAGGGATGAAATACGCCAGTAAATGATTTGTGTTAGAAAAAGAGCAAGATTTTTGATGATCTTGATTTTGTTGAATGTTTTAGCATAGGTTGATAAAAATTATAAAGTTCATGCACGAAATCAAAAGCTAAATTTAAATCTCATTATTAATATACGTAAATTGTATGTCATTGATTGAGTTCTTAAGAAAAAATTTAAGTGGTCATGGAATCAATAATCGTATCTTGAGATTTAAATTATGTTAATTAGTTAACTCATTCCCTTACTTAAACCCAATACTGCTACCAGTTCTTTCCATACTCGTGGTTTTCGAAAAATTAAATCATTGGTATAATAATGACCGAACTAGAGAATTCAATTTCGGAATCCCAGAATCTGAACCATTTTATAACCCTAAAATTTTCGAGATTTTATTTGACTTATTCGGGGTTTGCAAGATTGATAAACATTTTTGAACTTTTTATGAACGTACTACTTGTAATGCTGCTGCTTTCACTTACAATTTTGTCCACTCTTTTGGTTTTGTTTGCTATACTTGATTAGTTTTGCACTGTTCACACGGTCCAAACCGATTTGATTAGTTTGTGCGTGCACTGAAAATCGAGTAAATTAAGCTGAAATGAACGCTTTGCGAAAAGCAAGTTTCCTTTAAACATTCACATTACCGTTGGTAGAAATTCTTTAAGTAGAAAAGTTAGAGTGAAACAAACAGATCCCTGAGCAACACCCGCTGTAACTGCCATCCTTCGTTGGGCTAGTGTTACGTCAGAAAATAAACTTCAGTCCTTCAGGTAGTCCTTCAGAAGACGCATCAGATATTCTGAAACTCAAAAACGATTTTCCAGCGTATCCAGAATATCCACCCATCTAGTGGAGTTGAAGACGTTTCAAACGTCATGTGTCATCAACAGACCGATCAGTCACTTAGTGCAACTATGTGCCTTTACCTTTTGGACTGCCCTCACCACCTCTGCAATCGTATCAATGGTGGGCTGCCTGCTCTAAAGCCGTACTGCCAAGAAGATAGATCTCCAGCAGCACGAATCGCATCGGTAAATCTTCCCTTGATGAGTTTCTTAGCACTTTCCTAGCCATGTCTAGCATGCATAACGGGCAGTATGCAGACGGTGATCTGGGATTTCTTTTCTCCTTGCTGATGAGCACGAGTCTCGCCACCTTCCATCTTACCGAGAAAACCTCATCCCGTAAGCAAGTGTTGAATGTGCTGAGCAGCAAGTCAAAACGATGGGCCCCTTATGATCAAAAGATCAAACAATATTAGTTCACCCATGTTTCCTTTTTCCATCAAAAACGTAATCCTGGGATGTATATCATTAAGCACATTCAGCAATTCCTCCGCCGCATTAACTTTGATGGTCGTGAAAATATCGTCAACGTATCAACGCAGTTACTCCTTATTTTCTTTTACCGACTCCAACCAATCCAAGCAAATGTCACTACTCGTAAGAACGGAGGAGAACAGTAGAAGCATGTCGATTAAAAATACCTGGACGTTGTTTAGAATGCAAGGTGTTGAATTAACTAAAAGAAATGCTAGGATACTACATTAGGGCTGACAAAGGGAATTCTATAGAGGTGATAGATGAGAGTCAGTCAGTACGATGAAGTGCTGTTCGAAAAACTGAACAACGGGAACTACTACGAGTTAAAAACAGACCCTCCTCTAAATTTAATAAAATGAGTCGAAAAAGCCCTCAAAGAATCAAGACCAGTGGTTGGAGATATCAAGAAGCTAAGGGTACCTAACCCTTGATCCTTCAGAATCGAGTGCCTTCCGAAAATTCATAGGGGAACTAAACGAGAGTGATCGTTGCAGCCACAAATGCCCCTACAAGGAATACAGCCCAATGGCGCTTAAATGAGTGCGAGAAACTCCCGTGCGAGCCCAGCAGGAGACCAATAAAAAACAGAGATGAACTAATAGATATTTTAACAAAAGATGAAGTTAACGGATGATGTTAAACTGGTTTATTTGTGACGTCATGTTTCTTTTTTAAGCCTTCAATTAAAACTGACTCCAGCTTTGTTTAAAGACTGGCTTCTTGTACAAGAACAGAGTCAAATGCTGCATAAACTGGCATTTTGATGCATGAATGAGAACTATTTCATGTTTTGAGACAAGTTCTTCAAAGGAAAAACAGGATCAGCAATGGAAACCTCTCTTTCTTCACCCATGGGTTATATTTTCATGGATTGGTTGGCAACGGACAAACAAAATAAGAGTATACTGCTAAAATTATGGATTAGATACGTTGACGATATTGTTACTAACGTCAAAGTTGATTAGGCAGAGAAATTGCTGAATGTGCTTAGTGGTATAACATCCCAGGACCACGTTCTCGAAGATAAAAGAGAACAAGGGTGAACTACAATTCTTAGATCGTTCAACCATAAGGGGCTAATAATTAATCGAATTTGATATTTACAGGAAAAATACTAGCACTCAGAGAACAATACTACGTTGGTCCAATTATTCTTTTGGGCAAAAGGTGGCTGCGTGCAATTCAATGATAAATCGCGTGGAAATAGAATATATAGTGGAAACGGCTAAAAAGTTGATACAACATTACTCTAGCTGAACAAGGGATCCGGACAATGGAAAAGCAACAAAGGAAAATGGGTTTAGATAGCTCTTTCTACAGAAGAAAAAACAATCATAAGAACGGATTTCGATCACACGCTCGTCAGCTGATAGACGGTTTGAGTGCCTATTCAGGAGGCAGGGATACCATACGGTTACAAGTAGGAAATACTGTTTGGGATCAATTTTAGAATCCACTAAAACTAAGAAGAACAAATGAGGGAAAAGCGGAATTCGCAGGATTACCTGCCCTGGGTGCAATAAAGTATACATTATATATAGGAGCACATTAAAGAGGCGGAACATATCAAAGCATGAAAGGAAGCAACTAAATCAG
Source organism: Odontomyia ornata (assembly GCA_963969285.1). Classification (NCBI taxonomy): domain Eukaryota; kingdom Metazoa; phylum Arthropoda; class Insecta; order Diptera; family Stratiomyidae; genus Odontomyia; species Odontomyia ornata. The sequence continues at coordinate 52,687,645 of OZ017741.1, forward strand.
CATTGGCGAGATACATTTTGGAAGAATCCCACAGAATTGAATGGTTGCACCTGGAAAGGGTTCAGGAAGAGCGAGATTGGAGGAGGTTGGATGCATCTGAAAGCCCCTGGATTTTGAGGGTCTTAGCAAAGTACGTTTGAACATTGACTTAGAATTTGGATAGAGCGATTTTATCAAAATTATTGAATGAGCCAATTTTTTTATAGTCCTTTTTGTTTTTTTCATTAGTTCAATTACCTGCTTTACGCTAATTATCAACTGCGACAAGGGTTTTGCTTACCTGTAGGTTATCTATATTCCTTTTTTTGTTATTACTAATTACCTTGAGACTTAGTAATTTATACGGCTAACGATTAGTTACAAAACCGTTTGCGATAAATCGTTAGGCGAATAATTTCGATTAAAGGTTAAATAAATTTTTATTGTATTTTTACAGCCGTATGAAATTTTTGACGAGCCAGAGATTTCAACGATTGTGAGACTGCGGAGGCTGCTATAGGCTAGCTACGTGTATCGTATGGATGAACAAAGGATACCCAAAAAGGTATTTGTTAGGGGAACTGAAGAATGGAAATAAGTGGGAAACGGAGGAAACGGTGGTCTGACTTGTTCGACGAAGACAATTCATCGCTGCTCGGATTTAGAAATTGGAGAACGTGGTCAATGGACTGAGATAGTTGAAGGTGCTTGTTGCAGAAAGCGAAGGCCCAAGAGGGGCTGTAGTGCTACGAAGAAGAAGAAGCATTTCCACTGATGAGGAAAACAAATGGTCTTTGAATTTCTAGTGTTTGGATGATTAATTCATAATAAAAAACGCTTTTCAATTGGAAAATTCTATTTACTTGTTTTTTTTTTTATTTGATTATGGGCGCTATTATTTCTGAAATGAACATTCTAGTATCTCATTGATTTCTATCACAAAAACACTATTTTTGTTGAAAAGATTTATGTTACGTACCTAATTTGGCACTGCATCGTTATCAGTTTTCAAAATTTTAGTGCACCGCAGGAAATAAAAAGCTCATAACATATTATACTCGTATATCATATAATAGAGAAATTTGTAGCTTTTTCAGAGTCCTGGAATTGGGACGACAACAGGTCGCTTCTTATATGTAGATTCTTGACTGAGCTTTCTTTCTGATATAAGCTCAGGCAAGGACTACTCTTGATCTTTTCAATGAAGTCTCACTTGAGCACACAAAAGCCACAATTTATCCTTTTAACTTCTGCTCCATAAAATAAAACAAGTTGGGTAGACAGACCTATGCTCATGTCAGAAGGGTTTTGTACTCAACTTACAAAATGCAGTAACCAGCAACGAATAAAATCAAGAAACATGTCAAAGACGATTTAATTGGAGAAAATGTGAAATTCGAGGATCATACTATTATTAACAAAGTTGAACGAATTTTGACTTCTGAGGTATTTGTTATAGTTATACCCATAAATATCTCCTTTGATAATTTTTTCAGATTTTTTTAAGATCACGGGTGTCCATTCGCGAGGGAGGAAACACATTTTTCATGTATTTCCCCCCCACCCCCTGTGCCCCCACTGAAGCGAAAACTGTCAGTTTAAGAACTGTTTTGTAAAGCTCTCATAGAGAACTTTCAATTGATACTCAAATCGGCTACCTTTCATGAAATTTTTTTTCAGGGGCCACTCTTCTGTACTGTAATCATCGATTCATGGCCTATTTTTTCGAATCCTAAAATGGTTACAAAGCCCTTTAGCTAGGAGCTCTCTCCAGCCTCTTTGACTTGTTTCAATTGTATGTACTCATCTTCATGATACCTATCACTCCTGAAATTTCCATGCAAATTCTAGCAAAGCTGTAGTGTCTAAGTCGGTAAAAAGCGCATATGGCTCCATAGCAATATGTTTCCATAGTAATACAGGGCATATTGCTCCATAGTAATACACGAAAATTCAAATCGCTATAACTTCGGTAAATACTATTCGATCTTTATAAAACTTTCCAAAAAGATCAACCTTGTAAATAGTCATCTCTTAGCTAAATTTTGTTGAGTTTAAAGGTACCGTTTAGATTTTATTCAAGAAAACACAAAATCGATAAATCATACTATTACTAACAAAGTTGAGTGAATTTCGACTTCCCATGTATTTGTTGTTGTTGTACTCATTAAGGCCTACATTCATGATTTTTTTCAGATTTTTCGGATGGAAGGTGTCCAATCGCGAGGGGGGGGTACGCGAAAAGTTCGTACATTTCCCCTTACGCTGCCCCCCTTGGTGCTTATAAGACAATTTTAAGACTTGTTTTGAAAAGATCTCATTGAGACCTTTCCAATGACACCCTACTCGACTACCAATGGTGAAAATTTTTTTTTGAGGGGTCACCCCCCTATATGGGGAGCCCCCCTTAAACGCCTTTGAAAAAATTTTCCACCCTTGAACTTTCAAGAGGTCACCACTTCTGACCTTTCTACAAAGTTTCATGGCTGTAGCCCTTATAGTTTCCGAGAAAAAGTGCTGTGACATACAGACGGACGGACGGACGGACGGACGGACGGACAGACGGACACAGGTCGTGATTGCAATAGGGTTTTGTATTTTAGTACAAAACCCTAAAAAACTATAGTATAGCGTCTCAAATCCTCTTCCAGTATTCCAGCATCTCTTCATTTGAATGGCTGCTTAGCAATTTCACCTCTCGAGATTTGTGAACTTTTTAGAACTCGGTTTTCTTCTATTTATACTACGCCTCTTTGGTCCCAATTATACTAATGCCATCCTCATTTCCTTCGCTTTGCTATCCGGAAGAAACTATGAAGCATGTTTTAGAGCTTGATGACTGTCAGTTTAGGTTCTGTTGGTATTTCTAATCACTTTCTGAAATCATAAGCTACTTCCGTTTATGTTCCTCTTTCCTTCCTCTTCAACCCTAATTTATCTTCAGGCGCTTTTCCTTGGTGTTGGAAAAGATCTTATATTATTCGTATTTTTAAAATAGGTAGCATCTCTGACGTTACCAACTATCGGCCAATTTCTTTGTTGCCCTGTTTTTCCAAACTACTGAAGGAGATCGTCTACTTGTACCTTTTTTCGGTACTTAGGATGTGTTAGTTCCTGAAAAACATGGTTTTATCAAAGGGCGATCAACTTTGACCAATTTGTTAAAATTCGAAAGTGCTGCTTCAAAAGGCTTGGAGGATCATTTACAAGTCGAAACTTTTTATTTGAAATTCTCTAAAACCTTCGACTCAGTAAGTCACAAGATTTTGTTGATAAACTTAAATCTCTGAGCTTATCTGAGTATTTGCTTCACTGATTATCCTCTGATTTGTCCAATCGTGTTAGTCAGCTATCTCTTCAAGGCCGTCTTCCCACCACCTTCTATCTGTCTTCTAATGTCCAATAATGTTCACTCTGTTTATAAATGACTTGCCATCCATATCCTAAAGTCGATGTCAAAGTTTTTAAAGCAGTTTCATCAATAGATGACTGTGATCTGCTTCATGAAGGTTTGGATGCCATTACATTTCTTATAACCAGCTTCCATTTATAAGTGCATTCGTCCTTAATTTTTTAATAACTTTAGTCCTGTTTGCTTTCAATTTTCGCTAAATATTTCTTACTTAAGTACGGTGACACATTTCAGGGATTGAGGTGTGACTTTCGACTCTCAGTTAAGTTTGATATTCATTTTTCTGAAATAACTTCAAAACCTCTCGCGCTTCTGGCTTGATCTTAAGGAATTCCGATATTTTTTTCCGATGCTTTATCCTATGTTAAACTATATTCTGGTTTGGTTCATCCTATCCTCGAGTACTGTTCGCCAGTTTGGTCGCCTCATTCAAAGTGTTTGAAGTTCATGCTAGAAAGTGTACAGAAAAAATTTACCCGAGTCGTCTTCTTGAAGTTCCGGATTCCGTGCATTTATTATGAATCACGCTTATCTATTCTCAATATTCTTTCGCTGGAAAAGGATCAAATCTACCTTAACGAATGTTTTCTTTACATGCTTTGCCGTGGTTTGCTCGATACTCGCTTAATCCCAGTGAGGGACGCTACGCGTTCTACAGGATTGTCTAATATCTTTGATGTTCTATTCGCGCGAAGCTTGATTGATTGATTGAAAGATTAATTTTCATCCACCCATGCTTAGAATACTGTAATCAGCTTGTGCCATTCCCTCTCTCACATTTAGTTTATAAATGTCAACTTTCTTCTTCTTAACTCTTAGGTATTTTTTTTTCGTTTTTGCAGTTTTTATTAGGCTTTTGTACTTAAATACAAAACCCTGTTGAAATCACGACCTCTTTCCGCCCGTCCGTCTATCCGTATGTTAAGCAGTTTTTCCCCGAAACTATAAAAGCTACGGCCATGAAACTTTCTGAAAAGGTCAGGTGACTTCTATAAATTTTCGGGGTAAAAAAAATTGTTCAGGAAGTTTCAAGGGGGTCTCTCCATAGAGGGAGGTGACCCTTGAAAAACATTTTTCACCATTGGTAGTCGAATAGGGTTTCATTAAAATGGTCTCAATGAGATCTTTGCAAAGCAAGTCTTAGAATTACCTTGTCAGTATCGTAGAGGGCAGGGGAAGGGGAAATATACGGAATTTTCATTGCATTATAAATCAATGCTAATGAATTTGTTGCTATTTTTGTATATAATCATCTGTTTTAAGCCTATTTTGTTTCGTAAGATCCAAAAAAGTTAATAGTTGGTACATTTTTTTATGAAAATGAGGGTCTAATAAAAATAGATACAAAGAACGGAAAGATAAGATTCTCACAATGATCCCTCTTATTCCTATCTTCCAGTCTGATCTGGTGATATGTTACCAACACTATTACTCCTCATTTTCCCATGTAAATTTTCGCTTTCTTTTTCCATCTAATGTGAGTTAATAATAACAATGGTTGATTTTACTCGCGCTTAGCATGAAACAACAAACTTTCTTTGTATTCAGTAGGATGGTAAATAAATATACTAAAAGAATGATATTTGTGTCTACTAGTCTCTATGAATTTCAGATTTAGGACTGAAAAAGTATATATTTCGACAGAAAGTTGATTTGATTTGACATTCGAATTTGATTTTTGAAATGTTACGATACAATTTAACATTTAATCCACAAAGGAAATTGCTATAAACCACTAATATGACTTATGTTTACCATGAGTGTTTTATAAATTTATTAAACATGTTTTATAATATAAGACTGTGTAATATTCATATTCTGAAACTTTAGGCTTTAATATATTGTTTTTTTTTATTTGCACTCTATAATAAGTGTAACAATCAGTACAACATCGATTGGTAGTAAATTTCTTTTCATCAGTGATTGTTCAGCTATATTCTTTTGGCATCACTAGATATTAAATAAAAAAGAAGGAAAAATTCAACTCTTGACGCAATCATCTGTCTCACTTAATTAGGCAAAACTTGAATTTGCGATTTTTTTCATTTTCTTCTGCTATTTTCTTTGATATAGAGAAATCTAACGAGATTTAATAGAGGTAAAATCAAGTATGAATAAGTGATGCCAAAAAAAAAAGAAAAATGATATGTAATTTTTTATATATAGTATGATGAGAACAAATGCATGAATATTGATATATTATCATTTCAAAACAACATGAATAAAATGAATTGCTGGGCTAACCGAATCTTTCCTCTTCAGTAAAACCGTTCATTTCTAGCAGGAAATGCGAGTGAGAAGTGAGTATGCCGCCGAGAGTGTAGGGTTCCCGTAATCCGCGAATAGTCGGTTTCGCGCTGCGGTCGCTCAGCGGTGCCATAGTTCGTGTTTACATGTTTTTATTAGCGTAGACTTGTTCGGTTTTTCATTCGAGTGGGGTATTTCGGACACCGCGTCGGTGATATTCAGGAGGGCGTATTTTTTTCGCGGTTGTTTTTGTTGTTTTCCTTCGGAATGATGTACGAAAATTAAAGTAGAGTCGATGGAAGTTGTTTGACGCGTTTTAAATCGGGCATGTCAACCGGTGGCTGAGTTTTTGTATTTCTGACTTAGTCTGCTCACGTAAGACCCGCATCCGAACTACTCTTCGAACTAGCTAGCTAGTCAGCAGCCACCTCGAAGTAGAATAAGAGTGTCCGGACTTGTTGACCTGAGAGGTACAGTCCGTTATCACGTTTCGAGACTTTACGTCTAGAACCAATGAGAGGTCGGTTCAGATTTCTTTCGGGAAAACTGGACGTTCGAGACGTGTGTTCAAAATCATTACACTTCGTTCCTTCATTTTTTCGTAAAATTTTGATTTTGATAGGATTCACCATCGGATAATCGTCCCTTTGTTCCGGCTTCGACCATATAAAGTGATAATCTGCATCAATTATCGCAAATAACACTATACTGACATTTTTTTAATAACTGAAGCAATAAGATACATTTTCTGGTGGTTTACGGATGTTTACGAGTTTCCCATCCATTGCACCGATGCAATTCCACCGTTTACTACATCCCTCAGCAACTGACAACCAATCATCTTTAGTTTGGGGCACCTGGAGAAACAAAAGCGTAAAGTGATTTGAATATGACTATAGTCGTATTTGATACCTTTATGCAATTTTTTAGTGGCTTTATAACCGCCCAGCATGTTTCAATAGTAAAAATTTCAGACCTTCATAGCTTCGTCCCGAAGCCAGAAATCTTAAAGTGGCATATAGGCTTTCATGCGGTGAAATAGCTTCGCGCATAACGGTATTTTGTTTCCTTATCAACGGAGCTACAATTTCCATTAAATCATCGTCTGTTTTATAATTCATACGAAGAAAATATTTAAAATGTTCAGGAGCTGAACTTTTTAGTTCCTTTAATAATTTTACATTGGTATATTTAGCTCTATATTGAAACCATTATAATCGTCTTTTGCATCTCAATTAAAGTTCTTCTTCTTCGAAACATTCGCTGACAATTAACAAATTTAATAACCTTTTGATCGCACTGATATTTAATTTTAACAATTATTACAAGTTAATAGTTAGAAGACTATTGCTTGTCTGGTAAATTAAATTTATAATTTTGACAGCGTACAATTATAAGTTCGAGCAACTTGGTCTCAGCTCTGTCTACCGTATGCGGGTTTTATTCAAACCATGTTTACTCGTACTATGTATGAGCGTCTACGTATTATGTGTGGACATTAACGTCAATAAAAAAAAGTCAAAAAGTATATGTAAGAAACTGATAATAACCTACTCTCCTATGGCAGTCAGTAAAATTAAATGTTTTTATATTCAGCATTTTATTAGCAATTTTTTGGGGATTGCCTTCAGAATGAAGCGGCATACAAAATTTGAAGAACATGAGAATATTCAGGACCTATTATTGGATTAATAGCGCCTAAAACAAATGAAAGATTAAAAATGTTCCTGGGCAAGAACTATTTTTATTTTTCTTTTCTGCTAGATACCGATATTTCGGGGACTAATTTTGAAGCTATACCTTCTTTACATTGGCTTTTATAACAAAAGTTTTATCTAGGTCTATATAAGGTAATTAAGTTAACACATTCAGTGCCAGCGACACGGATCAGCGTCCAATCCAACTTTTCCTGATAGCCATCGACTCGGATCCGCGGCTTGGTAGTGTTCATTTTGAATGAGGGATTGTGAGGTTGGCAAAGGAGGTAAATAATCAGTAATATGTTTGGCAATCTAGGATAGTTTGGTGAATACGTTGGCATTATTGGTTTAAGGCTAAAAAGTTTTGAAGATTATTTTGAGGTTATTTATTGTGCGAACTGTTGCATGTTGCATTGAAGTCGCACGGGCGTTATTTTGAAGTGGTGCATTACTTTATTTGGTATTTTTAGGGTTTTTTACTAAAATACAACTGAGTTTTGTACTAAAATACAAAACCCTATTGAAATTTATACTGTCTGCCCGTCTGTCTGTTTGTATGTCAGAGCAGTTTTTCATAACAAATCCTCTGTCTTGCATAACAAATCCTCTGTTATCATAAATCATCTTATTGTCTGCAAATGCACGGAAAGTTCGTTTGAATCCCTTTCACGAAACAGTAGGTCGTATTTACATCCCTTAAGGCTGTACGAAGATAGCGCATGGGTGTGAAAGGATGCATTTCAACTAATGGACCTAGACGTAAAAAAATATGCACACAAGTAGTCTTGGGTTGAATAATGAAATTTGGGTAATAAACCCGTCTTGTGAGTTTATGGCCGGTTGTTGTGAAAAATAATAATCGGAGCAAATGAAAAAATTAGATTTAAATATAACAAATGAAACGTTCTTTACCAATCCTAGAATGTGATCGAAGAAGTACGAGATAAAGGTGCAATCAGTAAAAGTTATATAAGGGAAAATTACATGAAGTATGTGCGCATGGCCAGCGACGCAGATCCGCTTCTGTGAGTGAAGAAGGTGTTTGTTGCATTGGCAACTTGCAGTTCATCTGCCACTTTGTGTTGACATTGAACATGTTAAAAGGCTTTTTTAGCAACGGTTATTTCAACGATAATTAAGGCGACTAACCTAAAGTATTTTACAGAACACAAACTAATTGCAACTACAAAATTGGCTTATAACAACTACACTAACTTCATCAAAACACTGTAGCTGGTGCCAATGTCCGTGTTCATCCTTTTTTCTTCCCGGACTCGCAATGTCCGTAAACTTTCGCATGCATTTCCGCGCTATTTCCAGATTCTCCCACGTAATTTTATATTTTTCTTCAATTATATGCCTCGCTTTCGCTGATCGTGCTGTTCCTGTTGAAGCTCCTTTGGTAATTTGTTCCGTTTCTTTAATGTGTTCTTGCCACCTGATTTTCGCTAATCGTTTTGCTTGCCCAATATAAATCATGTCGCACTCCAGGCAACTGATCTTATAAATACCGCCTTTTTCTTCCTTGTTCCTTGTATCCTTTGCTGATCCTAACGCTACTTCTTGGCTATATTTTCTGCTGGTGTAGGCTGGACTGTTTTCCGCCTTTCTTATTCTCCGTCCGAGCTTTTTCGAGACTGTTGTGTGCATAAGGAGAATTGTTCCTGTTTAAAAAATGTCGTCAGCTGATTTTTTCGTTACTCCTGTTCCTTTTTGTACCCATTTTTGATCGCTGTATCCAAGATGTATTCTTTCTTCAATTGTAACCGCTCGTTCATCATTAGTACCGTAAACATCCGCCATTTTATGCCCATACGTGTGGTTTGACTCGATTGGTATCGTTCTTTGCCTAGTCACTTCCTTCCTATATATGTCCAATTTAAGTTTTCTCGAGCCTTTAATTATTTTGATGTCCAGAAAAGGTAGTCAGCCGTTCTTCACCTCCATTATAAAGCCTGGCCGTGGGTGTATATCGTACTGGTCCTTCAACATTTTTTTCCGCTTCCTCCTTTTTGATCACGGTAATGATTTCGTCCATGTACCTTATCCAAATAGTTGGCATTATTCCCTTATTTTCAAGCTCCGTCTCCAGCCAGTCCATGAAGATGTCGCTTAAGATAGTAATTTTCGCTCATGCATAAGGTGGCTAGTTTTGTATAGCATGTTACGCTGGTTTTGTATAGAATCTTACGATTGGAGGAAACTAGATGCATGCGAAAGTTTACGGATATTGCGGAGGAAGGATGACTACAGACATTGGTAATGAACTTGACTTGATGAAGTTATTGTAGATGACATAAGATAATTTTTTAATTGTAATAAGTTAGTGTTCTGCAAAATCCTTTAGGTTGGTTACCTTAATTACCCTTGAAATAGCCGTTGCTAAAAAAGTCTTTTAAGTTAATTAACTTATATAGATCTAGAACTCCGCCGTAGCCGATCCCAAACCCGTTTGAGAAAACAGGAGGGAAGCCCTTGTTTCCCCAACCCACAGCTTTCATGATTCCTCATCCCAAACACCCCAATTAAATGGTAACAAGTGTTCTCGGGGTCGCACATTATGTTTACTGGTTCTCCAATAATAGGACGTTAAATGCCGAGAAATGCTAATGACTGTAAATACATCGACAGCTCTGCTACTAAATCATACTTACATCTCCTTTGCGGGGACGTAAGAGGGCGAAGGCGAATCTTCCGCGCCTGATAATGGAATCGAAGTAATAAACATGCTGCCGGAATGGAGGTTGAACGAGGGGCTAGCACCTCGTCCCTGGAAAACCCCTAAAATGTTTCGAAACGTACAGAAAAACGCTGGCCTGACTCGGTCGACGAAGACAGTTCATCGCTGCAAAGACTTCAAAATTGGAGGACACGGTCAATGGACCGAGACAGTTGGAGGCGCTATTTGCAGGAAGTGAAATCCCGAGAGGGGCTGTAGTGTTACCAAGAAGAAGAACAAGGTAGATCTAGATAAAAATGTTGTTATAAAAGCCAATGTAAAAATGACATAACTTTAGAATGCCACTGATGAAGGAGACACTTAATCCCGGAAATATTGGTACCTGGCAGTAAAGAAAAATAGTGCTTCCTGTATCTTTCATTGATTACAATATTTTTTGTTAAGGTTCAGAACGATACCGGACAGAAGTTTTCAAAATTCACTTCTTTAAAATCCCTACATATATATACTTCTAAAAGTATATATTTTCTTTAGAATACTAATAATAAAACAGTAATATTTCATATTAGCTTATGAGTTCTCTTAAAAGCAGCATTTCATATTCTGAAGAAATCCATGGCCATGACAACACCAAATTCTAAGAGCCAGTTTACCTCTTCAAATATTCTAGAGCAGTATTCATATTACTCTTCCAGTACGACAATTCTTTATTGAATTTAGTGTCCACAGCTCTAATAACGATTCATCAACGGTTGGAGCACCTGTGATATTTCAGCATGCTAAGAAAGCTTGCATCATGAACATTAAGAGCAAATAGCAAGTGTAAGCAAAAATCAATACTAGAAATTTGCTAATGACAAGAATATTTCCACTGAATGACTAATAAGTTTCTGACGATATGAGTATGTAATTACTTTTCATTTACAATTCACAAGCAGACATGCATGTTGGTGGTCTCAAACTACAAACGTGTATGTACGAGTACGTATGATAGGTACTTACATATGGCATAGCATCATATGCAGATTATTTCTGCATAATCATTAACTTTTCCATGTTCACATGAGAGAGAGAGGAGACCTTGAAGAGTTTGTAATGCGAAATTTTAAATTAGCACTTGCCTGAATCCCAAAGAAGACTCATCAGCTCTTGAAATGTTATTAGTCTCAGAGGTGATAATTGGTAATTAAGGTACATTTTCCAAGCAATGAATATGCAGTGGAAATAGACGAGATTTTAGTATAATATCTCTTTTCGCATGAAAGTGATTAAATGTCTCTATTTATTTCCAGTGTTCGGAGTAAATATAAAGCAAGAATTGATGATCCTGGTCCAAGTAAACACTGGGCCAGTTCCTAATCTAAACTGCAGTTTATTATTATTTGTTTTGCCTCAACCTGAAATGAGCTGTCTTTGTACTAAACGATTTACTCAAGTTCCTTTCACTACTCTCTACTACGCCATGTAGCCTTCTCATTAATATTAAGTTCACCAAGGCTAAAGGATACTTGTCAAGCACTTTTGGGGAAAGTACTTAGTCTGATATTAACATGAGCGTTGCCAGGATATCTAGATGTATGCAAGATTGCTATCCAACTTGGAACTTCATGCAAATAAGCTTGTACATGATGCAAACATTCGTGTATATGTATTTTCATATTTATCTAGCTACGTGAATGAATTCGTTCAGGACTTAATTGAATATTTCATGAAACCTCAACGAAAATTACTAAAGTTTTGATAGAGTAAGACGAAGGCAGTTGCAGAAGCGAAGATGAAGTGGAGGAGCGAATCTCATGTCCGTTGTTGTTAATTTATTTTAAAGTTCATTTCGATCGATGACGAGATACATTGTGTTTTTAAGTGGTAGAAAGGATCTTCTTACGCAAGATGAGAACTTATGAACGTTTGAAACTTAGAAAAGTTTAGTCAAATAATTGTTTTTGATGAAGGACGAAAATTTCGGGAATTCCCTATTGGCGTATAGATATTAGAGATTTTAATTCAATATTTAATTTAGTGAGGGAAGTTTTAAGTTATAATTGAAATTGTTTGCAGTTGTTTTGAATGAACATGGATTCGAAGTAGTGGCAAATCTCAAGAAATATTGTAAAGGAGCGTGTTAATAGAGATTCATTTATCCTAAGAATTTACAAATGAGTGATTGCAGTAACCGAAAAGAATCTAAAATTGAGCATGGGCTTGACTAAAATATTTGAATAGCATCATTTTTATCATGGTAAGAATAAGTTTGGAGAATATTCTTGATTGCATTTTGAAGTACTATTTTTGTAATTTCTTCCTGAAAATGCATTACGCTAGTCGGAATTTTTCGAGCAGTAAAAGAAGTGACCTTCAAAAAGATTTTAAGTGACTAACTAGCATTCGCCCGCCACTTGGCCTACGCGACTAATATCATCTTTACTACTGATCCACAAGCATGCCAGATACAGTTGGCCATGTAAAACATACCTTAAGTCAACACCGACTTTAGGGTCTGTGACTTGGACTTAATTAAAATAATTGTGGACCAAACAGCCACTGGAAATTGTATACGCCATCCGCCAGCATCTACCATTCACCAACATCTGTCATCTTCAATATGTCATTCAACTTCATCTTTCATCCACCATCATCCGTCATGCACCATTGTCGACTAACACCTGATATCATCCGTCATCATTTACCGTCTACTATTAGTGGCCATCTGTTACCCATCATCATAATCAGGAAACATACGCCTTAATTAGCTATTCTTCGACATCATCTGCGACCATCAGCAAAAAGCTGCCTTCAGCAGTTATTATTCACCATCATCACCTATTATTCACCATCATTATCTGCACTCATCATCTACCATCAATAATCATCCGCCACAGTCCGCTTTCATTCCCTTTTATCTGCTTTTATCAGCCAAGACCCGTTATCATCAGCTATTATTCACCATCAGCCGTCATTATCAGCAATCAATCGCCTTCAGCAGCCATCGCCTGCCATCACTCGTCCTCATTATAAATCCTCTGTCCTCATCAGCTATAATCCGCTATTATCCAATGTCATCCACCATAATCAGCAATGACACACCATGTTCCGCCCCATCCACCATCACCCACTATCAGCCGCAATCATTTGCTCTAATCAGACATCCACCATTATTCGCTCTCATCAATCATTTCCTGGCCAGGACCATCCATTATTCACCATCATCAGCAAACTTCCACCATCATCCAGAACCATCCGCAATTTTCAAAAATATTTGTAAGAACCCAGGTTTCACATCCACACAGCAGCACAGGTCTTATCAGTGACTTGTATATAGGAACCTTATTTTGCCTTTGAACATGTCTAGCATAGAAAGTACTGAGAAGTAAGCTTTGTTTACTGCGATTATCCTTTTTCATATTTCGTTCTTCAATGCGCCCTTTCCATCAAGATGGACTCCTAAGTATGGAAAGCTATTCACACTTTCCTGGTTGTAGTCTCCTGAAATCAAGTTTTGTTAAACTGTCACGTCTTTACTTGTTTGGTTCATAAATTTAGTGCTAGTTTCATTTTTAAATGTATAGAATATATCCTCAAAATTTCAAATCAGTTGCTATTATGCCTTTTATGTATATGGATATAAATTTTCCAATTCTTTCACGGCAGGGCTTACAGTCGAAAACAAGTGCGAGTTAAGCTCATCTGGAGAGGGTTCCATATAATCAATTTGTAATCCAGCCTTTTCAAAATCGAAACCAAATTTTCAGCAGTGAGTAAAAAAGGATTTGTGATACCAGATTGTAGAGGCAAGCTGTTGAATATATTGTCTATTGTTGACTTGTCGTATATTTTTCAATACATGGACCAAGACCGATTTATAAGAAGTGCTTTGTTATTCTATTAACTTTAAAACCTCTTTCTGCAATAATTTTTATCTAGTACTGATAACACTCCTAATGTATTCGAATTCAGGTTCTGGAGGGAGTTCAAGTGATTTGCAAGCGTCAAGAGTCGAATACCAAATTATTTGCATTGCAAGCTATTATGCACAGCATTAAAATGAGTCAAGTAAGCAGGAGAATGATTCTACCATGAGGGCTTTGTAATCATCCTAGGGTATGAAACAAGTTTTCTGATGGCAGGAATCGATGATTTGATTTATTCATCGAATGTAGTAATTGGATAGAAAATCCTTCAAATTTATGTAAAAGATGCAGAGTTTCTTTCAGATATACATAAGGGCCGCCATTCTGTTCCAATTCAATTCAACACTGTTCCTTAAATTTTCATGAAAATCCGAAGCAAATAAGGTTCATCAAGTCGATTTCAAATATGTATCAGCCATCAAATTATTCGTACATTTTACTTCTCCCTGGAGACGCTGATGCATAAAATGACGTTTTATTTCATATTTTCTAACTAAGACCTGGGCTGGCCACATGAATCGTATGAACGAACAACGGATACCCAAGAAGGTATTCGTTGGGAGAACTGATGGGCGGAGGCCAGTGGGGAAACCGAGGAAACGCTCGTCTGACTCGATCGATGAAGACAGTTCATCGCTGCTCGGATTTCAAAATTGGAGGACGTGGCCAATTGACCGAGACAGTTGGAGGCGCTATTTGCAGGAAGCAAAGGCCCGAGAGGGGCTGTAGTGCTAAGAAGAAGAATTAGGACCTTGTATTTAAATCTCCACTCACCCACATTTAATACAAAAAATTTTAGGGGTCACTCCAACTTTAGGGGGGATCCAGAAAAATTTTGAAATGTTTGACAAGACCTAAACTTCTGATAAATTTCCACTTTTGTGCATCCCACAAAGTTTGAGCTTTAAAGCTTCAATAGTTTCTGAGAAAACTTGCTGTGACGCACGGGCAGACAGGAGACAAAACTAGTAGGATATTGTGAAAATATTTACCATACCCTACCGAAATCGCGACCTGTCTGCTCGCCTGTTCGTCCATGCATCACAGCAAGTTTTCTCGCGAACTACATAAGCTAGAGTAATAAAATTTTGCAATTACATCAAAAGTGGGTGCGCTCCCAAAAGTCGTCGAAGTAAATACAGTAGTTTTAGTGAAGAAGGCTAATGGGGAAGATCGACTGTGCGTCCACTATCAATCATTGAACGCGATAACGACTAAACAACCATTCCCGATGCATTCGGTGGACGAACAACTAGCTCTGGGAACGAATACTTCACGACGTTAGATCTGATGGCTGGGTATTACCAGATATCGTTCGAAGAAGCATCCAAAAAATACACCGCTTTTGTGACTCACAAGGGTCTGTTCGAATCTAATGTTATGCCGTTTGGGCTGGTGAATGGGCCTACCGTTTTCCAGAAAGCCCTATCACTGTTGATTCAGAGGATGAAACTGCCGTATGTTGACGAAGTCATCATTTTGAGCCGCACCGTTGACGAAGGACTACGTCCGCGTTCATTCATTCAGTTAGTCCAAGGATGTGTCTTCCTCCTTCCTTAGAACATCGAATTACTGGCGATTTGATAAAACTCGGATCGGAGAAAACGCCTTATGTCCTCTGAAACGTATGCTGTGCAATGAACTAGTACTGAGAATGTATGATCCGAAACAAGTTCACGAGTTACACACGGACGCCAGCCCTAAGGAACTCGCCGGTATTCTGATGCAAGAAGCCGAGGCTGGAATTTAGAAATCTGTATTCCTCTTTAGCCGATTGTGTAACGACAGCGATCAGAAGTACCACAGCTACGAGCTGAAGATACTAGCCACAGTCGAAGCACTCGATCGGTTCCGATTATGTTTAATGGGAAAACGATTCTGAATAGTAACGGATTGCGCTGCCGTGAGCACAAAAATCGTTAATTCCGCGCGTAGCCAGATGGTTTCTGAGACTACAAGAGTTTGATTGAGAAACCGTACATCAACCGGGAAGCGCTATGGCACACGTGGACGCTCTTAGCCGTTCACCTATCGAAAGGCCCGTACATGCCTGCGACGTTACAAAGAACATAATGTAAACCGAACTTGAAATCCTAAATTGCTGAATTTGATAGGGCCGAAATTAACAACATTTACGCCGACCAAACCACACCCGCCGATACCGATACCGAACGTGCTGAACCTGAGGATACGGCTCTCACTACCATCAGCACGATGTTAATCGAGGCTGGAATCGAAGATTGGGTCGCCTCCATGCAAGCTCACGATCCTGAATTGATAAAAATCATCGGTATCGTACAAAACAACCAGCCATTACCGCAAAGGAAATAACTCGTAGCTGAATACAAAATCAAACACGGTCGCTTGAATAGAATGATGGAGAATGTGAAGGGTTCGTTGTACCGCGTCCTATCCGTTGGCGAGTCGTGAAGCTTTACCACGACGACATGGGTCATTTTGGAGTAGAGAAAATTCTGCAACGAATTCGACACAATTTTTGGTTCGCAAGAAGGCGAAATTATGAAACGTCGTACATTGCACCGTGCTGACAATGTTGCTATAATAAAACGCTTGCTGAGAAACCAGAGGGTCTACTCCATATGTACGCCGTCACTCCAGTGCCATTTCACGTGTTACATCTGGACCATCATGGGCCGTTCCCGCGTACTACGGAAGGCAATATGCACATCATTGCCACGCCCGAAAGCTGTGCCATCGACCAAATCCAAGCCTTTAATTATGAATTAACTACATTCTTTGGATTGTCGAACCGACTGATCACTGATCGTGGAACCGCATATACATCGAGGGAGTTCGAGACTTATTGCCGAGATCACATATCGATCATGTTAAAACTGCCGTCTGCGCACCGCGGTCAAACGGACAAGTTGAGAGAGTCAATCGCAAAATTTCTCAATTTTCTCCGGATGTCAACAACCGATCACTGCAAGTGAGACCACCTGATGAAGGTTATGCAACGTAGCATGAACTCTATGAAGAATTCAACCACGAAGTTCAGCCCAAATGAAATAGTATTTGATTTTCCACTGAAGGATGTTATCCACAATCATCTTTTATTGGCCCTTAACGACGATTCATCGACTCAACAGGAAGATTCGACGCAAGCAATGTCAATCGAGCAGAAACGAACCGGGGCCGTCCGCAATATCATGAGCGTACGTAACCGATGGAAGACCCAATTCGATGAGCGACAGTATCAACCGCGTACGTATCAACCTGATGTTCTTGTCGTAATCGAAAATACTCCAGTAGCTACCGGAGAATCGCGAAAGCTGGAACCGAAATATTGCGGACTTTATCGAATAAGGAATGTTCCTCGATTTGACCGATACGCAACAGAAGGAATGCTGAAGAACGAACAATCTTTGGGGGCATTTACATCAGTGTACACAAGCGATAAAATGATCTTAAGGAATCTCTGCAATAGGCAAATTTCTCTAGAGAAATTTACCTCAAACTTTTGTAAAATGCTTAAAGCAATGTTAAGGCAGATCTTATGAAAAAAAATTCTAATTTGTGCATAGAATGTAAAAGGAGGTCATATTAAATATCAAATCAAAAGTCTTAAGTCATATCAATCCAAATCAGATTTTAGATTCATTTTATAAGCACAAAAGCGGGGGAATGCCAAAATCGGTACCTGCCCGTGCGCCCGTCCATCCACTTGCTAGAGTACATCGAATAAATTATGGACTGGCCTTATCTTCACCTCTGAAGATCGGTGCATTTACCCCACGATTCTGTAATTAGTTGAGCTTTGAACGTAATATTATGGTTTGTACATAGTTTTCGTCCTGGTTGGGCAAGTTTACGAGTGCATAGTGCTGATGTAATCCATGGAGAAATTGAATTGGTTTTTCATTTGAGAGCATCTAGGATAGATTTTTGTTGTGTTTGAAGTGACTGATATTTTTAATGCTGCAAAGCTTGAATAAAAAAGAATAGTTTGTGTTACTGGAGAGCTAAATCTAATATTAAACATAAAAAAACTCCAACAGCAGCAGGTCAACAACCAACCAGCAAACTAATCGATTATCGACCGCATTGATCAACGAATTCCAACAGAGACCATTGCCGACCAGGTAAACATTGGGGTGAATTGTTGCATTCTGCAAATCAGCAAATATATGCAACCTAAATGGAATTTGCTGAGCGTTTGAGTGAATGAATGAGCTAGCATATCAGAATGAAATTCAAGCTACTGAAATTTTATCTAAAAAAATAACTGTAAAAATACAATTAAGTTTCTGTGATCAATAGGAATTGAACAACGAAGTTTTATTTCACGTGTAACGTGACAGCCGCTCCAAGAAGCAATTTTTTTCATTTCCAGAACATTGGTTCGTCGTGCCAGATATCACAGAACTTAGAAGGGAACCCCCTCTCGAAGGCCTTCAAGGTTCTTCAAATCAGGATACCGCACGAAGGAGCAAGTTGACACACATCCCTGAAGCTATCACAAGACTTCTGCCGTTCAAAGAATCCCAGGGTAGAATCAGGTCGTGGTGCCGGTATCATTTAGAGCATTCGCCGGAAGACATTCATCCCAGCTCAATTCATCAAAGATTTGTGTTGCAGGATATTTTGCTGTGTGTGTTGACACAGGAACTCACCAAGAGGTCTCAAGGACACGAGTATACGTGAAGACAATCAAAGACATAGCCAGCCCAGCAGCGTCGCAAAAATTGAGCTTCGATGGCATCGCCCGTGTTGCGACAAATTTTACTAAAGACGGTTCCATTTCGAAGCGAAACTAGCCCGCCTGGAAGAGAAATGGAGAGCTTGCGAAGGAATGCATGCGAAGGAATGCATGCGAAGGAATGCATGCGAAGGCCCACGCAGAGCTAAGAGAAGAAGGCGACCATGGGCTCAAAGCCAGATACAACGTAGAGTACGCTTACATTGAAGATCTTGTCCTGAAGCATCAAACCATTTTCAAGGAAGGGATCTACAAGTTGCAGGCTACTGGTTCAGAACAGTTGCAACTATCTAACACTGCCAGGGAAGGGTTGCGACTAGAGTGAGTCAAAATCCCTGTTTTTGACGGGAACTACGGTAGCTGGATCCCTTTTCGGGACCTGTTCAAAAGCATGGTTCACGAAAGTCAAGGAATTCCGAGCATGCAGAAAATGCGGTATCTCCGAAGCAGCTTAAAAGGAGAAGCTGAGAAGTTGATGCACCATTTAGCAATTGTGAGTGACAATTACGAAGCTGCTTGATCACTTCTGCGTGACAAGTACGACAACACAAAGATTACAGCCCAAGAGCTTATGCAGCGCTGGTGGAATACAAGTATCTGCTCCGGAAATCAAGCATCAGGGTTAAGGGAGATGGTAAACACAACCAATCAACTGACAGCAAGTCTCAAAGCATTGAACATCGATGGCTTTGACCTTGTCAGAGTATTTATGCTCAACTGCAAACTCGATAAAGATTCAAGGGCTGAATGGTCAAAAGCTGATCAGCGACAGTAGAGAGGTACCAAGTTTGAAGAAATTCATAGCCTTTCTCACGCAGAGGTTTACAATGATGGAAACGTTAACCCTCGCAAAACAATTCTCAGAGGTGAAACCACAGAAGAAGGTGACCACGCATACTATACAGGTTTCATCGCTCCGATGTGCTATGTGCAACAAACAACACTGCCTGTTCGAATGTGAATAGCTCAAAAAAGTGACAATGGTTGCAAGACGAGAACTAGTGAAGAGCACACGTTCATGTTTCAATTGTTTGTCCGACAAGCATGCAGTGAAACAGTTCCAATCAAAGCAGACTTACAAGCTTTGCTTGAAGCGACACAACACATTGCTACATGTAACAGATGCTACAATGCTAAAATCAGCCTCATCAGAAGCGCCTATACCGAAGTCAACCACTATCCATATGCAAGCACACAATGCCATGTTGTGCAACACACAGGTCCTGCTTGCAACTGCGCAAATATTAGTTAGAAACAGCGGAGATCAATTTATGAAACTTCCGGAATTATTGGATATTGGTTCACAACGGTCTTTCATAACAGAGTCCGCTGTGCAACTTTTGGGATTGCAGCGCAGCCAATCCAAACTATCTATTGGAGGCATTGGATACTCAAAGGCAGTAACGGCACGAGGAGTTTCAACGTCACAGCAGCCATCGAAAGTCATAAAACAGACGCGTCTCTGCAATTTTCGGCTCTGATCATCCAAAAAATCACAGCTATCTTGCCTACAACCAGCATAAATGTCAACCTTCCTAATCGCATCAGGAGGTTGAAGCTAGCAGCTAGGAGCAGACATCTATGGTAGCATCTTACATCCCGGTTTCATTTCTGGCAACCCATGCGCACAGAACACAAAACTAGGTATGGTTCTCTTTGGATTCTCTTTGGAACTTCATCAACCAGTAGAGTCATCCCAAGACGATGTGCAAACTGTAAAACACTTCACTCAGAACAGGCAAAGAGAGTTAGATGGAACATATACCGTAAAGCTACCATTCAACGACAACGTCGATCGCCGTAAAGAGCTGAAGGAATCCTTATGGTGAGTACACATCAGGTTCTGGCAACTTGAGCAGCGCCTATCTAACCATCCTGAATGACAGAATGAATATCATGCATTTATGAACGAGTACCTAGCGCTTGGTCATATGCAAAAGGTGCCCGACAATCTGTTGCACAGTGCGGACTGCTATTATTTTCAACACCATGACGTTATCAAAGAAAAGAGAACTGCATACCAGAGAACTAAAGGTGGGAAATCTCTAAACGATGTACTGGAAGTTCGACCGACTATTCATAACAACCTGCTTCATTTACTTCTAAGATGGCGTACACACAAATATGTCATCGCTGCTGACAAAGAGAAAAAGTATCGGCATGTGCATGCAACACGACCGCGATTTCTAACGTATTCCGTGGAGAACCTCCAAAAATGAGCCAATCGGACATTATATACTGACTACGGTCACTTATGGCACCGCATGTGCACCATTCCTTGACATTCACACTCTCCAACAACTAGCGATCGACGAACGTAGCAATTATCCAGAAGCTTCTGAGACAATACTTCAGGATTTTTATGTTGATGATCTATTGACTGGCTCAGATGACTTTACGCACTTACAGCAGCTACAATGTGGGCTGAGAACAACTCTTCGAAAGGGAGTGTTCCACTTAAGAAAATGGTCAGCCACGCAAACCTTTTAAAGTCAATTCCAGAATCCGATTAGGAAAGCCAAAACCTGCTAGACATTGCATTGTCTGAAGAGGTTAAGACACTAGGATTGCAATGGCATCCAGCACAAGATGCTTTTTCCTTCAAAGTTTAAAAGAAGGACGTCGAGAAGCTTACAAAGTGCTTGATTCTTTCATAATTTGCCAGGCTATTTGATCCACTTGGCTAGGTGCAACCCACTGCAATAACGGGAAAAACAAAAACGAGCAAAATCACCATCCAAAACGTATGGCAACAACAATAAGGTTGGGATGAAGAACTTCAATCATCGGCAGTGAGGGACTGGCGAGAAACACGAAGCTAGCTGTCATTACTCGAGCAGCTCAGGATCCCAAGGTGGATCAGTGCTACACGTAGTACAGCAGTGGAACTGCATGGGTTCTGTGACGCATCAAAACTAGTATTTGCATGTGCTATCTAGCTATTTTGGGATCAGATGGACACATTTCTATCAACCTAATAATCGCAAAAACTTGAGTCACTCCAACTAAAAAGGTCGACGTACCGAAACCCTCCATTGCATGACTTGAACTATGTGAAGCCGTCTTGTTGGCAGAAACTATAAAGCAACTTAAACAGGCTTGTCATTGAACGGGTTTAAAAATGTTCTTCAGGTGTGACTCTAAAATTGTGTTGGCACGGCTCCAAAAACCAGCAGGAACATGGAAAGTTTTTGTCGCAAACCGAGTGAATCTTATTCATTACGTCTCCAAAGCACACAAGTGGCACCATGTCACTACTGACAAAAATCCTGCGGACTTAGCGTCAAGAGCAATAGGTCCGGAACAATTGCTCCACTCATCTCTTTGGTGTATGGGACCGGAGTGGCTCACAAATACAGATATTTCAATATTGCCTAACCTAGTGCTATCAGCAATCGAGCAGAAAGCAGTACAAATCACGTTCAGTGAGCATAGTAGCCTCTGAGCTAAGCTCGGAACCAGAAATATTCACAAGGTACTCGTCATTACCTAAGCTGCTTAAAGTGATGGCATATATAAACCGGTTTACTCATAACGCAACACATCCGAACCACAAACTCTTTGGACCAGTGTCTTTCAAAGAGATGCTAAAAGCTAAATTAAAATGCATACACTTATCACAACAGCATGCCTTTACACCAGAACTACATGCAATACGCAGCAAGGTTGAAGTATCGAAAGGTTCCTGCATAAAATCTTGAGCTCCACAGATTGACTCACAAGGAACGCTCAGGGTAGGTGGAAGGCTTCACTATGCTCACTTAACAACATTATATGGAGGAACACAATTAGTACTGGCAACCATTCGTCAGAATGGGCGTTAGTATTGGATTACTAACGCCGAGTCGCTTGTAAAGGGCATATTGCATGAATGCTATACTTGCTTCAGATCTACTGCTCGCCCCGGAAGCCAACTAATGGGACAGCCACCACCTCCCAGATTTCAAATGGAAAAGTCGTTTGCTCAGACTCGATTAGACTACGCCGGTCCCATAAAGATTAAATGGAACGCCAGACTTGGATCAAAAACCTCAAAAGCCTTTATTGCTGTTTTTGTTTATTTATTCACCGAGGCCTTCCATCTTGAAGCAGTAAGCGAACTCTCCACAGCAGCGTGTATTGCAGCCATCCGTCGGTTTATCGCTCGAAGAGAGAAATGCCATACTATTTACAGCGACTGTGGAACCAACTTACAAAGCAGTGAAAAGCAGCTGAAGCAAGCTTTCAAAGAAGCTACAAAGCGTTGCGAAGAGTTTCTTCTGAACAAGGAAATTCAATGGCAATTCATTCTTTATGGTAGTCCACACTTTGGTGGACTCTGGGAAGCTGGTATCAAATCGATAAAGTGGCATTTAGTAAAAACAATTGGTCAAACATTATTAACCAAAAAATTCTGGTTTCGAAGTGTCAAAACAAACAAGTGTCAGTTTCAGCTCTTTGAATTTCTTGACTTAAGTGAAGTTATAAATTCTGTCATAAATTATAATCAGCTGTGTGAAATAAGTGAAGTGGTTACTAGTGTCGCTCTATCAAGTTTTCGAGATAAGTAGCGATCTTTCAAGTCATCAATTTCATTGTTTCAATTTTTACTTAGGCGAACGAAAATTAACGGAACCGGGAATTCTTGCTTTGGTCTAGGAGTGAGATTCCCGTGTAGCTAAATTTATTCTAAAAAATTTTTGAATTTAATTTTAAATTTATATTTTAATATTTTAAATTATTTTTTTGCAAGTACGGATTTCTACGTTTTTTCACTAACTATATTAAATAAATCAAGGATAATAAAAAAATTATAAAAAGCGAATAATTAAAAAAGTTAAAAATATAATGGCTACTAATCCAGCCAATGATAAATGTGGGAAGTGTAGGAAACCCGTGGAGGATATCCACTCGGCTATGGGGTGTGATGGCTTCTGTTTCAAGTGGTTTCATTTGAGGTGTATCAAAATGTCGGAGGAGAGATATCGGGCTATTATGGACATCACCGAAGATGTGACTTGGATGTGTGCCGGATGTAGAGCTCAGCACCGTAAGTCTAAAGAAGACCAACTCTTCCAACAAATGAAAAATTTGCAAAGCCAAGTCGAAGAGATGAGCTCAAATGTCACCTTATTAATAGATAAATCTACGTCTGCGAGCAAGCCCTCATATGCCGAAATTATTAAAAATTCTACTTCTCCTCGATCAGTGCATCGATCAAATACAATATCGCAAAAAGGGATCATAATTAAGCCTAGAAATCACTCTTCATCAGAAAAACACTGATTGATTTTAAGTCGAGGATCAGGCCATCAAAATGTAAAATTCCTCTACAGCTAATGAAGCCTATTCGTAATGGCGATTATCAAAACATCGACAAATGAAAATGCTACTTCGCGTTTTAATATAGCAATGGATGCAATGAAAGAGGAGTATGATGTTGCTTAGACCAGATTGCGACAGCCTAGACTTGTCATCAATGGACTAGAAAAACAATACGAAAATAATGAATTAAGAAATGAGATCCAGTCATTAAATACCAATATAGAGGAGTGTAATTCTATGGAACTTGTACATGCTAGGCGGACAAGAAATGGAAGGTGGTTGCACATCATCCAGATAAACGGGAGCATGCATAAGAGGCTTGCAAAAAGATGCATTAATATAGATTATGGATCGTATTTTGTGAAGGAGGACTTGAACGTAATAAGGTGTTATAAGTGTCAAAAATACAACCACAAAACATCAAAATGTGAAGGGGAGCAAATATGTGTAAAATGTGGAGGAAAGCATGACCTGAAGGACTGCAAAAGCACGATTGAGAAGTGCTCGAACTGTATTGGTAACAATAATAATGCTGATCATTCTCACAGAGCTGACTCTGTAGAGTGTCCGGAGTTTCAACGCAGAATATTGATCGCCAGGAGGAGCACCGACTACAACTTTGATGATTGCTAATCTTTCTAATCAATCAAGTGGAACAAATTTAACACTTATGTATGCAAATATAAGAAGCTTAAGACATAAGCTAAGTGATATTCATGTTTACCTGCAGCAAAATCCTGAAATAGATTTTATTATTCTCAATGAAATCTGGATTTACCCAGAAGAAGCACGGTTTTACAATACTGAAGGATATAATGCGGTATTCTCCTGCAGACCTGGAAGAGGTGGAGGTACAGCAATGTACGTAAAAAATACAATCAATTTCATTACCAAGAAAGTGACGCCTGATAAGTATAACGTTACAGTAATTGAAGTACGCCATGCAGGTAAAAAAACAAAATTAGGGACGTACTACAATCCCAATCGTATGAATGCGCAAGATTTTTGCACAGTAATAGATACATTATTCTCAACTGAATAAAATTTAACCACAGTAGCGGACACAAACATTGATGTACTAACGGAATCACCAGAATCACGAATTTATAAGGATACGCTAGAAACGAAAAGAACGGTAATCATAAACAACAACCAAATTACTCGCCCAGTGTCAAATACCTGTCTGGATCATATAGTAACCAATGATTTAAAAGTTGCTGAAAGCATGACTTACATATTGAGGACTGGTCGGAACTGGATCATCGTGTGTTAAAAATTGCTATTCAAGACCAAACCCTGAACAAACAGAAGCCGACCTACAAAACGTTCAGATATCTAGACAAGGAGCTCTTTAAATCAAACATATGAGAGTTACTGGAAAAGCGGAAACCAAATAGTATTATTGAACTCAAAAATATCATCATATCTGCTAAGCAAAGTTCTACAATTGAGAAAAGAATCAGGTGTCGGCAACGGACTTAGATAACGAAAAAAGTAATTGATGCAAGTATTAAAAAAAGCAAGGCATACATGGACTACAGGAAGAACAGTGGAAGCCAGGCTTTCAAGTTTATGTATATGCAAGCGAAAAAAGAATCGAAACGACTGGTGAAAGAGGCTAAATTTTTATATTTCTCAAGAAGAATGGAAACAGCGGCTGACAACTCCCGTGAAATATGGAAAATAATAAATGAGGTAAAGGATAACTCTTCAACCCAGGGTATATCACAACACATTCAACTGAATCCTGATGGGCCCTCTAATACATCATGTCCACGTGACGCGGCGAACTCATTGAATAACTTTTTTTCAACAATTGGTGGAAGAATCACTAAAGAAATCGTTGCCAGTTCAGCAGGCAATGTAAATAATACAAATATCGCAATAAATTCCATCCTTCACATTCATCAAACAAATAAAATGGAAGTCTTAAATGTAATCAATGAATTGAAAAAGAATACGGCGCCAGGCATTGATAGGATCACGATGAATGAGATTAGTATAATAAAGGAGGACATAGCCCAGATTATGGCAAATTTTATAAACGTGCATATTAGGAATGGAACTTTTCCGGAAGAAGAAAAACTTGCAAAAATAGTTCCTATATTTAAGGGTGGTGATCATCTTGACCCGAAAAACTATCGCCCGATTGCGCTGCTGACGGGGTTTAGTAAGATATTTGAAAAAATACTAAACAATCGATTAAAATCATTCTTAGTTGAAAACTCTATCACAAGCCAACATCAGTTTGGTTTTCAAAAGAACAAGAGTACTTTGGATGCCCTACATTCTGTCACACGTTTCATCAATATAGGACTTGACAGGGGTGATTATGTCATCGCAATTTTTGTGGATTTGAGAAAAGCATTTGATACAGTTGATCATGACCTCTTGCTTCGTAAACTTGAATCGTACGGTATTTAGGGTAGTCCTAAGCAGTTATTTAAGAGTTACTTGGAGGGAAGATCGCAGAGATCTTTAATCAACAATGTCCTGAGCGATCATGCACCTATGGAAACAGGAGTTCCCCAAGGTTCAATACTGGGCCCAACTTTGTTCCTGGTATACACAAATAATCTAAATACATGTGGGCTGACGGGATATCACACATTATATGCTGATGACACAGTTCTACTTTATTCAGGACGAGACAAAACTGCCATTGAGAACACTATCAACGACAATCTAGGAAAATTCCATCAGTGGTTAATTGAAAACAAACTAGTATTGAACACTTCAAAGACAAAATATATTGTTTTCAAGCAAAAGAACAAAGGAGACATAGATGTCGAACTAAATATTAACGGCGAAAAATTGCAAAGAGTGCTAGAAATGAAATATCTTGGTCTTATCATAGACCATCGTGTGACCTGGTTACCACACATAAATAGCTTAAGGAGGCAATCAGCCCCGATAATAGGATTGTTAAGAAGATATGAGGACTTTCCAATGCACATCAAGAAACTTGTTCTAAATGCGTTTGTCCTGGCGAAATTGCATTATGGAGTACTTATTTGGAGTCAATCAGCGAAGCAACATTTAAACAGTATATCCAGGCTGCTGACCAAAGCGTATAAAAACATTCTGAAGCTGCCAATACTTAATCAAACCAGTTTGGTTTACCAATTCGCTAAATCATTAACCTTTAGTCAAATTATTATTATGGAGAAAGCGAAGTTTATCTACAGAAATTCAAAACCTAATGGATCGAAACGAGCGCCATTAATTAAGGTATCACAGATCAACCCATATAATGCGAGGCATGCAGATCAATTCGTAATACCTTTTGCCAGAACGGATCGTCTAAAGAACGATGCAACGAATGATGCTCTGCGTATATATAACAATCTACCAGAGATTGTTAAGGAAGAAAACTCACTAATGGTATTTAAGAAAAGACTAAGGGAGCATTTAATGAGCACTGATTGAAGAGTGGACCTGTAATCCTGCTTTTATGAGCCCAGTATCTTAGGGCCTTCTTTTTGACCCTATCGGCGAGATACTGAAGTGACAGTTACTCAGAGTTTTTTTTGAATGCGTCGTATTATATTGAATTTTTTTTATCTCTGAGAGCTGATCATGATTTTTTTTTTTTTTTTTGAACTAGATGTTCATGAAAAGGACTAATTCACATTATATTGTGTGCCCCCTTATACCGATGTGTTAAACATTGTCTGGGTGGCACAAAGGACCAAGCGACCTAATGTGAATGCAGATCGCACAAGCGTTGTGCGACGAAGAAAGAGTGATGGAGAGAGTGGTAGGGAATGGAGGTATTTAAAAAAAAACCATTGAAGAGCTGTACACAGTATTGGCTCAAGTCGAAGGGTGTCTTAATTCACGCCCTCTTTGTGAGGTCAGTAATGATCTAACTGATCGCGCCGCAATCATGCCAGGACACTTTTTAACAGGATGCAATTTGTTTGAAATATCATCCAAGCAATCTGACAAACACGTTAGCCACAAATGGGAAATTGTCCAGCAAATCCCCAAACACTTATTTATTTATTTATTTATTTATTTGAATCCATTTTAACAGGCAAAATGCCCAATTACAAAAATAGAAAAGACAATATAGATAAAATAGACAAAAATATTTAAGATAATTAAGCAATTAATCATAAATTATAATAATTAATGTAGTTTATTTCTAAGTAACTGCTTAAATGCTATTAAAGATTGAGGGAAAGTACCAAGTTCTAATTGATTGTGCACGCGAGGCAAACGAATCATGGCAGAATGAAAATGGGTTTCAGTACGCGCAAATTGGGTGTGAAGATTGGAGGAGCGCAGCGGCCTGCTGGGGCTCCTCCAACTTATTTGATTTACCAAGTTAGGGCAATCAATCAGGCGGTGATGGAGTTTAAATAAAAGACATTCATCAAAGAAAGTCCTACGTGCTTTTAATGAAGGAAGATGTAAATAAGTGAGTCGGTCTTCATAGGGAACATAGGGAATCTTGTACTTATAAAAAAGACAGCGGGTGAAGTTTCTTTGGACATATTCTATGTCAGCAATAAGGTATTCAAAGTGTGGGGACCAAACTTGAGAGCTATACTCTAAAATACTTCTAACTAGAGTATTATAAAGCTGGACAGCGGAGAATATATCTTGGAAAATAAAAGTATGCCGAAGTACAAAACCTGAGGCTCGAGAAGCTCTGGTTTTAATGCTTGAAATGTGCATATCAAATTTGAGTTTGGGATCAAAAATTATACCGAGATCCTTAATTTTTAGAACCGTTGAAAGAGATTCGATTCCAACTGAATAGGTAAATTTGATTTGCACTGGTTGAAGGGAATACGACATAACATGACATTTAGATATGTTCAGTTCAAGATTGTTAATGCTACACCAATTTTCCAGGATAGACAAATCATTCTGCTATTGAGAGCAATCCTCTACTTGACCGATAGCCCTGTATAGTTTCAAATCAACTGCGAATAGAAGGGATTTTGAGTTTAAAGCAGCAGGTAAATCATTGATAAAAAGTATAAATAGGAGAGGGCCAAGGATTGAGCCTTGTGGGACACCTGACGTAGGGTAAAAGGTTGAAGATAATGAACTGATTACACGAACACAACAAGAACGATATGTTAGATAAGAATTTATCCAAGCCGACATTGGAGCAGGAAATCCATAGTGCTGCAACTTTAGTAGTAAAATAGAATGATCTGGGACAGGTGGAAACTCGAGTACCTCAATCGACTACAAGAAAGGCCAAAATGGATGACGATCAGACCCAATCTTCAAGCAAGAGAACTTGTGAAAAATGACAATTTTCTATGAACACACTGGCCTCTTACAAGAGTGATAGAGGTACATGCTGGACCTGACGGATTGGTACGCGTTGCTTCTGTCAAATTCCACGGCAGAGTAACAAGGCGGCCCGTCACTAAGATTTGTTGTCTGCCATTTGCCAACACAAACCCAGAGAACCAGTCAAAACATCGAAACAATCACCGCAAGTAATAGCGTGTCTAACAACTACAAGGAGAACAAAACGCAAAAGTACCGAAATAGCTCCAATCGGGGATACATGATCAGAATAATTAGCTACACACTCAAACTACCAGCGATCAGCCCCTAAGAAACCTCGAACCTCGATATCAGCATCTAACTTGCTCGTTTCTCTACTAGTAGTTCTTTTTGCACTTCCACAAATAAGCTGCAATGTGACAGTAACTCAATTGTCACCCGGTGTCAATATTGAACTGCTCGGAACTGCTGAAATTCACAGAGGAGCCTTAAAAATGCAGCTTCAATTACCATGGGACAACTTAAGGCATGACCAGGCCAATGTGGAAGCTATCGTCGCCAAATGCCGCGATTTCTGTGAAGCTCGTTCAAGTGCTTCAACCGAAATTCGATGTTCGGAACTTGTGCAACATCTCGAGGAATACAAGGATGAGATTCTTCACAAAATGTCTACCTTAAGATTGCTACACAATAGACGACGACGAGGTATGTTGGGGAATTTAATGACAGAAATTTTTGGCGTAAATGACAAAGTTTTTGAGGACATCAAAGGGCTTTCAGAGAATCAATATAAAATTATCCGGTCCAGAGACAGTCAATCAAAATTAATGCTCAAAACCACTAAAACGCTAAACAACATGACGGGAAGGATCAACACACAGCTGCAATGGTTCCAGAGCCAACTCCTACGAGGTTTAGATCACCTAAATGAGTTTAGCCACTGGTACAAAACAATCGACCTCAACATCCATCTTTTAGCAATATTCAAGTGAGCCGAGAACTATCTAGACGAGGTTTATCATAAGTACTCCAGTTTGCTTTCCAGCATATCCTCACGATCTAGCATCTGGGATTCAATCAACACCAATGACGCCTTAGGAGACATCAACAACGCTCAAACACTACTCGCAGACCACTTACGAGTTACATACCAAATGACGGACCAAACTCAATTCGATGGGGATGAGAGCAACCTGATACTAACAACGTTCCTTCTCATACTTGACACACGCTCATATGATCTGAATCAACCCATATGATCTGATTAAACCCACGCCAGTACCCTCGAATCTTGGAAAAAAAAAAACACCTTTCAAGCCTTTGATATTCCATCATCAATTTTGAGTTTAAACTACAATCTGCAACAATATTTCGAAATTACGCCTAATAAACTTTCAAAGGTGATGGCCGATCAATACGTAGTGGACATCAGCGTGCTCTACGACGTCAACGCAAAACCGAATTGTGTAATCAACGAGATATATAAAGTATTTGGAAGAGATACTTGTGCAATCCACACGGTCAGACATCAAGGAATAGTGTGGAAACAGCTATATGATAGCAATACTTGGATGTTTGCAACTCCGTCAGCCGTACCTAGACAAAATGTGTGTCAGGGTGACCGGCAAAACATTATCTTGACCGGGACAGGTGTAATGAAGCTCACTCAAGACTGCAGTTTGAAAATTGAGGATTCTCTGTTCACTGCTACATGGATGACATCCACTAGAAATTTGTCAGTTTATGTCCTTCCGCATGCACCAATCTTCAGCCAGACCATAAGCTTACAATCCGTCCCTAAACTCTCAGCCTTAACTATCATCAAATCGGAAGAGTCCTTCGGAACTTAAAATGAACAGGAACAATCGCTCTTTCATGACTTCCAACAATCTCTTGGGCGACGATCCGACAATATGGGCCAAGTATTACTATCTCCATCATCATGACGTTAGGAATAGTCGCCGCAAGTTTTCCCATCCGCCGTTTTATTGCAAAATTTCCTTTAAAGGGGAACCGTACGCAGACAACAGAGGTTGGATTTTATACCTATTGTCGATCACAAAGCAATGACCTAACAGTATCCACTTCTTTAAAGCTACACTGACTCCACTCTTTCATTGTGACATTCTATGTTCAATGTACAATAACTTGTTCAAAAACTCATTCAAGCATGAAAAACAACAGCAATAGAAAATTCAAATTCTTCATCCTCAATCTATAGCAAACAATTTTGTTAATTTGCGAATTATACATTATTTATTCAGTAAATATCTAACCTTCATCTAATTGCAATTATCATAAATCGATCATTAACGTACATTCAACACATTCGGAACATGTTCAACAATATTATCAAATAAAGTATTCAAATCACAATTGCCAGACCGACTCCAAAATTGTCCCAAGAAAATTAGCAAAAGAAGTGCGTCACGTCTCTATGTACATATTTGTTCCCACGTTAGTCAAATATTTGACCAGTATTTCAGCAAAATCGACAACAAACAAACATTAAAATGTCTCAAATACAGGCTGACTGCGACTAGCCTAGCAAAGCGTTGTAGACTACCTACAACAAATTTGATAGTCATTTCCGCGATCTATCAGAATCAATAATTATATCAGAATTTTTGCAGTTTTTTTTTATCGTTGCCTCGGTGGTTTAACGGATAACTAAGCGTAAGTTATTTTCGATTTGGGGTTTAGATACATTTTTTTGTCAGTAAGTTAATATTGAAATACGCAGAAATATTTTAGAGCCATGCTAATTTAATTTCGGCAATATTTTTTGCGTCTCTGTGGGTTTTGCGGTTTTTGTAGCTTCAGGCATTTTAATCTTTGAAAATGTGCACTGAACTTTACACTGACCCTGTCCTCTACTACGCTAAAAGTATCTAATTATTTTACCTATTCCAAGTGTTGAAAGTTTTTTGTTTGTACTGATGTTTTTTTTATCTGTATCTATTTTTGCTTTCGGCAGTTAGGCGCCACCACGACGGGTGTACTGTTATTATGCACGTTTACCTACACTGTGTTTATGCTTAAAGCCAAAGAAGATATTAATTTTCATCTTCCAGTGACTTGGAGAAGATATTATGGATAGGATATTAGGCAAGGTAGATGCGCGAACGGATGCGGTTGAAGCCTAAGCACAAAGATGATTGGTGATGGTGCTTCTTGTCTTGAAATGAGGAGCGACGTCGTCGCCAATCTTGGTCGTTGTTGCCTAGTTTTCGTCATTGGTAGCGTGTTAAATAGAGATTTTAATCTCTGATTAGGTATGGAGGTATTAACATAAAATTCAATGTGACTCCCAAGTTGTACGCGTAAGTAACGAGTTCTCAAAAGATTATCGTTATTATGATAATAGCAAAAAGTAAAAAAAAATAAAAGTAAATCAGGTAGCTGGCAGAGTTGATTGGGCAAGTTAAAGAATGTTAAATTTGATTGTGAACTAATAAGAAGGTAAGGAGGTAATGACAGAAACTAACGAAGACCTTGATCAATGATTTATAGCTTTAATTATAGATTAGTGGTTTGTAGTGAGGAATGGGTTATAAAGATATAGGCAGAAAATTATTTGCATAATCTGTTATTTTGAAGAAGATTGGCAACAGAAAATGTTTTTCAATTTATTGCGGTTTTGCCTGAGAACCCACGTTTGATTATTGATAAATTTTCGAAAAAGTATCATCGATTCAGCGCTCCCTTGAAATAAGTAAATGGCAGTGCTTTGAAGCATTATAATCAGTTTAAAGCGATACGAAATAGATTACGACCTATAGTTTTTTTCATACCTTTTAGTTTTTGGGCTTCATCTACAAAGGAGGAGGAACATTATTGTTAAGGTTTTGCTAAAACAAACTTTATAAAGATTTGTTAATTTCGCTAGTCCATCTGCCCGTGCCTCACAGCAAGCTTTCTTAGAAACTAACGAAGATACAGCGCTCAAACTTTGTGGAAAGGACAAAAGTGGTGGTCTCTCAAAAGCTTACATATTATCGAAAAATCCAAATTTTACTTAAGCGGGTCCCCCGAACACCGAAGTGACATTTAAAAAATATTTTTATCAAAAGGAGCGGAGTATCAAATGAAAGGATTTTATAAGGACGGTTACGATTTGGAACAAAAAAGTTATTTTATGCATCAGGTGGCCTAGGGGGAGGCAAAATTGGTATGTAGTAAAATCTATAAAATAAATATAAAGTTCATTAAAGTTTCTTTTTTATAGCTACTAAAATTTTTTTGTATAAAACTTAATTATTGTTCTTTGTTTTGTGCATTAGATCACATCGGTTCTCACTTATCAGCGTGCTTTTAACCTCGATGGTAGCTAGTGAATATTTATTTGTCGTCATCGATTTTCGACCGGTATCTTTCAGTCTTCCTCTGCGATTGTTTTACTCAACCTAGAAAATGTACTTGTATACTAAATCCTTAATTACATTGAGGGGTATTTCCTAAAGAGGGGAATTCAAATTTCGCTGCTGAAATTCCACTAATTACATTTGAAGGGATTACTTATTCGATCAATTTGAAGAGCCAGAATTTAAAATTTCCTGCATCGTTGTTCATTAGCATGTAGTGTTTTCAGAGTGTTTCAATCCGTGTAGGACACAGGTGCCGATCAGCGATCTATAAAAAAAAGACCAAACTCGTTGAACGGGTTTTGCCTGGCGATGCGCACGCGTGCTGGCAGCTAGCTTCTGTGGTGTGGTGGGGCGGGCTTTTTCCACCGGCGCAAACTACATTTTTCAAAACAAATTTCACGCGTACCATTTTGAGGGTCTCAAGGCTCCTTAAGGATTGAACAGGTATTGGCCTGAGGAAATATACAGAGTTATCCATTTCGTGGTTGGGAAAGTATAACCCTGCCATTTGATATCTGTCACAATTTAATGTCATCCAACGCGTCTTTTTTAGTTGAAGGTTTGCCATTTAGAAATATGGATCGTTTAGCAGTCGAAGAAGGCATTAAAATTATTAAATTCTATTATAAAAATGGTTATTCTGCTGTATCAACACTTAGGAGTTTACGAGCCGATTACGGTCGACATAATCGACCTACACAGCAAACAATTTCGAACACAGTGAGAGAATTTGAAGAGACTAGATCGGTTATTGATATTGCAAGGCCTGTGCATCATCGCAACATTCGTTCTGCTGAAAATATCGCTGTCGTTGCTCAAAGTGTAGAGCAAGACCCGAATTTGTCGATTCCTCGACGTTCTCAACATTTGGACTTGTCTTACGGCTCATTGTGGAAGATTTTGAATTTGCATCTCCATCCGTACAAAATTCAACTCACTCAAGAACTTAAGCCTCAAGACCATACACAACGCAGAATGTATGTGAATTGGGTGATTGAACAACAAGGCATTGATAACGATTTTTCGAACAAAATTTTCTTTAGTGATGAGGCTCATTTTTCGCTGTGGTTACGTAAATAAACAGAATTGCCGCATATGGGGCTGTCAAAATCCTCAGGTGATCGCAGAAAGGCCTTTGCATCCGGAAAAAGTGACCGTTTGGTGTGCATTATGGTCTGGTGGTGTTATTGGCCCGTATTTTTTTGAAAACGGTCAAGGAAGAGCCATTACAGTCAATTCTGACCGCTATGGACGGATGTTAACCGATTATTTTTGGAGAGAAATTGAAGATTATGATCTGGAGAACATGTGGTTCCAACAGGACGGAGACACACAACACAGGTTAATCGAGCAATTTTGCAAGCGAAATTTCCAGGACGCATAATTTCGAGATTTATTGATGTCAATTGGCCGGCAAGATCCTGCGACCTAACACCTTTGGATTCCTTTTTATGGGGCTATGCGAAAGATCGTGTTTACGCAAACAATCCTCAAAATCTTGAGCAATTGAAAACCAATATTCGTGAAGTTATGACCGAGATATTGCCGGAAATGTGCCGAAAAATCATTGAAAATTACCTTAAAAAGATTGAGGCCTGTAAGAGGTCCCGTGGAGGACGTTTCAATAATGTTGTATTTCACGTATAATGACAAGGCTCAGTCTTTACATTGAATAAAAAGCTTTGTTACCATCTGAATATTTTATGTATTTTCTTTAGCTTTACTTTCCCAAGCGTAAAATGGATAACCCTATACTAAGGTGATCGCGATCATCCTGAGCCGAACATAGCTATTTTCCGCCATAACACGCGTGATAACCAAAAGGGGCCACATTGACGAGAGTGTTCATGGCCTAGAACAAGAGTAGGGCAACCCGCTAGTAATGGTGCGCCCATGCACCGTCCCAACCAGATATTCAATCTCGATGACGTGGTTTACGTGCGACAAACACTCAGCAATTGGCATGTGCCGCTGAAACTAAGAAGAAAAGAGGAAGCTAGATCCCACTGGAAAGTTCGATTTTGCGCTGCAGCGATTGAAGTGAGTGGACGTCCGCGTACATTGTGCGGAATTGAAATATTATTTTCATTATTAATATTAATGGTTAAAGAGTTAAGTTAAGTTTCAATAGACATCTTTACACAAATTAGTACTAACCCGAAATAAACACCGCCAATATTACTGCTACCATCATCGATAAACAGTCCCTCCGACCCCTTAGCAACGAGCATACAAGAAAATTTCAATTAACTAATAATAATCAACAAAATCACAAATTTGCCTGTCCCAGTTAGTTTAAAAGCGGTCATAATAAACCTGGAATTGATATTTTAAATCAGTTCAGAAAATCGCCAACAAAGTAAATAAATGACGAATAAGTAATTTATATTGGCAACACCATTGCTACGCGAATGAGCGACGCAATATCAACATTCCACTTGCACCCGATTTTTCCGTTACCACCATGAGGAGAACTTGAGCAAGTGGATGAGGAAGAAATCGATCGGGAATGGATTCGGGTACCGGTATGATGGATAGAGTTAGAATTACAGTCAAGTAAAGAAAGAAGGAAGAAATCGGTCGGGAAGAAAAACGAGTTCGTAGCGAGATCGAGTTGCTACGAGCAAAATTTGGCGAAGACCCTATTCTTGCGGTATTGAATAGAGAAACGATCGGCCGTATATGGGAAGTGTTGTTATGGAGTTTGCTGGGGGTTTTGTGTTGCATCGTAGCTGTATGTTCATATGTGATTGGAGCGTTCATGGAGTAACTATCAATTGTAGCTGACGTAGATACGTGAAAGAAAACTTAAACCTTGATCTTTTTGTAAGTGGAGTGCGATGAGAAAATGCACTTGGGTTGGGCAAATAATCGCGTGAACATGTGAGGTTATGGAATGTGAAGATCCTTCGGGCAAAACGATGAAAGTAAATAGATAGTACGGAAGCAATCTCTAAGTATTTTCTCGTTTGGAATGGAAGTACCGCAACCCTGACAAATGAAATTTGTACCGAAACTTTTCACTCGAAGAATACCGGTGAATTTGAATGTAATTTAATTATAGTTTTGGGAAAGAATAAAAATGTAAGTGTAACAGTGATAAAAGTTTACACATGCTACTTCCTCTTCCCAAAAGCGTCCTCGATCCCATGTCTGGCTCCTCTTTGAAGAGAGGGGAAAAAAATCCATCCATTGATCGAAACGGCTTAGTTTGAATTTAAAAATTCCCATAAAAAGTGCGCTTGCTAGTTCACTGAAACGAAAGTCTCACTTGTTCGATTAAGTGGCAAAATCGTCATTTGTTCCGTCTTGTTTGGATATTGTTCAGCGAGACCAATCAAAAACTTTACACGCTCGAGCCGGTTTCAATTTGGACGCTGGAATCAATTGTTCGGATCGGTTTAGAAAAATTCCGCTTGAATGCGCATAACAAAATAAATGATATCAAAGTTCAGGTTGTGGGGAAGATAATCAACGTGGTGTATGTATCTTTCCGAGGAATTGAGTGTCAGAAAAATATCTCTTCAAACGAAACATCAACATTGTTATCTACTTCACTTGCCGTGAGTGTCGTGGGCAATAATACATGACTATTCCAAAGCAGTATGCCGCGGTTGTGTTAACTACGAAGGTGCAGATTAAATTGAGCTCGTACTGTACGCGGCACCTCAAATGAAACGCCTGCACCAGGCAGCCAAGGGTAGTACAACAGTCTGATCACAGAAGTGCAACAGTTAGCGGAGTGCGGTTCAACAATACGGAGGTTAACTCGTACAAATACTGGGTATTGAAGGACCTACAAGAACGTTCATTCTTATTATTTTATCTATCGTCCTGTTGAGGACCTGCGATTTTTTTTTGCTATTGTTGAGAGTGTTATCTTTTCGAATTGACCATAAAGTTTTAGTCATATTCAATACGATTTTTGTGATTTTTTTTCGAATAGTTAAAGCTGTTTTAAATAAGTTTTCAGGCCCTCACCCTCTCAGCAACGAACGCTAGTCGGAGGAGTGGGTAAGTACTCTTTGGGTTTCTTTTTTGCACATTATTACTAACAACTTTTGTTGCTTTTTTCTGCATATTATTACAAGTCACTTTTGTATTTTCTGATGTTTTTTTTATATGGCAATATAAGCAAGCCAATGAAAAGATTTAGAATGAATTTTTCATTATAATGAAAAATAAATGGCCACGTCTACAATGGATCTTGATCCGGATGGGGGGTGCGAGGGGGCATTGCTTCTCGCTTAACTTGCTTCACTTAAATGTTCTCGCACTCTGGTGTCAATTATTCTTCTTGTTTCTCCAATTAATATTTCGTGACAATCAGGGTAGTCATTCCAGTAGATGCCCGATTTTTTGTGTGGTTTTCGTTTGTCCTTGATTGGTCCGTAGATGTCTTTCAGCTGATTTTTGCTACTCTATTCGATTATTCGTATGGACTTATGTTGTTTTAACTTCCTTTTCAATTGACCCGAGACACCTTCCTAGCAAGTAATTGCCTTCAGTTTGTTTAATGCTGAGGGTCCTTTTTTGGCAAGTTCTTTTAATTTTATCCGCAATTCTGCTGATCGTAGAGGGCTTAAATCCATTCAACCTTATAGTGTCAAGAATGTACGGTATTTCCTTCTTCCTGGCTGCCGTTTTAGTGGTAGATCGCACATCCTGTGAATCATGGCCCAGTGAGCTGAAACTTTCCTTTGAGCATGTGCTTCCAAGTATCTGGAATCGTTTGTGGTGTGTGTGTTGCTTTCCTGTAGATTTCAAAATTGATGCCGGCACTCGCTCTTGATACCAACGCATCCAGGAAAGTCAATTTTTCATCCTTTTTTCCTCCACCGTGAAATTGATACTCTTGTGTGCATTGATCAATTCCACCAGAACTGTTGCAGTTCTCCTTTCTTGACGTATTATCCACATACCTAATCCAATATCTCGGTAATTGGTCCTTTGCTTTAAGTCCATTCCCTAGACGCGTCATAAACATTTCACTAAAAAATAGCGATAGTGCATTTTCTGTAGCTGCTCCTTCTTTGGTTTTGTGGAATTCAACAGGAGATATTGTCTCGTTTCCGCCTTTCACGCCATGGAATTATCCTGTTTTACTAACCACTCTGCGATGTTTCCAAGTGTTTCCATCATTGGTATACTTGGAAAGAAAGGTTTCATATCAAACGATACCAACACTCCGTCTTCTGCTGGCGGACCGTGCGTTAAAAGCTTTTCAGTGAATTCCTTGATGTTTTGACGGAGCTGCATTCTAGCGGTTGCACCTGTTTGAATTCATCTACCAGCCGTCTTGCTAGTTACTGTAATGGACCGTTGTAGCGGATATGATTTATCGCATTTCGTTTCCCTCCATGTGAATCTTCGGCAGTCATTTGATCCTTTGTAGTTTCGGTCTCATTACCTTCTCTCTTTCGTCAGTTCACCGATAAAGGGCTCGCAACTTTTGGTAGTCCTTTCAAATCGTTTGATATAACCCTCCAGAGGGTTTGGTTTTGGCGATTTTCAAAAAAGCTGCCATCGTTGAGTTTTATGGTGACCGCTTCCTTGAATTTTCTATGTTTATGACAACTGTGTTTCCTTTGTATGCTTTGATGAAATATACCGGTTTTTCTTCAATTCAAAGGCTATGGCTGATTCTGGGTTTCTCATTGACCTTTAAGCTCCCGATATTACTTTTACTATTTTCTCTCTTGCTGATGTTTTACATGCTTCAGGCAATTTGCTAATAGCTGCACCCATCTCCACAATTATGTGCTCCTACGGGACCCTTGATGACTTTATCGCATAGTTTAGGCCAGTAGTAGCATTTCATCTTCATTGAATGTCACCGATGGAGCATGAGATTAAAGGAAAGGACCAATCACCGAGATGTTGGATTAGATATGTGGATGATGGTTTCGCTTAGGGCAAGAAAGGAAAATTGCAACAAATTCTGGTGGAGCTGAACAATGCACACACTAAAATATCAATTTCATGATGGAGCAAGAAAAGGATGGAAAGTTGGCTTTCCTGAGTACGCTGGTATCGAAAACGAGTTCCTGCATCAGTTTTGAAATCTAAAGAAAAGCAACACAGACGCCACGAACGAGTAAAAGTAAACGTTTCCATTTACCGAGTAATGATTCATAGGATGTACGATCTACCACAAAAAACAAGAACTAGGAAGAAGCAAATGCAGTACATTCAGGACACTGCAAAGTTGAATGGATTTTAAGCCCTCAACCCACAAGAGAATTGCGGATAAAGTCAGAGGCACTCGGCAAAGAAAAGAACGCTTAATATTACTCAACCCGGATTCTGAAAACGCGTACTGGAAGGCAGTACCACAAAGGTATCACCGATCAGTTGAAAAGGAGGCTAAGACAATATGAGTCTACACGAAAAATCGAATCAAATAGCAAAAATCAGCTAAGGACAAACGGCAACTGCACAAAAAACTGGGCATCTTAAGGATTGAATGTCATGAAGAATACATTGGGCAAACAAGAAGAGTAGCTAACACCAGAGTGTGAAAACATTTAAGTAAAGCAAGTGTAACGAAGTAGAAAGAAGAAAAAAAAGCAGATTAGCAGTACCAGTAGCAGAACATATCATTACCAGAGGACACGAAATATAAAAGGAAGACGTAACGTCAGTACGAGAAGCAAGAGATAAGAGAGAATCGGAAGCAATCGAAAGTGTCGCCATATTAAGAGAAAAAGCCACGCTAATAAACAATGATGCAGATAAATTTGTAATAATTTGCGGCTTGGTCCCAGGAAGGGATCTGAATTCGGCACTCTGGCAATCCGAATCAGTTCAACAAGTGCCGGAATGACAGATTTCTGACCGGGAACCACCACGAGACTTTGCGACTTCGTTTTCGTGGTTATTATCGATTAACTTAGCTCAGTGTCTGTCATCGGCAAGTGGAAATTATTCCTTTGTGGAGTCGTGTTTGCGGAATGTAGTTAAAGTAATTGAAAAGGCGATAGTTACCACATTATTCAGAAAGTCATGCACCCTCAATTTCAGCTGTGCGGGAGAAAAAAAGAGGAAAGAACGGAACGTACGCCAAAGTATTTGATGAGTCTCGCCCCAGTTGGTGTCGAACGTCAAGCAGCCTTCTACCTCGGATTAGCCCGGTTTCGGCAAGATACAGTTAAGAGTTTCATCAATTAAGCCTGTGAATGCAATCTGGTGGCGGAACCGCGATCGTGATGCACCCGCAATTGGAGAGTGCTGGCGGCAATACTAACTTTTACTAACTCATCAATGGTGGAAAGTGGGGTTAGGTAAAATAATTTTGTCTCTGAGTTTTTTGACAATTGTATATTGTCTAGTAGGAAAATTTTAAATAAGCGGAGGCAACCCAGAAATAAATATTGAGGACTTAAAGAAATTAGGGCTTCCGTGAAGCCAAGCAACAGCTATTTTGAGGACATGTAATTTAAACGAGATAGAAGCGAAACCTATGTATGGAAATAAAGGCAGTAAAAGTAAATCTGGAGACCCAAAAGACGCTAACTCGACCAGTTGCTAGAAAAAGTCATTAGAGCATTCGAAAATGATACATTCATGAATTACGTCGGCAAACTCGAAGAAGGAATGGTTGTGCAGAATTAAGTAGCCTTTGAAATCCATGATGGCGGTGTTGAGGTTGTTTAAGGCTTAGATATGGCCATTCCACTCATGAAGCGGGGGATTATAGCAGAAGTGACAGTAGATTCCCAATTTGCATACGGAGCATTCGATTTAAAGAGCGAACAAAATCGATCATTCCGCCTAATGCAAAAATTATATATACCATTGAATTGTTGGACTGTAAACAAGAAGACGAGTATGATGTTAAAATATTTGCAATCCATAAGAAGATTAGGGATCGTAAACGAGAAAGAGCAAACCTTTGGTACAATCGCAACAATTTCAACATTGCAATCTAAATTACCGATGTACTTTAGAATATTTAGATGACACGGATGGCGACATTTCATTTGGCCATGAAAGTGAACTTACAAAGAACGAGCTTCAAGAGTCTTTAGAGGACAAATTGGTTGTATACAACAATTTGGCAATGGTACAAATCAAAATTTCTGCATACGATGCTGCTTTAAACTCAGTAGAACATGTTTTGTGATGTCGACCGAACAACTCAAAAGCTTTATTTAGGAAAGGAAGAATATTGTACGCAAAAGAAGACACAACAAGTTGCGCAAACAAACCTACGGTCGTGTCACAAGGGTTTTATACCCAACGTGCGAAATACATTCACCAGCAACAAATAAAGGCAAGAAACATGTCAAAGAGATGTGTACATTTATAAGAAAATCGATTGCTTCTGTATTTTCAACGGTCGTCATTTTGTTGCAAACTAACAAAAATCACTCAAATCATGAATTCCAAAAAAATTTATGTTATTGATCTTATTTGATAATTTTAATAAGATCAAATGAAAACTGCAGTGTCTGATTCAATGGAAAGTCCGTTAAATACCAAAATCGTGTGTTATTGTTGTTGTATTTGGGGAAATTTCAAATGGCTATAACGTCCGTGAATATGATTGGATTTTCATCAAACTTGCAGAGCATTGAGAACTTATGTAAAACTACTTAAATATCATTGAATTTAAGGGTATTCATACAATTTTATTGGGGAAAATGTGAAATCCGAAGATCATACTATTATTAACAAAGTTGAGCGGATTTTGTTGTTGTTGTCCTCATAAATACCTATCTCTTGAAATTTTTCGGATCACAGGTGTCCAATCGCGAAGGGGGGGGGGGGGGGGGACCAAATTGTTCGTGTATTTCCCCTTCCTGTGCGCCCCCTGAAGAAAAAAATACCAGTTCAAAACCTGTTTTGAAAAGTTCTTATTAAGACCTTTCATTTGATACCCTTATCGACAACCTTTGGAAGTGTGAGTGGAAGGGCACTCCCCTATATGGGGAGACCCCCTTTCAACATCTTGTAAAATTTTTTTTTGTAGTTCAACTTAGAAGAGGGCATCAATTTCCATCTATATACAAAATTTTATTTTTGTAGTTTATACGGTTTAGGAGAAAAAGTGCCGCGACACACGGGCGGACGGACAGACAGGTGCGATTTTAGTAGGTTTTTGTAAAATTATTTTACAGAACCCTGAAAAAAGCGATTGCTCTTTTACAAAAATCTACCCCCTTAGAGTCAGATAGTAAATCAATTCAACAGGATTTAGCAAACCCTCCTTGAAATCGCGCAGGGAGAAACAAAATGAAAAGAAGATGTATTAGAAAATGTTAGGGCAAACGAATGAATTTGAGCAGAAGGACAAGACATCCGAAAACAACAGTAACGATATTCCAAGGTTAAAGCTTCTTAGTTATCTGATGGGCTCAATTCTAATTGCCGTGGCTGGCGTAGCAATGTACAGATACAATTACTAAAATTCTTTATGTCCTCCTCAATGTCTTGTTGGCATAATTTACGCCCTCCTTAATGTCTCGTTGGCATAATTTACAAAACCAACTATCATTTTCTTATTTTGCTTTATCGACCTTACAAAAGATTTATTTTTCTTCAATAAGTTTTTATTTTTGGACTCTTTTATTTTATCCTCATGTTCTTCTTTATAAGAATTTTCTGTAATGCAAAGAGCTTCTGTACTTTGTCTTTTTATTTGCTTTGCACTACCAGGAATAGCTTTAATGGGGATATTTTTTCAAGCGTTGCT
Organism: Odontomyia ornata; assembly: GCA_963969285.1. NCBI lineage: Eukaryota > Metazoa > Arthropoda > Insecta > Diptera > Stratiomyidae > Odontomyia > Odontomyia ornata. Next base: position 52,730,918 of record OZ017741.1, read on the forward strand.
CTAACTTTATTAATATTGGAAACATTAGCTTTGGTATCCATAGATCTTTCAACATCATCAAGCTGGTTTTGCTCAGTATCCTGATTGGAATGTGGTACACGTGTTAATATGTTAGTGGAAAGTCCAGTCACCTTCTTACGAGCAGTGGAGTCCCACACACAACAACAAAAAAAAAACAACGTATTCGGTTGTTCCTTATTGTTTTAAGTCGTCTGTTATTCTTTTCCGTTTGAATATAAGTATAGGTGGCACGAATTCTCCAGCAGTATTCATACAGGAAATACATGTTGTGTTGATACCGCGCTCACCACTAGCTACAGCTCCAACTTGATGTTTCCTCTTTTGAGCCAACATTTTAGAAGGCTTGTGAACTGTGCTTAGACTTGTCTCGTCCAGGTTAGAAATTTTTTGAGCTGTAAATTGGCCAGCTTCTAATATCAATTCATATTTGTCAAAGAATGTCATAACTGTTTCTTTGTTGAATCCTTTGCAGTGAGCCAAAGATGTTGCCTCCGGAGCTCGTAAAGATATTTCTGGATGATCCTTTAATAACTTGTAGTACCATTTCCATCCAGCCAACTGCAATTCCTTATTATTTCTATATTTCAGTCCATATTTTTCAGGTGATTAATAAGCTAAGTGCCGTAAATTGCAGATTGTTAAACCAAAAATTTTTGATTCCAACAACAAAACGTGTCTGACTAGTTCACATTCCATTCCATCAGTTAAATCTTTCGGACGTCCGATTCCCTGGTGATTGTTTAGCCCTTTTAAATATCGCCTAAATGTCGGTTTTGGTACGCTATAAATGCGGCAAACTTCGTTGATTCGCAAGGTGCCATCATTGTATTTTTGTTAACTTCATCTATATTTTGTTTAGTCCAAAAATTATATTATCTTTTTTTAACCTGAAAGTAGCAGCTATTAAGCTTTAGTTTGTCATAAACTTTTACTTACTTTTTGGATAACGGATTACGGATTGATTTAGTTTATTGAAAAAGCAAACTACGAGCATCGCGGTGTTTATAAATCGTACCGGTACATTTTAGCGAATTGCCAGGAATACAAAATAAGCACAAGAGTCAAAAAACTTTCAATTTATCGTTAACAAATTTTTAACGAGTAGAGTAGAATAGATTAAATCTGTTTTTGAGTTCTAGTAGCTTAGTTTTCGCACCGCGTCGGTGAATAATCGGGAACACGTGGTTTTTTTGGATTGACCATGTCCCTTTCTTTTTTTCTATTTTGGACCTGACGTTAATTCTGGGAGAGATGAAAATGAATTGGATTAAAGGAGACTAGAACCGTTTTGTTGGAAATGTTTTGACGCGTTTTAAATCGGGCACCTGAATCGGTGGCTAAAAATTTGTATTCGGACTTAGTCTGCTCGCGGTAGGCCTGCGAATGTAACCCCTCTCTGAATTAGCTAGCCTGCAAGCGGCAATCTCGAAGCAGACTAAGGGTGCCCGGACTAGTTGACCTGTTGAGTACAGTCCGTTGTCACATATCAAGGCTTCACGTCCATAACCGTTGAGAGGTCCGCTTAGATTTCTTTCGGGAAATCACAAGCGTATGAACGGGCGAAGAAATATCATTACAAATTGTAAACCCGGCTCTTCAAGTCAATCACTTAAGTAATCCCTTCAAACGTTATTAATGCGACTTAAGTTAAGAAAATTTCAATTAACCTCTTTAGGAAATATCCCTCAATGTAATTAAGGGTTTAGTATATAAGTACGATTTCAAGGTTCAGTAAAACAATCGCTGAAGAAGACCGAACGATAACGGTCGAAAATCAATTACGGCGGAAAGAACAGGAACATTTTGCGATTATAGGTTCTGAGGTCGTTATAATTTTCTTTATTAATCTCTATTATACAAAAAAAAACTTCATGTGACGCAAAAGAGATCAGGAAGGCACCGACTTCAATGGAGCAAAAGTAAAAATTGTGTTTGTAAAGATTCATTATAAACTGACTTATAAGAAAACTTTTGGATGCGATTCACTAATGGCCTCATAACTCTAATACCTTTGGATTTTCTACCTGTCTGGATTAATATTTTTCGACTATTAATTTGAGCCCAAATAAATGGAAATTTTTCGCAATGACCTACAGAGTTGCTTCAAATATATTTATTAAACATTATTTCCCCGGATATATCTGAGCCAAAGACAGTTTTTCCATTCACATTGAATCCCACTTAATCTAGAGCATGTGTCTGATTTCGTCTAGCATTTGATTTCCGGAAAATCCGGACACTATAAACATTTCATGTTAATCATAACTTGCATCGATTGGTCAAATCTATATTAGAATTTAATGTCTGCAAATCCCATTCAATTTTCCAGCCTACATAACAACTTCTCAACATATCATGCAGGTGCACGTTTCCTAACCTGCTGTCGTGTGTACCACACCAACGTGCTCACTTGCTCGCCACTCGAAATCAAACCTAATATCCATTCCGATGATATAAATTATCTTTATGATAAATTTTTCATCAAACTCGTATGGAAAGCAAGATATCTAATACAATCCATCAATATAATGTATCTTTCGGTCCTGGCAATTTCATACGAGTATCTAGGTGGGCGCATCTACGAAAAATCTAAAAACTCCGCATCATATGACCGACACTCACGCTTTATCGTCGGGCACAAGTCTAGTACCAGCCAGCAAGCGCGATTTTCAGATGTTTGTTTTGAATACAAACACTCATTTTATTTATATGTTGTTTCATTAGCATGGAGTGTGAATTGAAACGAAATGAAATCCATCGTAATGCCTACACCTCGTCCGAAATTGGGCATGTGTATAAGATTCAATAAAGTGACTAGACTAGATCCGAAATATTTTTCCTAAATTGATTGGGACATGAAATTAGCCATATCTTATTTCATACTCCCAATATCCAATCAATAAATTTGCACTCATTCATTCTTTAAGCCAAAACTATAGTTGAGATTCATTCATTCATTCAACTCATTCATCGACCTGTTTGTTCGGATCGGTTTATTCTATTTGTTTGTTTGTCTGTTGGCGGGTTCAGTTTCCCATTCATCTAATGTACATATTCCGTTCGATGTTTGTTAGCTTTGGACCAGCATGTGATTTCCGGAGACCTTCGGATCTCACCACACGACACGTTTTTGCGGAAAAGACCAAAAATATTTATTGCGAATTCTAGCGAAAATTTTAAGTTTGAAAATCTTTTATTTATTCTTGACATGAGATCGTATAATACTCACATGCTTTGTTGGGTTGGAGGAGGTCAATCTGTTCCGGTTATGCAATAGGAAATCAATACTCGGCTGGGAGATGTGATATGTTATATAAAACTGTTTGATATATGAATTAAAATTCATTGCAAAATCAAAATCTTATGATAAAATCAGTTCTGAATGGAAATTCGCCAACATTATCATCCACATGAGGAATGTGTGGGAAAATATATTGTACATACATGTTTGCGTTGGATGGAAATTGATGAAAAACAAGTGAGATTATATTTTGAGAGTAGACAATAGATAGCAATGCAAAAGCATAAATTTGATTTAAATTTCCTTGCGCAGAAAATAGACAATATAAATTTAGGATTGAAAGATGTTTTTAAGGTTGAAAAGTGTTAAGGGGGTTATTGTTAGATTTTTCTCGAGTTCGATAGTTAAACGTCTTATTCAAAAGGGTACTGAATCAAAATACAGCAAATTGAGTACGTAGGAATATGCTGCCATCAAAAGAGTGTTGTAAACACATTAGCAAATCGTGCGGAACACGATATTGCTTATTAAATTAGAAATTTCATTCCGAAATTCGATTCAAAAATTTCGAAGTAAAATTTTTCATGCAATATTTTCTTCCTAAACTGCAAGTTAGCAACACAGTTTGAACACTTCTAATATGTCATTGTCTCACGAACGTTCTCTTTCTAAAAATTCTATGGCACAATGCACTCGTACTACCGGTTGTTTTCAGCAGAGTGCTGTAGACAGAAGTGGGCCACAATTTGGAGTGGGCCACCCGAATAACTGTAAGACTAGTGACATCTATGTCAAACCGCACACATTATTTATTTTATTTTGACGCGAGTTCACTTTTTGGAAGCATTTAGAGGTTATAAACTTACTCTCGCACTGTACAGAGAAACGCACTAAGAATTTCGCCGAGAAAGTTTTTACCCTCGTACGCTTTCACGCGATTTGTCATTTAATTTTTACCAGAAAAACTCAGGTACATATGCAATATGTTATTTAGACATATAACCTTTGAAATGCAAAGTGATTTTGCCCATTATTGACATTGTGTTTTTTTGGGATGCATATGGAAAAAACGGCGCTTGTAGATAAAAGTGGGCCACTATTTCTGATCAGACATGGGCCACTTGAGCAATGCCGTTCTTTGCACAGTAAAGTGTTTTCATCAATCATGCAAAAGTCTTATTTACTTATTTTTATCATTTCAGCCATCATGCCTTCCAAAAAAAGGAAACTCCCAAAAAAGATGTGAATTATGAAAAATTGATTGCTGCTAGAAAGCAAGTGAAAATAAATAAAATATCGGAGCGTGTTGCTTCTGCTGCTACTGATGTCAACAGATCGTCTTTTCAACGATACTTGAAGCTTGTGACCGACCGATATCCGGATATTGCCGCTGTTACCGACGCACGATTGTTAGATATCCTACAAGAACGAACTGCACACGGTGGAAAAATGGTAGATACTTTTTTACATTTCTCCATCTCTTTTCAGCTTATCATTAGTTGACAAATTGTTTTTCAATAATTGTTCAATTTTTTAATTGTTTAATTTTTTTTTGTGGCTCATGCTTTCTATGCACTACCATCATCTGCCTCAAACTATCGTCCCATATCTCTCCTCTCCTGTTTCTCTAAGCTGCTGGAACGACTTGTACCCAACAGGCTTCTTGAGTCCCTGAGTTCATTTGTCACACCACAGCAACATGGATTCTTGAAGGGTCGTTCAACTTCTACGAACTTGGCTGAATTCGAAGATTATATTGCAAGAGCTTTAGACAGCTTCAAGTAGATGCAATATTCACGGACTTCTCCAAAGCTTTTGATTCCGTAATCCATGTTCTCCTCTGTCAAAAGTTAGTTTTGCTCGGCATATCCGGTTCCCTTTATTCTTGGATTTCATCGTATCTATCCTCCCGTTCATGTCGTGCTAATCTATATGGCACAATTTTCTTTCCATTCAATTCTACATCTGGCGTCCCTCAAGGCTCAATCCTTGGACCTCTTCTTTTTTTTTTCGTACTGTTTATCAATGATCTTCCCTCCGTAATTTCCTCTTCTTGTCTCCTGTATGCTGATGATTTCAACGTATTTAGATCCCTTAGATCCCTTGAAGATTGTCAGCAACTCCATATTGATCTCTTTAACCTCTATAACTGGTATAATGTAAACTCCCTTTGTATCAATGTTTCCAAATGTTTTAAATTGACTTTTACTTTGAAAATTGTTCCTTTAACTTTTAATTACACCCTATGTGATGTTGTTCTCTCCTGTGCAGACTCATGTAAAGATCTTGGTGTAATATTTCACCCCAAGCTTAAATTTGATGTCCACATCGCTTAAATACCAAGGCATCAAAAGTTTCGGGTTTTCTTATGCGGCATTTGCATAAGTTTGCAAATATTGCTACCGCTGTTCACTTGTTCACATGTCTTGTCCGCCCGCTTCTTGAGTACTGCTCAGTAGTGTGGTCTCCTAGACATTTATATCTTGTGAACTCACTAGAAGCTGTTCAGCGTAAGTTTACCCGTATTGTGTTTTTCAAATTCAACGTAGCTTATGAGTCTTATGAGCGTCGTCTATCTATACTTCGTCTCCCTTCTCTGTCGTCCCGTAGAACCTTCTTAGATCAATGTTTCCTTTATAAGTTGTACCACCAACAAATCGCTTCCACCCTAAGCGCAGACTTGCACTACAGACTGTATGCACGTCCCAGTTGGTCTAATCACATTCTCGAGGTTCCGTACACCCGAAAAGATTTATATTTTCACTCAATTATGCCGCGAATCATCAGAATGCATAACAGCCTCGAGTTTGGTTCTCTATTCATGTCCTACTTTGTTTTTAAAATTAAACTAAAGACGTTAATTTTTGCGAATAGTGATTAATGTTCCTTATAACTCAATTTTTTCAAACCTTGATCTAGACTCTAACTTCATTTCTTACATGTTTTAATTAACTTTTTTCTGCTTGATTTGTTGTATTAATTTGTCTTACTCTAAATTATATTTAACTATAGTTAATTGTCTAAGTCTATTTTCTAATTGGAATTCTGTCTGTTAAATGGATTTAAATAAATAAATTTTTTTAACGAACGTTTTTATTTCGTTTATTGACAGATTTTCACAGCAGCCCAGGAAAAAGAACTGAATGAATACATCATCATGTGCTATAAACTACACTATGGTCTCCCCATAAACAATATACGCAAGGTAGTCTTTCAGTATGCCAAGAAAATGGTAATCGATTACCTGGACGGATGGGATGAAACGGACATGGCCAGCGGAGATTGGTTTTACGCCTTTACGAAACGCCACCCACGCCTCTCTTTGCGCACACCAATACCAATCAGCAAAAATAGAGCAAAAGCATTCAATAAAGAAACTGTCGACGACTTTTTCCGTCTGCTTCGTGCTGCGTTGGATGAACATCCGTTCCCTTCAGCCCGCATTTGGAATGCAGATGAAACCGGATTTCCTACGGTTCCGACGAAAACCGTTAAAGTCGTTGCTGCAAAATGTTCGAGGGTTGGTTTGCACTCATCTGCAGAACGTTGTACAAATGTGACGATGGTGACGGCTGTTAGTGCTGGTGGAGAGTTCATTCCTCCTTTTTCCTTGTTCCCGCGCAAAAATATGAAAACATCATTCATTAATAATGCCACACCAAGCGCCGTCGACTTCGCGAATGGCTCAGGGTGGATGACTGCCGTCGACTTTGTCCAGTTCATGCGACACTTCGTCAAATTTGCACATGCGTCAAAAGAGAATCCTTTATTATTGTTAATTGACAATCACCGATCACATATCACTCTTGAAGTTATCGATCTCGCCCTTGAACATAGTATCACCATTCTGACATTGCCACCTCATTGCAGCCATCGGCTTCAGCCTTTAGACATTGGTGTGCTTGGACCGGTCAAAAGATCCTACTAGATTCAATGCGATACATGGTCGAAGAATCATATTGGTTTGCTACTGAAAATCCAGCATGTGCCAGAAATTATCACCATTGCCCTGCGTAACAGTTTCAACGCTCGAAACATCGCTGTAGGTTTTGAGAAAACCGGAATTTTTCCATTAAATCCAGAAATTTTTGACGAGGACGATTTTGTGGCTGCAACCCTTAGCGGAGAGCACCAAGTTGTTGAAAATGAAGTTGTTCAGAAGGAAGACGAACTCCAACAACTTGTTGTTAGAGGTGAAGAAGAGCTTGGGGCGCGAGAAGGGTCAAAAACATCTGCTTCAACATCTACTTCAGCCGCTTCTACATCAGCGACACTTTCAATATTGGACTGTATTGGACCGCTTAATTATGTCGCTCTGAAGCAAGAATCCAATTGTGGCCACAAACCGCTGAGAAGCAGCATCATTACATCCTCTGAAAAAAGAGAGGTCGCGAAGAAGCTGCACGGCATCAAAAATCGCAGATACAAACAAAAGTTTCCAAAAAGGCTAATTCTTCACAATCAGCTGTGAAAAAAGTCAAAAAAGAAAGTCCGTTTTTTTCGATGAAGACATCGATTTGTGCATGGTTTACAATAAATTGATGCTAGCTAAGCTGACACAAAAAAAAACGCCATCGAGTCCGATACCTGCGTCCGACCCTTCCACTTAAAGTGCGTCGATATGTTATGACCAACTGCACCGTCTTCACGTGCGCCAATTGCGCCTAAAATCTGTGCTTGGACACCGCAAAATGTTTTTTTTGCAACACTTTTGTCATTCCAACTTCTTTTCAGACATTAAATGAACATTATTTCTGAAGTCACTGTTTTTTCAATTTTTAACCCTCATTTCGTGTAAATTATTTTGAATTTTGAATATTTGACAACGGATTTGTAATCAGCGCCTTTGAAAACACCCAGGACAAGAATTTGTAGCATTTAGCAGCATTTTTTCAGATAAAAATTTGGATGGCCCACTTCTCCCTACACTTTCGGAAAACACGGAAAATATACTTTTTAGGATTTTGTACTAAAATACAAAACCCTATTGCAATCACGACCTGTGTCTGTCTGTCCGTCCGTCCGTCCGTCTGACCGTCTGTATACCACACCACTTTTTCTCCGAAACTATAGAGGCTACAGCCATGAAACTTTGTAAAAAGGTCAGAAGTGGTGACTTCTTGAAAGTTCTCGGGTGGAAAAATTTTTCAAAGGGGCTTAAGGTGGGTCACCCCATATAAGGAGGTGGCCCCTTAAAAATTTTTTTCATCATTGGTAGTCGAGTAGGGTATCATTGGAAAGGTCTTAATGTGATCGTTTCAAAACAGGTCTTAAAATTGCCTTATCGGTACCGAGGGGGGTAGGGGAAGGGTAAATATACGAGCTTTTCGCGTAGCCCCCTCGCAATTGGACACCTTTCATCCGAAAAATCTAAAAAAAATCATGAATGTAGGCCTTTATGAGTACAACAACAACAAATGCATGCGAAGCCAAAATTGACTCAACTTTGTTAGTAATAGTATGATTTATCGATTTTATGCTTTCTTGAATAAAATCGTAACGGTGCCCTCAAATTCAATAAAATTCAGCGCACAGATGACTCTTTTCATAAAGATCGAACGGTATTTAGCCAAGTTATAGCGATTTGAATTTTCTCTGTATTACTATGGAACAATATGCGCTGTACGAGTATTACTATGGAAACATATGGACACTACAGCTTTGCTACGATTTGCATGAAAATTTCAGGAATGATAGGTGTCATGTATATCTTTGAGAATCGGTTCAGCTAGTGGTATCAGTAACCGTAAAACAAAATGGTGGCTGTTTTAAATGCGAAGACTGAATAATTTTGAGTTATTTTTTCCCAACTTCAACGTTTAATGTGCATGCTTTGAATACTTGATTCAATTGAATGAATGACTGAAGATGAGGACCTACAATTAATACTCATAGCTGAAACAAGTCAAAGAGGCAGGAGAGAGCTCCTACCAAAAGGGCTTTGTAACCGTTCTAGGACTCGAAAAAATAGGCCATGAATCGATGATTACAGTACAGGGGAGTGGCCCCCTGAAAAAAATCCATCAAAGGTAGCCAATATGAGTATCAAATGAAAGTTCTTTATGAGAGCTTTTCAAAACAGTTCCTAAACTGACAGTTTTTGCTGCAGTGGGGGTACTGGTGGTGGAATACATGAAAAATGTGTTTCCTCTCCCGCGAATGGACATCTGCGATCTAAAACATCTGAAAAAATTATCAAGAGATATATTTATGGGTAAAACAATAACAAATACCTCAGAAGCCATAATTCGTTCAACTTTGTTGATAATAGTATGACCCTTGAATTTCACATTTTCTCCAACGAAACCATCCTTGACTTATTTCTTGGCTTTATTCGTTGCTGGTGATTGCATTTTGTAAGTTGAGAACAAAACCCTTCTGACATGAGCGTAGGTCTGTCTACGAAACTTGTTTTCCATTTAAAAAGAAAAGTACTTCAAAACTTAATTGCAAGCATCTGCTATGATGGCAAGTTGCGTTTTGGAATACCCTTGCGATTAAAAAAAAATAAAGAAAATTTTTCATTTCAGAATTGACTGTAATAGCTCTTCCTTGACCATTTTCAAAAAAATACGGGCCAATAACACCACCAGACTATAATGCACACCAAATGGTCACTTTTTCCGGATGCAGAGGTCTTTCTGCCATCACCTGAGGATTTTGAGAGCCACATATGCGGCAATTCTGTTTATTTACGTCACCACTGAGCGACAAATGAGCCTCATCAATGAAGAAAACTTTGTTCGAAAAATCGTTATCAATGGCTTGTTGTTCAACCATATATTCTGCATTGTGTATGGTCTTGAGGCTTAAGTTCTTGAGTGGGTTGGATTTTGTACGGATGGAGATGCAAATCCAAATGCAAAATCTGCCACAATGGGCCGTAAGACTAGCCCAAATGTTGAGCACGTCGAGGAATCGACAAATTCAGGTCTTTCTCCATACTTTGAGCAACGACAGCGATATTTTCAGCAGAACGAATGTTGTGATGATGCACAGGCCTTGCTGTGTAGGCCGATTATGTCGACCGTAATCGGCTCGTAAAGCCCTAAATGTTGATACAGCAGAATCACCATTTTTATAATAGAATTGAATAATTTTAACGCGTTCTTCGACTGCTAAACAAACCTTCAACTAAAGAAAACACGCTTTGGATAACATTAAATTCTGACAGATGTCAAATGGCAAGGTTATAATTTCCTACCACGAAATGAATAACCTTGTACTTTGCGGCGATCGTCCTTGGGAGAGGTTGTCGGCTTCTGTTTCCGAATACAGTACTACCGCCACCTTTTCGACGTTGTCGATGAAATCACACATCATCGCTTTATTTGCCTGGTCACTCGTTTCTTTTCCTACCGTATTCATCTCGTGGATTACAGGATGGTTCTTTAGCGTAGCGACCGCAGCGGTGACCATAGAATTCTCGAATTTCTTTATCTTTTCCTCCACCACTTGAATATCTGGCGCACCCTGCAGAGTTTCCCGCTTTTCCTTTATAGGACGCTCTGGCGTTCGCATCATTTTCCTGCTGCGCACGAATCTCAGTCTGGACAAGACTGTCTGCTAATCTCCGTTTTTCCGTCTTCTCTATCATTGTATTAATCGTCGTTTTGTCATCGTTAGTACCGCTCCCTTTGTGCTGTTAACATCGTGGCTGCAGCTACTGGCTGCGTCGTCGTTATTGTTATTTTTGCACTATTTTTTTTTTGTTTTATCTTTTTTAAGGTTTTTTGGTTGCTCCAGTTTTATTGGGTCTTCCCTCGGAGCCGCTATCTCCGTTCGTGTGTGTAGTCCCTTTTTTGGTCCCATGGTTATCTTGCAGGGCAGGGAGGCCATGAGAGAGTTAGCACAAGCTCTTATGGGGAGAAGTGCTCAGGGCCAGACCAGCGCTAATTGGGAGTCCGTCTCAACCGAACCTACACCAATGGTGCGAACTTCAAACATACTCCGAGGCCTTCCAAGGTTTTATTGGTACGAAGGCGGTATGAGAGTTGAATTGGAGCTGTTCTCACACGAGTGTCACCTCGGCGCTACCGTGCAAAGCACATAGGTCCAAACTATCATATCCGCCAGCCCAAAGCATGAATTCTAGTTCGTTGTCCGAAGCGTAGTCCAGATCCAGGAGGGAGTCGCTCGGCGCCCCCAAATCTTCGGGTCCGTGGGGGCGGCATTTCCCAAAGAATGCTAGCCTCTAAGAGTACTCTTCTCGACCGGCATTCCCCCTGCGGAAATTTTCTCGGGTACGCGGGAACCAATAAACTCAATGTGCAACCCCAAGAGTATTTGCTGTCATTTGGTCGTGGGATCTAGAATGAGGAATCATGGAAGCTGGGGGTGGGGGAAACAAGGGAGGATCCCTCCTCCTTTCTCAAACAGGCTTGGAATCGTCTATGATGGAGTTCTGCTCTTTAAATTCTCTCATTAAATCTAGAAGACAGCCTTAAAACTCAGGCGCTCATTTTCAAACAGATTATACGACACATGTTATTGGGTGTACAACTTAATAACTTACGCTTTATTGTGAGAAAATCTAAGAATACATTTTATTTAATGTATTGTCCATCAGAAGCTACAACATTTCCCCATCTTTCAGGCAATTTATGAATTCCATCCCAAAAAAATTGCGCCGTCTTGGCCGCCAAAAATGAATCTATCCAATTTCGGATGCCTTGCTCTGAAGTGAAGCCTATTCCGGTGAGGGCATTTTGTATCGAGCAAAATAAATGAAAGTCAGACGGAGCAAGGTCCGGACTATAAGGCGGGTGGGCCAAAATTTCCCATCCGCTATTTTCCAAATAGTTTTTCACGGGTCTTGCAACATGCGGCCGAACGTTGGCATGATGAAAAATTATAGCCTCGTGTCTGTTTGCATATTCCGGGCGTTTTTCGATGATGGCATGCTTCAAACGTATTATTTGTATTCGGTACAGGTCACCTGTGATTGTCTGGCCCGATTACAATATCTCATAATATAACGGCCCCTTCTGATCCCACCAAATACACAGCATAACCTTGGCGCCATGGATATTTGGCTTGGCCGTCGATTTGGCTGGTTGGTCGGGCTTTGCGTATGACTTTTTGCGCTTGGGATTGTCATAATGGATCCATTTTTCATCCCAAGTCACGATCCGATGCAGAAATTATTTCTTTTTATGGCGTTCAAGCAGCATTTCAGACATACAGAAGCGCCGTTCAACGTCTCTCGGCTTCAACTCATAGGGGACCAAATTACCTTGCTTCTGAATGTATCTGGCGGTTTTCAAATGTTTCGAAATGGCTTGCTGAGTCCCAACGATTTGGTAAGTTCGTCTTGCGTTTGACATGAATCCTCATCGAGTAGCGTCTCCAATTCTTCTTCTTCAAACTTTTTTGGCTGTCCTGGGCGTTCTGTGTCTTTGATGTCGAAGTCGCCACTTTTGAAGCGGTGAAAACATTCAAAACACTGTGTTTTCGCTAAATCATCGTCGCCATAAACTTCAAAAAGCAAACGATGACTTTCCGCAGCAGTTTTTTTTGCAAAAAAATGATCCAACAGAACCTCCCGCAAATGCTGTCTTTTTCTCCAATTTTCGAAGTTATTCATCGTGCAAAATACTAATGATGCACACAAGACAAAATTGTTTTGTTGACTGATTTTGATAGCTGTCAAATGTATCTTCAAAATGACATGTATATAAAGTTCGAGTTTTCACGATATTTGTTAGTACGGACATCTAGCGTCGAATTCCGGTTATCAAGTTGTACACCCAGTATCTCTGTTTTCTACCAGACGACAAAGACAAACAAAAAAGCATTTCATTCGTTTTAAAATGGAGGCATCCATGGTTTGTTAGAAACGCTGACATCTACAAAGATCTAAAAATTGAGACCGTCATTTTGTCTTTACATTGTGGATATTATTGACTGACCAAATTCTTGAAGGAATTTTCAACACAAACGCTATCTACTATACTCGTTTTTTTTCGAAAATTGTAGAATTGGTTTGTATCACGATTATCTTTCACAGATCTTTAACGTCTGGATTGATGAGAAGCGCATTTCATTTCTCCGGCAACCATGAGTGTTGTTGTCATCCAAGGAAATCAAAGTGACTTTAATTTATTTGGTTCTTTCAGAACATGAAAGTCTCATAAATTAATCTTTAAGTAAGGAATGTCAAAAAATTGATAAATTTTTCATTTACCAAGAAAGTTTGATGAATCTTGACATTTAAAGTATTTGTTGTCGAAACCAGAAAAAAGTTAAGGGTAATGATTAAAACATGTTAAAAAAGAAATTAGAGGCTAGATGAAAATTTAAAAAATTGAGTGATAAGGAAAGATTGATCGCAATTCACAAAAAGTAAAGTCTTTAGTTTACTTTTAAAAACCAAGTAGGACGTGGATAGGGAACCAAGCTCGAGGTTGTTATGCTTTCTGATGATTCGCGGCATAATAGATTGAAAATATATAGTAAATCTGTCCGGGTGTACGGAACCTCGAGAATGTTATTAGACCGACTAGGACGCGTATACGCTGTGTAGTGCAAGTCTTTGCTTAGAGTGTTGGTGGTACAACTTATAAAGGAAATATTGATCCAAGAAAGTTCTACGGGACGACAGAGTAGGGAGACGAAGTATGGATAAAAGACGCTTATAAGACTCATAGGTTAAGTTAAATTTGAAGAACGAAATACGAATAAACCTACGCTGAACAGCTTCAAGTGTTATGGAAGGATGTCACCAACACTTTTCATTTGATACCTAACTCCACTACCCTCCATGAAAAACTGATTTTAAGGAGTCACATCCCTATATGGGGAGGTTCTTTAAAATCTTCTGGAATTTTTTTCACTGTAAAGTTTAAAGGAGACCACCACTCTCAAAAAAGTTTGGTGATTAAGCTCCTACAGTTCTTGAGGTAAATTGCTGTTACAAACGGACAACAGAGGGATCGATACTGAATTAACTAGGGCATTTTAAAATTTTTTACTAAACTCTGAATAATTTGATAATTTGTTGTTGTTGCTAAAATACAATTTCACCTTTGAACAAGCATTGCCAATTGACTAACACATTGTTTGGACGCTAGATGTCCGTACTAACAAATATCGTGAAAACTCGAACTTTATATATATATATATATATATATATATATATATATATATATATATATATATATATATATATATATATATACATATATATATATATATATATATATATATATATATATATATATATACATGTATATATACATACATATATATATATATATATATATATATATATATATATATATATATATATATATATGTATGTATATAAATATATGTCATTTTGAAGGTACATTTGACAGCTATCAAAATCAGTCAACAAAACAATTTTATCTTGTTTTGCATCGGATCGTGACTGGGAATAAAAATGGATCCATTATGACGATCCCAAGCGCAAAAAGTCATACGCAAAGCCCGGCCAACCAGCCAAATCAACGGCGAAGCCAAATATCCATGGCGCCAAGGTTATGCTGTGTATTTGCTGGGATCAGAAGGGGCCGTTATATTATGAGTTGTTGAAATCGGGCCAAACAATCACAGGTCACCTGTACCAAACACAATTAATATGTTTGAAGCGTGCCATCATCGAAAAACAAGGCTATAATTTTTCATCATGACAACGCTCGGACGCATGTTGCAAGACCCGTGAAAAACTATTTGGAAAAAGTGGATGGGAAGTGTTGGCTCACCCGCCTTATAGTCCGGACCTTGCTCCGTCTGACTTTCATTTATTTCGCTCGATGCGAATCGCCCTCACCGGAATAGGCTTCACTTCAGAGCAAGGCATCTGAAATTGGATAGATTCGTTTTTGGCGGCCAAGCCGGCACACTTTTTTCGGGATGGAATTCATAAATTTCCTGAAAGATGGTGAAACGTTGCAGCTTCCGATGGACAATACTTTGAATAAAATATATTGGAAGGTTTTTCCACAATAAAGCATCAAATTTCGCTAAAAAAATTCCGGTTATTAAATATAAGCTATTTGTCGTCAAAAAGAAAGCTTGAATAATAAACATACAGATAAAAAAAGGATAGACGCCATGATTTGTGTTACACATAATCAAGATGCACGAATAAATTTCAATGGATTTATCTTTTATTGGAAATTGACACGCAAAAGTCTAACACCTACTTACACCTACATAAAACTCAACAACAGATTAACCGTAGACTCGAAGAAAAGAAAAAACATAACTCAGCAAATGATATTAAAAAAAATTTATATGGCGCTTCTTATCATCATAGCGACCAACTTTTTATTTTGTTTTTCATTTCACGTCTTAAGATAGAAAGAAAAAAAAATTCATATTAAAATTCAATTTGATTGTGCTACTTTTTTTCCTTTTGTAAAATTTTATTTATTGTTACTCAATATATTTCTGGATTTATTTTTTCTTGCACTGAATTTGAGGTGAAATATATTTCACATCAAATGAAAGAATTACAAAATTATGCACAAAACATTCAAAAATAAGATGTTTGATGATATCTTTTGAATACAAAGTAAGTTATTATGATTATCAATTCTTTCAATGTTTTGATTCTCATTCTGGGTTTTTGTTTTGTTTTATTAAATATGCTAGTTGTGGGGTTGATACATTTCTTTTTTTCGTTTATTTATTTGTTCATTTTTTGCTGTGTTTAGATTTTTTGTATGTCAGAGTAAAGATTTAATCCTGACCATAATTTTCGCGTGATTTAGTTTTATCAGCAATAAATTTTTCGTTACGGTCATAAAATGGCGCATATTTGAATAGTTTATGTGAGAGAAAAATGTTGGACGATAGTGGAACAAAAACTTTAATGGATTTTCTTTAAAAAAAAATTTTTTTTAGTAGCACAGATTGGTAATAAAAATTGACTAAATGGATTTATGTTGCTGGAAGGTACTTTTTTTGTATAGGGGTTGATGGAAAATTTAAATGAGTATAATTTATCAAAGCTTAGACGATTTTCAGCACTCCATAAAAGGTTTTAGTTCACTAATTTATTAACTAAATTTTGGTGCTTTCGATACGAAGATATGCTCGTAAAATCTAATGATTTAGATAAAAGTCTGATAAATCTTTCCTTTTACGTTATTAAGCCATTTCATTGATATAACGTATAACGCAGTCTAATGGGCGTTTACTAAAAACATTTCAAAATTTATTAAGACTTAAGGTTTGGAATAGAAGTGATCTAAAAAAAAATTAAAAAATCACTTTCAAATTCCAACCATCAAATCATTTGAATGTAAGTTTTGAGGATAATATTAATGTCCGCCTTTGATTAGCTCAATAATGTCGACGAAGAGATAAGATCCATTAACATTGCAGCGGGCTGTTTAACCAAAAAAAATTATTTGGTTAATTTTAATTTTTTGTTGCGTCATTGGTGATTTGAAAAGCTCTTTCAGATTGCTTAATTGCAGTACATAAGTGTCGACTCTGGGCTTGGACTTTTTTCACTGAACGCGCATTACAAAAATATTTGAATGTCCAAGTGAGTTAATCCATATACACTACAGAATGTTTTTACTGAATATTAATAGAGAATTATAATTTGAGTATTCATACTTGTACTTCAATATTATTTTGAAGACGTCAAATTTGTACTTGCTTCGTTGCCGCCATTTTGCTTCGGCTTTCGGGATTGATTTGGTTGTATCGAAACTTAAATGGCAATTATAAATGACGTTTCAACAGCTGAAATTAAGTCTGCCAGTTAGAAGTCTTCGCTGACAAAGCGCCTTGTTTTCTAAGCCCGCCAACCATGTCTGCCGATTCCAGAATACGAGAAATGTAAAATAAAGCCGGCTCTGTTTTATCGGTTGTCTCAGTAATTTTTGTCACTTAGTTTTGGCAACAAATATTTTCGTAGCTACCTTCATTCTTGTCGTATGTGCGACTCGACAAAATAAAAACGAATAAAGAAAATCTAAAAAACACAATCCTAGCTTTTGACTTGTCTATTCCCCAGCAAAATTTCGCGCAATAGCATGGGACAACAAAGTATGAGCCTAAGAAACAATTTAAGTAGGCAGGAGATTGCTCCTACAACAAGGAATTGTTACAAGTGAAACTGCTTCCTTTTCAGAGTCGGGCTGCCAGTCAATTTACTTAGCTTACACTAAATAGTAATAAAAATAAGGAAAAAAGGAATCCTTTCCGAACCGAGGTAATCGCTTCTTGGGTATCCGTTGTTCGTTCATACGATCCATGTGTCCAGCCCATTGCAGCTTCCGAGTCTTACAATCTTTGAGACCTCCGGTTCATCAAAAATTTCATACAGCTCATGGTTGTATCGAATTCGCCATTGGCCCCCGTCTAGCTTCGCTCCGATTAGTCGCCTCAGGACCCGTCACTCAAAGGCGTTCAATATATTTGCGGATGCTTGGGCTAGGGTTCATGTTTTACACCTATAGCATAACACAGGTCTTATCACCGATTTGTACACTTGGAGCTTTGTTTTTCTGTGTATGCAGCTGGTCTTCAAGATCGTCAATACTGAATAAAATATTTTATTTGCGAGCTGTATTCTTCGGCGTACTTCGTCTTTTTCATTGCCCGTTTTCGTTATTTTGGCGCTAAATACACAAATTTGCTCACATTTTCGATACTGTATTCGCCAAGTGTGATATTTTGTGTATTTGAGGTATTTTTCCTCGACTGCGTCATGAGCTTTGTTTTATTTTCGTTGATTTGTAGCCCTACTAGTTTTGCTTCGCTGTAAAGTTTCAGGAAGAGTTCTTTGGCAGTTGTTAGTGACCGTGACAGAATGTTGATGTCATCCGCATAGGCCACTATCTGGCTCGACTTTTATAGTAATGTACCTTGCATACCGACAGGTAGCTTCCGTATGACGTACTCCAGAGCCAAATTGAACAGCAATGGGGCCAGCCCATCTCCCTGCTTTAGTAAGATATTTGTGTCAAAGGCATCGGTGAGTTGGTTATTGATGCGGACTTGGGAGGTTGTTGACGCCATTGTCATTGTGCTTAGACGGACTAATTTGGCTAGGATGCCAAAAGCAAGCATTATTTGGTAGAGTGCGTTACGATCAATACAGTCGTATGCTTGCTTGAAGTCAACGAAAACTTGGTGTACGTCTATGTTGAACTCCCAGCACTTTCCAAGTACCTGCTTGATTGTGAACAATTGGTCTGTTATTGATCTACCTGCCCTGAAACCACCTCCATACTCCCCAATAATACTGTTGGCGTATGATCCCATTTAATTTTCTCAGATTTTAGAAAATATTTTATACGCCGTACAAAGTAGTGATATGCCTCTATAATTTTCGCACTGTAGCTTGTCACTTTTTTTGTGGATGGGGAATATAATTGATAGGCTCAACTCTTTCGGCATATGTTCTTGTTGCCAAATGTACTGGATGACTTTGTGAATAGCTTGATGAACACTACTGCCACCATATTTGATGAGCTCCACTGGATTCTCATCAATGCCCGGCGCTTTATTATTCTTTTAGGCTTTGATGATGGAACAAACTTCATCCAGATTTGTCTCCGCAGACATCTATAGGCTCCGATGTTCTGGAGATGTGCGGAGGATTAAGGAGGTTCTTGAAATATGATGCCCATCTTTCTTTAATCTTGATTTCATCAGCGATTATACTCGTATTGCCGCTGTCATCACGACAGAGCGTGGTTTTGGGCTGATAACCACGTTTCAGGCTTTTCACTACTTTGTATGCTTGTCTTGTGTTATTGTTCGCTAAACTTACATCTATACTTCTCAGTTGGTCGTCATAGTATTTTATTTTCTTGATCGTAATTATGTTATTCGCTACTCTTCTGAGAGTTTCATAGTGTTCTCTCTTCGTGCTGGTTTTCCTACGGACGTATTCTTTGTATGCCTGATTCTTTTTATCTAACGCATTCTGGCACTCATCATCGAACCAATCATTCCTCTTGCGCCGGGCTTGAGGTCCGATCGTCTGTTCTGCCACAGTTCTGATAGCCGCTTTTACTTCGATCCAGAGCTCGTTGCTCGTCTTTAACGATGCGTCTGATAGGATGCGAGCCAGCTGGTTTTCGAGGGTCTCCGTGAAATTTTCGGCCACAGACGCCGTTCGGAGTCTTTTGATGTCAAATTTGGTAGCGGGCTGGTCTTCGCTGAATATGCCTTTGACATACGACATCGATAGTTTAATTTGATCAAGTAATGACCTGAGTTACAATTGGCTCCTCAGCATGTACGGACGCCAAGTATGCCCGAGGCCCAACGTTGTTGGATCAGAATATCGACTATATGGAGGAGAGCAAAACGGTTACATTGCTCTACTATGCCGAATTGTTGGGTCGATTCGATACCGGATTGCAGAAAACTTCTATTTGGCGAAGAAAAAGGTGCTCTGCCACCATGACAACGCATCGAGTTACACCTCCACCGTCGCCACGGCCAAATCGGTCAAATTGAGCTACAAACTGCTACTCCATCTACTGTATTCCTTAGATTGGGCCTGGTGCGGCAATTTTTTGTTTCCAAAATTTAAGAAGTCATACGCTAGGAGGAAACTTGAGTCGAATGAGGAGGTCATCGCCGCCACGAAGGAATACTTTGTAGAACTCGAGAAAACGTATTTTTTAGACGGGTTAAAGAAGTTGGAGCATCACTGTTTCAAGTGTATCGAGCTAAGAGGGGATTATGTTGAAAAATAAATCACCACTTTTCCCCAAATTTTCGTTTTTCTTTCGTAGACTAAGTACTTACCGGACCGTCTTTGTATATGCGAAGAAATTCAGTTCGACTGATTTTTCAGACGGACTATAAGCCCGTTTAATTATTATATATGCTGATTTAAAATCAGAACGCACCAATGCTGGATCGACGAACACACTACCAAAGCGTGATACTGACCATATCACCTTGTGAAGTGCCGATACATTCGATCAAGATAATGGTTAAGTATATCTTTAAGCGAAGCCCCGAAAGGAGCTGTAGTGATAAAGCAAAAAAAGAAATCACGTTGCGGGTCGCCATTTTTCCTCAATTTTCAGGAAAGGTGTATTGAATCAACATTTTGGCTAATTTCGTTAATTATCTAAATCAGTCGAGCGAAAAAAAATGGAGGCAATTTTAGACACAATATCATGATTTCTGTTTTGAAATAAATGCAAAAATAGGGGTCAGGTATCACAAAATAAAATGAGGGCTAGTTGAAGCCCGAAATTTCAAAGGCTTTTAAAAGTCATCGTATTAATTCGATTTCTCTGAGCGAAAAATAATTGTGGCTGAGTATTTTTTGGTTTTGGTAACTATCCGTGTGCAATTTTAGCATGGCGGACGTTCAAATTTGCGATTTTCCGAGATTTCTGTGGCCCTCTGGTGGCTATGTTTTCCGAAGGGCTTTGATGAAACTTGATATAATGGATTATTAAACTGAGGTTGCGTACTCGTAATTATCAAAATCGGAAAGAAGAGAAAAATGCCGAAAATTTAATATTTTTAGTTGCCATTTTCACCAAAAATTGAATATTTTTGCCCTGTCCAGAATGAAACTCCGATTTGAGACTCGAAGACAGGTTAATTTTTAAATGATCTAATAGCAAATACATAAATTCTAAATAGCGGCCCCAAAATTCAGAAATTAAGCGCAATTTGCTGCTGTATGCATAACTGAAATGCTGAACTTTTTTCATGGAAACGTTTAAAATGACTTAAATTGGAAGTATCTATTTTTTTCTTGGACTTTAAACGTGACGGTCAATCAAATTATTTAACCTTTTGAAAATAAGAAAAATTTGCCTTCCCGTCTGGTGGTACCAACGGGATTTTTTTAGGGTTTTGTACTAAAATACAAAACCCTATTGCAATCACGACCTGTGTCCGTCTGTCCGTCCGTCCGTCCGTCCGTCCGTCCGTCCGTCCGTCCGTCCGTCCGTCCGTCCGTCCGTCCGTCTGTATGTCACAGCACTTTTTCTCCGAAACTATAGAGGCTACAGCCATGAAACTTTGTAGAAAGGTCAGAAGAGGTGACCTCTTGAAAATTTAAGGGTGGAAAAATTTTTCAAAGTGGTTTAAGGGGGGTCTCCCCATATAGGGAGGTGACCCCTCAAAAAAAAAATTTCACCATTGGTAGTCGAGTAGGGTGTCGTTGGAAAGGTCTCAATGAGATCTTTTCCAAACAAGTTTTAAAATTGCCTTATAAGTAACGAGGGGGGCAGGGGAAGGGGAAATGTACGAACTTTTCGCGTACCCCCCCCCTCGCGATTGGACACCTTCCATCCAAAAATCTGAAAAAAATCATGAATGTAGGCCTTTATGAGTACAACAACAACAAATACATGGGAAGTCGAAATTCACTCAACTTTGTTAGTAATAGTATGATTTATCGATTTTATGTTTTCTTGAATAAAATATAAATGGTACCCTTAAATTCAATAAAATTTAGCAAACAGATGACTATTTATAAGATTGATCTTTTCTGAAAGAAAGTATTTACCGAAGTTATAGCGATTTGAATTTTCCTGTATTACTATGGAGCAATATGCCCTGTATTACTATGGAAACATATGGCTATGGAGCCATATGCGCTTTTTACCGACTTAGACACTACAGCTTTGCTAGAATTTGCATGAAAATTTCAGGAGTGATAGGTATCATGAAGATGAGTACATACAATTGAAACAAGTCGAAGAGGCAGGAGAGAGCTCCTAGCAAAAGGGCTTTGTAACCATTCTAGGATTCGAAAAAATAGGCCATGAATCGATGATTACAGTACAGAAGAGTGGCCCCTGAAAAAAAATTTCATGAAAGGTAGCCGATATGAGTATCAATTGAAAGTTCTCTATGAGAGCTTTTCAAAACAGTTCTTAAACTGACCGTTTTTGCTTCAGTTGGGGCACAGGGGGGGAAATACATGAAAAATGTGTTTCCTCCCTCGAGAATGGACACCCGTGATCTTAAAAAATCTGAAAAAATTAACAAAGGAGATATTTATGGGTATAACTATAACAAATACCTCAGAAGTCAAAATGCGTTGAACTTTGTTAATAATAGTATGAACCTCGAATTTCACATTTTCTCGAATAAAATCGTCTTTGACATTTTTCATGATTTTGTTCGTTGCTGGTTACTGCATTTTGTAAGTTAAGTACAAAACCCTTCTGACATGAGCATAGGTCTGTCTACCCAACTTGTTTTTAACTCAATTGGCGCATTTAGTAAGATCTGCATATTTTTTGAATGTGATAAATTGGTAGAGGCTTCTGATTCAAGATATTTGATATTACAAATATTTGTATTGGTCTATGGGTAAAGCCCCATGATTTATTTTTAGCCCAAATTATAGCTCTGGTTAAGATAAAATTTTGCTTACTGAACTATACTATATACACTATAAATTTTTGCTTATTGAACTATACTCGTATAATGAACCTGACAATAAAAAGTTCAAAAAGGTATAAGCAAATCCCAAATGGCTGCCATTAAAAGGTGAAAAAACGTGTAAACATTTCATTTATTTTACATGTGACAAACACAGCGTGTTCCAATTCTTTGCAAGATTTTTGAAGACGTTCATTGGCTGAAGATCTAAATCACACACACGTCTGTATCGTTTGGTGTTTTATTTAAGAAGAACGAAAAATCATATACAAATTTCAAATCAGATTGAATAAATATAGTATATGCATGACATAAGTGTCAAATAGTGTTGACTCATTGAGTACTTTAATTTCAATATTCCCTCTTAATCAATGAGTCTTTAAATCTCAATTATTTTTCAATATTTACAACCAAAAACTTTAAACATTTACAATAAAAATAACGAAATATATATATATAATTTTTGTTAGGTAAATAGTCGGCGATAACTTTATCGGTCGTTTCGTGTTTAACTGCAACTTGATTTTTCTCTACTAATTCTTTGATAAAATAATGCCTGATGCTAATATGTTTGGTTCGACCATTAAATGTTCTGGTTTGTGTTAAATCAATTGCACCTTTGTTATCACACATGATTCGAATTATTGGCTTGCCATCGTTGAGTATTTATCCTTCAATTCAACAAGCCATAGAGCTTCTTTGCTTGCCGCTGTTAATGCCAAATATTCTGATTCTGCTGTACTAGTTGCGATTGTCGGTTGCTTTTTGGATGCCCATGATATAGCACCACCATGATATAAAAATACGTAAGCAGTACACGATGCTAAATTGCAAAAACTGGAACCCCAATCAGCATCTGAATGGCCTAACAAACGTTCGTATTTGAAATCTTGCGAAAATGTTAATTTGCAATTCAATGTATCTTTCAAATAGCGCAAAACACATTTAACTGCGTTCCAATATGCCAATCTGTAATTTTGATTAAATTGACTTGCACTGGTAATGCTGAACGAAATATCTGGCCGTGTACATTGTGCCAAATATAAAATGCTTCCAACTATTTCTTGATATGGTACATTTTGCGCATGTTCACGCTGCTCATCGGTCGATGGTGACATTTCCAATGTCAATTCCTGGCTTGTATCGCTTGGTAGCCTCACCGCTTCATTTTTGAACATTTTGGATCGCTTTAATATTTGTTCGGTGTATTTTCGTTGATTTAGTTGTAACACACCATTGCGACGATAATATTTTATTTGAATGTTCAGCACGTTTGATGCATTCCCGAGATCTTTCATAGAAAAATCTTCTTCAATGTTGATTTCACCTGATCTTTCCACTCATTGTTGTTATAAAAAATCAGCAAATCATCAACATACACTGCAACAACAACAATTGATTTTTCCTCTCGACGCAAGTATATACAAGTATGTACATGCATCCTTCATGCAACGGTAAAAACTGGCACGCACTTACCCTTCATTTAATTTGATGTTCCACATGCGACTAGCTTTTTTCGGCCAATGCAGTGATTTTTTCAAACGACACACTCGATCAGTGCCGTCTTCAAACTATTCCGGTTGTCGCATATAAATTGTTTCTTTAATGTTACCGTGAAGGAATGCGGTAACAACATCCATTTGATCGATTTGTAGCCCAATTTTTACAGCTCATACTATTAGCATAAGATGTGATGAGTATCGGACTACCGCCAAAAACGTTTCAACATAGTAAATTCCTGGTCTTTGACTACAGCCTCTTACTACTAGCCTTGCTTTGCATCTTTCAGCTTTACCAGCTAAAGCGGTTTTTCGTTTAAAAACAAATTTATTTTTTATGTTATAGTTTTGCAACCATCGGGAAATTTAACGAGATCTCAAGTGTGATTGCTCATCAATGACTGATATTCTTCTGTCATTTGTTGTTGCCATTGTTGATTTTCGCAAGTAGCCAAAGCTTTACTCACTATGAACGGTTCATCGTTGTATGGGTCTAATGGTTCGTGCTGACCGAGGTGATGTTGATGCTGCTACAACAGAGTCATTGGGCTCATATTCACTGTCACTCACTGCATCATCATACATGGTATCGTCCATTGACGTATCATTGTGACCCGTTTCCACACTATTCACACCATGTCTTCTGCTGCTGCATTTGTTATCGTTTCATTCGCCCTATAAATTTCAGATCAATATGCTGCATCACTTCTATCCTGATTGCTCGCTGGGTCAATAGCAACATTGTTCGGGTCATGTTGCACGCCATCGATTGTCATTGACTCAGACACAATTGGATTTTCACAGTCACTTTGTTCTTCCTTGAACGATTCGTCTGCAATATGCTCAAACTATTCGTTATCACTATTCGAATTACAAAAATTGCTACCATTTTCAAAGATTTTGACGTCTCTGCTCGCTATCGTCGTCGATAACCCTTTTGAGTTTCCTTATAGCCAACAGTGATTAATATCGGGCTTTTCTCCTGTCCATATTTCCATTGGTGATTTGTACTTCAGCACATATGACAATGTGTGATTTTACACGTACGTTGCGGTGTTACGTGCTTCACCCCAAAAACGTTTCGGTGACCCTGAATCATACAACATGCACATTGGTTTCTCAACAATTGTTCGTATTGTACGCTAAGCCAAGCCGTTTTGCTGTAGTGTGTACTCCACTGACGTTTGCTTTTGAACGTCGTTTTGCTCAAAAAACGCTTCGAATTCATTTGAGCCGAATTGTGTGCCGATTTTATTTTTAAGCCGGTCGCATTTTCAACTTGCATTTTAAACGCACAAAATTTTCTAAAAGTTTCACTCTTTTGCTTCAGCAAATATGTGAATGTACGACGGCTAAAACCATCAACAAGCACTAACGCATACCTGTTTCCACCAGTCGATGCGCACTCCATCTTTTCAGCTAAGTCTCTATGTATACGCTCTAGAAAACATTTTGCTCTGGATCCTTTATGCTTGAACGGCTCTTGCTTGTTTCTCTTTACAACAAGCTACACAATCAATGTTCTGACTGCTGCCAACGAATGAGATTCCTGTTACCGCTCCTTTTCTCATCATATCCAGACTTTTCACATTCAAATGGCCAAGACGTCTTTGCCACAACTCCATTAAATCATTTGTGCTCACCGTTGCTAGTGCGATACAATTCGAGCCACCACGAAAACTATCCAGATTATACAAGCTATTAACGCATGACGACGTTACTAGCAATTCAGCTTTACTATTGTGAAGTCGCACTTATCGACTGAAAATATCACAGATTTCCACGAGCAGTTAGTTGGCTCTTCGATGATAAATTTGCCGTTAGTTTCGGTACACATACGAGGTGTGACAATTAAGTAGCGAGACTTTTATTGCCGCGCTTATGGTAAGCCTGCGACTTTGAAATTCCCTTCCCCTTCCCCGGCATCCTTCTCCTTTCCATTGATACATTTGCCATCGCTCTAGCTTGTTTAGTTTGCCTCCTGTGTCGTGTTGAGTAGACGTGTGTTGGTGGTGCTCGTCACGAAAATGGAGAAACGAAACCAAGAGCAAAGCGTCGCGATAAAATTTTGCGCCAGATTGGGAAAACCCGCTTCGGAAACGTACGCTAAAATTGTAAAAGTGCATGGTTATAGTGCTCTTAGTTGTGATCAGGTGTCACAATTGTTGTTTCTGCACGCCCTCCGCCCGAAACAAGCTCGCATGACCAAGTCGAAGGTGAAAACGATGATTATTGCCTTTTTTGATAGCCGTGAAAGCGTCCACAAAGAATTTGTTCCATCGGGGCAAACCGTAAATCCAGTCTACTATCGCCAAGTGCTCGAAAGATTGCGAAAACGAGTCAACAGGGTGCGCCTAGACATTGCTCGTAACTGGATCCTACATCACGACAACGCGCCATGCCACACCGCCCTCAGCGTATCCCAGTATTTGGCCTCTAAAGGGATCGCCGTGTTGCAACAGCTGGCTAATTTGCCCGATATGTCACCCTGAGCCTGTTTTTGTTCCCTAGAACAAATCGGTGGTCAAAGGAACCTATTTTGAGTCGATTACGGACATCCACGCGGCCGTGACGAGGGTACTCGCGGACATCCCAATCCAAGCGTTCCAAGAATGTTACGAAGTATGAAAAACGCGATGGAATCGTGGTATATCTGCCCAAGGGGACTACTTTGAAGGGGATGGCAGAGTTGTAGAATAATTTTTAAATATACGGTTTTCATGGAATGAGCTTCATTACTTAATTTTGACACCTCGTAGTACGCCAGTTAATTGCAAATGTTTGCGTATTCTATCGGTTTCCACACCGAAATTCACTACTACAGTGCATTCGCCGTACATCATTTAATTGTTCGCAGCTCAAATCGGCGGTTTAACGATTTTCCAGTTCACCAATTCCAATGCATGGTCATATGTCTCGTTGCTCCTCAACCGATGTACTAATCGCATCTTCCATATTTGCCGTTCAGAAAAACAGCACTAAATGTGATCATTGCATTACCATCCGATATCTTATCTTTCTTCTCATCGATCGATTTATTTGCCTTCTGTGGACATCGGTGGGATTTGTGACCTTTGACTTTACACGCGTAACAAGTGATATTATAATTTTTAGAAAACGGCTTTTAACATTGTGCATTGTGGCCTTTGTTCGCCTGATGACGTGGCTGTAACTGGCTCTTGTCAAAGCTTCGTTTTAATACTATCGCTCGATAGCTTCACTGCACTCGTCTCCAATGTCATTATCATCGGCAAATATGTCAATCCAGAAAGCAAAAATAAGGCCAACCATTTCTCTTTAACCTTGAAACCAATTTCATTCAGCCGTTGCGCCGTAGAAATTATTTCAGTCACGTACATTTCCATTGAAGAGCATTCAGCCAATTTTGTATTGACAATTTTTCTCATTAATGTCATCTTTCGCACAGCTCCTTGATCTTCAAACGTTTTCTTCAAATTATTCCACTTTTTTTTTTGCTGTCGTTGCTCCTGTGACATGCACGTAATTGCTTTTATCAATACTCAAAACAATCGCACCTTTGACGTTAGCAATTTTATTCACATCTGTTTCTGCATCAGTCAAACATTGAGACATGCCTTCAGCTGCCAAGTAATTGTCCATCGCAGATTTATATGTGGAATAATTTTCGCTTCCACGCAATTTTTCAATCGATGCTAAAAGTACCGATGGCATTTTCAATTTGATTTTCACAATTGATTCTGTTTGCAATTATATGTTAATTACTGCAACTGCTTCTGTCTGTGTTAATTGTCTGTCTGTGTTAATTGTGAATTGGCATCAATCTGCTTGCCTTAACCCATGTAGTTTTCTAACCTCACTTGTACGATGTATTCGCAATGCTCCAAATGTACGTTCAACAAGACGAAAAAATAATTGGAAAAATTTTACTGGAATTTTTTATTTTTTGCTTCTTAAAATTTTATCAATTAATTTATTTAATTATCTGGGCCCATAACCTGAAGAAGTTTATTGCCTAAATTTAGCAGATAAATTAGCGATAAAATAATCTAATGAAACTCCACACATGTATGCATCGTTTGGTGTTTTATTTAAGAAGAACGCAAAGTCATATACATACATGCATGACATAAGTGTCAAATAGTGTTGACTCATTGAGTACTTTAATTTCAATACTTTTGTATTCTGTTACGGAATTCTATTGAAATCTGCCCCAATCGTTTTTCTCCGAAACTGTAGAAGCGGCAGGCAAACTTGATAGGTGAATGCGGGAGAAAGTATGGAATTGTATGGATGCTGCGTCCAAGTTTCCTATGAAGCTTCCCCATGATTAGTTGGATGATGTGGGAAATAAAAGCGTCTTGCATGTTGTTTTTCAAGATTATGTAGGGAAGAGGGCGCTAATTTCCTAACAGGAACGAGAAATATGTTTATCGTTTCAAACAAGGGCAATGCAGATTTTTTATAAAACCAAGAAAACAAAAAACTAGCTGCTTAGCTTTGTAAATTAATCATTCTTTGCATTAACATAGTCTCAAAAACAATTGCATTAACCAGATTATATAATCCCACAATTTTATTTATTTGAGTACATATGCATATCAACTGTACCATATTCAATTTTTAAAAAAATGCTATCCCAATTTAAATCCCAGATAGAAACCAATCAATTCCAAGAATTGTTAAAATCCAATAAATTGTTGCTAAACTCATCTGATCATTACTCTCTAGCACATTCCAAAGTGAATCCAATCAATTTCTACAGCATTAAACATGCAAACTGATGAAAAATTATTTCACGAATTCAAAAACAACGAAAAAGCAGAATTAGTAATCGTATCTATTTCATTTCTGCAATTTGTCTTGCAATCAATCTTCAGCAAGAAAAATACAAATATATTAGCAAGGCATCGAACCTTACCAACTAAAATACCGGCTAAGACATAAACGAACAACACGAAATACTTAATCCAGAATGAGAAGATCTTCCAAGAAATCCAAATCCCTAAGATTCCTTTCGTCAGTTAAAAAGTTTTCTATTCAAATTGCATCTTGTCTAGCTTCATGTCGACAAAGAAAATTAATTATTGCTATTTTGTGCAATCAATAGAATTTGAAGAAATCTAGGTCAATGGACTTGTCCGTATGAAACATGACCAGACTGATTCATATGAGTTCGAAAGAATTTCGCCTAGATATACTCGTATGTACGAGTATGTACATAATTGTATGAATAAAATGTTATTGTTTTTCGCTAATTCATGAAACCACTGAACTATATTTGACCAACAATTTGTATTTCCCTACTTCCTTCCACAAGCTCCCATAAAAGACAACTCGGAAGCATTTACGAAATAATATAAGAGAAAAAATTGAATCGCAAATTTCATTAAATATGGTAAAAAGCCATCACAGAAATATTATAATTTTTTGTATCTTTTATGTTTTGTATCTGCTGTCGCCGTGTGTATTTTCGAAAATTTCGCTGGAATTTTGATGAGCCAAGCGCTGGATTGATGATGCATGAGTGATTCGTTGTGATTCGAAATCACTGGAATGAGAGATGTCCAGCCGGAGCCTGACATTATGACGACGATGAGTGGTTTATATTTGAAAGAATAACGTAATGCATATATTATGTAGTCGGAATTTATACTTCGCGGGTTGTTGGCGCTGTTACTATTTCTGTTTTATATCCGATTTTGATTGTTTACTTGTTCCGTAGCAGGAACTCAGACAAAAGATACACAAAGTAAATTTCACTGACGACTACGACTATTTCGTCTTAATTTGCTGGTGCTGGAAAATCGCATCTGCTTTTTGTTGAATGAATTATCAAGCAAGAATGAAGGAAGATAATACAATATTATATGGTGGACGTGCTGCTGCTGATGATGATGATGGTGATGACTCAGTTTATTTGGAGTTAGTCAAGTGGATATACTTTAGAAATTTTAGTGTACAAATTGAGATCATCGTAAAGTCGTTTTAACAGGTAGTAAAGAGTACAGATGAGATGGGCTGTGAGTTTATGGTGAAGTTTGATGGTTGATCCAATTTGCCAGTGGGCTATTAAGAGGAATTAGCAGTTAAGGCGATTGATGGATAGTTAAGCGGATGATGACCCATAAATAACGGAGATGGAACCATATTTGGGATGTGCGAATTGCTAGTAGATCAATGATCCGTGTGAAATGATTTGCTGAATTCTAAAAGCATTGGATAGCATACTTTGCTAGTTTATTTTGAAAAAAGTACCACCTTACTGCTGACTTAAGAAGACTTAGTTACTTCTAGGAAACAAACAAATAGTCAAAAATTCAGTACATCTAGACTTTAAAATCGTAAGTTTCTGATATCCATACTTATGTTATGTTAAAACCTGCCAACGCCTATTGAAGTCGACAACCACCTGACCGTCTGTTCATCCATCACAGCATTTTTTCTCTAAAATAATTGCACGTAAGAACCAAAGAAGATAGTCTGTGTGGTCTAGTAGTTAGAGCATGAACGCATAAGCCGAAGGTCCCTGGTTCAAATCTCGTTGGGAGCAACGTGGTTTAGTTCAGGGGATTTTCCGGACAGACTACGAGTGTTTACTAAGTGGTGATATGAACTGATTTAATCAGATCACATCATAGCTGAGCAGGCACACGTGAGCAATGGTACTGACCAAACCAACCTCCGAAAAAATCAATACGGTCATGAAAATGAGACACTCTAACTATCTCAAAGCGAAGGCCCGAGAGGGGCTGTAGTGCTACAAAGAAGAAGAAGAAGAACCAAAGAATTTCCGAATTTATTTTCATGTCTGCATTTGCATCCACAAGTATAGATGCGGAGTTTTTGCAGATGTGGTGCAAGTTGCGACAAGATATCAACGTGAACTTCTGATATTGGTACGCGCTATCGAATATTTGTGTTAGAAAGAGCAGAAAAGTTTGGTTTGTTGAACAGTCTAGACGTTTCGTTATTTAGTAGTCTATTTCGTCACGATAAGGAACTCGTATGAATATTTTGTCTTCGTAAAAAGTTAGTTCAGTTCAGAATGCCACCAACAACGTGAAGTGAAATTTGGGCTTACTTCATGCCGGAGAATTATGATCGGGACAAATTAGGTGACCAGATGGGGTCAGAGCAAATAAAGGACATCTTGAATCTCTACCCCCCCTATTCATGATGAACTTGAAAAATTGATTGAAATTCTTTCTCAATAAATTTCACTAAATAAAAAAATTGAGTGTACATAAAATATAGTCGCGAATAGATGAATAAAAAAATAAATGCGTGTTTGTGATTTTGCAAAAATTTATTTATTATTAGCAACTATAACTTTTCAATTTCACAATTAAATAGATTTACCCCTCGTTTACAGGTACATATTTTTCATTGTTGCTTATTTTTTCAACAAGACGTGCATTCATTGGTTGCGTCAGAAATTTGTTGAACTGAACACAGTTGTTTTCAGAAAAATTGAATTTAACTCTCAAAATGAGTCGTATGATGTCAATAGAAAAACGATTTTTGTTTTGTCCATTGTGTATTTATAAGAGAGAAAACTCTTTCGCAATTAGCGTTATGTGCTGCGATAACAAAGAAAAATTAAGAGATTCTGAGCCATTCAGAGTAACTGTCAATATGTTCATTAGCGTTAAAGAATTCGCAAGTACGAGATCTTGCACATTTTTCATTGTAGAAATTATCATCATCTATTTTCGTTGCCAAAAATCGTTTTAAATTAATAACTCGATCGTGCAGCTTCGAATCATCGATGTCAATGTCCTTTTCCAGCAAGTATTTGACAGATCCTTCAACATCTTTGTACTGCAAATTTTTTTCTCTCTTGAAGTTCAACCATTTAAATACTTCGAATTCGGAGAAACTCTTCGTCCAAATTTTGAAATATTCAACAGTTTCATAATAAAATCGCTAGGAAATCATTGCACATCTGATCTTTTCCATCATTTCTAAGTTTTGCCAAAATTGATTGAACCATCAAAGGGACAAAATTTAATTGACTCCTTTCGTACAATTTTTCAAAAAGATCTTCAAATATTGAATCAATTTCCAGAATGCTATTATTTTTCATTTCGAGCAACAGCATTTTCGGTTGAAAAAGAGACATGAGAGAATGAACGAAAAGCAAAAAACGTTCACTAAGATCGTGAAGAAAAAAAGTTTCTATCATGACTGGAAGAGAAGAAGGGTTTTGCAAAACAATGAGGAAATCAAACAATATATTCTGCATATCAAAACTTGATTATGCAGATTCCATAAAATGAGCTTGAAGAATTATTAGGGCTATAACGTTTTTAAATTTGCCGCCATTTAGTTTCAAGTATTTTGACCCTTTAGCTTAATTAGTCATGATAACACATCAAGATTACAAACCATTACTAATTACTCGTATTATACAAATTTGATGTTCTAGGACCGTTGCAAACGTGTATCTCCCAAGTAGTAATGTTGTAATTATTAAATATTCAATCGGCTGCAACTTCGCTGTTTATTGATCAATTGTTCTGAAACTTACAGAACATATATAATTACTTCGGAAAAATTGTAGCTTTTGAGAAATTTTAGTTTCCCATTTTGATTTTATAGGCGAAAATGTAAAATTTATAAAATGTACTATTATTAACGAAGCTGATCGAATTGTACTCCTAAAGTCACACCTCTGTGATTTTTCCAGGTCAAAGGTGTCCAATCGCGAGGGGGGGGACACAAAATGTTCGTGCATTTCCCCTTCCCCTCCATCGCTCAAAGCAAAACTTGTCATTTAAAGACCTGTTTTGGAAAGTTTTCATGAAGACCTTTCATTTGATACCCATATTGCCTACATGCAACGAAATTTTTTTTCAGGAGCCACTCCCCTATATGGGGAGCCCCCTTTAAACACCTTATATGTGATGAAACTTTGAAGAGGACGTTACTTTGCACCTACCTACAAAATCTTATGTTCCTAGCTTATGTAGTTTACGAGAAAAAGTGGTGTGACACACGGACGGACGGACAGGCGGACAGACTGGACGCGATTTTAGTAGGTTATTTTTAAATGATTTTACAAAACCCCTGAAAATGGTACTCACGTATCTTCGGGAACTCATGGATTGAATCGTTATTTTGCTAAAATCCGCGGTTACGTGCGCTTCCACACGCGATCAAAATAAAGCTACAAGTCCGATTCGGCTGAATCTCTCTCTCTCTCTCTCTCCTGCGATAGTGGCGCCATCGGGTGGTAAGACTAAGTACTTATCGGACCACCCTCGTAGATACCTTAAACTTTTTTCTTGCATATCATAAGTTGAGTACAAAACTCTTCTACGATGAAAGTTTTCACTCATCGAACTCGTTTACGAACTTGTTTGATTTGAATGCTTCTGCGTTTTATATTTTTAGTCGGTTCAAAAAAAATAATTTTGCATATCCCAATGATTACAATTTTACTGTTGAAACTTAGGTTTTTGCGAAACTGATGAATTCTGCCCATCAATCACAAAAAGCTCAACCAGATTGTCTCAGGGTAGGATTTGTGGACTTTTTTTCATTTATTTATCTATTTTTACAGATATATTTTGGAAGGGAAATCGCGTAGCGAAATTAACGAGCGCTTGGATGCTGTATACGATTACTCTGATCCTGCGAAGGCGACTTTAAAAAATTTAGCGAGTTTCAACGTGGTGGCACGTCGGTTTTTTGATGAGCCACGCCCAGGTGCCACGAAAACGGCTACCACGGAGGATATCGTGACAAAAATCCATCGTATCGTACCGTAGCTGAGACAGTAGGCATCTCGAAAGACCTCGTGAGACATATCTTGCATGAAATGTTGGGCATGAGAATCTAAAGGAGTTTCTTCGTCATTCTGTCTGTCGACGAAACATGGTGCCTCTGGTATACACCAGAGACCAAGGAGCAATTGAAACAGTGGACTCCACCTGGCGAACGTGGTCCGAAGAAGGCGACGAGTATCCTATCGGCCGGGAAGGTGATGGCCACCGTTTTCTGGGATGCACAAGGTATGATCTGCATCGACTACCTGGAGAAGGGCAAAACGGTCATAGGGCTCTATTGTGCCAAATTATTTGGCCAATTTGACGTCGAATTGCAGAAAAAACGTCTCATTTGGCTCTTCCACCATGACAACACACCAACTCACACCTCCGCCGTCACCACGGCCAAATTGGGCTACGAACTGCTAACCCCATCCACCGTATTCTCCAGATTTTGTCCCGTGCGTTTTTTTTTTGCTTCCAAACTTGAAAAACCACTTGCCGGGCAGAAATTTGAGTCGAATCGCCGCCAGCTTATTACTATCTTCATTGCTATTTTAGAACGTTGTATCTAATGTATTTTATTCTGAAATCCAATCCAAGTCTTAGGCGAAGTAAACCCAGCAAATTTATAAAGCGGAAAGCCAACACATGAATATCAAGAAAATAGGGAAATTATGGATTTAATACTATAAAAATAACACCTCTTATTTTCCAATAAGAGGTGTTATTTTGATATTAAACGAAAAGTGCCATTTTTTAATATAAATGATCGGATGTTTATTTCATTATAAAGAGAAAGGTATGCTGTTAATAGTGGAAAATAACATCAGGCAAATGACCACCACGACCACGCTTCCTGGACCATATCCTTTTCATGAAATTTTCCATAACCAAATCGCAAAGTGGCCTCCTGAATTATATCTTTGAGGTCTTGAATCGACGCTGGGCTGTTGGCGTAGTTCTTTTCTTTCACGTGGCCCCAAAGAAAGAAGTCGCAAGGTGTTAAAACACAAGATCTATTCAAATTATCTTATTGGAAAACCCTATACTTCCGAAATGAGAGAAATAGTATTTTTGTCTAGTTTATATGATTTATATAATTTTTATATAAAATTGGGGGATAAAAATAATACTTTCTACTATGAAGTTTTTAAGAAATTATCAGTTTTTCTTATTTTATTACTTTCCTTTTATAGTTGAGAACCAGTCCATCACAGATTTTAAGTCTACTTTTTGTGGTTGAGAGGCAAATATAATTTACGCACAGAGTGCGGGACTCTCATGCTCGCAAGAAGGCGACTGGACTGCCCCTAGACTACCCACTAAACACCTCCTTTGATTTAAAGTCTTGGTGGAAAGAATATTACTAACAAACTTCATTCATCTAGCAGTCCGTCTAGGCAAACTGCTCGAGGGACCTTCACGAAAAGAAGCCTGTTTAAAAGACGATAAATTCAATGTCATAAGTTGTAATGCGAAAAGTCCACAACATACCTGTATACACTCGATGTATGTGAGTATACCGACTTCAGCTATTACAACAATGATATCAAATAATTGCTCATGATAACAGTAACATAATAAGTGCTGAACAATCTTATAAGCAACTTGATAATATTAGTAGCACTAGCACGAAATCAATACCGCCATCATCACCGCTACCATCATCGATGAAAAGTTTCTCAGATCCCTGCTCAGTGAAGAATACAAGAAAGTCTCAATTAACTAATAATAATGTTGAGATCAATCAAATCGCAAATTTACTTATCCCAGATGGCACCAAAAGCGATCATAATAAACTTGCAATTGAATTTTTAACTCAGTATTCTTGAGGAGGTTGGACTAATATGCGGGAATTGATTGAAAAACATGAAATAAATTATGATAAAACAAAGTAAATACATTACTCAAAATAATCGAATCGAAATGCAGTTATAATTATGAATATTTATGCATAGACTCGAGTGCGAGTTGAAATAAAAAAAAAAGGTAGACAATAAAAATAACATCATTTATACTCGTATATATGGTAGAAGACTTTGGTAGTTTAAGAAATGTTTATGCCGGTGTTGACATATGCGAATAGTTATTTGCCCGATTTTACTGGCATTCAAAACTTATTGCGTAAATTGAGGGGAAATGCAGAAAGAAGAAGTTTAAGCATAATTCACATCTGGGAATACATGCTGGACAAAAAACTCAACAAAAACCCATCGGCAAGCATACAATACTTGAACAGATTGCAGTGGCTTCGCTTGACTTCAGCCGACTTGAAATTACTTAAAAATGTATTCCAATTATTTCATTAGATTGCCCTAACAGTTCACGTATCTGTCGGCTAAAGGCTGCGTATGAAGAATCAACAGATTATTACGATCAAGCATATCAATTACTAGATTTATTTATGAAAAGGGGAGAAACGAACGCGTTAATCAGAAAGCGTAAAATCGCTTTGATTTAGTCAAGTGGTTCCAACCTCGATGCTATAAGTGAAGCATGCCACTATTTACTTAATTTTGTTTTTGACCAGGACACTTGGCATGAACTCAGTAACTTTTATCTATAAGAAAGTCATTTGAATAAAGCTCTATTTTATAGGGATGAACTTTTTATGAATAATCTTCAAAGTCATTTAATTCATCTCCAACTAAGGGATATTTATTATACTATGTTGCAATTTACAGGTTGGCAAAGTCCTGTCGCAGCGCGAGAGAAATTGAATAGATCTCGCCAACGACGAGTAGCTGTGCGCTGGGCAACCACGGCGAGTTGCTTCAAAAACGCCAGCGCGGGCAGATCGATGAAGTGTCGGTGAGAATTTTAAGGAATAGTTGGTTTTTGATTGCGAGTCCCTTATTGTCTTCCGTACTGTCGGCATATTGTTAGTATGTTGAAAATAATAATTAAGTATAATTAGCTAATTGCTTCAATGATGTTACGATTTACAAGCTCTGTAGCTTTAACTGTGCACGAAAAACTTTCTAACATTTCAACATAAAGTCGATAATCAAACGAAAAAGTGAAATTATACAAGTGAAAGTGAATTGTGAAGCGTATTTGTTATATGTTTCTGATAAGATTGGTGTGTGTTATTTTCTTAGTGAAGTGTTTTTTTTTTGGATTTTCAATGTAGACTTGGGCCCACTATTTTCAAAATAACTTTACAATAAATTATTCCATTCAAATACAATTATTTGAAAGTTGCCAAATCGTAAATTGAGCCGCGGAAATATAATTTATGGGATGTGGTATATAAGACCCTTAACCGATAAGTGAGTTAAATACATATATATCGACGGTAATGTAAACGGAGAAAATGAGGAAATATGTGAAAATTTTGCCCTGATCTTTTTTTGTATAAAAATTAGAGAGTCTAAAAACTGGAACACATTCAATATTTTAATATAAATGTGTTCTCCCTTGGAAGCGTACAGTGGATTTCAAAAATGACCGTGGTGGATTTACATACTTTATATTGGTTGATTGAAAAAATTCGTGTATTAAATAATACATATATATCCGCGGGGATGTCTTAGGAGTCGCCCAACGTCATTACGTGACGGGTGTACAGCTTATATTTGCTACAAGTGTTGCGGTACCACTTTCGAATCGAAAGTATGTATATATATATATATATATATATATATATATATATATATATATTTTTTTTTTTTTTTTTTTTTTGCATATAAAGCGGTGGAGCGGGTTATTGAAAAAAATATGAAAATAAAAATGTTGAAGTCAAGGAAATTGATGCCGACCTCCCAACAGATTCATTGAATCATTTACAGAAATGAGAAGAAATCTTACCCAACTAACTAGTATTAAGGACTTCAGGCGTTCTAGCAGTTTCTTTTTAAATCACATGTTATCGATACTAACAGCTGTTTCCCGCTCAAAATTATGTTTGTGAGTTAGTATTAACCTTCCGCAGAACGAAGTGAATCAATTTACATTCGAACAACGTTGGAAAATCTTCTTCTTCTTAGCGCTGCCCCTCTCGGGCCTTCGGTCCCTGCAAACAGCGCCTCCAACTGTCTCAGTCAATTGACTGCGTCCTCCAATTTCGAAATCCAAGCAGCGATGAACTGTCTCCGTCGACCGAGTCAGTCCAGCGTCTCCTCGGTTCCCCACTGGTCTCCGGCCTTCAGTTCTTCCAACAAATATCTTTTTGGGTATCCGCTAATCGTCCATACGATTTGTGATGCCAGCCCATCGCAGCTTCCGCAGTTTTACAATCGTTGAGACCTCCAGTTCGTCAAAAATTTCATACAGCTCATGGTTGTATCGAATACGCCATTGGTCCCCGTCTAGCTTCACTCCGGTTATTCGCCTCAGGATCCGTCGCTCAAAGGCGTTCAATGTATTTGCGGATGCTTGGGTTAGGGTCCATGTTTCACACCCAGAGCATAGAACAGGTCTTATCACAGATTTGTATACTTGGAGCTTTGTGATCCTGTGTATGCAGCTGGTCTTCAAGATCGTCAAAACTGAATAAAATTTTTTATTTGCGAGCTGTATTCTTCAGCGTATTTCGTCGCTTTCATTACCCGTTTTCGTTATTTTGGCGCCCAAATACACAAATTCGCCAACATTTTCGATACTGTATTCGCCAAGTGTGATATTTTGTGTATTTACGGTATTTTTCCTCGACTGCGTCAGCTTTGTTTTATTTTCATTGATTTGTAGCCCTACTAGTTTTGCTTCACTGTCAAGTTTCAGGAAGAGTTCTTTGGCAGTTGTTAGTGACCGTGACAGAATGTTGATGTTGTCCGCATAGGCCATTACCTGGCTCGACTTTTATAGTCATGTACCTTGCATATCGACAGGTAGCTTCCGTATGACGTACTCCAGAGCCAAATTGAACGTTGGAAAATATTGAAATCTACTTTCCAAAGTGAGTGCTGTGTTGCTCAAACAGTGCGTTTTTCAAAAGAAGTTTTTGCTGAAATAAGGCACACACTGCGCTTACTGTATGCAAATTTGTGAAGAAAGTTCATGAGACAGGCCTGCGAGTGGACAATACCCACGGTCCCCGTACTCGCAGGGTGCGCAATCTGGAGAATGTGGCTGCTGTAGCTGTCAGTGTGCGACTCAATCCGAGAACATCAACTCGCTATCGATAGCAGCAACTCAAATTAGTCGCACGAGCCTAAGAAGAATTTTGCACAAAGACCTCGAATTATTTGCTTAAAAGGTCCAAATGACTCAGGAATTGAAGCCGAATGATTATCCGTCTCGTAATTGATTCGCAGTTTGGTCGGTAGAGCAGCTCGAACTGGATGCCGATTTTTTTCAAAAAAATCATCTATTCTGATGAGGCACATTTTTATCTCGGCGGCTATGTGAACAAGCAAAACTGCCGCATCTGGAGATCGGGAAACCCACACGTGATTGTCGAGAAGCCAATACATTCACAACGAGTGACAGTGTGGTATGGTCTTGAAAGGTGCCATCATTGGACCGTTTTTTTAAAAATGAGGCTGGAAATGCTGTTTCGGTCAACGGGAAGCGCTACACTAGCATGATAACCAACTTTTTGTGGCAGGAGATTGAGGATTTGAGCTAGACTGACCTTCAGTTTCAACAAGCTGGCGCGCCATGCCTTACAACTCATCAAACAATCGATCTTTTGCGCACAAAGTTTGGGACCGAAAATCCACAAACGATTCAAGCACTGAAATTGAATATTCAACAAACCATTGCTCAGATATGCTCCGAAACCATCAATAACGTCTTGGAAAATTGGGTTGAGAGGATGATCTACTGTCACGCCAGCCGTGGCAGCCAT
The DNA here is from genome assembly GCA_963969285.1 of Odontomyia ornata. Classification (NCBI taxonomy): domain Eukaryota; kingdom Metazoa; phylum Arthropoda; class Insecta; order Diptera; family Stratiomyidae; genus Odontomyia; species Odontomyia ornata. Next base: position 52,770,593 of record OZ017741.1, read on the forward strand.
ATGAACGAAATTGTATTTCACAACTAACGGGAAGGTTTGTTCTTGCGAATACAGCCAAAATATAAGAAAAAAAATTTGACATTCGTTTATTTTATTGCATTTTTAAAAAGAAATCTGTATTTGGAAACTTGTCAAACATGCCAAATTTTTCAAATTCGAATATTTCTTTTTACATATATGAGAATTTATATTGGCTATGGTGATGCTCGGAGATTGAAGACGAAATGATTTGATGCCTGATCGAGAGTCCTTTCGATGAAGAATTAATTCATTGTCGAATTATATTTATAGAATTTGCGCTTATACAATATTGATGAAAAAAAAAGAAAAAATAATCACGGACACAGTTTCGAAGTCTGTTGACTCTTTGAAGGATATTAGAAAGTTTAATTTATAATAACAGTTTTCTTAAATATAAAAGTAATGAATTTTATGGAATAAAATGTGTAGTTGATTGAACCCAAAAAAATTCGGTATTTCTATTTTTTGAACTCCGACCGAGTATGAGATCCGCTACGTTGGCTAGCGCTTTCGCTCATGGGCTGGCCACCAGGTCGGCCCTCCCGTTTTTTGATTGTTAATGTGCTTTGGCAGGGCTGCTTGGGCTTCTACAGCCAATATGGGCCAAGGCAGCATTTTTTGTATTTTGATCCGGTTGGGAGGCTGCGTGGAGGCACCGCCATCACCTGGATGCCCCACTCTCATTTGTGGGCCGCGGTCGTCCTCCACAAGGACGAAATCCACTTGAATATCACGCACGGTTAATGAGTTATTTGTCGTCGCTTTTCTGTTTTTAATCCCTTACGTTAGATTACTTTGGCCATTGACATCTTTAACACTAGCCAATCGGCTCCGCTTTTGACCCCGGTCCCTTCAGAATTCGTGAGTGCGAAAATAATTTATAGTGGACCCTCGCGGTGTGGGAAAGAACCCGCCCCACAATATCGCAACGCTAGTTTGCCAGCCCATTCACGCGTCCCCAGGCAAGGCCAATCTAGCTGAGCACTGGTCTTCCGCTTGCTGAGGCAGCAGACCATCGTTACAGTCCTTAATAGACAATTTCACATCATGTCAATCAATACATACTTTTATGGGAAAAGGTCTTCAAAGATCAGAAAATTAAATTTTCGATTTTCAAGTACCATGAGTTTATTATCGAGGCTGAACAGCCCAAGGAAATCGAATCGCTAATTACATTGCAGGTTTAGTTCACCAGAAATTTAGATTAAGAAATACCCAAAATAACTTAGTTTTAACCCTCAAAAAAGGCTTATTCATGGAAGGTACATATCAACCGGAAGAAGATGGATGATATCTTAAAATCTTTGACGTATGTACGAGACGATCAGACGGAATTCCTTAATGAAATAAAGACTTGTTTTGTAAAATAATATTACAAAATCTTAATAAAATCAAGACCTGTCTATCCGTCTGCCCGTTCGTATGTCACAGCAATTTTTCTCGCAAATCACATCAGCCAGAAACATAAAATTTCGTTAGTAGGTGTAGGGTGGTGACCTCTTGAAAGTTTCCCTACAAAAAATTTATCTAAGGTGCTTAAGACCCTGGCGCCTGGAAAAAAATTTCACCAAATGTAAGCAATATGGGTATCAAATGAATGATCTTGATGAGAATTTTTCAAAAAAGGTTTTCAAGTAACAAATCTTGCTTTGAGTGCAGCAGGGAAAGGGGAAATGTACGATGATTGGGTGTCCCCCTCTTGTGATCGAACTTTTTTTACCAGAAAAATCTGATAATAATCGTGGAGGTAAGTTTTTAGGAATCCATGGGCAGCAAATACCTCAGAGATCCAAATTCGATCAACTTTGTTAATAATAGTGTATTTTATAAATTTTACGTTTTTGTCTATAAAATCAGAACGGGACCCTCAAATTTCTTGAAATATAAAATTTAAGTTTTCTGTTAGTAGTTGTACGCGGTCTGACAATTTCATACCAATCGGACAATAAGAGCTAAGTTACAGCCGATTGAATATTTAACATTTACAACAACATTAACAGGTGATACAAGGTGTACATATCACCTAAAGATAACGAAGGTATAGTATAACTGGTCAAGATTCGGGAACAGAAGTAGATTTCCAACATTAAAATTTACCTGGAAGACAAATGACTTCTTCATCAATAGTTGACACAACAAAACCTATTCAAGATGATAAAAAGGAAACAAGAAGAAATATAGGAATTGGAAGCGCAAAGATTAATTGAGGAATGAAGAAAGTCAGCCAACTTTAAATAAACTTACTGCTGCCGATATTCCCAGAAGTCTATTTGAAATCTTCCAATTGTTTCTTGATGAGGATTTGATCTAACTTTTATCAAATGAATCTATCAAATATGCACAGCAAAGAAGAGACGACTGAAACTGTCGAAATAAAAGAATTTATAGGAATTCTTCTTCTATCTGGGTATAACAACGTTTCACGACGCAGATTGTATTGGTCTAATGAATAAGACTCAAGAAATGAGCTCATCATAAACTCAATGCACCACAATCGCTTTGACAAGATGATGAAGTATATCCATCTTACAGATAACACTGCAATATCTAAAAGATACAAGTTTTTCAAAATACGACCGCTCTTAGACGGCTTGAATAAAAAATTTATAACTTTTGGAAAAACTTTTAGACTTAGCAGCCTTTCAATTGACGAATCAATAGTACCATATTATGGTAGACATCCGACAAAGCAATTTATACGTCGCAAACTGTCACGTTGGCGCTATAAAGCTTGGATTGACGCATCTTTATTGGGCTACGTGAACACTGCGGATTTTTACCAAGGATAAAGAGGGGACGGAATAGCTGCCAAGTATAAAGCTGAATTTTGGTTTGGGAGGGGAAGTTTTACCAACATTTTTAGATAAGATGGAAAGCGAATATACTGGACAGGTATTATCACTCTACTTTGACAACTTCTTCACGTCACTGGGACTGATCGCGGAAAAAGGGAAAAGGGGGTACTCAGCAACAGGAACCATAAGAGCCAATAGGCTAGAAAACTGCCCAATATCTCATACTAAAGTTTCCAAGAAAAAACCAAGAGTTTCACAGGAGCATTTTTCGGATGAGGAGAATAACATAATTCTTGTAAGGTGGATTGACAATGGAGTTGTTTCAATCGCTCCCAGTGAATTTGGCCTTTTTCCTCAAGAGAAGGTTGAAAGATATTCAGCAGCGGTAAAGAAAAAGGTTTTAGTTCCGATTCCTGAAGTTTTCACTATTTACAACAAGTACATGGGTGGAGTAGATCGGCTTGACGAAAATGTATCTTTGTACCGTATTCACATTCGTGGTAAAAATGGTATTTTTCATTATTCAGCTACCTGTTAAATACCTGCATGAATAACGCCTGGCTATTTGCCAGGCAAGGTGGAAACAGGGTCGATTTACTTCCATGTACAAGATCAGCCAGTATATGCTAAAAAAGCTTTTAGAAAAATAGAAAACCGACTTCGAAATGCCCTAAAAAGGATGAAATAAATTCTATTGAAGCGGTGCCATACCATCTTTTCCCCGATTCTTTTGTGATGGTGCAGGTGTTGGAAGTATTTATGTTGAAATGGCGAAATTGATTTAGCATCGCTTCCATAAAATTTATTTCATCCATTTTAGGGCTTTTCGAAGTCGGTTTTCTTTTTCTTTTTAAAAGTTTTTTATTTCACACTTTTAAGTGCAAAATTTCTTTATTTCAAACCTTTCAAAACTCAGTTTCTTGAATACTTTGTACATGTACTCGTATATTAAAACATAATTTTTAACTGCAATGCAAAAACCACTACGCCTAAAATCTGCAGCGTTCATAGAAATCGAATTTAGTTGTGATATACGAGTATTTAATGCTTGATCTCAGAACGTCTACCTTGATTTTTGGTTTAAAAAAAATCCAATATAAATTGTAGTTTTGTGATATTTCCGAACTTCGAACTTTACCTAGCTGATATTTTTGTATTCTGACCTGACCCTGAAGTGCTTTTTAATAGTTCAACTTTTTTCGACGTTTGAGCGGCCGCCATTTTGTTTCAAATTGTTCGACTTTGGATTTTTTATTGTGAGCTTTATGACACAATTGAATAAATCTTTGTACCAGTTTTGGTTAAAAACTGGAGCTCTACTTTAGTAAGAACATTTATATTTCTGAAAATTTGGCGAAAATCGAAGCAAAGCTGCGACCTACAGGCACACAATTTCCAATGTAGACACACACACATATATATATATATATATATATATATATATATATATATATATATATATATATATATATATATATATATATATATATATATATATATATATATATATATCTATATATATATATATATATATATATATATATATATATATATATACATATATGTGTGTGTGTGTGTGTTTAAATCAATATATATATATATATATATATATATATATATATATATATATATATATATATATATATATATATATATATATATATATATATAAAGGGTTTTGCAATAAGAGGTGTTATTTTGAATAGCCCGCTATTTCGGTAGATGTCACTTTTGAAGCTGCCATTTTTTGACATTTGACAAGTTGAAACTACGCCATTAATGAAATTGGAACGATACACGCTTCAACAACGCATTGAAATTATCAAAATTCACTATAAAAATGGTGAAAATTTGGCAGAGACGTTTCGTAAAACTCAAACATTTTTGGGTCGTCGTGAAGCACCTTGTCGGACCGCAATACAGAAATTGGTGGAAAAATTCGAGCTGTTGGGACAACTTAGTGATATGAAGAATAAAACCCGTATACGTCACGCAAGAACAGCCGAGAAAATTGCTGCTGTAGCCGAAAGTGTTGAAGAAAACCCAGGTTTGTCCATTCCTCGTCGTTCATTGGAATTAAGCATTCCACAAACGCCATTACACCGTATTTTGCAGAAAGATTTGGGTCTTAAGGCTTATAAAGTTCAGTTTACACAAGAACTCAAGCCGGTCGATCATCAACAACGTCGTGTCTTTGCTGATTGGGTCCTTGAAATGCATGAAAACGATTCGGAATTCCATCGAAAACTCATCTTGAGTGATGAGACCCATTTCCACCTCAGTGGCTTCGTCAACAAGCAAAATTGTCGCATCTGGGGCTCGGACAACTTAAGAGTTATTGTCAAAAAGTCTCTCTATCTTCAACGTGTGACTGTTTGCTGCGGTTTATGGTCCGGCGGGATCACTGGACCTTACTTTTTCGAAAATGAGGCTGCAGCAACAGTTACGATGAATGGATTGCGCTATCGAGAGATGATTAATGATTTTATATGGCCGGGATTGGATGGCATTGATCTGAACAAGGTTTACTTTCAACGAAAGGGCGCTTCGTGCCACACAAGCAACGAAACCATTGATATTTTGCGGGAAAAGCTTCCGGACCGTGTTATCTCTCGAAGAGGTGATCACAATTGGCGACCGAGACCGAGGTGATTTAACACCTTGCAATGCTTCCTTTGAGGCCACGTGAAAGAGGAGGTCTATGCCAACAGCCCAGCGTCGATTCAAGGCTTCAAAGATGGAATTCATGAGGCTATCGTATACATAGGGTAGCTACTTTGCGATTTGGTTATGGAAACTTTCATGAATAGGCTATGGTCCTGTAAGCGTGATCGTGATGGTCATTTGCCTGATGTTATTTTTCACTATTAACGGCATACTTTTCTCTTTATAATGAAATAAACATCCGATCATTTATGCTAAAAAATGGCATTTTTCTTTGAATATTAAAATAACACCTCTTAGTGAAACCCTGTATGGCCACGTCTACGTTTGGATGTTGGTCCGGTTGGGAGGATGCGAGGGGGCACCACCTCCATCTGTATGCCCCGTTCTTATTTGCGGGCTATAAAAATCGTCGGGTAGCGATGAAGTCCTCCTAAGTCCGTCCGTCTTCCCCAGGTCCAGTTTGTCCTTTGCGTCAGCTATTCCCTAGTCTAAGCTAACTTAGTCGACTTCAGTCAACATTTTATTTGACCCCAGAATTTTGTGAATGCGAATTCTTTTGTAGTGGGTCCTTGTGCTGGGAAAAAGAACCCGCCCCCGACACCGCGACGCTAGCCTGCTAGCGCATTCATACGTCCCCAGACAGGACCAATCACGGCGGATCTTACCATTCTCTTCCACTGAGGCAGCAGACCATCGCTGCAGTCCTTTACGGACATTTATCTACCTACTCACACTACAGACATATATAAAGCCTTTCCCGAAGGTTGGATGAAACAATACCGTGATCTATTTTAAATAAACAAAACGGGTCTAAGAATTCTCTCCTTTTTTGAGTGATGGGATGTTGAGGATCTGTAAGCGCTCATCGTGGGAGCTGTAAGTGAGATTAAATTTGTATAATAAACCACGTGTGAATTTACACTGTACAGTCTCAACAGCATCCGATAGATTGGTATAGTGAGGAGACCATACTAGGGAGGCGTACTCAAGGATTGACCGAGCTAAGAATACAAGTAGATGAATGCTGGTTAATATGTCGAAAGACTTGAAGGAGGATCGTAAAACAAAACCAGCGGCACGTGAAGCTCTAGTTGTCATGCATGAAATATGGATGTCAAATTTCAAACCTGGGTCAAATACTACTCTCAAATCTTTACATTTGTCCACAAATGCGAACAATGATCCATCAATTCCGGTATTCATATAATACTGGATGAATTTGCTGGTGAATCTCATGTGACAACATTTTGAAATATTAAGAGTAAGTAAATGACCTTGATATCAATTTTGGAGATTATCAAGATCATTTTGAAGGATTTTTATGCGCAGTCTTTGCTGGAGTTAATAGAACGATAAATTTTTTAATCACCAGCGTAAAAAGGCGATTAGAGGACAGGCATTGGGGAAGATCATTGATGAAAATGTTAAATAGTAAAGGGCCAAAAATTGATCCTTGAAGAACACCGGATTTCGGACTAAATGAACCTGACGAAAAAAAATTATGCCATGTAACGGTGCAGGAGCGATGGGATAAGATCCCAGAGAGGATTGGCTGGAAACACGGAAAGATCTGAGTTTGTTACCGAGGTCATAACCAATATATAATAACCAGGATTTAGTTCTTCGAAATCAATTTATTGAATCTGTACATTAGTAGAGTTTTGACATTTAGAGGATATTGTTTGAGTTACTAATCGTTGTACAAAACCCTTCTGGCAGGAGCAATCTCCTGCTACTTCAAGTTTTTTATTATTAATTTATAACCCGAGCTACTATGCCAAAGTATTAAAAAAAACTTACATTCTAATAAAAAGTTACGAAAATATCTTGTTAAAAATCACAGCATTCAAGGTGAGAACATTAAAATTTCCAGCTGAATATTTCACAATTTACAAATATTTCTCACAAAACACAACACACATGATTCATTTCACAACAATTTGAATTTCTGAAGATTGTTCCAATTAAATTAGCTACACATTGATTTCCCCATCCTAGGTCAGTTTTTACCTTGAGAACATACTTCACTGAACACATGTGAATATGCGTATTGTTCGCAAAGTGGAGAGTGAGAGAAAAAAAAGTTATTATATTATTAGCTTTATATCTTTACAACATTGTACGCTTATCTCACAATTGATTACCGAAGAATTTATCGTTATGGAACAATTATTTAAAGTTATTTCACAATTTGTCATGACAATATTTTTATTTCTCTCTTTTCATTTTGTTTGATTTTTTCTAGTGGTTTTTTCTTTTTATGACATTTTTTTCTCGCAAAACCCAGTTCATTGAACTCAATAGAAAACTATAAATTTTCGTTGGAGAGGAAATTATTTTCCACGTTATTTTTCATAGAATTTTTTGATAACGATAACACATTCGCTATTCGATTTTTCACTTGCTGCCTCAATTTCCCACAGGTGTTCACCAGCACTCTTAAAATAAGCATTTAATTTTGTCCCCTTTGACTCACCTTGGGTTAGATCTGACCAAACCACGTTAGGCATTAGGATCGCCAACATCCATACTATCGTCATTATGGTATCCATCTTTTTCATTGTTTTCTGCAACTTTTCACACCTTTCGCTCAACCTTAAATTTCAGTACAAAGGTTGGAATTTGATCTTGGCACCCACTTCACAAAACTCTCTATATGTTAACAGCACTATATTAATCGATTGATTGATCGCGGAAACAATAGAAACTTTTCTCGCATATAAAGGAAAAGTTAAAATTTCAATCTGCACTACAACGTTATAAAATAGATTTTTCGGAGTATCTACGCCGTCAGCATGTAAACAAACAAACACCGACACCAGCACAATTAATCGCCAAATAAGCTTGAAAATAAACTAAACAAATAAATAGGCTTTTGAAATAAACAAATGAAATAACAACGAACAAAACTATTATCTCGTTTAAATCGCGAACAACCACATTAACAAAATTTTCCAAATTAAATCAACCGAAAGAGGGAGATAGGGTGGAAAAAATTGTCGCGGTACATATAAAGTAAAAAATTTGGATTGTTACAATATTTGTTTGTTTGCTTACAAAACACTTTGAAAATTTTTTTCCGCTGATTTGTTGTTAATTTTTTGCTCGTTGCTCAACAATTAGGCCGCGATCCATTCAGAGCCACCGAATTGCGTTACAAAATGTGAGCGATTAACAAAAGCAGCACAAAATTTACTATAAAGTCGTTGGCATCGCGATTCATCCGTATCTTACGTATGCAAATATATCTAACTTTGATCCGGAGCCGTTCTAGCAACGTCGCGATCGCACTGAATTAAATCGCGAATTCTACTATTTTCCCCCGTGAGAACTTCACTTTCCGCTTCGAACCCAACAATGGGGCACACAAGGTAGTACAGATAGTATGAGCTTGGCTTGACTGAAGAAGAGTATCTTCAATCCATCGAACGCCAGTTAGTTCTGCTGCAAGCGAACGCGTTCAGGTTGCTGCGAAGACGTTGACGAGGTGACACTACGAGCAAAACAGAATTTTCGTCAATATTTACGCCGTCTTGAAAGATATTGTTGTCATTCGCGGAACAAGACAAATAAATTTCATTAACTGATATTTTCCACCGCGAGATACACTCAACTGATTTTTCACATTTCTCATCACCATCAGTGTCGCGGTGCTAATTTTCCATCTGATTGCCGCAATCGCGCGAAATTCATCTTTTTTATTGGACGTGGTTTACCGTACTGAAAGTTGGCTCCTATCTTGGCACAGATATTAGTACGCCAAGTATCTACAATTGTGCTATCGTTGCGTGGCGCTCAAAACGCCGCGTAGCCACCGTATCGCATTCTGTGCATCGTGTCGGCGGCGTATCTGAAAGATACTCAGAGATTGCGCGAGCCCCACGACCAACTGTTGGCCGCGCGGCTGGGTTGGATGCTGCCTCTCGCTGTAGCCGAAATGATTGGGTGATCGATACTGCGCACGGGGGCATCAAATGGATCATATGGAGATGCTGATCATGATGTTGTTGGTGGCTGGTTGGTCATCATAGTCATCAGCAGCGGCCGCAAGCATGAATTTTAGCTTCGCCGAGAATTATTGTATAAGCGACTTGGCTGATATTGACATTGATCTTGAATATATCGGAGCAGCGAAGGAAGTAGTTATCTTTAGGCGCGAGATGAAGATCATTGAACTACTGTGCCCAGGTAATTTGGATATGTGTGAAGTATGAGTATGCGGGCATCATGCTTATGCAAAATCATATTTAATTACCGTCTTGACCGCATACTGTGATTAGCTTTTTGTTAATTATTTAGCACATGCGGGACCGTGGGCTTTGTTTCAAAACCTGAAAATCTACGAAAAAACAGATACAAACCAAGGCCTCCCTGTGAGGGCCTATTAATTACATATTAAAAGCCTAAATGCGTCATCGCATCTTTCCACCTCCCGTTAAAGCCTCGCTAACATAAGACGCTCATTTCGCGAGGAAACTGTACACCCAAGCGAAAAATAAATAAATTTCACTGATAAACGATAATGGAATGCTTTGAGTAAACTGATATCGTTCGTTATCAGTTTGACTTTGAGATAGTTTTGCACAATATTTGTACACACTAAAAGATTCGGCTTCACCTTCGTGGGACGCGTACAAAACATTTTTATGGTAGTTGTTGCCTACTCATTGTTCTCAGTTAATTGGAATTAATAACATTGCGACCCAGACATTGATGCAGATATTTGATTACAAAAGTGCTGTATAGTTTTTTTCCCTCTGACTAGCCTGAATAAACTTGTTTAGTCATAAGTGTTTTTGAGGTAGTGCAGAAAGAAGTCTTGCAGTCTGCATTAATGAAATAAAAATAAATTTGAGATTACTTGTGATCATATAATTCCGCTAAAAATACTACTAAGCTTTAATTTGATAAATGATTTGACCATTTCAATCAACGATAAAGACTATTCCATGGCTTGCATTGGTTAGTTTATTTCTTCTTTTTTTATTGCTTTATAAGATTAGATACAATTATTTTTATAATTAATCTAAATCCTGTTCAAAGACGCAATAACATGATTAATGGCTGGACGATTTTATTTGGATCCCTTATATATTCTGGAAATCACGTAGCAAGGACACTCATCACCGTTTTGGTGTTCTAGAGAAAGTCGTCTTCGTGGTGGCAGCAGAATTAAATTTTCCTGCATACAATGTTAATTAGTAGTAGTCCACGTGGTATAGTGGTTACAGCACTCGCTGCGCAAGCTGAATACCCTGGTTCGAACCTTACTGCTGACAACGAGGTTTTTTTCGAGCGATTCTTCGGACGGACTACAGGCCTGTTCAGCTTTGATATTGTCCCGTGTTATGGTTCGCGGCCAATAATTTTATTGTTCCGGGAAAGTGAAAACGCACTGTCTTTTAAATTAAGTTATAAGAGTTTATATACTAAAAATGTACAATCATTAATTTCACTATTTCACGTTTCAATTTGTCTGTAAATATTTAATTCAACTGTCTATATCACTTCACTATTCGTCAATATCGCCTTTACTTCGCGCCCCACTATATCGCAGTTTTACTATCGTGGTTTTACTATCGCAGTTTTACTATCGCAGTTTTACCATCGCAGTTTTACTATCGCGGTTGTAATAATCCCCCCATTCATTCAGCTCGCCTTTATATAGGGTCTCTAGTCATTCAATCCATTTCTCGTATATTGGCGAACTACCTGGAATATTCGAGCAATACTGAATGGCACAGTGACGTCACTTTCAGATGTTGATCATGGTTGGTGGATTTTCGAGTACATTCGTTTGTTGATCATAATGTTCTTAATGGTTGTGAAAACAATTGCGACAGTAGTTCGGAGAATTATTTGTACATGTAACACTGCCCCTACCTTAGTTCCTTTCGCCCCGAAAACATGTGTCGCCAGTTGTAGTCAAGTCTCTCTGGATGTAATATGGGGCAAGACGGTCCAGGTGCACGGTTTTCATTTTGGCTCTCGGCTTACGGTGTTCCTGTATGCAATATACGACGTCGTTGATTCGCTTTGTAGCTCGGTACGCTCCCTCCCAACTATGCTGCAACTTTGAAGACCTACCCTTCCGCCGTTGTGGGTTATATAGCCATACCAAGTCATCTTGCTGGAAGCCAGTAGAATTTGCCTTTAGACCATACCTGGTCTTCATGCGGTCAGTAGCCGATTCGAGGTGTTTTCGCACTGTCCAATGTATCTGGTTCATCCGTTGCCTTAGCTCACTTGCGTACTCCGAGATCGTTTGGGATTTTTCAGGGGGTGTTCCGAACTATATATCAGCCGGCAAACGAAAAGTCTTTCCAAACATGACTTTGGCTGGAGCTTGGCCTGTTGACGCATGTTCGGCAGCTCTGTATGCCATCAAAAATAGTGGGATGTGGTGGTTCCAGTCCCTTTGGTTCTCGTCAACCATCTTGGCCAGGTGTTTATTGAGTGTGCCGTTGAAACGTTCGACCATTCCATTGGATTGGGGATGCAGTGTTGTTGTCCTCGTTTTCCGTATTCCCAGGAGCTTGCAAATTTCGCCAAAAACCAGTGCCTCAAAGTTTCGGCCTTGATCCGAATGTAGTTCACAAGGTACACCGTACTTACTGACCAATTTAACACTAGCTGCTCGGCGACGGTAGTTGCTTCCTGGCTGGGAATGGGGTAGACCTTGGGCCACTTGCTGAAATAATCGGCCACAACCAGCGTGTATCGATTACCCCATTCGGATTCAGGAAAAGGTCCAGCGATGTCAACAGCAATCCTTTCAAACGGTACACCCATGTTGCAGATTTGCATTTGTCCTCTCAGTCACCGCTTTGGAGCTTTGACGGAAGCAAATATCGTGCATCTGCGACACCAGTCCTCTACGTCTTCTCGAGCGTGGAGCCAGTAGAACCTTACCTTTGATTTCGCTAAGGTCTTGTTAACACTAAGGTGGCCTCTCGAGGAACCTTCGGGCATTTCCTTAACCACATCGTGGATTCGGCTTTTGGGAAGTATAGTTTGCATTCTTTAGGAGCTGCTAATCGCCGCTTCCCATATCCGCTTAAGTACGCCACCCTCCACCTGAAGGGTGTTCCATTGTGCCCAATAACTTTTCAGGTTGGCACTAAGCATCGAAACGTTCGTTCCACTCAGGTCGCCCAGTTGTCCCCTTCCATACGAGCAATGGTCCGATGTCTTCATCGGCTAGCTGGGCATTTCGAATCTCCTCCGATGACCAACCTTCATTGAATTCGGCCGTTATCACTTGCAAATAAACGGTCGGCTCATTTTCCTCAATCCGTCGGCAATGCTTGCAGTTAGCTGGACATCGACGATAGGGCGTCAGCATTTCCATGAACTCCGCCCCTTCCGATGCACAATTTCGTAGTCGTATGACTGCAATCTTTCGATCCATCTCGTAACTTATCCCTCGGGGCTTTTGAAGTTTAGTAGCCATCTCAGCGATGCATGGTCCGTACAAAGAACGAATTTCTGGCCATATAGGTACTTGTGGAACTGCTTGGTGGCCTCTATTATAGCCAATAGCTCCTTCCTGGTCACGCAGTAGTTCCTCTCACTTTTTGAAAGAACTCGACTGTAATACGAGAGGGCTCTTTTTTCCCCATCAATCTGCTGGGAGAGTACAGCTCCAATACCGCCGTTGCTCGCATCGGTTCAACTACAAACATTTTTCCGGGTTTTGGATATGCCAGCACGGATGATTCACACAGCTTCTCCTTTAAGGTCTCAAAGGCTGCCTGGCATTGTTCATTCCAGACAAACGGCTGATTTTCCTCGGTTAGCTGATGGAGACACTTAGCTATTTTGGGCAAAGTTTTTGACGAATCTTCGATAGAAGGTTGCCGGACGCAGAAAACTACATAGTTGGTGCTTCTTGTTTGGTGTTGGCCAGCTTTTCACGGCTTCAATTTTCTCAGGGTCTGTTTTGACCCCTCTGCTGATATGACGTATCCCAGGTATTTTACTTCAGCTGCGAAAAGGGTACACTTATCGGGACTAAGTTCCGAATTCGTCAGCCGCAATCGGGAGTAAATCTCTTCTAAGTTCCGCACATGCTCGTTGAACATTCTCCCGATAACAATGATATCATCTAGATGCACCAAGCAGGTTTTCTAGGATAGGTCTCATAGCACGTATTCCATCAGGCGTTCGACAGTGGCTGGAGCATTGCAAAGCCCAAATGGCATCACCACAAATCGCCACAATCCGGTATCAACTGGAAATGTGGTCTTCTCTTGGTCCTTCTTGTCGATTTCTACCTGCCAGTAGCCACTCTTGAGATCGAGTGTAGAAAACCATTTTGCGTCGGCTAAAGCGTCCATGATGTCGTCGATGCGTGGAAGCGGATAACTATCTTTCCTAATGACGTCGTTAAGCTGCCTATAGTCGACACAAAAACGAGTGCTACCGTCCTTTTTCCTTTACTAGAACTACTGGCGTGGCCCATGGACTGACCGAAGGCTCGATAACACCTTGTTTTTCCATGTCCAAGATTCTCCTTGTTTGGCTATAGGAAGACGTCTCGGTGCTTGTCGAATCGGCTTGGCTTCCTGTGTATCTATGACGTGAGTTACCATACTCATTCGGCATTGGTCATCCAGGCTTGTTAAGAAGATGTCACTGCACTTGGTGACCAGGTCAGAGGTTCGCTTGAATAGCTGCACTGGCAATTTGACCTGCTTCAATATTACAGACGTGGATTCCCGGGTTTTGTCTGCGTCTTGCCGCCTTTTCCAATGTTGGCTTCTAAAGAGGTAATGGTGGAAACAGGCTGGCAGCTGCCGATGACTTCACCCGCTGTGATGCTCGTGGTTGAGTCTACGGTGTGAAGGACTCTAACCGGCAAATATCCGTTCCTTATAGATCTTACAAGGCTTCGACCTACAATCAAATTGCGCAATGTGGACATCTTCGTTGGCTCTATCAGATAAAATCAGTGGTCTCCAGAATCACCATCAAGCTTGGCCCACACATTGCTTCCGAAAGAATTCGGTACATCAGTGTCGGTACATCCTACTACATTCATCTTGGGAATTTGGACGCTGGGATCCTCCATCGATGCTTCGACATTCTGTCATTTCAATACCCGTTCGCCCGAATCCAACGTGATTCCATGTGGTCGCAGAAAAACCATTCAATGAATGCAGTCATCCATAATGTTCGCGACCAGAAAATTATGTCGGAACGCAAGGTCTCCCAACTGTATCTGGAGGTTGACCTCTTCATGGACAGGTGCAGTTTTTCCTGTAGCTGTCCGTAGTGAGAAAACCCTGCCCTTGTGAAGTAGTTGTTGCCTCACATGGTCTGGTCGTATGATCGATCGGGTTGAACCAGTGTCGATTGTTATGGTGCAATATTCTCCGTCAACTTGACCCGGAAGGCATAAGTCCGCTTCTCCACGATGTAGTCTTGACACGGTAATGATGTTGCTGGGGACGTTGATTATCCTAGCCAACGTCCGCCCGACGAAGTTGGCCCCTTCAGTTTGATGGGCTTCCATTCTAGGCTCCTGAGTCGGTCTGGATCTCCAACACCCTGGACAATAGCTCGGTTTTCGTCGCTTCTTGCAGTCTCTTTGCAGGTGCCCCTTTTCATCGCAATTCCAGCATCTAGGTGCACCATTTACCTGTGGGTCTTGCTCGTTTTCCGCGCGCTCACACCTGCACTCGTCTGCCACTGCCTCGCAAACCCAGGCAGTGGTACGTGTTACATTTTTCGCTGCTTCAAAGTTCAGACTATAAGCCAATGCGTCCTTAACCGTTTGCTTTTGAACTAAACGCAGTCCTTTAATGCACAGATGAATGCTTCTGTCATTGCGTCATCTCGATTTCCTGGGTCATAAGCTTTGTAAGCCAAAAGTGCCAGTCGCTCAATGTATTGTGCTAGCTGCTGTAGTATTTCGCAAGACTTCTGCATTTGATGCCGTAACCGTGACCGATAAATCTGCTTCAGATGATCGTATCTATAACGCATGTCGAGCGCATTCATTATAGCAGCTGGGTTTGAGGGCAACTCAACGGGAATAATCTACAAAATCTCGGCAGCTAGGCCTCTTAGAGCAAGAATTAATGCAGTTGCTCATTCCAGTGATTTATCCGAGCGGCGGCTTCAAACTGGGTTTTGTAAATACTCCAGACTGTTTGCCGGTCGAATATTGGTGCTTGCACATTTCTGGATGTGCTTTGCGCTGCGGTTGTAAGCGGGGCTGGTGAGTTGGTTACTTTAACCTTCGCCAATTCCTTTTTCACTTTCCCCATTTCATGGTTCATTCTCTCCTTGACCTGGCTGATCTCATGGTTGATTCTCTCCTTGACCTTGTATATCTTTTCCACGACGCATTTAATTTGGTTGTTGAGACTATTGATCTCTGGTTTTATTTCGGCTGACTATTTCTCCAGCTTATCTGTGATTTCTGATCTAGCTTCTTTGATTTTTCATTGAGCTTCGCAGTTAAATTGGATGACTGTTTATTTAGCTTCGCAGTTAAATTAGATGACTGTGGTCGCTGCTCTTGCTGCATCAGCATCATCATTTGCATCAGCGCATTTTCCGGTTCCTTTGATATTGGTGTTTCTGCTTCTCCACCTTCTGTGCCTTTTCCCGCATCTGAGGGCTCTCCCGAATCCAGATAAACACCTTCCGACTCAATCGCGTTACGTAAGCGCGCAATCAATATGGCCTTTGTACCTTGCGTAGCCAGATTTCGCTGTTCCAACTCCTCCTTAAGCTCCGATATGGTCAATTCATTAATTTTCAAATTTAGGCTTCTTGGCATTTTTATTATTTCCTTTTTCCACCAGTTTTCACGTTAAATTTCACTATTGTGCATTTTTAAAAATGTTCAAATTTTCACGTTTTTTTTCTTATTTCTCGACACCACTGTCACGTATTATGGTTCGCGGCCAATAATTTTATTGTTCCGGGAAAGTCAAAACGCACTGTCTTTTATTTTAAGTTAAAAGAGTTTATTTACTACAAATGCACAATCATTAATTTAACAATTTCACTATTTTATTTTTCAATTTGTCTGTAAATGTTTAATTCAACTGTATATCACTTCACTATTAGTCAATATCGCCTTTACTTCGCGCCCCACTATATCGCGGTTTTACTATTTCAGCTTTACTATCGAGGTTGTAATAATCCCCCCATTCATTCAGCTCGCCTTTATATAGGGTCTCTAGTCATTCAATCCATTTCTCGTATATTGGTGAACTACCTGGAATATTCGAGCCATACTGAATAGTACAGCGACGTCACTTTCAGATGTTGATCATGGTTGGTGGGTTTTCGAGTACATTCGTTTGTTGATCATGATGTTCTTAATGGTTGTGAAAGCAATTGCGACAGTAGCTCGCAGAATTATTTGTACATGTAATAATATGTACTAATTTAGAATAAGAACGTATCACAGCTGGGCGGACGAATATGCGGCCAGAGCGTAGTAACGACCATATTACCTTCTCGAATGTCGATACATTCGATCAAGATAATGAGATGCTCTAACTATCTCTACACGAAGGCAAGAAATTGGTTGAAGTGTTAAAGCAAAAGAAGCTTAAAATGTTAATTTTCTCAATAAATATAAAACGTTGCTACTCATGTTATCAGTTGCACATTCGGAAGGTAGAATGGGAAGTTTATGCTTGAACGCAGAAGAAATAAATAATAATTATAATGAATAAAAGAAGTATGTAGACATAATATTTCTCACTTTTTCGGCCTTCCTACCCTCAAAATTGTTGATTCACTCAATCTCGTAAACGCAAGCCTATAAGAAAACTCCGTAACGGAACCAAAAGTGTTTGTAATGAATTTTACTTCTCTCTCGTTCGATAGACATTTCTCAACGAAAATCTAAGCTAACATCTCATGGATTATAGACGTGAAGTCTGGGAACATGTCAACGGACTATGCCCATCAGGTCAACCAGTCCGGACACTCTTAATTTACTCCGAGGTGGCTGCTGGCAGGCTAGCTACTTCGGAGAAGAATTTTCCCCGCAGGTCTTCCGCGAGCAGACTAAGCCCAAAATACAAAAATCAGCCACCGATTCAAATGCCCGATTTAAAACGCGTCGAACAACTTCCACCTTCTCGACTTTAACCTACTTTACTCAAGTACTATTTTCCTTTCGATTCGAAGAAAAGAACAACACTAAACCTGTTTGTATAGCGGTTGATACTCAGTGCTACACTGATGTATCTCTTATATGTCGACGTCCTTCACAACTAATGTAAGTGGTCCATTTCTTTCACTTCAAAATGTCCTTCACAATTTATACTTCACTAAATTTTCACTTTCCTATAAATTTTCACCGATGGATTGTTCGGTGCTACTGCGGAGATTTGGTGCTTCATCAACTCTCACTATATTACGCCTGTAGTGAAAAAAACGCGGTGGCCCGCTTCGTGATTGAATGAACAAGAGAATATTAAATTTATTTCTCTGACTCAATCAAGATAAAAAATGCTTATTCTAATAATTACAAATTGAATTGTGCTAACTCGTAAAAGCTGATGATCCAAAATAGTATACGTATTGGATTACAATTTGAGTTGACAGTTTGGTATCAACAATGGACCTTAAGTTACATTGAACGCAAAATTTGCTGACAAAGTGTCTATGAATAAATGCAACAATTTATACAGGATTTTATATTAGGATCAAACAAAGGTAACGATTAGAATTTAATATTAGGGTCGAGCAGGGATATCGAACGTTAAATTATCACTATCCTAGGTCTTAACATCCTCCCTCCCCCGTTGAAAAATGGTTCACCTTCCAAATCAGTTGCTATGGTAAATGCCGGTATGAATTGAGTTCGAGGTCGTTGTTTAGGAGGTGTCGTCCACACCAAAAAGGATATCAGTAGAATCATGCCACCTAGCGTGATATAACCTAAGGTGAAGTGATGCACATCCTTGAAGTTGAATGTATCTGCCGAGTCTTCTCTGGATTGGAGTGGCTGAATATCTTCACGGAGTTTGGTCAAGTTTTGCTGTAGTGTTTCTTGGGCTATTGTGTTTATTGTATTATTTGGAATCATGATTTAAAGTATAGCTGTGAAATTTCTCATGGGTGTGAATGACGCGTTAAGTTGGTTATGGTAGATTTGATGACCCTGGATGCTTACAGTATCCCCTCTGATCGTGCAGTCAGGTTGCAATCGAATTACTCTACTTCCCTTCAGTGTTTCATGAATTGTCGTAGCTCTGCAGGTTCTGTCTGAAGCTTTTTATAGAAAAGCCAATTGGATCCAACTTGGAGGATCGATTAACGAAGATAACCTGAAATTGGTTTGAATTTTGCATGGTTAATGAAGCTAAACTCACATTCATTTACGTGCGATCCAACTAATAAATTGGATGACTTTGTCTACAAATGTGGTACAGTAAACGAGTTTGGAAACAATTTTCAAACTCCCGTTCCAGCATGGGATAGTATCGGTTTCGATTTAAAGAAACAATCAAATACTGCTGTGTAGTTTGAATGGTTGCAACAAACTTATTGACGATTATAGGTACTGGAGTGATGTGGAACAAGTCGAAACCTTCATAAGATATCGATGGAAGTTTTAATCGGAAAATTATGTAATTGTCCACTATAAAGCCTTCAACAGTCAGGACTTGAAACAATCCGATCATCTGAGATGGTTTAATTGGTAGACGCAAATGCAGAGGAAGCTCGTCCTTGATGAAGCTCAGCTCTTGTCGAAGTTTATCGGGCCCTAGTAGTTGAGTATTAAAATACCCACGATGAGCATCCATCAATACACTGATAAGACTCGACTGCACCTTTTGAAAGTTGTTTAGGACTAGTAGTAATAGAAGTGCCACTGATGTGAATCCCTGCATGGCTTCCTGTTTCCATAGATCCGTAGTTATACTGTTCATTTTTCCAGTAACTTGATTCAATACCAGCTGAAAACCTTGTAGCGTTTTATTGGTAGATCGGTCTAAATTATCATCGAATTGGCTGTCGAACCTAAGATTGAGGTCTGATTTCGAATCAGGGACAGAAGCTGCTCGTCGTTAGCTTGCAACTCCTTGATGGTAGCTGCCATATCCTTCGCATATTCTGAATTCAGAACGCCAAAGAGAGAGTTGCTATGTTGCCCACTATATTTATTGCCCCTCTCTTCTTACGTAGAGGGCCTTGCCTGATGGTGGGGCGAGGTAATTCATTATTAGCTGCTATTTTACTCAACGCATGGGCCAACTATTCATTTGTATCGGCACAAGTCTGGTGGTTTGTTAATTGTACACAAATATTACGTGAGTGAAGAGCTCCGTCCTGCATGAGGCGAAATTCCTGCCAATAGCTGGTCAGATTGTAGTACACCACCAAATTCCATTCACTTTGATATAGTCCGGTGGACCCCCCGTTTCCGAGATACAAACCAGGCGGGATGGAAAATCTTTGTATCTCGACTGGGAATACCAATATGGGAAGAATCAGACTTGTTCATAGAAGTAAATTCAAAGGCGAGCCCGATCTTCTTGGCCCTTTTGACGATTTAGGATTCGTTATACCACTGGGGCCACCAACGGGTTCATTTTGGCGTTTTTCGTGACTTGATTGGGGTATCGTCTCTGTAGTTGACGTTGTTGGGATGACTGGAGGTTGCTCATCTCTTGGCTCTACAATAGCTTCTTCCACAGGCAAGGATGCCAGTTGGTGCACACTTCTTCTTTGGACTCCGGAGGATGTTTTAAGGGCCACCACTCTAACGAGGTTGTCAGGACCCCGAATGTAACGGGTGATACGTCCCAGGAGCCATCTTGAGACTGACATGTTGTCTTCCTTGATGACCACCAACCTCCCTGGTTTGGCTTCCGTGCATAATTGCTTCCATTTGTGTCGCTGTTGTAGTCCCGTTAAATATTTGGATGTCCATCGCTGCCAGTACTTTTTTTAATGTCATTAATTTCCTTCCATCGTTTCAGCAGGTTCAAGGAACTTGATTGTGCATTTGGGTCCACCATAGAAGTCAATGGCTCACCAATCAGAAAGCGTCCCAGTGTTGATGCCGTCAGCTCTTTTGCATCCGAAGACATTGCAGTGAGTGGTCTTGAATTCAATATGGCCTCTATCTCTACAATTACGGTTTTTAGCTCATCATATGTTAGGGATTTTGAAGCTACGTTCCTAAGTAGGCAATGTTTAGCAGACTTCACTGCAGCCTCCCACGGGCCACCACAGGGTACAAAATCCAATCACCTTTTGTTGGACAGCCTCAGATAATATGTTCTCTTTCAGTTCAGCTAGCTGGTTCCTGGAACCAAAAAAATTCGGCACAGTGTCGCAATACAGTCGTCTACAGCGTCCCCTTCGGCCAAAGCATCTTTTAAGGGTATTAATAAATGCTTCTGTAGTTAAATCAGAAACGAGTTCCAAGTGCGTTACCCTTGTGGCCAAGCAACAAAATATCGCTAAAAAGGCCTTTTGAGGACGCTTTCCTCGAATCTTGTAGTGCATCCACGGCCGTCTCTCAAAATCAATGCCTGTATTTAGAAAGGTTCTGGCTGGTTTCACTCTATCGGTTGGCACGTTACCCATAAACTGTGACATTAACTTTGGCCTCGCACGACTACATCTGACACACTTCTGGACAACGAATCTAGCAGCTGTTTTCCCGTTTATTGGCTAAAACCGTTGTATGGCTGCAGCCAGCAATGTCTGTAGAACGGCATGCAGCTGCCGAACATGCAAGTCCTCGAATATCAGCCTGGTGATGTAATGCACATACGGAATGATCGCCGTATGTCTTGCGTCATAGGATAGATTCGAAGCCTCTAGTCTGCCGCCAACTCGAAGGACCCCATATTCATCCAACAATGGGCAGAGATTGTTGGAGAGGTTCGCGGTACGCATCCGATTGAGCCTCACGCAGCATTACTCGAAGTGCGTTTTCCAATTGGTCAACCGTTAACGTGGAGGTTTTTTCTCCTGTTGCCTGCTTGCGAAGGTTGTTTACAAACCGTAGGATGTACGCTATTACCCATTGAAATCGTCGAAATGAGTTACGATGATCTATCTGACTTGTCGCAGTTTTTATGACATTAAGGATCACCTTTACGTAATTCTTTTGAAACTCAACATCGACCGTGCGATGCCCCTTTGGCCAGGCTGTCTCTGAACCATGGAGGAACATGGGTCCATAAAACTGGAAATTGCAATCCTTCAACTTTACGCCATTGATCAGCATTGGCAATTTGCTGAACATGTAATAGAATGATGCATCCGCATTTATCCAGTTCAAAACTACCCCAGAATCCATGCAGAAAAAATATTTTAGTGTTTATTGTTCGTTTGTTTTTTTCATTTGGTTTCACTTACTCATTGTATGGGGACTTCAGGCCAGACAATTCTCTCTAATCTCAACTAAATTAATATAACGAACAATTTGAAATGAATTCATTCTTATTTAAGATCGATCGCATTGATATGTTCGATTATGTATCCCCAGAGATAGTATGTACAGCTATAGTCAGGTCAAATGACTCAAGACAGATTTTTATGTATTTCACCGGTTTGTTTTTTTGTTTTCTTTGCTTTCTCGTATATGAAGTAACGTCGAATAATGTATAGGTTTTCCAATAATTCTATTTCGGTAGATGTCACTTTTGAAGTTGTCATTTTTTGAAATTTGACAAGTAAAACCTACGCCATTAATAAAAATGGAGCGATACACGCTTCAACAACACATTGATATTATTAAAATTTACTATAAAAATGGTGAAAATTTGGCAGAGACCGTTCGTTAAAGTCGAACATTTTTGAGTCGTCGTGAAGCACCTTGTCAGACCGCAACAAATTGGTGGAAAAATTTGAGCTGTTGGGACAACTTAAAACGAATATAACCCTTGCACGTCACTCAAGAACAGCCGAGAATATTGCTGCTGTAGCCGAAAGTGTTGAAGAAACCCTAGGTTTGTCCATTCCTAGTCGTTCTTTGGAATTAGGCATTCAACAAACGTCGTTACACTGTATTTTGCATAAAGATTTGGGTCGTAAGGCTTATAAAGTTCAGTTAACGCAAGAACTTAAGCCGGTCGATCATCAACAACATCGTGTCTTTGCTGATTGGGCCCTTGAAATTCATGCATGAAAATGATCCGGAATCCATCGAAAAATCATCATGAGTGATGAGGCCCATTTTCACCTCGGTGGCTTCGTCAAAAAGCAAAATTGTCACATCTGGGGCTTGAAAAACCCAAGAGTTATTGTTGAAAAGCCTCTCTATCTCCAACGTGTGACTGTATGCTGCAGTTTATGGTCCGGCAGAGACATTGGACCTTACTTTTTCGAAAATGAGGCTGGAGCAACAGTTACGTTGAATGGATTGCGCTTTTGAGAGATAATTAATGATTTTTTATGGCCGGAATGGGATGCATTAATCTGGACAGCGTTTACTTTCAACAAGACATCGCGACGTACTACACAAGCAACGAAACCATAGATCTTTAACGTGAAAAGTTTCCGGATCGTATTATCTCTCGAAGAGGTGATTACAATTGGCCACTGACATCTTGTGATTTAACACCTTGCGACTTCTTTCTTTGGGGCCACGGGAAAGAGAAGGTCTACATCAACAGCCCATCGTTGATTCAAGACCTCAAAGATGAAATTTGTGAGGCTATCGAGGACATAGGGCAGCCACTTTGCGATTTTGTTATGGAAAATTTCATTTCCCATAAGCTTGGTTGTGGTACGCATTTGCCTGATGTTATTTTTCACTATTAGCGGCTTCCTTCTTCTTTATAAAAAAATAAACATCCGATCATTTCTAGTAAAAAATGGCATTTTTCTTTTAATATGAAAATAACACCTCTTATTGGAAAACCCTGTAATTTCTGTTTTTTTTTATTCCCTTCGTATTTGAAACAAGTAAAGTAAAGTAAATATCGTCCATAATAGCAATTGAATTTCACTTGCATAACTTAATGTAAGATCAAATATCGAAAAACCCGAAAGTCCTCTTTCTTTTGTTAATATTAGCCACAATTGAAAGAATGAATAAAACGAATTGTTAAACACTATACCTTTCGATCTTTCCATTTCGTTTTACCTGACCGGGTACAGGACCCGCATCGATGGCAGGCTTCTCCGCTAGAATAGGCTAGCCATCGCGCGCGCTCCTTCATTTTTTCCGCTCAAGTGCCCTTTTATGGTATAGAGTTTAGTCATTCCATCACATACCTATAGTTCTATAACATAAATTGGCCACATCTAGATTTCTCATTTGATGGGAAAATTCATGCAAATTATATCTGTATGAGTTTTTCACTCAAATCACAAATATATTTATACGTCTACGTTTGGATCTTAGTCCAGTTGGGTGGGTGCGAGGCGGCACCACCTCCATCTGGATGCCCCACTCTTATTTGTGGGCCATAAAAATCGTCGGTAACGACGAACTCTTCCATATGTCTTCCCCAGGTCCAGTTTGTCCTTTGCGTCAGCAATTTCCGACCCTTAGTTGGTTACCTCCTTTTCGACTTCCGTCGATATTTATTTGACCCCAGGAACTCGTGGATTCGAAATTCTTTTTTAGTGGGTCCTTGTGCTGGGGAAAAGAACCTACCCCGCGACACCGTAACGCTAGCCTGCCAGCGCATTCATGCGTCCCCAGACAAAGCCAATCTCGGCGGATCTTAACATCCTCTTTGGCTGAGGCAGCAGACCATCGTTGCAGTCCTATATGGAGAGTTACCATACCTAATTTCACTACAGGGGGTCTACCCATATAAGGATGTGAACTCTTTAAAAAAATTTTCACCAAAGAGAGTCGAGTAGGGTATCAAATGAATTATTTTTTTTTATTTTTATCAAAATCGCAATATAGATGACAGGGTAGGCAGAAGAAGCAGAAGAACACAAAAAAGTGGATGTGTGTTCCCACTCCTCGCGATTGGACACCTGCGGGCTGAAAAATCTTGAAAAAGTTATGAAGGTAGTTTTATATGAGCACAACAAAGACAAACACTTGAGAAATTAAAATTCGCTAAACATTGTTAGTAATAGTATGATTTGTCAATTTTACATTTTCTTCTATTAAATTATGAGGATGCTCTTATATCCAATGAAATTACACATACATATGGCTACTTATAAGGTTAATCAAAATTTCAGAGGAATCGGATAGTATTTAACGAAGTTATGGTGGTTTGAATATTCAATGTTACAACACAAACAATTGAGCTTATGCGCTTCCAATCAACTCAGACACTACAGATTTGTTAGGGTTTGCATTAAAATTTCAGGAAGGATGTATATCATGCACACCTTTGAGAACTCAACCAGTAATATTAGTAATCCTAAAACGAAATGGCGGTTTTAAGTGATAATATTGAGTAAATTTAAGTTATTTTTCACCAACTTGAGCATTTAATGTGTAGACTATTAACTATTGACGAAAACACACATTTTTAAGGAGAAAAAAAATTGAGGTCATAGGTTCTTATAAGTACAGCAATAACAAATACCTCAGAAGTTGAAATTTACTCCACTTTGTCAATAATAGTAGAACTTGTAAAAGAATATTTTCACCAGTGGATTCATATGAGTACCCTTAAATTTAAATTCAAGCAGTCCAAGGAGAAGTCCTTATAGTCTGGAAATTTCAATAAATAAATCGCATTCACGGAAGTAATAGCCCTTTGAAGTTCTCTGAGTACAACAAAAACAAAGGACTGTTTTGCTAGCATTCGGGCTGTAATGCTTTTACGTCTAAAATCGTTCGAACGAAATCGGAACCGACCTCTCATCGGTTCTAGACGTGAAGTCTGAGTCGTTCCAACGAACGGTACCAACCAGTCAACCAGTCCGTGCACCCGTAATCCATTTCGCGGTGGCTGCTTGTCGGCGAGCTAGATCGGAGAGGGTTTCCGTCGCAGGTCTTTAAATGGAATACGCTCAATTACCTATTTCAGCCACCATTAAATGTCCGTTACAAATGCTTCAACAATTCAAACAGACGGAAGGGAAACCTACTTTACTATAGGGTTATCCATTTTACGCCTGGGAAAGTAAAGCTAAAGAAAGCACATAAAATATTCAGATGGAAACAAAATTTTTTATTCAATATGAAGATTGAACCTTGCCATTATACGTGGAATGCAACATCATTTGAATGTCTTCCACGGGACCTCTTACAGGCCTCAATCCTTTTGAGGTAATATTATTTTTTCGTCCATACCTTCACGAATATTGGTTTTAAATTGCTCAAGATTTTGAGGATTGTTCGCGTAAACACCATCTTTCGCATAGTCCCATAAAAAAATCCAAAGGTGTTAGGTCGCAGGATCTTGCGGGCTAATTGACATCACTCAATCTCGAAATTACGCGTCCTGGAAATTTCTCTTACAAAAGAGCTCGATTAGCCTGTGTTGTTTGGCTTGTGGCTCCATCCTGTTGGAACCACATGTTCTCCAGATCATAATCTTCAATTTCTCTCCAAATATAATCGGTTAACATCCGTCCATAGCGGTCAGAATTGCCTGTAATGGCTCTTCCTTGATCGTTTTCAAAAAAATACGGGCCAATAACACCACCAGACCATAATGCACAACAAATGGTCCCTTTTTCCGGATGCAAAGGCCTTTCTGCGATCACCTGAGGATTTGGAGTGCCCCATATGCGGCAATTCTGTTTATTTACGTAACCACTGAGCAAAAAATGAGCCTCATCACTAAAGAAAATTTTGTTCGAAAAATCGTTATCAATGGCTTGTTGTTCAATCACCCAATTCGCATACATTCTGCATTGTGTATGGTCTTGAGGCTTAAGTTCTTGAGTGAGTTGGATTTTGTACGGATGGAGATGCAAATCTAAATGCAAAATCCGCCACAATGAGCCGTAAGACAAGCTCAAATGTTGAGAACGTCGAGGAATCGACAAATTCGGGTCTTCCTCCACACTTTGAGCAACGACAGCGATATTTTCAGCAGAACGAATGTTGCGATGATGCAGAGGCCTTGCAATATCAATAACCGATCCAGTCTTTTCAAATTTTCTCACCGTATTCGAAACTGTTTCCTGTGTAGGTCGATTATGTCGACCGTAGTCGGCTTGTAAAGCCCTAAATGTTGATACAGCAGAATCACCATTTTTATAATAAAATTTAATAATTTTAACGCGTTCTTTGACTGTTATACAATCCATATTTCTAAATGGCAAACCTTCAGCTAAAAAAATACGCTTTGAATATTTAATTTTGACATATGTCAAATGGCGGGGTCATACTTCCCAAACACGAAATGGATAACCCTGTATATTCCGTATTTCTTCATCATTCCAGTCAATGACAAACACCTAAATTCAATTTCACGTTCCCGAGTTTCACCGACGCGGTACCGAAAAAAAAACTACGTTAATTCAATCCCGAAGAACTCTACACTAAGAAAAAGGCAAGGCAAACGAAGGTACCGCGTGCCGCACGCGACGCGAAACCAGCCATCTGCGGATTTTTAAAACCCTACCCTCTGCACGGCATACTTACCGTACGTTCTCCCTCCCACTGGAAAAAAAAGAAGGGACGGCTGGAAAGGAAAGTCTTGTTAGATTAGCAATGGACGTTGTTTATTGATTCTACCATTTTAAACTTAATTCTCTTCGTTTTCTCTATTTTTAACAAGTGCATATTTTCTATATTGGCATCTTTGATGATTTATTTCCTTTTAATTAAATGTTTTTTAGCAAGTTAAATTACATATACAACAAATTCCGGTAATTTGTTTTTGTTTTCTTCTTTTAAAATTAAATTAAATCATCTGATGATAATTATTAATTGCTAGCTTTCGTGTTTCATCTTTTTGATTTGATTGATTTTAAAAATTCTTATTCAATTTTATTTTTAGTTTACTATGTTTGCATAATTTTTTATCTATATCCCTGTTTTTTTTTTTTAAATTAGAACAAGTACGAGTACGATAATGTATGCTACAATGAATTTCAATATTGAATTTAATTGTTGTTTTTGCTTTTCATAGTTTTAAAGTTTTCAAATTTAATTCAATATTTTCTGCAAATATAACATGCGTTAGCCTTTTTCATTTTGTTTTTGGGAACACTGTGTTTTCCAATCTCATTTCAATTACTACATCATACACTAATTAATCAATATGCAATCATCACATGCAGTTTCCATTGCACTCCTTCTAGTAATTTTTTTATTCTCTTATATGAGTATGTATGCATAGTTAAGAGCTTGGATGAAATGAATTATGTTCCTCATATGTGATATTTTTGTATAGTGCCTTATATATATATTATAGACCGGTGAATATTGCAGGTGATGATGAATTATATGTAAATGTAAATGTTTAGTAACCACTAAAATGTATATTAATCCCATTTTGATTCATCGCAATGTATATATTATAGAAATGGTAATATATTTATAAAAAATTTCAGCTTTAATATCTTTCGCTATGAAATTTTTATCAGATTTGCTTTTCATTGAATTCACATAATTTATTTCTATTTTAATTATTGCTTATCACCTATTTATTCCTTGTTTCAAGTTCAAATGACCAACTGAACTTTATTAGACTTATTGTTGTTATATTTATTTTAACATTTTCTTTCGTTTCATTTTGATTTTTTGATTAATGCGCAAATAACAAAATATGAAGACTTAATGATCCCAGATGCTGGTTGATTGCCTATGTAATTTCATAAGGGTTCCTAAGGTGGCTTTAGAACTTTTTAGAATGGATGGAGGATGCTCCGATGGTCGATATCCATAAATAAAAAAAAACTACATGACCAAGATGTAGTCCGTACCACTAACGAATTGACATCAACTCTCTTTTATTATAAATTCTGCTAGAATAATGCTTATGTGCTAACAAAACAGTGGTGACCATTTTCTAGGTGTATAATAGCTTCATACTACTATAGAATGTATGTTAAAGGTTCCCAAAGGAGATTTTTTTCAGACAATAGACAAGCATATTTTGGCAATCATTCAAATCTTCTGCTGTTATCGTTACTTCCAATACCAAAGTAAAACGGATTTTTGATCTGATTAACTACTTAATGTGCATGGCTTTTGTTTTCTACTATATGTAAATTCAATAACGAATTTGACAAGACAGCTCTGTTATTTGAACCAAACCTATTAAATTTAGTATAGATTATGCAAACTCCAAATTTGAATGCTTGCATTTACAATTATGAGAAAATTGAACATCACGTGAAAAATTGCCGGAAATAGACTTTATACATGTGTGAATTAACTTCGTGCCTACTTGATTACAATTGTAGATTGAATGCTAACTTTTTATCGGGAAATTAAATAATAATGTTACATGTACAAATAATTCTGCGAGCTACTGTCGCAATTGTTTTCACAACAATGAAGAACACGAATTCACTCGAAACCACGAGAACCCAACAAGCATGATCAACATCTGCAAGCGACGTCACTCCATTCATGAATTTGCTCGAACCTACCAGGTACCTCTCGGTCGAACATTCGCCCATGTGCGAGAAATGGGTGGATAGGTAGAGACCCTATATAAAGGCGAACTGAATGAATGGGGGGATCATTCATTCGACCGCGATAAAAAAACTGCGATATAGTGGAACGCGAAGTAAAGACAATTGATTGTTTGAGTGCAAAGTGTGTTTCGTAATAGTGAAGTAATTCAGAAGACAATTGCGATAAAAAACTTATGGACAAGTGTTAGATTTTAATTTTAATAGTGAAAATTAAAATTAGTGAAAGTGTTAACTGATTATTGTGCATTTTATTTAATTAAATAAACTCTTTTAACTAAAATTAAAAGACATTGCGTTTTCACTTTCCCGGAACATTAAAATTATAGGCCGCGAACCAATAACACGCGACAGTGGTGTCAAGAAGTGCGAGAGAAAAATTTTGTAAGTGAAAATTTTTAAACAGTTTTAAAGTGCACAATTGTGAAAATTAACGTGGAAAAATAGCCGAAACAATAAAAATGCCAGGAAATTTACATCTCAAAATTAATCAATTGAGCATATCGGAGCTCAAAGAGGAGTTGGAACAACGAAATCTGGCTACACAAGGTATAAAGGCCATACTGATTGCACGCTTGCGTGACGCGATCGAGTCGGAAGGCGGGAATCTGGATTCGGCTGAGTTCTCAGGTGCGGAAAAAGGCGCAGAAGGTGGAGAAGTAGAAACACCAAAATCAAAGGAGCCAGAAAATGCGCTAATGCAAATGTTAATGCTGATGTCATCGAGTCTGACTGCGAAGCTAGATGAACAATCAACGAAGCTTAATGAACAATCAACGAAGCTAAATGAGCAATCAGCGCAGCTAAATGAACAGACATCCAGTTTAGCTGCGAAGTTAAATGAACAATCAGCGCAGCTAAATGAACAGACATCCAGTTTAGCTGTGAAGCTAAATGAACAATCAGCGAAGCTAGACCAACAAGCGTTCGAAATCAAGGCAGACATCGCAAAGAAGCTGGAAAAACAGTCAACCGAAATAAAAGCGGAGCTCAGTAGTCTCAACAGCCAAATTAAATGCGTCGAGGAGAAGGTATACCAGGTCGAGGAGAGAATCAACCTTGAGATTAGCCAGGTCAACCATGAGATGGAAAAAGTTGAAAAGGAATTGGAAGCAGCGAAGGCAGTAGTAACCGCCTCACCAGCCCCAATTATAACCGCAGCGCAAAACTCATCTAGAAATGTGCAAGCACCAATATTCGATGGGCAAACGGTCTGGACTATTTACAAAACCCAGTTCGAAGCAGCCGCTCGAATAAATCACTGGAATGAGCAGGAACGAGCAACTGCATTGATTCTTGCTCTAAGAGGCCCAGCTGCCGAGCTGTTGCAGACGATCCCCGTTGAATTGCACTCAAACCCGAATGCTATAATGAATGCGCTCGACATGCGTTATGGAGACGATCATCTAAAGCAGATTTATCGGTCACAGCTAAGGCATCGAATGCAGAAGTCTGGTGAAACCCTACAGCAGCTAGCCCAAGACATTGAGCGACTGGCACTTTTGGCTTATCCAGCCTACGACCCAGAACATCGAGATGATGCAGCAACAGAAGCATTCATCAGCGCACTAAAGGACCCGGAATTGCAACAAGCCGTGCGTTTAGCTCAAAAGCAAACGGTTAAGGACGCATTGGCTTATAGTCTGAACTTTGAGGCAGCAAAAAATGTGACTCGTACCACTGCCCGGGTTCGCGAGGTAGTGACAGACGAGTGCAGGTGTGAGCGCGTGGAAATTGAGCGAGATCCGCATGTAAATGGTGCGCCTAGATGCTGGAATTGCGGAGAGAAGGGGCACCTGCAAAGAGACTGCAAGAAGCGAAGAAAACCGAGCTATTGTCCAGGGTGTGCAGCTAGGAGGAGATCCAGACCGAGTCAGGAGCCCAGAATGGAAGCCCTTCAAACAGAGGGGTCGGGAAACATGTAAGAGCCAACTTCGTGGGGCAGAGGTTGGCTAGGAGGATCGACGTCCCCAGCACCACCATCATCGTGTCAACACTACATCGTGGAGAAGCGGACTTATGCCTTCCGGGTCAAATTGACGGAAAACACTGCACCATAACAATCGACACTGGTACAACCCGATCGATTATCCGACAAGACCTAGTTAGACAGCAACAACTTCACAAGGGCAGAATTTTCTCACTACGAACAGCTACGGGAGAAACTGCACCTGTTCATGGAGAGGTCAACCTCCAGATACAGTTGGGAGACCTTGTGTTCCGACATAATTTTCTGGTCGCGAACATTATGGATGACTGCATTCTCGGAATGGATTTTCTGCGACCACATGGAATCACGTTGGACTTGGGCCAACGTGTATTGAAATGGCAGAATGTCGAAGTACTGATGGAGGATCCCAGCGTCCAAGTCCCCAAGATGAATGTAGTGGTATGTACTGACACTGATGTACCGAATTCTTCCGAAAGCATTGTATGGGCCAAGCTTGATGGTGATTCTGGAGACCACCGATCTTATCTGATAGAGCCAACGAAGACATCCGCATTGCGCAGTTTGATTGTAGGACGAAGCCTTGTAAGATCTTTAAGGAACGGATATGTGCCGGTTAGAGTCCTTAACACCGCAGACTCAACCACGAGCATCAAAGCGGGAGAAGTCATCGGCAGCTGCCAGCCTGTTTCCACCATCACCTTTTTGGAAGCTACTCACAACCATCATTGGAAAAGGAGGCAAGACACAGACAAAGCCCGGGAATCCACGTCTGAAATATTGAAGCAAGTCAAATTGCCGGTGCAGCTATTCAAGCGAGCCTCTGATCTGGTCACCAAGTGCAGTGACATCTTCTCAACAAGCCCGGATGACCAAGGCCGAACGAGTATGGTCACTCACGTCATAGATACACAGGGAGCCAAGCCGATTCGACAAGCACCGAGACGTCTCCCTATAGCCAAACAAGGAGAAGTGAGCGCGCTGATCTCGGACATGGAAAAACAAGGCGTTATTGAACCTTCTGTCAGTCCATGGGCCGCGCCTGTAGTTCTAGTCAAGAAAAAGGATGGTAGCACTCGCTTTTGTGTCGACTATAGGCAGCTTAACGACGTCACTAAGAAAGATAGTTACCCACTCCCACGCATCGATGACATCATGGACACTTTAGCCGACGCAAAATGGTTTTCTACACTCGATCTCAAGAGTGGCTACTGGCAGGTAGAAATTGACAAGAAGGACCGAGAGAAGACCGCATTTTCAGTTGGGACCGGATTGTGGCAATTTGTTGTGATGCCGTTTGGGCTTTGCAATGCTCCAGCCACTTTCGAACGCTTGATGGAATATGTGCTACGTGGTCTAACCTGGAAAACCTGCTTGGTATACCTAGATGACATCATCGTCATCGGTAGAACGTTCGAAGAGCATGTGCGGAACTTAGAAGAGGTTTTCTCCCGATTACGACTGGCAAATTTGAAACTTAGTCCCGAGAAGTGTACTCTTTTCGCAGATGAAGTAAAATACCTGGGACACGTCGTATCAGCAAAAGGGGTCAAAACAGACCCTGAGAAAATTGAATCCGTGAAAAGCTGGCCAACACCAAACAACAAGCGCCAACTACGAAGTTTTCTGGGTCTGGCGACCTACTATCGAAGATTCGTCAAAGACTTTGCCAAAATAGCTAAGTGTCTCCATCAGCTAACCGAGAAAAATCGTCCGTATGTCTGGAATGAACAATGCCAGACAGCCTTTGAGACCCTGAAGGAAAAGCTGTGTGAATCACCCGTGCTGGCGTATCCGAAACCCGGAAAAATGTTTGTAGTTGACACCGATGCAAGCAACGGCGGTATTGGAGCTGTACTCTCCCAGCAGATCAATGGCGAAGAAAGAGTCCTCTCTTATTACAGTCGAGTTCTCTCAAAAAGTGAGAGGAACTACTGCGTGACCAGGAAGGAGCTATTGGCTATAATAGAGGCCACCAAGCAGTTCCACAAGTATCTATATGGCCAGAAATTTGTTCTTCGCACGGACCATGCATCACTGAGATGGTTGCTCAACTTCAAAAACCCCGAGGGACAAGTTGCGAGATGGATCGAAAGATTGCAGTCATACGACTACGAAATTGTTCATCGGAAGGGCGGAGTTCATGGAAATGCTGACGCCCTATCCCGCCGTCCATGTCCCGCTAACTGCAAACATTGCCGACGGATTGAGGAAAAGGAACCGCTCGTTGATCTGCGATTGATAACGGCGGAATTCGATGGAGGTTGGTCATCGGAGGAGATTCGAAACGCCCAGCTAGCCGATGAAGACATCGGACCATTGCTCGTATGGAAGGAGACGACTGGGCGACCTGAGTGGAAAGACGTTTCAATGCATGGCGCAACCCTGAAAAGCTATTGGGCACAATGGAACTCCCTTCAGGTGGAGGGTGGCGTACTTAAGCGGAAATGGGAAACGGCGGATGGTAGCTCCTATAGGATGCAAACTATACTTGCCAAAAGCCGAATCCACGATGTGGTTAAGGAAATGCATGAAGGATCCTCGGGAGGCCACCTTGGTGTTAACAAGACCTTAGCGAAATTGCGGGAACGGTTCTACTGGCTCCACGCTCGAGAAGACGTAGAGGACTGGTGTCGCAGATGCACAATTTGCGCTTCCGTCAAAGGCCCAAAGCGACGACTGAGAGGACAAATGCAAACCTATAACGTAGGCGTGCCATTTGAAAGGATTGCTGTTGACATCGCAGGACCCTTTCCTGAATCCGAGTGGGGAAATCGATATACGCTGGTTGTAGCCGATTATTTCAGCAAGTGGCCCGAGGTCTACCCCATTCCCAACCAGGAAGCAACTACCGTAGCTGAACAGCTAGTGTTAAATTGGGTCAGTAGGTACGGCGTACCTTGCGAATTACATTCGGATCAAGGCCGAAACTTTGAGTCACTAGTTTTTGGCGAAATGTGCGAGCTGCTCGGAATACGGAAAACGAGGACAACAGCGCTGCATCCCCAATCCGATGGAATGGTCGAACGTTTCAACGGCACGCTCAATAAACACCTTGCCAAGATGGTTGACGAGAACCAAAGGGACTGGGACCGACATATCCCACTATTTTTGATGGCGTACAGAGCTGCCGAACATGCATCGACGGGCCAAGCCCCAGCCAAAGTCATTTTTGGAAAGACTATTCGTCTGCCAGCTGATATAAAGTTTGGAACACCCCCCGAGAAACCCCAAACGATCTCGGAGTACGCAAGTGATCTAAGACAACGGTTGAACCAGATACATCGGACAGTGCGAAAATACCTCGAATCGGCTACTGACCGCATGAAGACCAGGTATGATCTAAAGGCTAATTCTACTGGCTTCCAGCAGGATGACTTGGTGTGGCTATATAACCCGCAACGGCGAAAGGGTAGGTCTCCAAAGTTGCAACATAACTGGGAGGGACCATACCGAGTCACAAAGCGAATCAACGACGTCGTATATCGCATACAGGAACACCGTAAACCGAGAGCCAAAATGAAAATCGTGCATCTAGACCGTCTTGCCCCATATTACATCCAGGGAGAATTGACTACAACTGGCGACACATCTTTTCGGGGCGAAAAGAACTGAGGTGGGGGCAGTGTTACATGTACAAATAATTCTGCGAGCTACTGTCGCAATTGTTTTCACAACAATGAAGAACACGAATTCACTCGAAACCACGAGAACCCAACAAGCATGATCAACATCTGCAAGTGACGTCACTCCATTCATGAATTTGCTCGAACCTACCAGGTACCTCTCGGTCGAACATTCGCCCATGTGCGAGAAATGGGTGAATAGGTAGAGACCCTATATAAAGGCGAACTGAATGAATGGGGGGATCATTCATTCGACCGCGATAAGAAAACTGCGATATAGTGGAACGCGAAGTAAAGACAATTGATTGTTTGAGTGCAAAGTGTGTTTCGTAATAGTGAAGTAATTCAGAAGACAATTGCGATAAAAAATTTATGGACAAGTGTTAGATTTTAATTTTAATAGTGAAAATTAAAATTAGTGAAAGTGTTAACTGATTATTGTGCATTTTATTTAATTAAATAAACTCTTTTAACTAAAATTAAAAGACATTGCGTTTTCACTTTCCCGGAACATTAAAATTATAGGCCGCGAACCAATAACACGCGACAATAATATATTTCATCATCACCTTGTTATCATAATTTAGAACAAAATGTCAGTACTAAGGATGATACAATAAAAAGTGGTTTAGGATTTATCAATAGATTTCATTGTAAGTTATATGAAACTTAAGTTGAACTTGGCATTTTAGCCTTGTTTCTCAGCTGTGAAAGATCATATGCAATAATTTTAACAAATGTAGGATTTCTCCGTACAAAACTGAACACCACTAAATAAAAAATAAAACAGTAATGACGAAATAACTGTGGAAGCATTACTCGTTGCATTGGCTTGGCTTTCTATAATCTTCATGTCTCTCCGGCAATAAGATTTTCACAGTCCCACGCACGTTTCTCAAGTGTGTCACTGGTCATTGAACTTGCAGCGAAACGTTTGAATAAGACAAGCGGACATTCGGATGTCGATCTTATGAAACTCCGCCAATCTAAGCATGCACGCAATTTAGAGGTTATCTCGCAAACATAACACATCCCAAGCTCTTTGACATTGAGTGACCAAATTCACTTTTTTCTTGCGACACTCGCAAGCTCACTTTGCGCGAATAAATACGGTAGTGAATCCTACAGTTTTTTCAGGTGCTATTTAAGGTTTAAAATGGCAATGAATGCAAAGCACTTTTGTCAAACTATTTGCCTGATTCCGATCTCGATCTGATTTTTGGTGATGCGTCCGTATTCATAGGTTCTTCACCTTAAGGGCCTGATCTTCAATCTGAATGATTGTCACTTCCACCCACTTCAGATAATCCGTTCACAGCAAAATGACACACAGCCTGCTGACGGTCCACATGTCTATCACTTTTAACTTTGTTATATTCCTTAAATCAATGGTGAACAAAAATCACAGGGCTTTATTTTACCTGCCACCGGCAGCCGAACCTTCACACGCACCATGCGGCTGTGTCTCACTCGCCTTTGACATCCGACGACAAAACTGACGTGGGATGTGCGATCGTCACAACTGACGTCCGATGGGAAGCAGGAAGGAAGGTAACAATGTGCATGAATTGGCCGCCAGTGGCATAGGTCAAATTCATTACATGGCCTCCCATCGAACCAGACACTGCCTTTTTAATTGGATCTTTTAATTTCCGATAAAATGCATTATAAAAATTTGCCTAAAATTTCATTCAATCAATAGTTTTTAGTGATATTGCAACAAAATGGCAGCAGGTTAAGATGATGTAACAATGGTTCCCCTTTTAAAACGAGTATGTATTTTTTGTAGTTGTCGTCAAAGTTTTTCCTGTGTTTATTGTAATAACCGAGCTGTTAAAGGGTTAAAGAAAACCCCAAAATGTCCCAGATCAATCGAAACGATCGAACCGGTACGAGTGCAGATTGAATCGGAACAATTTCCGATTGATCTAGCACAATTTGCAATCGAACCGATTTGAGATTGATTTGGTACGACGAAATACCTCGGACATGGCAGTTGTCATTTGGAGGAAGGAGACTGGCGGGAAGCCCACAGGTGGGAATGATTGCTGTGCGGACTAAAGTTCAGGTATTGATTTTGATAATTAAATTACATTAACGCTGACATCTCTGCAACACCCAAACAGGAACCCACGTCAAGTAGGAGTTTTGCTTGGGCGAACGGAGGAGTCTGTTTTAATCGCCACACGTTGCGCACGTCGGAGGAAACGCGCCGACAACGAATTAACGTGATCATCATTTTCGCGGTCTCAAGTGCTTTCAATTGTGTACCCAATTGAGCAGGCAATAATTGTTTGTCGATAAATCGCGGATAGTGGAAATCAGTTTGCATTCACACAAAAACGAACGGATCTAAGTAGACAGTTAGCATATGAAAGCGGTTTGATTTGCATTCAATCTGAATTTGAATTTTTCCATCATCTCGGTTGAAGATTTCGTTTTCGATCCACTGGTCAGCATCTTCACGGGCCATTAGTAGATATGTTCGAGGAGGGTTAAAAAAATACCGCTAAGATATATATCACTTGAAAGCCTATCACAACCAACGAACCAACCTCTCGTTTCGAGAAGAAAATTCGTATATTACTGAAAGTTTAGTGCAAGTTGTAAAGTTACAGTTAATTAATGACACTCGAATTACATAAGTAATTTTTGCCCATAATGCTCAATGTGAACGGATAAAAGTCCTCAAATTACATCCACTAAGATTGGAGTTTTCAACTTTGATTACGACTACGAGATTTAAATGCGCATATGTGCAAGTCATAAACAGTTAATATTACATTGTAAATATGCTGGATTCTTCCGGCCTGGTGGTTATAAACCATTAATCTTTTTATTCTGGCTGTTCTTAAATCAACAATACAGTGGAATTTATATCACACTTTGCTGCTCGGTTACATTCTTACAGAATTGAAATTACAGGACCATCTGCATCGTCGGCAAGCGCTCGGAAGACCATGCGGGTGAGTACCCTCTTATTGCATCATATATACATATATTTCGTTTGCATGTTTCTTTTTCATTTTAAAAATATTGCAAAAACAAAGCCTGATAAAAATACAAAAAATTCACTAATAACGTTGAAAATTACCGAGTATATACATTACGCCTGACACTGGAATTACATCTTGAATGTGTAAACGTAGTTGCAATAAGTTTTTATGATAAACAAAATACTATAATAGGAAAGTGAATGGGCAGCATTTATGGAAAATGTTCGTTGTTCTGTAAACATAAGAATCCGTCGCTGATCCTATTTCAGCTAGTTAATTAAAAGAGTTATAAACAAATTAAGAAAAAAAAATCAATATAAACACAATTGTAATAGTGCTAAAAAGTCTTGAAAATATTTAGTAAAACAATTTAATAATTAACACAAACTTTAAATTGATTTTTACACAGAGCCTTAGCATTAAAATTAAATGATTTTTAATATCGATTTTATATAATTTAAAATATATATTAAAAGCATTAATGGTAAAAGTGAAAATATATTCGACTCAAAGTAAATAGAATAATACCAAATTGAGGGAAGGTGTTGTATTCAACTTAACCAGGAATCAAACACTTCATGGAGGAAATACCGAATTTTGTGGGTACTTGTTTTGAAATTTATTGTATGTGCATGGTTGCCGCTGGCATTTTTCCCGTAACGTAATTTGATGTTTAATAGTAAGAATTTTGTATCAGATGAATAAACGAAAAATAATTTAAATTTAGATTATCAATGCAAAAACCGCATAAAAGAATATTCACAAGGAACTTAGAAAGAGTAGAAATGATAAAACAGTTTGATGGAAATGATAAAACAAAAATATATTTGATTTTGGATCATGAAAAATTATAAACTTATAATTAAATAAAACGATAAAACGTTCAATAGGATAGGCATGTTTGAAAATTATTTAGACCAAGAATTTCAAATCAGCGTTTGATCTATAATAAGTAACATCCGTTACACGCGTTTGGATAGAATACGAACGAAAAAGATTATTCTAATTACTTCGAATTCACGTTATTAATTGGAATGGATGGAGGTATATAAATATTTCCTGTAGTAATTTCTTGAAAAAAAAAATTAAAATTGGTATTTCTAATATCCTACATGTTCGATTATTTTTTTTGTGAAGAAATGGAGATGCCTCATTAAAGGTGAAACCATCGGTCTTTCCTTTCCCAAATTCTGACCGAGTATAGGACCCGGTACGGTGGCAGGCTGCCCCCTAAAAACATGAGCCAGCCGCCGGGTACAGTTTAATCCTTTGTTTTGTAACAATTTCGCGACTGAATGTAACTTCCGTGCCCTCTGGTGGAGCTCCTGACTGGGGCCCTCGGACCCGGTTAGCCCAATGGAGAGGGGCCGTGCGCCACTCGCTTTGCAAATGGGCCCCACAGGAGTCGCCAAGCGAGAATCGCGACTCGCCAAAAGGCTCGCACCAACACTGTCCGCGACACGACGCGCAATGCGACCATGCACCGCCTATCCTCCCTAACCGCGACCACGACTAGGGCGGGGGAAACTAAAACAAGGGATGAGCTCGGAACAATTTCGGAGTCACACCACGTGGCGGTGAAGCACCCTCGAGCCTTCCACACGCAGGGCGTCGCTCGTACGGGAATGCCACCTCGCTTTCCGAGCCAACTTCACAATTGCTAAATCACCAATTTCGCGAAATCACCAAAAACAATTTAATCCCACGGATTAACAATATATATAAGATATTCAGACAAGAAATATATGTGTAAGGTTATACCTTTCCGAGCCAACTTCACAATTTATAAATCACATTTTTTTTCTCTAAATCACCAAAAACAATTTTAATTATACGGATTAACAATATATACAAGTTATTTAAGCAAGAAATATATATATATATATATATATGTAAGGTTATACCCAACTTGCACCATTCAACCGGCTTGTTCGACTTGGGGGGCCCCCAATCTTGTTGCCGCCAACTCCTGCTGTCGATCCACCTCGGTCGTAGAGACGCTCCTCTCGTTCATCCGAAGACCTCCTTGAATCCTCCAAAAATTCAGCCAAAAAAAGTCAATCCTCCAAAGATTTCGCCAAAAAAATTAATCCTCCAAAAATTTCGCCAAAAAACTTGAGCTCCCTCTCGGTAAAATGCCGCAGTCGAAAAAGAAAGTTTCCAAGCTCCATCCGGGGTCTTATATCCCCTCTGGTGGCCACGCTTTCCTATCAGGGAGCTTTTCGATGTTCCACCAGTTCATCGCATTCACAGCATTACCCGCGTGTCGTGTCAGCTGGCATCTTGCGAGCTTTAAATGCCATAATATGGTGATGGAACGATGAAACATTTGATGAGCTATGACGCGATGATGGTTGATGTATTTGTTGTTGCTGCTGCTGCTTCGATGCAGATGACAGATTCAATTCATGTTGCTCAACATATGGTATACCTGCTCCCCCACTTCCGCCTACATTTCTACTGCCGTCCGGATATCTGCTGGACACTTTTTCCGTCCTATATTGTGTTCGCGATCGTATCCAAATGTGCTATGTGTTGGCGGATGCTGCTGAATGTGTGGCTGGTTACCTTGGGCTTGCTCCTGCGCTTGAATATGCGATTGATGGTAATATTGCTGCCGTTGCATTGCAGCTTGTTGCTGGCGCGTAGTGCATTTTGTTGAGTAGATGCATCCACAGGCTTGCTTCTGCACTTGAATATGCGATTGATGGTAATATTGCTGCCGTTGCATTGCAGCTTGTTGCTGGCGCGTAGTGCATTTTGTTGAGTAGATGCATCCACAGGCTGATAATTATTTATGTTTTCAACATTTCTATGGGATATCGCATTCGAAACATGTCCTACACCTGTTGATCCATGTCTCATATCATATATGCATATTGCTATTGTTTGGTGTCGCGGTGATAACTGGATGTTGAGCGTGGTAACCATACTCTTCTGGCCGGAAGGAGGTTGAAATACATCTTGAATTTGCTGTGGATGTGTCGTACAGCTTCTTGGTTGCTGTTGTTGAGTTGATACAGGAGAATTTGTATTTACTGAATTGTTAATTTGTATCCGTTGGCTAGGAGGAGTATTAAATACGATAGGCCTAAACGTGTAAGTGCCTTGCAATAATTCCGGCGTCTCATTTATATTTGTGCCAAGTTGATTATAAGCGTATTGTGGCTTTAATTCTATATGATCTGAGCTTGTTTGTTCTATCGCATTAACTAGTTGCCTTACTAGGTTTTTGGATTCATCAGCTACCAATGTATGGAACAGTAACGATTTATTTAGGGACGTTACACTCGAAATGAAATCTGTATACGGGAAGCTCGCTTAGGAAATCCGATAAACTCGTCAGCCCGGCTAAAGTTATAACCGGTACACTTCCATCAGTATTTGCCGATCCGATTCGGTGAAATTAATCGCACGCTTTCGACATTTCAG
Organism: Odontomyia ornata; assembly: GCA_963969285.1. Taxonomy (NCBI): domain Eukaryota; kingdom Metazoa; phylum Arthropoda; class Insecta; order Diptera; family Stratiomyidae; genus Odontomyia; species Odontomyia ornata. The sequence goes on from OZ017741.1 coordinate 52,811,604, forward strand.
CACAATGATTGAATGCATTGTCAGCGAAGTGCTCGTTGATCTGCTTAGAACCTACTTAATTCTAATTTCTAAGTGTGATACAAAATATGAAGCGTTACATACATCGTTAAACCTCGACTTTAGTTGGCTCGGGAAGTTATACTCGCGGAGAACTTATTATATTTTTTTTTTTTGTTTCTTTTTTTTCCGTTTGTTTGTTTTCTTGTGTGTGTGTGGAAGGCTCCCGTGACAGTTTTCTCTTTGTTTCAGGTGGCGTCGCGGGTTGAGTGGCCCAAGCAGAGTGCCTCTTTATGGCATAGAGTTATGCAATCAAATTGTATAATTCTATTACATAAATTGGTCACCGGGGTACTCCCCTTCTGATGGGAAAGTTCATGCAATTCAAGTTGTATGAGTTTTCCACTCAGAAGAGGAATACCTGGCCACTGCAACAAAATATATATATGGATTTATTCCGGTTGGGTGGGTGCGAAGGGGCTCCACCATCACCCGTTTGCCCCTCTTTCATTTGTGGGCCATGAACTTCGTCGGGTAATGACGAGGTTACCCCCAAGTCCGCCTTTCTTCTCAGGTTCCTCTTGTTTTCGAAACAAGTACTATCTCCCTCGACGTAGTGGGTCCTCGTGCTGGGGAAATGAACCCGCCCCACGACACCGCAATGCTAGCCAGCCAGCGCATTCACGCGTCTCCAGACGAGGGCATTCTCAGCAGATACCGACACCTTCTTCTGCCGAGGCAGCAGAACATCGCTGCAGTCCTTTACGGACTTTTGAAACTCTTTACTTCACTACATTATCATTATGGGTGTCTGCATATCGTAGGTCCTTCTGACACGAGCGTTGTTCTGTCTACCCAACTTGTTTAAAATTTCATTTGACTCCAAAACATCAGACCCAAAAAAATTGAAATTTGATTTGCAGTCTGATATTTCATCATTTTCATTTCTTATTAAAATTCAGTATGTTCTCACATTAGTGATTTATAGACGAAAATTTCTCAAAACAGATATGACACAACATACTCTAAAATGCCAGTTTGTCTGAAAAAACCCCACCTCAAATTAAAAGTCTTTTCAATTAAAAACTCACTTAGCTTTCGACAGACTGATATACCTATCATATGCATATTTAAGACTAAATTTAAAAGTCTGCATCATACTCAAAACAATTTTAGTATCTGTTTTTCATACGAAAATTAGATAAAATTCATTGAATTCTGCGGCGCAAAAGTTTTGTGTGTAAATACATTTAAGCAGACTCGCTGATATTCTCAACTTTTTTTGTTTTTGTTGTTTTCTGGTTCTCTGACCTTACCAAGGATATAATTCTGTTGTAAAGTGAGTTCATAATTTTGAAATGAAAGTGACGAGGATAATTATTTAAAATGATGGAAATGTGACTGTGAAAGTTAATCAACATTCAACACACAAGTTTGCCACCACGGCGATGATTTATTATGTAAAAATGCACTTGCAAGCATACACAGTATAATACATTAAATATTAAGATGAGAATATCTTGAGATGAGAAGTGGATAATTAGATATACAAAGCGAAAACATGCATGATATTGTTCCGACTTGAATGCTTTTCATTATCAACATTATATGACAAGATCAATATTTACAATATCTCATTTTGCAGGTGCTAAACGGGCTGCAACTCATGACTAATGATCTGTACAAATGGAATGTGCAGAAGATATACAAACGTCACTCACATCACTTATGATTATATATTTGAACAGCAATCAGTAGCAGTACAAATGAAAGGCTTACGAGTATATGCATCGAGTGAATGATAAATGGTCTGACAAGATAAATTAGTACTTGAAATATTTTTGGAAGTACAATCAAGACGCTATTTTGATTCTGACTCATATGACCATGCAACCGGACTTGCGTTCCTTTATGATTTGATCTCAAAGGAATTTCCGACGTCATAATTTCTTATCATCCAGACCATCTGCAGAACACCACCAGCATATTACAATTTAGATGAAATTCATCTTTTCCAATCGACGTCACTGAACATTTTGACTCAGCAGTCAAAAAAACCATCAACTACCGCGTAAACAAAACATCATCCGTATTTTCAAATTAGCCCGCTCATCCTTGCGATCGCATGCAAAATATGTTCCAAACAATTTTTTTCTCTGACCAATAATTTCCACCAACAAAAAATTCATCCGCCCATTCCATTCACTTTCCACTTGTTGTAATTAAAAATCAATGACGTGGATGTGGGGGCGGGTAAAAATAAATTGTGATCTACGGATAAGGATAAAAATATTTTTTTAATCATATGAGTGACTGAATTGATTGACTGCAAAGCATTGGCGTGATGCAAATTTACGAGTAGATATTACATAAGGATACAGATTATGATAAGTAATTATTGGATAGTACTCTGGGGTGAAATTTTAACTATTTATAGTATAAACTTATACGGGGTTATTAATTATGGTCGGTGTGCGACGAGACTGAACCAAGCGCCAAAATTGGACAAATCAAGTTGAGCATATCAGATGATTGGAAAAAACCTATTTAATAATCTGTTATAGCAAAATAAGTGAAAGCTTACACCATTCCATGAATAAATAATAATTGTAATCGTAGTTTCAAAGAACTCTCTTAGAAGCGTCAAACTCTAACGTTAAATATGTATCTCAGAACTAACTTTGTGGCGCCTAGTTCAGTCCGACCATATAGTCTGCTAAGCATATGAAATATTCGTATACATTTCCCCATTTCAAAATTTGTTGTCCTTTTGGCCTATGCATGTTTTCGCGGTCCAGCGAGTTAAATGAACTTATTCGATGTCAGCAACTAAAATATTATTTTTGACGTTGTGATGAACTCGAAGCTTGAAGCAAAAGTTCTACCCTGTGTTATTTTTGAAAAAATCTTTTCTATGATTTTTTTTGTTTACATATCAATAATCATTTATTTTTGATGGTTTTCACTTTGATTGTAAATATAAACAAAAGTCAGCTGACTATCGTCATAACGATGTAGTGGTGTAGTTTAGCGTAAAAAAAAAATTTTGTTGAGTTGCCAGAAAAATGATTGAAATCAATATTGCTGAAATTTTTTTATGCAGAAATGAAACTTTACAGAGTAGGAAAGGAAATATCTAAATGATTACCGAAAGAAAACAGACATGACATGATCGCGAATTGTATGTATTTAAATTAGAATGAAATTTGGCAAAAATATTCACCGCTTCGTGCGAATGTAAACAATATCAAGTTATTTTTGGCAATGATTTAGAAAAAGAAATTTTAATTGGTATTGTTATATGTTTGATTGATGTTTCCCATGTGTTGTTGTTGTTTATGAGAAGAATCTGCAACTTGTTATCAAAAATAAATTGCACGCGAGAATTTTCTACAAAACAACTGAAACTTTGAAGATGAGCGTAAACTTGATGTCGTAGGTCACAGATTTTGAGCCGCGTTGACGAAAGTAGTTTTAAGTCATTTATCGAACAGCAGAGCTCAACTGGCTTTGCTGTGTAATGATTTTCAACATTCTACGTTCGAACGCGGAACCGACCTCTCATCGGTTCTAGACGTTAAGTCTGAGTAGTGCCAACGGATGGTACCAACAGGTCAACCAATCCGTGCACCGTAACCCATTCACGCGGTGGCTGCTTGTCGGCCAGCTAGTTCGGAGAGGGTTTCGGTCGCGGGTCTCGGAATGGGTTACGCTCAATTACAATATTTCAGCCACCTGAACATGCCCGTTTTCCAAACGCGTCAACAACTACTCATCCAGAACGGGAAACCTACGTTACGTTAATTCTGGATGTGATCTCTCCACAGATCTCAAATCAAAAACGCTACAAAATCCCATAGGCGCGTTACCGAATCACCGACGCGGTACCAGAAAATAAGCTAACCTACCCCAAGTCCAAAATAACCTACTCTAAGAAAAAAAAACGAGCGCAAACAAGGGTACCGCGGACCGTAACCGAAACGCGAAACCGACCTCCGCGGATTTGTCGAAACCCTACCCTCGCGACGGCATACCTACCCTGCACTCACTTTCTCGCTGAAACAGAACGAGCCACTGAAAAGGAAAGTCTTTAATCCATTAGCAATTCATAATTTTATTCATTTGATTGAAATATATATGTATAAAAGTTCCTTGTCAAAATACTCATTTAAAAATTATTGACTTTTTTAAGCTAATTTCCCGAATTCAAAACAAACATATAATCGATTTGACAGAAACTTACAGAACAAAATCTAATGAAGTACATCAACACGATTTTTATACACATCGTTCGTCATTCAAGAATCTTGATTCATGTATTTAAAATGTTTTTCTTCATTTTTATTATTTCTAATGACCTCATTATTCTTAGTAAAAAAATGACAATTCGACCTTCAATTTTTATCCTGATTGGTTTTTCTTCATATATTCACTAGTCAAAAATTAAATGTTCTTCTCTATAAAAGATACTTTTAAGTTCTTTATATAATTGAGTGTAAACCAAAAGGACTTGCTCCACAATTTAATTGTGTTTTTCTTTTTTTCTTTTTAATTTTACTTTAGTGATTTTTCATTAATTTTTACTTCTCAAGTTTGTCATGATTGGCTTTTTAATGCGGACTTTATCAAATATACATGTTGACCTAGTTTCTTCCAAAAAAAAAACAAAAAAAAAATATGCGCATTTACAACATAGTTTTTCTTTTCTTTTTTTTTCTTCTTTCTTCTGTTAACTCCCTATTATATACTTTTATTAGCATCTAGTTCAGAACGAATGAATCTCCTTAAGCGGTGTTCCTTTCTCACGGATTTTAGTTACTTATAGGTAGATTTTATACAAACTTTTATTACATAGAGGTTTTCACATAAAATACATGAAACACTCAATTTGGTTTCTTTTAATTCGATCAACGAGCAAAATTAAGATTGCAAACATTCAGGTTGTTGTAAATATGTATAGATTTAAAACACCGGAAATCACTGCTTTTGACTTTCTTCAATGATATTGGCATGTTCTTAACTAATTCAACATTTTCATAACCTACTGAAATTGCAATATTAGCTTATATCGCTTCTTTAACTTTCAGGCACTCTAATAAAACTTTGCTCCCAAATAACTTTAAATTTCCGATATCGCATTTCTTTATCATAAAAATTTCATACGGTCTCTTTTTCTCAAGAGTATTTGCTAATCTTCTATTCTTCAAATATTTTATGTGTTAATTTCATCCAGAATCATAGATTTATAAAGTTGTGAAGACTCTGAACAGTTCTGAGGTACCAAATCATGCATCAAACAAATTTGAATAAATCCGCTTCTACAGCCCTATTCGCGCTTCTTAACAAATAGTTTCCGCCGCGTCTATCGTTCATTTTTGCGTGTTTACATTTTAATGAAGAGGATTTCGCGCCATACAAACACCCCTTCGAACCGAACAAACACCAGTGGATGCCGGTGATGGGATTGAGGCTGTACTTACAGTTGATGCGATAAATGCTGATGAAGCTGTTGGTGATGAACTTCCGCTTGGACTTGCCGCACTGCTGGTATGAATATTGTTCTTTATATGGCTCAGTTATTTCCAGTTCTTGATTCCTTTCAGCTTCTTTTGGTGGATATTCTACACATACTTTTTCGCCTGGTATTTCCGATTTAAATAGATCACCATCAACTTCTTCAATAATAAACGATTCCAGTTCGGTCTCATCTTGTTGGCATTTCAACGAACTGCCGTCATTAGATTGATAATTCTTCGGTGTGCTTTTTGCACAAATATATTTTGGAAGGCCACCGTTCAATTTAATTCCAGAAGGCGCAATTGATCTTAGCATTTGTAGAATCTCCAAATTCTTCCCATCGATTCGGAAGCGAATGCTTAGCAGAGCCAAGGGAAAATTGCAGGACTTGGAGGAGAGCTATTCACAGAATGAATTGTATATTTGTTGTTTTTTTTTATTTATTCTTACCTGTGAGTCAGTCACCTCCAGCGCCACTTCTTCACTGGTTACCATGTATTGGCGCTTGTGCACGTGGGGCCAAATATCCCCTTCTGGGCTAATTGCTCCAATTCCAAGGGGCATGAATCCCTAGTCACAGCAAGGGGAGACTGGTACGATGTTGTCCTACCCTATTGTAGCCCTTTCTCCTGCTTCCTACAGCATATGCGCACACGCGGTAAAGCTCACTTTCACTTACAAACGTGTCGAAAGGCGCGGCGACGTGTAAAAAATCACTTTTTCACTCTGTAATACCGGAGCTTTCACTTGTCAAATTGACTACTTGTTTTCTCATCGGACAAAACAGATGTGTGGAATGGAACGCCACATGGCGGCAATGTGCATCTCCATTTGTCGCCAGTGGCATAGTTTTTCGATGGCCACGTTGGAGGGGGCATTCCCAGATGGATATGTCTCGAAATGCGTCGGGGTTTTGTTTAATATTCTGTTTCAAATATTTAAATCCACAGATCTAAATATTTGGAGATAAAAAATATTTTCTGCGCAACGATATCCGCACGAAAGATGAAGTCCGCTTGCATTTCGAGGTCATACCCATCTGGCCGAGTGCAAGGGTTCGGGATCGGAATCACTTCGATTCCCGGGCGTAGGCGTCACATTACAGCTGGGAACTCAATCATGGAAAAAGGGTTGAGCTTGGCACTAGTTATAGTACAGCTACGAATTCAGGATTTTGAGTTGCAGCAAAAATCTGATTCGGGCTACTCCATTTCTGCTGAAGGAATCGCACTTATTATGTACCAAGCAGAGAAGCATAAAAACAAGGAAAGCAATAAGAATTACGAAAAACTTAATGTAATGTTCATAAATGTTATATTTTAAATAATTAGTCCCCGTTTTGGTTTCATGTATCTAGAGGGTGATTCATTATGGGGTTTGAATTTCAATGGGCTTTTTTGACAAATGACACGTAGCTCCTGTGAAACTCTAATGTTATTTTAATTCAGTATTGTTTGACAGAGTATCATAGAAACACACCGCAAGAAAGTATCCAAATTGTTCAGCTGTACAAGGTGTGTTCCAAAATAAACGAAACTTTAGTCATAAAATCTGTGAATGAAATAGTGCGTTGGAAAGTTACATCCTTCCCTGACTTCCAAGGACAGTTTGGTGACATTCGGTTCAGTAAAAGCGAAGTTATTGCGTCTAAAGTGACAGAACGTTTGTGCATCGGTACAAAAATGAGTTTCGAAATAAGAGCTAATATCAAATTTTGTTTTAAAATCAGTCAAACGTTTACCGAAACATTTGAATTGATGAAAAAAGTTTATGGCGATGATTGTTCACCTCGTGCCAGAGTTCATGAGTGGTTTACACATTTCAGAGGTGGTTGTGAGGACATAAATGATGACAAACATACGGGCGAAAAAAATAAGCCGAAATCATCGTTAAAATACATGAAATCGGAGTTAAATATATTCAAAACATGGACTTGTCGCATTTTCACCGATCATTTGGGCTTACGAAAGGCCTGTGCACGTTTTGTTCCGCACAAGTTAGCTGACAAGGTGTGTTCCAAAATAAACGAGACTTTTGTCATAATTTTTTTTTAGACTCTCCCTCCCCCTGTGTAGGAGACAGTAAGATTTTTTGAAACCCCTCCTCCCCCTTGATAGTGAGCGTATGGGACTTACTTCAAAATTTCAATGAAAAAAAATTGTAATAATATTGTTCTCAGAATTAATTTTGTGAATATGTATAATTCCCATTTGAGTGAAAAAAATACAAACAAAATTTGCATGACTCTTTCCCTCAAATGAGGAATACAAACGCAACCAATTTACGCCATAGTGTTATGCAAAGAAATCAAATAGCTTTATATCATAAAAGGGCACGCGAGTGGAAGCCCACTCTACCCGGCCCCTGTTAAGCAAAAAAAGGGGAGAGTGCACCCGACGGCTAGCCAATTTTAGAGGAGGAGCCTGCCATCGTTGCGGGTCCTGTACCCGATCAGGTTTTTAAAGAACAAGAAAAGACCGATGGTATAATTTTTAATAATTCATTTAATTAATAATTCGAATTATAAGGAAAAAACCATAATTTGTAAGACGCGAATTATTATCATCAATTATAATTTAAATTGCTAAGTAGACATTTTCAAGAATATAAATTGTGTGTGTGTGTAATTGTGAAAATACTATGATGACCAATTGACAGATATAAATTTAGCGAGCAACAACACAAGACAAGCAAAGTAGTGAAAAGCCTGAAACGTGGTTATCAGCCCAAAACCACGCTCTGTCGTGATGCCATGGGCAATATCATCGCTGGTGAAACGAATATTAAGAGAAGATGAGCATCATATCTCAAGAACCTCCTTAATCCTCCGCACAGCTTCAGGGCATCCACGCCTATAGATGTCTGCGGAGAGCGTCATTTGACCCCACCAAGTCTGAATGAAGTTTGTTCCGTCATCAAACCCCAAAAGAATAATAAAACGCCGGGCATTGATGAGATTCCAGTGGAGCTCATCAAATATGGTGGCAGTAGTGTTCATCAAGCTATTCACAAAGTCATCCAGCACATTTGGCAACAAGAACATGTGCCGAAAGAGTGGAGCCTATCAATTATATTCCCTATCAACAAAAAAGGTGGCAAGCTACAGCACGAAAATCAAAGAGGCATATCACTACTTTGTACGGCGTACAAAATATTTTCAAAAATCTTAGAAAATAAAATCGGATCATACACCAACAGGTTTATCGGGGAGTATGAAGGTGGTTTTAGAGCAGGCAGATCGACGATATACCAATTGTTTACAGTCAAGCTGGTACTTGAAAAGTTCTGGAAGTTCAACATAGACGTTCACCAAATTTTCGTTGACTTTAGGCAAGCATAGAACAGTATTCATCGTAACGTACTGTACCAAATAATGATTCCATTTGGTATCCCAGCCAAATTAGTCCATCTTACCAAAATGATAATGACGCCGAAGACCTCCCAACTCCGCATCAATAACCAACACACTGTGACCTCTGACACAAATAAAGGGCGGTAGCAGGGAGATGGGCTGGCCACCTTGCTATTCAATTTGGCTCTAGAGTATGTCATATGGAAGCTACCTGTTGATACGCGAGGTACATTACTATTCAAGTCGAACCAAGTAGTAGCCTATGCGGATGACATAAACATTTTGTCACGGTCGTTGACGACTGCCAAAGAACTCTTCCTGAAACTCAGCAGCGAAGGAAGACTAGTAGGGCTACAAAATAATGAAAATAAAACAAAGCTCATGACGCAGTCAAGGCAAAATACCTCAAGTTCACAAAACATCACACTTGGCAAATATTGTATCGAAAATGTTAGCGAGTTTGTGTATTTAGGCGCCAAAATAACGAAAACGGGCGAAGAATACGCCGAATAATACAGGCCGAAAATAAAATATTATTATATTCTATTCTGACGATCTATAAGACCAGCTGCATTTACAGGAAAACAAAGCTTCAAGTATACAAATCTGTGATAAGACCTGTGTTATACTATGTGTCAAACATGGACCCTAACCCAAGCATCCGCAAACATATTGAACGCCTTTGAGTGACGGGTCCTAAAGCGGATAATCGGAGCGAAGCTAGACGGAAACCAATGGCAAACTCGATACAACCATGAGCTGTATAAAATTTTTGACGACCCGGAGGTCTCAACGATGATAAAACTGCGGAAGCTGCATTGGGCTGGCCACATGAATCGTATGGACGAACAGCAGTCAACGATGTGAATTTCGAAAAGAAGTTGTAAGTAGAAAATTATTTGCATTATGTAGTTGTTTATGAGTATGCAGGAAGATATTTTAAATTATATTACTTAATTTTTAAAGGAGCTTTTTGGGGAGGGGGAAGTTAATTTCATTTTAAATTAATACAGGTGTATTTACTTCTGGCAATGGGGGAGACGGTACTCGAATAACCGCCATTGTATTAGTTGATGAATGGAGGTTGGAGGTAACTCTAGCAACCGGGCCTGCCGGACATTCGTTAGTTACTGGCAATCTTTTTGTACGCCACAGGCACTATGTGTACCGCTGAGGTATTGTAAAATGTTGTACCTGGCAAGAGCCATCCTCACTTGTGACAGACTTCCGCCCGTTTATGCTAAAGTATCCACGGTGGAAAGTTGGGTGCACGAAAATTCAAAAAAAAACCAAACCGGCGGAATTCGTAATTGAATAATATGTAGCAAACGAATGGCTTGTCTTGTACCGATATCACTCTGCGCCTAAACGACTTGCAAATTTGGGTTCACGCCAAAAGCTATCATGATCACTTGTATGTGAATTTTTAAGCAAACACAGCACATACGAAAGATAATTCGCTAAAAATATTACAACACAATAGCAATACCATCAGGGAATCCGGTGGACAATTTAGCCTTGCGGGTTGATACACCATTGCTCAGATGTAATCCGTCACCAAAAACCACGATCGACGTACTCGTCATGCTTTCGGTATTCTCACAGCCAGAATCTTTATGTTTAGAACACGATCTTGTATCCGATTAGATCATACATAATACGCTAAATCAAAATATCGGTCGAAACCAAATGATTCCCAGGCAAGCACAAAGTCCCAAACGTGCTTTTCTTTTTACCTCTGGGAAATTGCTGTGTGGCTCGTAAAGCGTTACTCATACCGGTGATTTTCCACGTTGCATGCACGACATGCTCGAAATGCAAATAGATTTAGGGAAAAGTCAATCTGTGAGCGTGAACTAGATACAAGCTGTTGCTGAAAAATCTAGGTCAGATACATGTTGCGAATATAGTTCACTCAATTACTAAGTTGCCCGTTTCATTTCCATCGTGCCAGAATATAACGATGAGCAATACTGTTCAAGCTCACTTTTAGCTCTCAGTTGAAAGCCATCCATACATAAGTTTGTGTTGCATCAGGACGAGACGTCGAATGCAATTATTTATTGTAGGTCAAGTGGAGACAGCATCAAGTTGTTTGGTGGGGCAATTCAAGGTTCTCCTTCTTGTAGTAGTTTAACGATAATATTTTCCACAATCACACTGGACAATTTCGAGAACACAAGTGTTTTCGAACAACCAAAAACGCAACGGATATGCCCATCCGCTACTTAAAACTGAGAACAACTACTATAACTGAATCACGCCTTCATGATTGGGAGGTGGATGACAAATCTTGGAATTTGAATTTCGTATTGACTTCTGGGCCCCGATTGCGATTTGCAACGACTTGAGTTGGTTGGGTTTTAGGGCAACCGCGGAGTTTTGCGCGACTCCTCACTCCTTGATCCGGCGTCGATTTTTCGATCGGATCACGTTTCGGGGACTGTATGGTGGATAGTCGCGGATTTGCATATTGCACAACGATATTAACTCAATCACAAAGAACACAATCGTGGGATGCCCTGCGCTGGCTTTTCACATTTTCCATGCAAGAGAAATGTGAACGAGCAGTCCGGTGTTGAGCTGAGACGGTTCTCGTTGGGTTGGAGACAATCTCAAGCTCAAATAACGCAAAACCGGGGTTTTCGATCTTGCACTTCGCAATCCTTCCGACGAAAGTTCCGTCACGAATCCGTCACTCTCGGGTTGATATTTATTTTTCAAGCGTCGCCACTCTGCTGCAAAATTGTACCCCAAATAATCGAATCGGGACACCAAACTAATTTTCACAAATATTAACGAAAGACCCGACAAGAGAAGAACTATAAAATCCGTGAAAATGATGGCTCACAACCCATCCGCTATGTTTTCGGTTTCGCGATCTCCCATGGACACCTCGCTGCGTCCAAATCTTTTCTTTCTTTTGCCGTGTTGCAACAAGACCTCAAGTACAGCTGCTCACTCAGCCGACTTTGATTGCATTCGGCAATGCAATATAAGGACGGGGTGCACTAAATCAGTGTTCCCATGTCCGAAATTTTAATTTGCAGTTTTGAAATTTTTTTTTCTTTTTTTAAAAATTGACAGAAGAAAAGAAATAGGAAAAAAACGTTAATTAATAATTAAAAGTTGAATATCATGAAGAATATAATTAAAGGTAAACGTTTAAATTTAATTAAAAGGAAAATTGATATAAAATTACATTTGATAATAAAAATAAGAAAAAAATATTTTATAAATTACAACTACGAATGGGAGTAATGAAATTTATTTCTTAATCTGCAATTAAAACTTCGGACAAGGGTTAGGAAGATTTTCTAGCAGTTTGCTTGTGTGACTGCTTGATTACTACACAATTACCGGAAACTTCTTCCTGTGGACGCCATTCGACATCTTGAGCATCATTATCTTTAGGTAACACAACCATCACTTCGTTATCGCGACATTTAATTATACGTGCGGAGATGTTCTTTTCTCCTTCTTTAACGCGTTGACCAGGGTGGATTTTTTTCTGTGGTCTTTTACTTGCTTTTTGCTAGTAAAATATATGTGAAAAAAAGGACATATGCTCTCAAACAAAATGTTGAGAGCTGTTGGGCAGTGGTAGTTGTATGGCAATGTCAAATAATTATCCATAACTTCACTATGTAAATCAATGCATAATCTTTGAAAAAAAGGCAGGATTGTTGCATTTTTTGTTTTTTGCATAGGATCAGCTACAATGAGACGTCCTTTTTCATTGCTTTTTGCTAGTAAAATATATGTGAAAAAAAGGACATATGCTCTCAAACAAAATGTTGAGAGCTGTTGGGCAGTGGTAGTTGTATGGCAATGTCAAATAATTATCCATAACTTCACTATGTAAATCAATGCATAATCTTTGAAAAAAAGGCAGGATTGTTGCATTTTTTGTTTTTTGCATAGGATCAGCTACAATGAGACGTCCTTTTTCATTGCGTTCCGATGATATTGATGGAGAAAAAAATCTCTCTTTTAATATTAATTTGATGTTTCATCTAACTCAGAGCAGTAATTTCTGTCGTCACATTATATAATCTGAAATTAATTTAAATTCTTATTTAATATTATTTTCATTATAAAAAGAAAAATTCTTGTGAAAAATATTGTGATTTTCGAACATGAGTTTTATGCCATAAATTATCTACATCAGAAAAGAGAGGCAAAGCCTCATCAGGAGAAATATATTCTGCTTCCCCTGAATATTTGTCGAAAATTATTTGACTCCAAATTTCTGCCAGAGTTTCGCCAGCTTTCTGGAAGTTTTTCATTTCCAGCTCCTCATCTTCTGCTTCTTGAATAGTGATCAACATAATAGACATGAGGCAAAATTATTCCACTGAGTGTTCTACTTAGTGGTGCCATACGCCTCTCCCCTCTATCCAGGGCGCTACGCCCAGGTGCATTAGTTTGTATGAACAAAGCGTAAAAACCATACTTTTCAAAATGATCAACGGCATAAGTATTGTTTTGTGATACTTAGAATATTATTTTGATATTAAAGAGCTTTAAAAACGATATTATCATTAGTCAAATCAGGTCACATCATCATTAGTCAAATTTGTAAATGTACAATCAAGTATTACATGAAGGCAGCATTAATATATTTAAACTAAACATCAAAGTCATAAATATAAATTTCTACTAAATAATGAATCTCTAAATTAATATTTCGCAGTCGAAATTTTAATAAATTATATTGTTTCATAAAAGTACCTTGGATTATCATCGGGACCTCCATCAGCGGATATTATGAGAACTAACTCAATTTCCTCGCCGTTCTTCATAATTTCTTTGAAACAAACAAACAAATGGTGAATATCATTTCCATGGGTAGCTGTTGTGGATCTAGAATGTTTCCCACTTCGTATGCCTATCTACAAGTTGGTCCTAAATAAGAAATAGCTTCAGTAGATTCTAACCCATTGGATTTACTTTGTATACCAGCGTATACAGATGGAATTAAAGAGTGTCTCCTAGCAACGACCCAATTTTGGTCAGGTAGTTTAATGCGATATTTCAGATGCATCAGTCTGGGCGATCGTTTATTTGCTGCAGTGATTCCTATTTTTAACTCTAGCGTTATCGCCTTGAGATAAATAAACAACTTGTTTGGGCCCTGAAAAAAAGCTAGTGAATCAATAGATTTTATAGTTGACACACAAAATTGACCATCCAGGTGCTTATTATGAAAGCCACTCTATGGTTTAAAAAGTCACAGTGGTACAGTTTTTATGTATCGCTTCTCCTCTAGAGAGCCTGATCTTTTTGGCAATAATCGGAGAACCACAGGACTTATCGCAATTCTTGAAACAAAATCACTGGTTAACTTCAAGTTAGCCAAAGATTCGCTGAATTTTGGGAGGTTCCACATTTCACCCGTACCTTAAAAAGCGAAAAAATCAGATCTTTCCGTGGAAGGGTCCGGACTGTGAAGATGATACGGTCGACCTTCTTTAGATGCTCAAGGAGACCACCGGAAATTGAATTCATTTCTGTCAATACCCTTGCAATAAGAAGATTGGCCATTGAAAAGTAGAATTTACCGTTTTATTTAGTTCAAATTTCTAATAAAAGAAGTCCAATTGCCCTTCAACAGGTAAGCTACTAGAATTTGAAGTTAGTGGTGTCAAAACGCCTCCAGAAAAGAGAATCCAACCAGTGCTACCGGTGTCAACGATTCGGTCATTTTGCTGCAAACTGCCCCATGCACTATCGGTGAGTAAAATGCAAAGATGTCCATGCCCCCGGCGAGTACAAATTGGCTCAGACGGAGTATGCGTCAACTGTGTTGTATTTGGCCATTTAGCATCATATTGAAGATACCTTCGATACCAAGATGCAAAAATTAAATTTATTCCAAAATAAACGCAAGAACACCGCAGTGTCCTAGCTTCGAAGTTTGTCAAGTCCAGGGTATAATCTGCACTTGCTGCTAGAAGACCAGCAGAAAGTACTGTCAGAATAAAGTAAGTGGCAACAATGAGCTGCTTCTTAAAATCACCAACTCAATTCCTTATCGGAGAGGATTAACAAAGAAAATTAACTTTGTTTTTCAGCGTTTTAATCTTTCAAATGTATCGAAATTCAGTCATATTCCCATGAATAGGCTTCGTCTCGACTAACGTCAACTGCATTTTTTCTCTACATCGAAGTGACGATGTCTTGGAATTTATCGTCAACAAAAAGCCTAACATTATGCGTCTCACAGAATCTCACCTCAATTCACTCAATGACATCTGAGGATTTTGAATTCGTAAAAAATGATCGGGTATACGGTGATGGGAGAGGTGGCGGTGGATATCGGTTAGAAGACCCTACTTTTTCCAAAATATTGATAAAATAGGATTCAAAAACTTTGTTTCTTGAAGTGCTCGTCATCAAAATTTCACTGCCAAGTGGGGATAGCCTCTTTGTTATCTCTACCTTTGCAACTGGTCCGAAGGTTTTTAAGTTCAAGGAGGAGCTCAATTCCATGTTTGAAATACTTGAATTGAACAGGTTTCATGGTTATTATATTATTGCCGGCTACCTGAATACTCGGCTTAACGCCAACAATAATCCAAGAGGTGCATTCCTGAAATCGTGGATAGCAGAAAACCAAACTAAATAAAGGTACAATCTATATGGGTTGGAGTTCCTAACATACCCTAGGAATAATTTAATTAAGACCTTTGCATTGCTGACGCAAGACATGAATTAAGCTTCAATAGTCCTTAACGGAAATTGTAGGTGCTTCCTAACGATACCAATCATAACGCAATCGTAATGGAAATCAATCATCGAAGGGATGATGTCTTCTCCATTCTAATTCAACATTAAAATCATCGGTTGAATTAAAAAAAAATCACATTGGCACCACCAGCAGGAAAGTTAAATTTCTCGTAGGTACCATTAGTTTTAAAAGCACATAGTTGTTTTATTGGCCCCCACTTTGAAAGTAAATCACTATTGAAGGGGAATTAAAAGTGTTGTAAATCAAACGACAAATTGACCTAGGAAAAATAATACATGGTGATTATGTATCTTAATTTTCCGCCATTTCGTTTTCATTCTGTTGACCTCAATGTTCGAGTAGTCATGATAACTAATGAATGTTTTAAAATATTCTTAAAATTTTCATCAAAACTCTCACACATCTGTAGTGTTTGGGTCCTTTGCGAACATGTATTTATACAGTAGCACGTGTAATTGTTGTTTGTAATTGAAAAATTTCAAGCGGCTATAACTTTACATCAAAAAATGGAGGTACAAATTTTTAACCAAATTTAAGGGTCATTTTGTAGATATGTTAAAAACGTAAAATTCATAAGCGTTCTATAATTAACAAAGTTGATCGAATTTTAAATCCTGAGATTTTGTTGGGCTTGAACTCGTAAAGACCTACTATCTTGTTTTCTTTCAGGTTTTTTCTGTTTAAAGGTATCCACCCACGAAAGGGCAGGACACAAATTTTTCGATCATTTCCCGTCCCCTTGCGCCTCTCCTTGGAAACACTTCTTGTTTAGGACCCATTTTGAAAATATTTTACCAAAACCTTTTATTTGGCACCTATATTGGCTACCTCTGGCAAAAAAAAGTTTAAGAGTCAGCCCCTTTATATAGGGAAACCCCTTTAAACACCTTAAAAATTTTAAGAGGGTACCACTTTCGACTGACGCAGAAAATTTCATCACTCTAGCTAATGTGGTTTGCGAGAAAACTTGCTCTGACGCACGGACGGACGAACCGACAGGTCACAATTTAAGTAGCGTGTCGTAAAAATATATTATACAAGAACTTAGTACAGTTATCCATAATCTCAACTTTCATCAAAATCTGTTGAAAAATATGGCAGCTAGACGGAAAAAATCGCATTTTTAACCGCCGCCATTCCGAATTTTGTTAATGTATGATCAGCAAAATGACCAAAACCTTAAATCTGATTAATTTCTATCTTGAAAGTAAGTTTCATATACATCGAATCAAAATTCCGACTCCTAGAAGCCTTTGAAGTTTTGAGATTCAACTACCCGCCATTTTGTTTTTTGACACCTGACCTCCAGTTTTTTCACATAGTTGAATTTCATTTACATCGGTTGAAAGGTTTAGTCACAACTGCAACTACAAAATTTAGTTGATTAATAATTTTAATTAAATTGAATTTGATTTTTAATGTATAAATTTAGAGAGCCAATTGGGCCATTAAGTTTTCATATTTTTATTGTTTGGAGTTCGCTTTATATTTTTTGAAAATTGATAACGATTAGTATTGCATAAAGTGCTCTGACTATTGCAATTTGCGTAGTTTTACGTATACTGACACATTTTTTACTGTCATAAATTTCATAAAGCTCATCCTTGGGAAGAAAAATTTATGATAATCAATGGAATATTTTTTTGAGTAAATTGTTTACGAGAATATACAAGCATTAACAGAATACTTTAAAATCATCACTTCAAATCTCTAATCCCAGAAACTATTCGCTTTGTTATTAGTATTCACATATGAATACCCCATACAAATATTTTGTCCAACTCTAGGGCATGACATATTTGTAAGAGAAGTAATTAATTCCGGTTTAGGGTCTAATGAACAACCACCAGCCACATACTAAAAACCTCCCGTTAACTCGGTACTAACGAAATCACTGGTTTCCCTTTTGAAACCACCAAAGGTAGTTGGGTGCCATGGTTAAATGTTAATACCAGGATTAAGTTGCCAGGACACATTCATCAACCAGATTCAATGGGTATATTTATCGAAATAATTAGTATTTGTTTGTAACTTGCCTGTACCGTTCCATCGTAATAGATGCTAATTGTTAATTGATTTTTGATTATGCAAACAGTACTTTTCTGAGTTTAGAACTTTTTAATTTTACTGGCTCAAACTGGATTGTAGATAATTGAGGAGAATTTCCACGAAGCGGTATTTTTTGGAATTCATTTATAGTTGCATTGGCTAGAATTGGAGTATTCGTGGTTAAATTGTGGTGAATTTGCTCAAATCGACGGTTTTGTAAAGGTAATTAAAAATATATGATAAATCGAAAAACGATTTATTTGAAATAGACTGTAGATGGGTATAGTAGGTTTCAATTGAACATGCCAAAATAGATTCCCCATTATAAGGTGGGAAATAAGTTGATGGGATGGACTAAGTGGTAATCTTTATTAAAAATTGTAACCGATGTTGAAATCTATATATTCATAAAACCAACTGCTGCTTGTGTGTCTCGCAAATACTCAAGAACGGCTTGATCGATTAGAATAATTTTTGGTTGTGTTTGCTGTGATACAGGGGTGGCTTGAAAAGGGGAAAAATAAGGAAAACTCTAAAGAAAAGCTTAAATATTATACAGTGAACTTACCACTTTCGTTGTAACAAATTCAAACGGGTGAAATATTGGGACGATATGTATGAAGATGTTTTGCATTGTGTGTGCTATCAAACTTTAAATCCTACACTACAAATCATTGCGGAAACTTAAAATGAAGCATTTATCATGACGTACACAATTGAGCAGCGCGTTAAGGTTGTTAAAGCCATTTACGAAAATGCGCGTCCTAATCAAAATGCGTTTTTTTGGTCAGCATAATCGACCAAATGTGTCCACAATCGAGAGAATTGTGCGCAAATTTCAGCAAAGCGGGTCTATAGGAAATGTGAAATCACATGTGCATGCTCGCCCAGTTCGTTCTGCCGAAAAAATTGGTGTTGTTTGCGATAGTGTGGTGGAAGAGTAGTCAACCTCAACTCGTCGTCGTGCCCAACAATTGAACATCTCACAAACATCACTGATGCGAATTTTGAATAAAGATTTGAATTGATATGCTAACAAGGTTCAATTGACTCAAGAGCTGAAGCCTACTGACCATTTCAAGCGTCGGCAATACGCCGAATCGTTGGTTGAACAGACAGAAGGGAATGGTGACTTAACAAATAAAATCATCTTCAGCGACAAGGCACACTTTCACCTCAGTGGATTCGTTAAGAAGCAGAAATGCCGTAGTTGGGTGAATGAGAATCTACGAGTGATTGTTGAAAAGCCATTGCATCCACAAACAGCGACTGTTTGGTTCGGTTTATGGGCTGGAGGCATGATCGGACCGTACTTCTTCGAAAATGAGGACGGTCAAGCAGTTACAGTGATCGCTATTGCGAGATGATAACGGACTTCTTGTGGCTAGAAATTGAGGTTATAGAGCTGGACGATATGTGGTTCCAACAGGATGGTGCCACACAGCCAACGAAACAATGACTCTTTTGCGCGAGGAATTCAATGGCCGTGTTATCTCACGTTGTGGTGATGTTAATTGGTCGCGACGATCATGTGATTTGACGACGTTGGACTTCTTTCTCTGGGGATATTTAAAAGAAAAAGGTGTACGTCAATGAGCCAAGAAAAATTCAACAGCTAAAGGATGAGATAATTTAGCACATTAAAGACATTGAACCTCAATAATGTCTCAGAGTAATTGAAAATATGGACCATCGGATAGAAGTATGCCACTGTAGCAGTGGCGATCATTTAGGCGATATTTTGTTTCAAACATAATTGTCATAGATTATTAACACAATTCTCTCAAACCTTTTTATTTTATTTACAATTAACATCATGCGTATTAGTTGGGCCACCCTATATACATATATATATATATATATATATATATATATATATATATATATATATATATATATATATATATATATATATATATATATGGGTGTGTGTATCAAAAAGAGTGATAAGTAGCGTTTTGATGGAGCTAATACAAATTAAGGATAGGCGGGAACCGCCAAACCTGGGAAAATACAGATAATACAACGAGATTTGTTTCGAGTGATTCTTTGGATTGACTATAGGCCTGTTCAGCTATATTATGTGCTAGCTTAAAATCAGAACGTATCGCAGCATATGGCTAACGTATGGTACTGGCCATATCACCTGCTCGAGGGGCGAAACATAAGTTCAACGTAGTGGGACACTTCAGGTGTCTCTAAGGGAACGCCCCAAAGGTAGTGCTTAAACGAAGAAAAGTATAATCATGTTCGGACATGATATCAGTCAGCCGTACAATACACAATGCATTTAACTACAAGTTACAAAACAAACAACAGTACAACACTGCAGCGTTTTTTTGTGGTTGGGAGGTGAATGTCATTTACGCACAGAGCGTGAGACTCTTATACTCACAAGAAAGCAACTGGACTACCCACTAAACACCTCCCGTGTTTACTTAAGAGCTTAGCCTGCGACTGTTTGACACATTACTTCGGGCTAAGTCTCGTTTTCTTAGGCCGTGAGGTGCCTTCAAGCTGGGGATCCCTCATCTTGCGGTAGGGTTGAGGGGAAGAGGAAGTACGAGACAAGCAATCACCCAGGCCTAATGCCCCTGGCTGCTGTGAGTCGCTTTCGTCTTTTAGGAATACCCGAACATAATGCGCCACCTGGTTCCATTTGTCAACTGTTTCAAAGATCAATGAAATTATATTATCTGGGATGAGCTCTTTCGTCTCCCTGTAGAGGCCCCTTGCCTCCTGTCCCATTTTTTGCACGCAAAAACTGTGTGGCAGACATTGCCCTCCTCTCCTGGGCAAAATCGATAATTGAGGGACAGTGACTTAACAATCTTCTGCAACCATGCCCGCTCAAAAGCTGCGTCAGATAGAAGTCAGTCTCACCATGCTTACGATGTAGCCACGCGCGCAGTCCACCTTCTTCCGTGCAATTCACACAAGACTGCTGCCAATCGTTGAGTTGAGTTGAATAACCATCTCCCTCGCATCCTCTTTTCGATGCAGGTTAATATGGTGGTGCTCTCCAGCAAGGAGGACAACAAGTAGCACGCATGCAATAACTCTCACCGCCGAGTCAGATACGAAGATACAATCCTCAGTGCTTCTTTTTTCTATACCTGTGCCAAGCGTTTACAATATACCTCCTTACTGAGAGCGTCGTCCCATATTTTTACTCCGTACAGTAGCATTGACCCAACATTACTCATCAAGAGGCGTTTTTTGATGGGCTGGGTCCCCCTACGCTAGCCTTAAGTCAATTCAGAGCTGCTAAGCCTGAAGCAGCCTTCTTAGCCATTACCCTGATTTGCTCAGGTACTTCACTGCCGGCTTCGCATCGATTAGTATGTCTCCAATACTGATCATCCTTATTCTAGGGATTCACTTTTTTGGCAAGATGACCACTTCGGTTTTCTTCAGTGCTAAACTGAACTCGCGGGTAGTCATCCAGTCTTGCACTCGGCGCATTAGCATACCTAGCTCAAGTTGCGCTTGTTCAACGGTGCGTCAAGTGACCAGAGTCGCAACATTATCTGCATAGTCGATCAAGCGCGACTCATCTGGTATCTCCAGTCTCAGTAAATCATCGCAAGACACGTTGCACAGGTCTGGGCCAAGAATAGATCGCTGGGCAACACCCGACGATACTTCCATCTTTTGTTCACCCTATATTGTGTCATAAAGAAGGCTTTTTCGCTTCAGGTTGTCCCTCAAAAGCCACATTAGATAGATATTTTGGAACTTAAAAAGGATTTTTCAGCGTTTCCCGAATATCCACCCATCTATTGGAGCTGAAGCGTTCCTGGCATCAACTGTCACCAGCATGATGTTCCGGCGCTTTGTACGGTTATTTGCCTCTGCCTTTTGGACCACGCTCACCACCTCTGCAATCGCACCAATGGTTGAAGGTCGTGCTCTAAAGCTGTACTGCCGAGAAGATAGGTCCCCAGGTGCATGAGTCGCGTCAGTGAGTCTTGCCTGGATGAGTTTCTCTAGCACTTTCTAAGCAGTATCTAGAATGCGTAACGGGCAGCATGCAGATGGCGATGTGGGGTTTCCCTTCTCCTTACTGATTAGCACGAGCATCGGCACCTTTCATCGTACCGGGAATACCCCGTCCCGTAGCAAGCGTTGAATATGCTGAGCAGCAAGTCAGGACAATGGTGAAAGACAAGCTGCAACACCTCAGCTTGAACACCATCTGGACCTGGAGCCTTCCTCGCTTTCGGTGAAAGGACTGCCTCTTCTAGTTCCAGCTGCATGAAGAGTGGACACTTGACTGTTGTTTCACCATGGACAGCGTCAACACAGATGGGATGGGCGTGGAAGAGTGCCCGCACAACCTCGCCCATCCTTTCCGCATGACGTGCGCAAGGTTTCCTTAGGGCACCAAGCTTCCACATAACTCAATTGTAGCCAGGCCTCACGGATCCTTGTTCACACTGTCCACTACATCTTGCCAGCAGCGAGCCTTGCTGTTATTGATCAATTAGCGAAAGTATGATTTTAATGTTCTGGGAAAGTGAAAACGCACTGACTTTTAAATTAAGTTAAAAGAGTTTATTTACTAAAAATGAACAATAATTGGTTTCACTATTTTACTAGTTTTACTTTTCACTTCGTCTATAAATTTTTACTTTAACTGTCTTATCTACCAACGAAAATCATTTTACTATTACTCGATCAATATCACTTTCCAATTCGCACTCCACACTATCGCAGTTTTACTATATCGCGGTTGTAATGAATGATTCATTCAGCTCGGCTTTATACCAGGTCTCTAGTCATTCAATTCATTTCTCGTACATTGGCGAACAAACTGAAATATTCGAGCAGCTTAATGAATGGGGCAGTGACGTCACTTTCAGATGTTGATCATGCTTGGCAGGTTTTTGAGTACATTCTTTTGTTGATCATGATGTTGTGAAAACAATTACGACAGTTGCTTGCAGAATTAGTTGTACATGTAACAGTATTTTCTGGTCCCCTTATATGCTGCTACCTGTCCACTTTGAGCCACACGTCGAAGCTTATGACATTCCCTTCGCTTTTCAGCGATTTCAGTCGACGACCAGTACACTGGGAGTTCGCTATGCTGCGGTTTTTGATGTAGCATAGAAGCTTTGCAAGCAGTCGTGATGATGCTCACAGTTGAGTTCGCCAGGTCTTGGGCTACCAGTTTTTCTATCCTCTGCGAATCACCCTGCAGCAGAGCATTTGCCATGAGCACCGCAATAAACCTCTTGACGTCCATCCTTCTGATGCTCAACTCAATTGTAGGAAGTCAAGTGAATGGACGTTGGGAGTAACATCACCGATCTCAAACAATATGCATTGACGATCACTGGCTCTTCAATTTTGTAGCCTTCGTACTAAGGACTCCGAGGTGGATGTCACGCCCGCTTTAGTTTCTTCACAGCCAATACGGCAGAAAGTCGGCGTGTTTTCAGTGTTTAGTACGAGCTGTTTCTAGGATTCATTCACCCCGCAAATCTGTTTGGGCCATGCCCCATTCGATTGCTTTAGCGTTGAAGTCTCCCGTAATGAGCACGGTGCCGTCTACATTCGAGACAGCGCTCTCAAAAGCATTTAGCTTGGCTTGGAAAGATGATATCGATTCTTTCGGTGTTAGGTACACACTGGAGGAGGTGGTGATTGAGTACCGAGCCCACACGAAATTATTCCCCCGTTCACAGCTCTCTGACGGTAAATTATTGTTCCGAGCCCAGATAGCGGCAGTACCAGTTTTATCAGGATACCATAATGCGGAACTATTATGATGGTGTTGCTTACTCAGCAGCATATAGTCGGCTTTCATGTCGCTCATAACCTGCTCAAGAAGATTTTGGGTGTTTGAACTGCAGTGTAGGTTTAGCTGCAGGATGCGCATCATCGAAGTTCTGACTTTGCCTTAGCTAGGGCTTCCTGAAAAACCCGAAATTTACTTGATCCCAAGGTAGGCCTAAAATTCGGTCTTCAATCAGCATCCTTGTGAAGAATACAGTGAACGTCCTTGGTTCACTCTTTTCTTTGTTGTTCCATTTCACCAGATTTGTTACATAAGGACTTCCTTTAGGATGCGTTGCATACTTATGCGGTGTGACCATCGTCAAGGCGTTTGAAACATTGCAGAAGCGCTGCTCTTCGCAGTATTTTGCAGACAACGCACCCTTTTCTTATGTTGCCCTTACACAAAAAGTGCTCGGCATCCTTTTCAGTCAAGTCAGTGATGGCCATGCGTTGTCGCCTATGATTTTCTGGTGTCATCCTGCCCACGCTAGAGAACTGACTTATGGTGGTGTCTTCTATCTCGTGCAGGTTCATGGTGTAGTCAATGTCTCTTATTTCGATGATTGCCATCGGCTCGAGCGAGGCTATAGTTGCGCTTTTGCCGAGAAAGTGCTTCCTTATTGTCGGCCTCTGCTTCGAATTCGACCAGTAGAGGCCCGACCACGTTGGTCGTACTACTTTAATCGCAGTGTTGGTGTCCTCGGGCCTAACGTTTCCCCTGATGTCCCGCAGCACCCCCGCGTACGAACGGCCATCTTGGGGTTTTACTAGCAGTGCCATCGGCCTTTGTGAGGCTTTTGTCTCTTCTGTTTTGCATCAGGTCTTTTTTCAGTCTTTCGGCCCTCTTTGACCTTTAACCAGCTCCTCCAATAATGCCCTATACGGTCTAAGAGCTTCTCTAGTTCAATGGGCCCAATCGTTGCTCCTTTGCTGATTTTTGGTGAGTCGCCTGCAGATATTATTCTTTTAAGAACATCTCCCGCTTTTCGGATTGGGCTCTATTCTTCATTTCACTGGGCAGCAATTGTACTTTGCGACCACATTTCTCGGGAGAAGTTATCGGCTTCTATTTCCGAGTACAGTACTTCCACCACATTATCTACGCTGGCGATGAAACCACACAATGTCATTTTATTTGTCTGGTCACTTCTTTCTTTTCCTGCCGTCATCTCTTTGTAGACTTCAGGATAGTTCGTTATCATTTTGTGACAGTCGCTTCGGTAGCAATCACAGCAGTAACCATCGAATACTCGATGTTCTTTATATTTTCCTACACCACTCGAAAATCTGGCGGGTCCTGCAGAGTTTTGCGCTTTTCCTTTTCAGGATGCTCTGGCACTCGCATCATTTTTTGTTCAGCGCCGTAGGAATCTCAGTCTGGACAAAACTATCTGTTAATCTCCGTATTTTGTCCATCTTCACTATCATTGTATTTTTGTCATCGCTAGTACCGCTCCAAATGTACTGTAAATAATGTGGCTGCAGCGGGTAGTTACGTTGCCATTGTTGTTATTTTTGCTTTCTTTTTTTTCGTATTTTTTGATCTCTTTTTATGGTTTTCAGTTGCTCCAGTTTTGTTGGTCCTCCCTTGGAGGCGCCATTTCCGTTGGTGTGTGTAGTTGCTTTTTGGTCCCATGGTTATCTTTGCAGAGCAGGGAGGCCATGCGGGGATTGGTACAAGCCCTTGTAGGGACAAGTGCTCACAGCCATACCTCTCAACCGAACCTACACCACCAACAAAATGGTGCAACCTTCGAACGTACCGCAGGGCCTCCAAAGGTTAACCGAGAAGGAGACAGTATGATGGTTGGATTGGAGCCGTTTACGCACGAGTGTCACCTCAGCACTACCGTACAACGCAAATATGGTCAAACCATCATATCTACCAGTCCAAAGCATCAATACCAGTTCATTGACCAAAGCATAGTCCAGATTCAGTCAGAGTCGTTACCTGTCATCCCAGGAGGGAACTTCACTGCACCTCATATCCTCGGCTCCGTGGGGGCAGCGCTTTCCAAAGAATGCTAGCCTCCAAGAGTGCTCTTGTCGATCGGCATTCCCCCTGAGGGAATTTCCTCGGGTACGTGGGGTGGCACTCCCCAAAGAATGCTAGCCTCCAAGAGTATTCCTGTTGGCCAGCATTCCCCTGTGGAGACCTAGGAATCTTAGGCCTCTGCCATAAAACAATGTCTTCAACTACGATAAATACCGTGATCGCAACAGTGTCATACTAGAGACGTAAACTTTTTTGGGAAATAAATAGTTTAATCAGGATGGCTCAAAATGTCATACAGCGACCAAAATTGTCAGTTCCATCAATGCAGAAAAACATCCAACTATGCTAAAAGCTTAACAAAAATTGTTGCTAATGAATAAAATTTCCAATCCTTCATAGTCGACGAGTATGAAAACCTCGGATGGATAAGTAAAGATTGCCTTAAACAAGAATTCTTTAATTCAATTTTTGATATTCATAACCAGCCTCAATTTATTCGACCAATTCAAAAAATACCAGAAGACTTTTTACTTTTCTTAAATGGAAATTTTAGTTAATTGGCATTCAACTGGCAAAAACACCATTTTTCACACCATCAGGAACTAGCAAGCACTCAAGTCATAGTAGCTACTCTCAAAGCGTTCGCAAAACTATGCAGAAAATCAATTCCTTTTAATATCCCTTCCTCATCATTGAACTCATCCATTCCAGCATCCCTGGCAAAATCCCTGGCAATTCTTCATCAATAGTTTCGAAAACCATTTTCCAAATAATCAACCCATGACTGAATATTTCCTTAAGCAGAAATTAATTTTTGAATGGAATACAGTTCCACCAACTGACAATGCCCGATTCTGTTCAATCTGGCCGATTGGAAATCTATAAATGTGACGCTTTCCCGATCAGGATGCACGGTAGGGAATGGGATTGTATTCAGAGAGGATATAACCGTAGAATACTCATACTTAGTGAGATGGATAGCAGGTGATTTTCCAACATAATGAACTGCACGTTGTGCACATAATAGCTGTGTCTGCAAGGATCTGAATAGTGATGAGAGTGAAAATGTATATTCGAGTTTTCAGGATAATAACGGATGTGGATAGGCTGAATGAGACTGGATTTAATGGAGGATGAAGTGATTTTTTTCTCTTAATTTTGGGTTTTTAAGTTTGCACTTTATTTAATTGGATTATTTATTTTCGATCAATTTTCGCGTATCCTTCCTGTGCACTGCACTAATTTGGAACTTCAGATTTTTTTTTATTATATAGTGAATTTCATAACTTGTAGCATACGTGTTTTAAGTTTAAAGGTATTTAAAGTTTGAATCTTAACTTATCAAAAAACGTATTGGAACATACGTGGCTCAAAATCCATGAAATCATTGAATCCTTTTTCTGAATATAACAAAAACTCCCACTGCACTCTCTCCATCCTACCGTTCCTATTTCATAACGCGCATATTTGCGGTTAATAGGACTAAACAGAACAGGTCAACGGTATTGGAAATTAGTTGGATTTTATAGTTCTACTTTCCACGTATCCCATCGAATCCTATCCCACCGATCTCAACAGCTAATGAAGGTATCCTAGTTGATGATGTCCATAGCGTTGTAGCTGATGAGGCTGATGGCGATGATGATGATGTCCATGATTACGACAAGGTTGGTCGCGCTAGCAACACTACCTATTAAAATTTAGCATGTAAAACATAGATTGCTGATTGCAAGATAGAAAGGACATGACCCGTGCATACGCGAGTTGAATTGTTGGAAAATAAGAGAGAGATCAGCAGATGAGCTTTTATAATTATAAATGGTGGTGGTGCGGAATCATCGATGTATATACAGTAAATGTTTTCTGGTCAAACAATTTGAAATTGAACTGTTTAATTTAACATGTGTGTACGGGGTGGAGGATTGAGCGGGTGACGAGAGAATAAATAGTTTCAGGGTTGGTTGGAGCATATATGTGGCGAATTAGTTTAGCTCCTGCAGTCATCAATGGTTAATGATAGTTATTTGGTCTGTTGAATTGAGATGTGCAATGAAAGGTTATTTGGAATAATTGTGGGATTGCACTATCAAATATATCTCTGCTTTGATGATAGAAACATTAAATTCATGGTTAATTATTGAAGAAATGGACACAAAATTGGAGTTTGTCATGAATGCAGCAAATAAATAACAAAGGTATTATGAGTCTCAATACCAGAAAGCAGTGCTAGTTTCTCTGATATTGAATAGTGAGCTAAAGTCGCATTTTCACATGCTAACAATTTTGTAGAATAATTCTACTTTAAGTCCGACATTTTAATTTTCAACAGATTTCACACAGAAGAAAATATTTCTAAGATTTTAGAAATTATAGAAACATTACGATTGATTAAGTTTCGTTAATTTTTTGAGGTCACGGTGCAACACAAACTTGACGATTGTTTTAAAAATTTAAATATTTGTACAATAACTTTAAATTCACAGCATTTTTTATGCATCTGTTCCCCTAATATTTGATTAGTTGTAGGTCCACCACTTTGAAACCCTCTTCTTACTCTCCAACGATATTTTTAGGTAAGGGTTCCAGTTTTATCTTCAATTATTCTGCAAAGAATTAAGTAGAAAATGCACAACGATGCAATTCCTCTTCATTTTTCAGAGCACTGTCTGTTTCCATTTCTAAGGATATCAGTTTGATCATTATATTTTTTGTTCCAATTTTGTGTATATTCATGCATAACTTTTGAACGAGGATAGACAGAACAGTCCTAATTACAGCAAATTATACCGCTTATCTTTTATTGAGTTCTATTCGAAGATTTGAAGGACATGAAAATAAAATAACGGTAGAGGACCTTTACCGTTAGACACTGGTCGATTTCAAATCAGCTAAAAATGCACTGAATTCTGGGGAGGTTTCGCACTTCACCTATACCCCAAAAAGTGAGAAGAACTAGATCTTTTTATTGAAGGGCTTGGAATGCGGAGAAGATACCGTCGATCTTCTTCAGGCAGGAACGTTTATGCTGCCGGTGAGTGCAAATTGGCTCGGACGGAACGTAAGGGAAATTATACTGTGTTAAATGCGGTGTGATTGGTCATCCGGCATCATATAGAGGATGCTGACGATATCAAGATGTGAGAGTAAAATTTGTCCCAAAGGAAATACAATTACACTCTAGTGTCTTAACTCCCATCTTCGTCAAGTCCGGAATATCATGTGCACTCGCCGCTAGAGGACAAGGAGAAAATGCTGCAAATAATGTGAATAATAAAAATGGCATTAATGAGCTGCTTCTCAAAATTTAACCAGCGATTAAATTCTTTATCGGAGAGAATCGAAAAACAAGATATGAAAATTAATTTGGCTTTTCCACGTTTAGGGCTTACAAATGCCTCAAAATAATTTGTCATCCAGTCAAATTCCCATGGATAGGATTCGTCTCATCTCGATCAACGTCAACTCCATTGTTACTATACATCAACGTGATTATCCCCTTGAATTCATTTTAAGAAAAAGCCTGACATCATGCTTCTCACTGAAACCCACCTCAATTCATGGCACTCCATGACATTCAAGGATTTTTAACTCGTAAGAAACGATAGGGTACACGATGTAGGTGACACCGGGGTATTGGTTCGAAGACCCTATTGTTTCCTACATATTTAAAAATGTCAAAATCAAAAGCTTTGAATATCTTGAAGTGTCCGTTATCAAGATTGTACTGCCAGGTGGGGATAACCTCTTCATTATCTCCGCCTATGCAACTGGTCGAAATGTTCTCAAGCTCAAGGGAGAGCTCAATGGATTGTTTGAAATACACAAATTGAACAGGCTGCATAATTATTATATTCTTGCCGGTGATCTGAATACATCACGGTTGAACGCCACCAATAATCCAAGAGGTGTATTCCTGAAATCATGGATAACAGAGAACCAACTTGAATACAGGTGCAACCTATATGGGTAGGAGTTCCCAACATACACTAGGACAAATTCATATTTGGACCTCTGCATTACTGACGCAAGACTTCAATTCAGCTTTCATAGTCCTCAACTGAAATTGCAGGTGCTACCATATGACAGCGACCATAACGCAATCGTAATGGAAATCAATCATCAAAGGGATGACCTCTTCATTATTCCAGTTCAACATGAAAATTATCGGTTGAATTTCAAAAAACGGACTGGGGAAAGTTTCAAAAGAAGTTTAATCGAGAGTACCAGAAGCAATGTCCTCCTCCTCATGATAGCAACGCTTGCTCAATGGTTTTTAATGACAGGAGTCTAACTAACGATGAAATAGATCTGTATTGTCGAATTTAGAGAAGCTAACGTTGGAAACGATTGAAAAAGCAGTTCCTAAGATTAAACATCGAAACAATATGGAAGGACATGAAACACCAGCCATCGCAAGGTTAAAAAGATAGAAAAGTCTTCTTCTCACACGCGCCAACAATATTTGTAGGCAATTTTTGGACTACAGCCATCCCTCGTTGGCTTTGTTGAAGCTACACCTGCAGAATGCCCGGAACTTACTCCGTTCATACTTCAGGAGTGAGGTCACCAATCAATGGGCAGACAAATTGAGGGGTATTAGCCCACAGTACCCAGATGGTGTGTTCGCGGAAGTCAATAGCATACTCCGTAAGAAGTCTCGAGTGAAGGTATCGAACCTTGCATGCGCTAGTGGTTAGATAAATCTTCTCAATAGGGCTGGTATCGAAATTGATAGTACGATCCCGGATAGAAATGGAAACAAGATTATATGTGAGGGAATGCATAAACTTGCCCTGATTGGAACACATTTGGAATTTGGTCATCTACCAAACCCTGAGAGAGGAAATCAAATATTTTTAGAGGTCGTTGAAGCAAAAGTTTCCGACTTCAAATCAAGCCTGAACGGTGAATCGATTCTTCATTTCAATAAAGCATTAACATCTGACCTCATACCGAGCTTGAATCTTATTGACGATTTCGTCAGCTATGAAAACGTGTGTTTCATATTTTGCAGGATAAAAAACAAGAAATCATCTGGTACTGATGGTATTCCAAATGTAATTCTCCGTCATTTGCCTGAGGTTGCTATTAGGAATTATTGCATTTTGTTCAACAATATGTTGAGCAATTTGTATTTCCCAAATGAGCGAAAAAAGGCTAAGGTATTTCCTATCTTGAAGAAAGGAAAAGAATCTTTGTGCCCCAAAAGCTATCGCACAATCAGCTTGCTGCCTAACATCAGCAAGGTGTTGAAGTGATATTTAATAAAGCATTAAACACCCACATTGAGAAATATGAGGTGGTGCCGAATTGCCAATTTGGTTTTCGTGCCAGGCATTCGACCATACATGCAATAACGGAAGTAACCTCAGACATCTGTAGGAAACTAAACAGTAGAGAATGTGTTGGAGCGTGTCTCATTGATATGGAGAAAGCCTTCGATACGGTGTGATTAGAGGCACTAGGTTTTAAACTCCTTCAGGACACGTTCTCCAAACACCTTGTCGCCATGATAGGCAATATATTATACGGGAAATAGCTGATTGAAATCTGGCAACAGTGCGCGAATTCAAGGTCTTGAATGGTCTACAGCAGGGAACAGTTACTGCACCTCTGCTCTTCTCAATATTCATGCTCAAGCTATTGAACAGATTTCATTTGAACGTCTCACTAACGCGACCGTTGGCAGTGTTTGCTGATGATCTGATTATCTATACGGCAGACCAAAAAGCTACAATAGTTCAGAGGAATCTCCAAAAAAATTTCAATGATGTGCAGCTTTACACTGGCAATTGGCGAATGAAAATCAATGCGCAGAAGTGCGAAACAATCTTGTTTCGGAGAACCCTGCAGGGTGTCAGTCAAGAGCTGGAACGTAATTGGAAGGATTTCCACATCACGGCTGGCGAGGGTAGTTCAAAACGGGTTCCACATAAATCCTGTGTTCGATATCTCCTGTTCATCTCGACCAGTATCTGTACTCTACAGAACATGTCAAAATCAGGCACAAAAAGTAGTCATGGCCCTACTAAGACCCTTTTATTCCAGATATATTGACCAAAAGGTCAAAATAATCTGCTACAAGACCCTGGTTAGACCAGTTTTGACATACAAGATGCGTTCGAAAATAAACGAGACTTTTGTCATAAAATTGAGGCGATCATAAAAACTATTTCCACCACTGAGTGGTGCTGTCAACATCTCGAAGAAGTTTGACTTTACACATCTGGCAACCAATCATCTAGCAAAAAGAAGACTTTTCATCAGCTGTTTTCTTTGGCTTTTGGTCCCGAAGCAGACAAGGTTAGTTTCATTTAACGAACTGTGAAATATTTAGATTTTTGCAAAAAATTATTATTTACCACATTAAGTGAGTTTAATAATTGCATTGTACACGTCTTAATCCACGGGAATCAGGGCGGCTACAACTGGTGACCCTATCATAGACGTGAGCCCCGGTTAGGGGAACACCCATTAAAATGTCGACTGAGGATTTGAAAACTGGTATGTTCGTTCAAGATACACTGCCGCCGGCAAGGCGCGACAACAACACGTTGCTCGACACGCTATACGAACCAAGCAAGGATATGATACCTTCGCCCAAATTGTTGCCACCTGTTGATGCAGTAACAAACTTTCCACCGTCTACGGAAGTTGCTTCTGTCGAAGACGTGAAGTTGCCACTATTTTGGAAAAGCGACCCGACGCTTTGATTTGTGAAGGCGGAGGCGCAATTTCCCACCAATAAAATAACGTCTGACAACGCTCGTTATAACACGATTCTCGCTGCTCTGGACATCGATATCCTGCAGCAAGTATCTAACATTGTCCGTTCGCCACTAGTCACGAACAAATACGGTACGCTCAAACGGCATCTTATCACCAGATTCTTCAAATCTAAAGAGCGACACCTAACCCGGTTGCTGACAGGAGTAGACCTCGACGGAAAACAACCGTCACAACTACTTCGAGAAATTGAAAATTTCACATTTTCATATTTGTCTGAGGACATCCTCAAAACATTGTCGATGAAACGACTACCAGTGAGCGTCAGGTGCATTCTGGTTGCTAGCGAGGATTTCAAACTCAACAAACTCGCAAAAATAGCAGACCCCATGGTAAAAAACAGTGTTCTGGCTTACGTATTGGCTGCAGGGGCAACTTCACCACAGGCAGTCGTGCCTGATACGTCGGAACTTAACAAACGGCTTGAAACAATGAAGCGTCAACTTAATAACGTTGTTCAGATGACAAAATCAACAAACAATTTCAATCCCTCTGATTTGCAGTGTTCGACAGGTAGTGCAAGGGGCCACCGCACTTTAACTAACAACGAGGCTTGCTATTACCATAAAAGATTTGGCGGAAAAGCGAAGCGGTGCTCGGAGCCTTGCTCGTTTCAAGTAAATTAGCATCAGAGTAAACTGAGACGGTTGGCTTCCATCACCGGAGTGGTAGACAACGTAGATAAAATCCCGGAATTCAGACTACACATAGCCGATCAGCGGTCACACTTAAATTTCCTAATCGACTCCGGATCGTCCGTCTTGATTCGGCCTAAGCGTTTCGCTCAACTTCAACAGCCGCAAATGCTCACATTATTTGCCGCCAACAACACCACAATTATCACGTATGGTAAACGATCCTTGAAGATACACTTAGGTTTCAAGCGTCTATTCGCGTGGAATTTCATTGTAGCAAACGTCTCTACACCAATTATCGGGGCAGATTTCTTGACACATTACGGGCTTTTGATCGATTTAAAAAGCAGGAGGCTATTAGATGACAATTCTATCTGCTCCAGCCTGGGACAAATCGCTCTAGTTGATGTTTTCGGGATGTCCACAACACATGCAAAGGCAACCACAACGGCAACTATAATTCAGCCTACGACTCACGACACGTTCTCAAGAACAGCAACAATACACACATCAGCACCAGCTAATCAAGTGGCACATTTCGTCGAAACAACCGGACCACAAGTTTTTCAACGGCCTCGACGTCTGACAGGCGAAAAATTGAAAGCAGCACGAGCAAAATTCGATCGGTTGTTTAAAATGGGTATTTGCCGTACATCCAGTAGTCCTTGGGCCAGTCCCATCCAAAAAATCCGGGGGCTGGAGAGTTTGTGGCAACTATCGCAAACTTAATGCTCAGACAGTACCGGATCGATATCCAATTGCACATATCCACGACGTGACTGACCGGCTTCACGGTAAAACTATATTTTTGAAGTTGGACCTAGAACGGGCTTACCATCAGATCCCGATGTCTGAAGCCGACATAAAAAAGACAGCCGTTACAACACCATTCGGGTTGTTTGAATATTTGGTCATGCCTTTCGGTCTTAGAAATGCCACACAAACTTTTCAACGGCACATGGACAACATCCTCTACGGACTGGAACTCGTCTTCGGCTATATAGGCGATATCATCATCATAGAGATAGAGTATTTGGGCTACACGATCAACAAAAACGGTTCACAACCAACACAAGAGCGAATCACTGTGCTACTTAATTTCAAGCAACCTGAGACTATTGTCGAGCTGCGTCAATTTCTTGGAGCCTGCAACTTCTACAGACGTTCTCTTTAGCACTCAGTCCACCATCAGGCATCGTTGAACGCTTTCTTAAGCAACATCAAGAGAAACGATAGTTGCCAAGTTCCTTGGACACCACAAACGGAATCAGATTTACAAATGGGCAAACGCTACCTTGCAACTGCAGCCTTACTCATCCATCCGGATCACAAGGCACAACTTCAACTTGTCACTGACATTGCTAACGGAGCAGCCTTTCAACAGCACAATGGCGAACCCTGGCATCCACTCGGCTTCTTCTCTCGTAGGCTGAGCCCAACTGAAGCTAGATACAGCGCGTATGATCGCGACCTACTAGCTATTTATGCCGCAATCAGGTTTTTTAGGTATATTCTGTAGGGTCGGCATTTAATTATCAAAACCGACCAACAGCCTTTGATCTGCGCATTCGCTCAAAGTCTTGACAAAGCCAATCCGATACAATTGAGACAGTTGGACCTCATCTCTCAGTTTACGACGGAGATAGTCTGCATCTCCAGCTCGGAGAATCTGGTAGCCGATGCCTTCTCCAGGATTAATACGATGAACATGCCATTCACCTTAGACTCAACTCAACTAGCCGAAGCTCAACAAGAAGACGACGAGCTTCGTGTGCTCCTAGACAACAGAAACAACACGGGATTACAACTACAAAAGCTGTCAATTGGTATTGCAACAGTTTACTGCAATACTTCAACGGGACACATTCGTCCTTACGTCCCACCGGAACTTCGTCAACAGGTTTTTGCTTCAGTTCACGGACTCGCTCACCCGAGCGGCAAGTCCACACTTCACCGGCTGCGTCAAAAGTACATATGGCCCAGCATTCAGAAGGTCACGATAGGATGGACCCACAACTGCATCTCCTGTCAACGCTCGAAAATCCAATGACACAACAGGAACCAGCCCATTTCAATAAACGTACCAAACGAAAAATTCGATCATGACGGCATCGACATCGCCATTCTGCCATTGGTGAGCGGGTATCGATACTATCTTATCATGGTAGACAGGTTTTCACGGTGGCCAGAAGCAGTCCCCATGCAAGACATGACTGCGGACACAGTCGCCAACGCTTTTTACAACACCTGGGTTGCGCGTTTTCGAACTCCAAAAACGTTGACAACCGACCAAGGCGCTCAATTTGAGAGCGCATTTTTTCGAGCCCTTACCAATCTGACCGGAACGAGACGAATTAGAACAACACCCTATCATTCTGCGTTCAATGGTGCGATTGAGCAATGGCACTGGACCTTCAAATCAGCTCTTATGTGCAGTCAACCAACATCCTGGATAGAACTACTTCCAATTGTTCTACTAGGAATGTGAACGTCACTCAAGGAGGACTTGGGAGCTTCACTCGCCGAATCACTTTACGGTGAACAGCTACGTGTTCCGGGCGATTTTTGTACAAACGAGGGCATGTCAGCCGATCCCACCTTTTTTGTCGAAAAATTTCGTGAGCACATGCGACTCCTTCGACCGACACCAAAAGCTCACCACATAAAAAGAAGCCTTTTTCAATACAAGGAACTCTACACTTGCACTCATGTCTTCCTGCGAATCGATGCAGTCAGACAGCCGTAGGAGCAACCCTACACAGGACCACACGAGGTGGTTCAACGAATCAACGATCACGTCTTCATTATCAAGATAAAGGGAAAAGATGCGACCGTCTCAACAGTATGAATCAAACCACCGTATACTACAAAAGATGACAACGAACATCATGACATTCCCCTCAGAACGTACAGTCGGTCGTCAAAGCCAAAATCGACTTGACGTTAATTCTAAAAAGGGGCTACTGTGCCGACCATAAAAACTATTTCCACCACTGAGTGGCGCTGACATAATCTCGAGGAAGTTTGACTATACAAATCTGGCAACCAATCAGCTAGCAACAAGAAGACTTTTCATCAGCTGTTCTCTTTCGCTTTTGGTTTAGTTTCATTTAACGAACTGTGATATGTTTAGATTTTTGCAATAAATTGTTATTTACCACATTAAGTGAGTTAAACGATTGCATTGTGCATGTTTTAATCCACGAGACTAAAGGCGGCCACAAAATTTTTTTTGGTGGCGCCATCTATGTATGAGAATAAGAGTTGGAAAGTTACATCCCTCCCTGACTTCCAGTGAAAGCTTGGTGACGTTCGGTTCAGTGGAAGCGAAGTTATGACGTCTTAAGTGACATTATGTTTATGTTATCGGTACAAAAATGAGTTTCGAACAAAGGGCTAATATCAAATTTTGTTTTAAAATTGGTAAAACGTTTACCGAAACTTTTAAATTGATGAAAAAAGTTTATGGCGAAGTTTGTCTATCTCGTGTCAGAGTTCATGAGTAGTTTACACGTTTCAGAGATGGTCGCGAGGACATAAATGATGATGGCTGTCCAAAATCAATGATCACCGAAAACTTCATCGAAATTGTGCGTGAATTTATCAAAAATGAGCCGAAATCATCGTTGAGATTCATGGGATCGGAGTTGAATATCTCTAAAACATCGGTTTATCGCATTTTAACCAATCATTTGGGCTTACGAAAGGTCTGTGCACGTTTTGTTCCACACAGTTAAACTGATGACCAAAAATTGTGCAGAATTCAACATTCGAAAGGCATCGTTAAAGAGGCGAGAAAAGACGATAACTTCATTTACAACATTGTTCCTGATGACGAAACGTGGTGTTTTCAATATGAACCCGTAACTTAGCATCAAAGTACCGAATGGAAGGCGCCAGACGAGCCACCACCCAAAAAATCAAGTCGATGCTCATTTGCTTTTACGATTCCAAGGGAATTGTCCACAAGGAGTTCGTGCCAATGGGCCAAACCCTCAATGCAATTTTCTACCTTGGCGTTTTGAAGCGTTTGTTGCATCGCATTCGTCAAATCCGGCCTGAATACCGCGAAGGAGTAAGCTGGCGCTTATTGCATGATAATACACCATCCCATCGATCCACTCTGGTGACTGATTTTTTGACTAGAAATCGCATTTTAACTATCAATCACTCACCGTGTTTGCCTGATATGGTCCCTCTGACTTCTACCTATTCGAAAAATTCCATTTGGCCATAAAAGGAAAACGCTTTGCGTCCGTAGAGGGCGTCCAAAAGGCTTGTACCGACATCCTGAAAGACATTTCGGTCAATAACCTGAAACACTCTTTCGAAAAGCTTTTGGATCGTGCAAAACAGTGTATCGAGGCCAGAGGAGACTATTTTGAATAAATGAACTCGAATTTGTCAGAATAAATTTCCTGTCGTTTCTATTTTAGCTCAGTCTCGTTTATTTTGGAACGCACCTTCTATGGATGTCAGTTTTGATACAACCAGAGTGCTGGTACTATGGAAAAATTAAGAGTTTTCGAAAAGAAATGGCTCCGTGCATATACTGAGACGGATTGGAATCATTATAAATCGAATGGAAGAATTTATAAAACTGCTGAAGTGACGAGAGTCGATATCTTCATATTGAAACTTCTCCGGAATCATATCGCAAAATCTGTGACTGTGAGTGAAAACCCTTGGATTTTACAGCCGTTCCACTCTACAGACGGATATATTGCGACTTGCCTCGCTACTGGCTTCGTTCCTGTAGAAGCATTTGTGTATTTGGACATGAATCGATATGTTTTTGATTCTGACGGCGTCCCAATCATATATCAAATATATCGACGGGCCACCGATAAGAAGATAAAATATTTTCCAAATTTGAGTTCACGAGACCAACAATTCCAATGAAGATGCACATTTGCTATATTTGTTGAAACTGATCGAGCTGAGACAGGGCAATCTAGGTATTGGTGGCTGAATGACAATGTCTAAATTATTCGTGTGTATTTTCAGTTTTCGTGTTTTCGTTATTTTGTTTTTGAGTTTCAGCTCATTATTGCTAGATTGAGTGTTGTTATTTATTTGAGTTAAAAATTAGGGATAAGTTAGGTACATGTTCTGTTTATTTTTATTAGGTTTAGAGATAAGGTAACACGTGTAGATTAGGAATATTGTAATAGAATTTTTTAGTATAAGGTAAATTTTTTTTATTGAATTTTTATTAAAATTAGGTTATAACATATTAGGTATAGGATCGAAGTTCACTATTGTGTTAAAATTATAAATAATTAATAGTGTAGTTTGGTTTTTTCTCCTTTTTCCAATCAAATCATAATATATGTAATAATCTTAATTAATTTGAATTTGCTATAGTTTTTTTGATAATATTTGTTAAACTGATAACGTATAAATTTAGAGAGCCTTTTGGGCCATTAAGTTTTTGTATTGTCATTGTTTGGAATTTGCTTTATATTCTTTTAAAGTTTATAACGGTTGGTATTCAATAAAGTGCTTTTGACTCTGAGCTACTCTATGCATGCGCTTTTACTTTGTTTCCATCAATGAGATTTTCGAAACATTTTTTCTTACTTTCTTGTATGTTTCAAATTTTATATATACGAGTATTATTTTAAAAACTGTATCGAAATATTTGTAAAATTATTCCTCTCATCCACACAGCAATCTCGAAAATATTGAGCGGTAATGAAAAAGGCGGGAAGCAACATGACTCAAAACACAGCCTGAAAGCAGCTTTTGGGATCGGCAAAGGACCCGAAGAAAACGGGCGAAAAAGATCGTCTCTACTTAGTGCGATATGATTTACGAGGTGTGTTCAAAAAATATCGCGAATTTTGTTTTTTTTTCAAAAATTATTTATTTATTCATGAATATCTATTTTATCCCCTTCAAAGTAATCCCCATGAGATATTATACACTTGTGCCAACGGTTTTTCCAATGTTCGAAGCACTTCAAAAAATCATTTTTTTTAATCTTGTTCAGCTCCTCCTTCGATGCCGTCTTTATCTCGTCAAGCGTAGCGTAACGTCGTCCTTTCATGGGCCTCTTCAGTTTAGGAAACAAGAAAAAGTCACAGGGGGCCAGATCTGGGGAATACGGTGGCTGCGGCATCATTAGTGTGTTGTTTTTGGCCAAAAAGTCGCGCACAAGCAATTGGTCGCAATTGAGCAATTTTGGTACGAATTTCGCGGCGACCCGTCTCATGCCCAAATCGTTGATAAAAATCGAATGGCACGAGCCAATCGATATGTTTAGGTCCTCAGCAACTTCTCTAACGGTGATTCGACGATTGGCCAATACCATTTTCTCCACTTCATTAATTATTTCGTCTGTTGTTGAAGTGCTCGGGCGTCCGGCACGCTCTTCGTCGTTCACATCTTCTCGGCCTTCTAAAAACATTTTGTACCACCGATAAACATTGCTTCGGTCCAAGGTAGCTTCTCCGTATGCCACAGTCAACATTCGGAATGCATCCGCGCACTTAATTTCGTTTTTCACACAAAATTTGATACACGTTCTTTGATCCATTTTTTTTTGAATAAGTAAAAATCGAAGACGATTGAAAACACGTGCAAGTAAAGCAGCTATCACCAACTAAGTGAACATTCAAAATGGCCGAGGTTGTCGGCATAAGTGACAGACATGATTACCAATATAACGCCACAAAAAAATCGAAATTCGAATATACGTAACCCGCGAAAATTCAAAACTCGCGATACTTTTTGAACACACCTCGTATATTGGGCAAACTAAACGACTAGCAAATATTAAGTGGCAAGACCACATCAAAGAAAAGGAACAATCATGAAATGAAGTTCAACAGAAACAGCAAGATCTGCGGCAGCGAGACACAAAATCTAGTGGGAAAATTTGAAGTCAACGCAGGAAGTGAGAGATTGGAGGAAACTGGATAGAGCGAAAGTTTGTGAGCATCCCGAGTTCAAGAGGTAAAAAGGATGTATATGGATGTCGGCAATGGTTACAGTGGCTTGATGAGGTTGGTGGAGTATATGAGTCATCAACTAAAAAAAATTATCACGTGCATAGAAAACTACTATTACTATGAAATCCTTTATGTTAGTTCCCTTTGACTTCACTGGGAAAAAATTATTGTAATAAAAGCTAATATAAAGAAAATGAAGTTTTAGAATATCGCCACTGATGGAGGGGACAATCTATCCCCGAAATATCGATATCTGGCAAATAAAAAAAATACTGCTTTTAAAGGAGTATTACTAAATCTTCCATTGAAAATATACTGGTTCACTGTTATTGATTCTTTATTTCTTCCAACTTGTTTTTCTGATGAGTTTTGTAGAAACCATTTTTATAGTTAGCCAGCGGCATAAAAATTTCCTAATTCTCCTTTCAGGAAAGATAAATAACTTATATATCATTGAGATTCTGTTTACTGAATAATATATATACTGTAACAAAATGGTGGTTGCTTTAATTGGTATAAAGTAGTCTACTTCTATCTACATCACTTATTGTTAAATCAATTTCCCTTTATAACGAGTTTCCGCTGAATTCTTTGTAGTGTAAG
Source organism: Odontomyia ornata (assembly GCA_963969285.1). Lineage (NCBI taxonomy): Eukaryota > Metazoa > Arthropoda > Insecta > Diptera > Stratiomyidae > Odontomyia > Odontomyia ornata. Next base: position 52,852,036 of record OZ017741.1, read on the forward strand.
GAGAGATGAATTGAGTTTACTATAAGATTTTGTTTGATTTCCCAAAGAATAAATTTTCCACCACTTTTTAAAGGTTTTTTTTTGTTGGTGTTCCAAGCGTGGTTTATATTCAATAATGCCTTCTATAAAATATATTTGATAAATATTAAAAGCTTTGGTAACAATTAAATTTGCAGCACCAAAATGATTAAGGATTGAATATAAACGTCCGTATTCCGTTTAGCATGGGCCAGGTGTACAAAAATTTGACTTACAAAGACACCCGCCTATGTTTGAACACTTTTTAAACCATTTTTCGCGACTATGAGCTTTATTTCGGTATTAATTTCAACATTTTAGTCATTTCGGAAACAGATTACTCCAGAAATTATTTGAGTAAGCAACTAAAACCAATGAGGTAAATAAATATAAACGCTCTAACAACTCTTTCTCACCAGTGTATTTTAGCTATTACTGGAAGATTACTTAATTTAGATAACTTTTCTGGTATTTCGAATATCAGTAGAATAAATAGACAAATCTTAACTGAAAATATTTGACTTTAGCGTCTCGACAAAACTAGTCCGCATGGTCAAGGTCACGATACTGAACACAGAATTCCACGTTGAGATAAGCGGTGAACTAACGGACAGCTTCCTTAAAAGAATCAAGCAAAAACAAGAGTATGGGCTTGCCCCAATGCCCTTCAATATTCCGCTGGAACACGCCATCAGGAAGATACTGCTGAATCCTCAGGTACACTAACGTTCAAGTCCACACAATTGGTACCATATGCTGATGATGTCAATATTATGGCACGTTAAGTCTTACTTGTAGATGGCAAAGGAGCATTTAGACTAGAATCTCAAGCAAACCGAATTGGCCTACGAGTTAATGTAACTTTAACTAACTTCTTGGCTCAAACACTCCAGTCTGACGAAATCTAACCTAACATAGGAGGCTATAATCTTGAAAGATAGACAACTTCGTATATCTTGGAAAACATGAATAGAAGAGACGCTGAAAAGGACGAGATTGGACTCCGCAAATAAATAAATTACTCCGTACTTCCCATTCTAAGGTCCAGAGCTGTACCCGCTTGCGAAAAGTTACGCGAATTACAATGGGCGGGCCATGTAGAAAGGCTAGAACAAAACTGGCTTTACAAAAGAACATTATAGGATGGAGCGCAAGGTGGTGTAATGATTTTCTCCTTTCTGATCGAACACGGAACCGACCTCTCATCGGTTCTAGACGTTAAGTCTGAGTAGTGCCAACGGATAGTACCAACAGGTCAACCAATCCGTGCACCGTAATCCATTCACGCGGTGACTGCTTGTCGGCCAGCTAGTTCGGAGAGGATTTCGGTCGCGGGTCTCCGAATGGATTACGCTCAATTACAATATTTCAGTCACCTGAACTTGCCCGTTTTCCAAACGCGTCAACAATTACTCATCCAGAACGAGAAACCTACATTACGTTAGTTCTGGATGGGATCTATCCACAGATCTCAAATCAAAAACGCTACAAAATCCCATAGGCGCGTTACCGATTCACCGACGCGGTACCGAAAAATATACTACTCGAACTTAAACTGAAGAAAACTACTCTAAAGAAATGGCGAAACAAGCAAAGGTACCGCGTACCGCGCGCGACGCGAAACCGACTTCAGCGGATTTGTCGAAACCCTAACCTCGCGACGGCATACCTACCCTGCACTTTCCTTTCACGCTGAAAAAAAACGAGCCACTGAAAAGGAAAGTCGTTAGTTATCTAGCAATTCATGTTATCTTTTTATTTAGTTCCTAAAAATATGTATAATTTTTCTATTAATATTTCTATTTTTTTTCTGCTTTTATTCTCTATACAACACTATTGAGTAGTTAATAATAATAATATAATTGTGGTTTTAAATTTTAATTTAATAATTACTACTATCACTAACATCAGACGAATAGATGTAGAAACCTTTCCGTTTAATTATTTTTCTTTTAGATCATTTGTAGTAATGAGTTACTTGACTACGAACGTTATTTACTTTTTAAGTTTAATTAATGAATAGATATGATTAAAAATTTTCCGTGTGTGTGTGTGTGTGTTTGCGTTTATCAATTTTTATTTCAGTTATCTGTTCGTAATAATAATTTTATTTACTTTTATTTGTTGAAATTTTCAGGAAATTATTTAAACTTTGATGTTGCCTGTATTTAAAGGTAGATAAATATTTTACCCAGATTATAAAAATTAAAACTTTGTTTTCTATTTTCAACATAGAATTCAACTTGGTATAACTTTTACTTCATTTCCATTTTGACGCATACAAGAGATTCACTTAAACCGATGCTTTGGATTATTTGTGTGTGCATACGAGTATTCATCTTATTTTTTTTTTTTTTTATATCAAAATTTAGATCGACTGTGATTTCAAGTATGAGGAAAGAATAAAGAAGCAATAGTATTTTTACAATGGGATTGAGTAAAATTAAAATGAAGTAAAAAGTCATAAATGACTAACGTAAAACTCATTAATTTCTGGAAAATTTTCGATTAAGCATATTTATATAGCGAGCGATTTAAGACATTTCTGTGCTTCTTCTGTTAAATAATTTCAAAATTTTACTGCTATACTTCAAAGAATAATCATATTTCATTTTAAAATAAAATATTACACAGGCAGTATATATAGATTGGTAGGGATTATGTCGTTTTTTTTTTTCAAATAATTGCTTGGGTTGAGATCTATGATATAATTCAAAGACAATGGATCCCAATTCTGTAGGCGAAAGCTCTCCGTACTGAACTTTAAAATAACAAAATCGTTTTACTATGACGAAAACATCGCTTTTGATTAATGTTTAAATTCTGAGAATGCCAAATCGTAGGTTATAATTTTACTTATTCCGGTTAGTTGAGGTTCCCACTTGTTTTATGTGATTAACGTAGGCCTTTAAAGTTTCGCTTTGATTTAACGAAGCCACTCCGTGTTCCTTTATTTACCTTTATATTCTTTCGATCGCGACATGTCCTTTAATCTACGCCGGATTATTATAATCGCGATATGACTACGGCGAAATATTATAATCGCGATATACTAGTTGTTTTTTTTTTTTTTTTTTACTATTAACGGTTAGAACATTATCCATCCCGATTAGTGCACTTCAGGGATCTTGTTATTAAAACCACGAAATCGTTTCAACTTCCTCTAAGTTATTAGTTGGTGCGGCAAAAACTCGTTAGTAAGAACCTGTTATCAACCCCCTACTAACCGCAATTAACTTACTTCAATTGTCAACTATTTCGATTATTGTGTATCAGCGCTATTTCCAATGAAGGTAATAGTATAACGATTCATTATTAGCCAATTACAAATATAAAACGTTATCTAAATTTGTTTTTTTTTTGTTTATGTAAAAATTGCCTAGAGTTTCTCCAAGCTCTTGTTGACTAAGTCCTAATAGTTCTAGTGATAATTGAATCTAACTGATACATTTGGCAATAAACATTATAATTTAAATGAGTTTCAGCTTTCAGGACTTGAGCTTAATATTGTTTAGAAGAAAATTATTAAATGAATGGACGTCACGCTAACTAGTATCTTTTATACAACCAATAAAATTTAAACTACTACTGACTATTTTCTTTTTCTTCAAATATATCAATTTCGTTTTCCTGTGGCAATTGTGGTGTTACTTCAACTTCGATTCCCGCATCAACAATTGTAAACTCGTCGACTTCATTTGTTACTATTTCTATAATTTTGTTTTCAGCTGACTGCATGAAAGTCCTCACATCTGCCAACAATTCCTCTTCTGGAACTTCTTCTTTGATACCGACTGAATGTTTTATCGAAGGTATATTTCCACTTAGTCCGCAGTTCACGCAACGTTAAATTTGATGAGGTGATCAGCCGCTGCATAGCTTCGCAATAATAGCAGCAAAGCTCTAGTGGATCACAATACCGAGTCAGTTCATTGTCACAATTGTCACCACTTTTCAAAAAGACATCAGACCATTCAAGAAAATTGTTTGCAGATGCGAAAACCTTCATGCAACCAGCTGAAAACAAAATTATCATACGAACGCAACAATTTTCGCTCAGGATTCCTTCTCATCCTTCGGCATTTTCTTGCGATTTTCTATCAAGAATGAGGTTAGAGACGGAACTCGGGAGATATCCGTTAGCAGACTTACCTTTCTATAGATATTTTCGGCACAAACGAGAGCGAATACCGGAATCTGCCGCAACCAACAATTAGCAGCTGCTATCTTTGATTGCTTTCGATATTTCGCATCTAAGCCATAATACGATCACTAACAAGTACGGTCAGTTCATACAAATTTCCGAATTTTGCGATTCACGACACTGGACACGATTAGCAGACGACAGCCACGAAAAACCAAGCCGACATGTGGCTGTCAAAAAATTCCGGTTGTCACCTCGGACAAAACATCTGTGTGTGGAATGGCACGCCATATGGCGGCAATGTGCCTCTCCAGATGTCGCCAGTGGCATAGTTTTCTCGATGGCCACGGTGGAGGGGCATTTCCAGATGGCTATGTCTCGAAATGTGCCGGGGTTGGATTAATTCTATATTTCGAATATTTATATCCACGGATCTAAATATTTGGACAGAAAAAAAAATATTTTCTGCACAACGATATCCGCACGACAGATGAAGTCCGCTGGCACTTCGAGGACATATCCATCTGGCCGGTTACAAGGGTTCGGGATCGGAATCACTTCGATTCCTGGGCGTAGGCGTCACATTACAGTGGATGTACATTGAGATCGCCGAGGACTCGATGGAAAGACATGATAGAAGCTAATAGCAGATCCTTGCTAGGAGTGATCAACTGACAAACGAGGTCGCAGAACCGTGATGATTCTTCTTCTTTGTAGCACTTCAGCTCCTCTTGAGTCTTCGCTTCCTGCAAATAGCGCGAGCCGTGGCGATTGGAGGAGATTAATCCTGAAGGCCAAGCCTCAGTTCATGATGAACTAAGACATTTTAAAGGATTTATATTTGGGACAAACAAAGACACCTCTATTCGTTATGACTATATATATACATCACATTTCAAAATTCTATGAAAATTTGACAAAACCAATTTTGGCAAATAAAATTCGACAAAACCAATTTTGACACATGAAATGCGACACTAATAGCAACCTAAATCACGGCGATTTGGTGTGAAAACTTTGAAAATTATGTTTACCAAATCAGATCATTTGGGCAAGTGTGAACATAGTATTGAAGTGAAGTTATGGATGTTTTGCATCACATTAATTTTTGTTGTTGTTTATTTTGATTGAAATAATTCTTGTTTTTTTATATTACTTGAATTTATTTTGTTAAAATACCCCTTCCTCTTATCGAACCCAGAGCAAGATAAGAACATTTTCTTAGGTCCATGTATGATAGTAGATAGACTATCGTTTTTCCACCCATCACTCCAGGGAGTGAACCATTGTCCACTATTTTGAATGATTTGATCTAAATCTAGAATCAACAATAAATTTCCAGAAATTATAACCACTATCTCTACTAAATCGCATTTCTAGAATAAAAAGAAAAAAATTTTAATCTGTTAAGGTGACTGGCCACCAAAAATAGACAAATCAACTAGACCTTGCATTGAAGATTCATTGATCTTTCACCTAATTCACAAATTCAACCAAAAATAAAAAATCATCTTGACCATTTCTAAACAAGTTTCAAAGTTGTCCCTCTCACATGAATGTGTTTTTTTCCATCACGTCAAATTAAGTAGTTGATCAATCACCAAATCTGACATAAACAGTGCAATTCATTAGTAATCCCGGTCCTCGTTGTCACGCTCCAACGAAAAACATGGTCAAGTTTTCCTTTATTTATTTTGCATGGTTCGCTGAAATCAGCAAAAACTCCATAATCATCAACAATAATATTGGCATAGGCCAACAAATCGATAACTCCTTGAACAACTAGCACTTCAACTTCAACCCTCCTCCCACTGATAATATCGAATCATCAACAACTAATCGCAATCACAACATCAACAACAACTAGCAATAACAGTTCAGCCACGAAGAGCCTGAAGAAGTGGAAGAAGAGGAAGAAGAAATAACAAACAAATTTGTATCTAAATATCTACTTACTAATCTGCTAATGCTCTAATATCGTACTATGGACTGCAATAATGATGAGGTGGAAATTCTGCTTGGTCTATTGCACGGCTTGGAGGCATGGCAAACTGTTTATCAGGAGGTATCTGCCGTTGTTGCTGCTTGTCGCCATTATTATTACTTTTACCAGACTCATATGTGGAGGACTTTGGGATATATGTATGAACGCACATATGACGATGACTATGATAAATATTCGCGTACCTCATTAAAATTTGAAATCTTTTTGAACGAACTGGTTCACGATGTTAGTGCTGTTTGTCCATACTTAGGAAGGCCAAGTAGCGCGGCTAGGATTGACTGGTTGGGAGGACTGCTGGATGGGAGGAAGACTGATTAGAATAGAAAACAATAAACAAGCTTGTTTTGCTTTCTGAATATTTTAAATGCAAGTTGATGACCGCGATTCAAATTGGGACAAGAGTCAACTGACAGTAATGTTATATGCAAATCTTTAATAATAAATAATTGTTAATGTCTTTGATGTCCTCTTCATACGCTCACTGACAGGTTTGTTTGAATAAATAACTGGCTCTGCGTATCACATCTCTCATTCGGTAGAATCCAAACACGTAAGGACTTTCTGGGAAATTAAATCAAACTTTCCAGACACGAACAATCCCAAACGTATGTCTTTTTATACCTCCCTAATGGAAGATTTAATAAAGTTCGTACAGGAACCTGTCCACTCTTTTTATTGCGAAAAATTTCCCTACACCTCTCCGTTCGTATCCTTCCTAACCCATCTTCTTCAACTTGACTTTGAAAATATAATGGATCAAATTAAGGAAATTAAACTAGAAAGTGCTTCATTGCAGCTCGCTGATATACAATCAAGGCGCTTTACCACCCTTTAATAGTTCCTCAACGATTATCCTCTTCATTCCTTAAAATGCTTCAAGCAAAAAGGAAGCAGGATCCAAAGCTTAACTTGTTCGTCGTCTTTCATTCGCTCGTTTTATCGCTCTTTAAAACCATAATTTTCCGCATACTTTCCTGTTCAGCTTTTGTTCTTGATAATCCATTTGAAGCTTTCGCATTAGCGCCGCTTGGCCTTCCATCTTCATTGCTTCAATCTCGACGCTTTTATAATTATATTGTATTATGTACTTATACGTACATAGTAAACGTTTCGGCGCCTTCAATCTCCTGCTTTTAAATGATGGGAGAACGTTTAAGGCTCACAATTGCCAATTGAGCATGGAAAATTAGTCTTAAACGACGAGTGGAAAATATATTCGTAAATTTACAAACTTTCTCGCTTGTTGGCGAAGTAAAACAGCGTTTTAGTGTTAATGGCAAACAAAAGGTCGTTATTTCAAGGAAGTTGCCAATAAAATGAATTGATGGATGGATGAATTTGGTATTGAAGATTCGAAATATTTTCATGGAAAGTGATGATTCAGGAATGTACAGTTTTTCGGATGTTGGACGTTAGAATTGATATACGAGGGTCATTCAACAAGTACTTAGCCTCACCGCCCGATGGCGCTGCTATTACAAAAGAGTTTTACCATCATGCAGTATATTCTTTTAGTAGCCTACTGTCAAAGTTTCAGTCAATTCCCTTCATTAGTTTTGTTTTGATAGCCTTTGGAAGCGAGCGTGTCGGTCGGTTGTACAAAAATGGAAAAAGAACAATATCGTTCAGTGATTCGATTCTTGTTTTTGGAAGGGAAAACGCGCAGCGAAATCAAAGATCGCTTGGATGCTGTGTACGGTGACTCTTCTCTTTCGATGGCAACCGTCAAAAATTGGTTCAACGAGTTTGTTCGTGGCTGCACGTCTGTTTTTGATGAGCCACGCCCAGGTGCCCCGAAAACGGCTGCTACGGAGGAAAACGTTAAAAAAATCCACGATCTCGTGTTGGCAGACCGTCGATTGAAGGTTCGCGAGATAGCTGAGACTGTAGGCATCGCAGGAGGAACGGTGCATCATATTCTACACGAAGAACTGGGCATGAAAAAGCTGTCGGCGCGATGGGTGCCGCGTTTGCTCACACCGGAAAACAAACGCAACCGTGAGACCACATCGGCGACGTGTTTGGCGCTGTTTCAGCGCAATCCGGCGGAGTTCTTGCATCGTTTCGTGACTATTGATGAAACATGGATTCACTGGTACACACCAGAGACCAAGTAACAGTCGAAACAGTGGACTTCACCCGGCGAGCATGCTCCAAAGAAGGCGAAGACTGTTCGATCGGCCGGAAAGGTGATGGCCACCGTTTTCTGGGATTCACAAGGTGTGATCGACATCGATTACCTCGAGAAGGGTAAAACAATTACGGGGCGCTACTATGCAGACTTATTGGGCCAATTTGATGTCGAGTTGAAGAAAAAGCGCCCCCGCTTGGCGAAGAAAAAAGTGCTGTTCCACAACGACAACGCGCCGGCTCACACCATCGCCATGGCCAAATTGGTCGAATTGCGCTACGAATTGCTGCCCCATGCGCCATACTCCCCGGATTTGGCCCCCTGTGACTACTTTTTGTTTCCAAACCTGAAAATAAATCACTCGCCAGGAATAGATTTGGGTCGAATAAGGAGGTCATCCCCGCCACGGGGGCCTATTTGGTAGCCCTCGAGAAAATGTATTTTTTGGACGGGTTGAAAAAGTTACAGCGTCGCTGTGCTAAGTGTTTCGAGCTTGAAGGAGATTATGTGGAAAAATAAATTGCCACCTTTCCAAAATTTTCGCTTTTCTTCTGTAGGCTAAGTAGTTGTTGAATGACCCTCGTAATATAAAATTATTCTCCGAAAAAGTTTTTTTTTCAAATGTACAACTGAGATTTAGGTGTTCTGTTTACCTCAATTATAAAATCTTGATGACAAAAGATAACATCGCTAAATTTATTTCGATTGCTTGAACAATGATTGAATTTTCACGAAGAAAATTTCAAATAAAAACTTCACCTTATCTAGTTACTCTTCTGCAGCGGCTAATATGCAAAACATGGTCAGAGGGGTTTTTGCCAGAAGGCTGGCAAAAAAGCATAATATGTCCTATACAGAAAAATTGAAACAAATTACGGTGTGGAAATTAAAGAGGCATTGCTTTACTGTGTATGCCTTATAAAATGCTCTTAAAAAATCATGGAAAGAAAATTAAAGCCGTACCAGGATAGTATTACAGGGGAATAGTGGGAACAACAATAAACCAAATATTCTCAATAAAGCTGCAAATATAACATCGAAATGCACGAACTCTTTGCAGACTTCAAGCGAGAATACGAAAGTGTCGACCCTGTACAAAAAAAAAATTCGGATTTGGTGCCCCATCAAAACCAGTCCACATGGTCAAAGTCACGATGACAAACGGAACCCCAGGTCAAAGAAAACCATGAACTAGCGGACAGCTTCATAATGGAATCAGGTCTAAATCAGAAATACAACAGGCAAAACCTCTGATACACTTATGTTCAAGTCCACACACTTGGTAGCATATGCCGATGATGTCAATATTATGGCAAGGTGAATCTCTGCGGAAGCTGGAATGGGTTGGTCACGTGAATCGTATGAACGAACAACGGATACCCAAGAAGGTGTAGTGAAAGGTATGTATAAATGATGTCCATAGATGACTGCAGCGATGGTCTGCTGCCTCGGCGAAAGAGGATGTTCATATCAGCCGAGATTGGCCTTGTCTGAGGACGCGTGAGTGCGCTGACAGGCTAGCGTTGTGGTTTCGTGGGGCGGGTTCATTTCCCCTGTTTGTTAGTTACCTACATTTTTCGACTTCGGTCGAAATGATTCTGAGACCCAAGAATTCGTGAATGCGAAATTCTTTTGTAGTGGGTCCTTGTGCTGGTGGAATGAACCCGCCCCACGACACCGCAACGCTAGCCTGCCAGCGCAATCACGCGTCCCGAGACAAGGCCTATCTCGGCGGATCTTACCATCCTCTTTCGCGGAGGCAGCACACCATCGCTGCAGTCCTTTACGGACATCTTTATACCTACCTTATCACTACAAAGGTACTCGTTGGGAGCACTGCAAGGTGGAGACCAGAGGGGAAACTGAGTCGACGAAGACAGTTAATCGCTGAATGGGTTATGAAATTGGAAGACGCGATCGATGGAACAAGACAGTGCAGGAAGTTAAGACCCGAGATGGGCTAAAGTGCTGAGAAAAAGAAGAATCTCAGATGCCAAAGGAGCATATCTGAGCCTAGAATCTAAAGTAAACCGAATTGGCCTAGGAGTTAATAAAACAAAAACTGAATTCATGACTCAAACGAAGAAGAACACCCTAGTCTAACAAAGCCTGACCGTAGGCGACTATAAACTTGAAAGTGTGGACATTTTTGCTTTCTTGAAGCCAACCTGAATACATGGGATGGCGAAAAGGATGAGATTGAATGGTGAATAAATGCCGCGATTAAAGCCTATTAATCAGTAATTCCCACTAAGGTCCAGAATTGAATATAGGCAAAATAAGCTTTGCATTTACAAATCAACAATCAAACCTGTGCATGAAGTGAAATATGGATCCTGACGAGCCAATCTGAAAAGGCAGTGGACATATTTGAACACAAAGTGCTTCGGAAAATTGATGGGCCAGTGAAACAAGAAACAGTGGAGAATACGTTACAACAATGAGCTGCATGAACTTTCGGAATGACAGACATAATTTATTACTCCTTTTTGTTTACGACAGGGTAGGCGGCTACGACGATGAGTATTATGAACGATTATTTCATTGTTGTTGATGATGAATTAACTCCCCAGTCACTTCCCCCCCAATGACTTTCGCATGCGTCGAAGGGAGTGAGAACGTGACTCTCTTCTTGGATGGCTAGAGTGGTTGTTCCGGCAAAATCTGCGCTGGTTGAGCCGTTTCCGAGGGCAGCACAGGTGGTATTGCAGGCGCCTGTGGAGGTGTTGAGTATGGCTGCTGTGTCACTGGATGGGCATCAGATTCCTCCAGGTAGGCTGGTTTGAGTTGTTCGGTGGAGAGGGTTTTGGTGACGCCGTTTACGTCTATGACGTAGGTATTGGCGTTGATCCTTCTGACGACTCGACGACGTCCGGAGTATGGCTGATCAAGTGGCTTCTTTACAGCATCGATGCGGCGAAATATGTACTCACAGCTGGCTAGGTCTATGAAAATGAATGGTTGGTGAACCGAGTGTCTTGCTGACGAGACAGGACGAATCGATTTGAAGAGGCGGCGAAAGTCGCTAACTGGTGTGTTTTGAGGTGTAATGAACTCACCCGAGATCTGAAGCGATGTGCCGAAAATCATTTCTGCAGGAGTGCTTGCAGGTCCTCTTTGAATGTGGTTCGAAGACACAGCTAGATCGATGAAAGTGCCTGTAACCATGGTGTCTCTGAAACGCATGTAAACGCTGCTTTGAGAGTGTGGAGCCTCCGTTCGACCATGCCATTGGCTTGAGGGTAGTATGGAGTGGTTTGGACGTGATTGGTGACCAGGAGGCGGCTTCAAACTGGTGTCCTTGGTCCGATGTGATCTCCAGTGGTGGGCCAAATATTGATATCCAGTAGTCGAATAGCCCTGGCGATGGTGCTGGCTCTGATGTCACACAGTGGCACTGCTTGAGGCCACCGTGTATAGTGGTCAATAATGGTGAGGCAGTTCTCGTAGCCTTCATACAATGGCAGTTTGATAAAGTCGACATGGATGTGGTCGAAGCACCCATCCAACGTCTTGAAATTTCCTAACTCGGCGCGGTTGTGGCGGTGGACCTTCAACAGTTGACACGGTACGCATTGCTTGGCCCACCGGGATAAGTCTTTCCGCAGACTCGGTCTGAAGTATTTAAGCTCTACGCGCTTCGAGGTGGCACGTTCACTCGGATGCGATAGTTGAGTGACGATGTTGAACGCCTGATGGTGGAGCACAACTGGCAGCTAAGGCTTAATGGTGCCGTGAAATTCCATGTAGTTGGAAACTTGTATTCCACTGCATAGATAAAGCTTCTACATCGGAAAATGAATATACGATGAAAATCATTAACTTTTCAGTTTAATTAAATAATTAATAAAATTTTATTAGTAATTATGAACATTCCATTTGACATAGTTTTATGAACTAAAAAATATATTATTTTTTCTTACTTGCCAATTCATCTATGCCTACTATTTCTTTTTGTGTGGATTTTATGAAAATGTGGAATTTAATTTACAAGTAATGTAGAAAACGCTACAATACTCCTTTTCCAGTGTTAGCGTTGTAAAAGAAAAATAATCATATATTTAATCGTTATCATTTATTAGATTATTATTAACTCTGAACTCTGGTTTGATTCTTTCAATAGGAATGGTTTTTAATTCTCCGTTAATTTGAACATGAAAATTCTTAGGGTTCCTTATTATAACTTTATAAGGTCCTAGATAAGGTGAAAACAAAGATGATTTTTTATTAACTACTTTAATAAAAACCTTTTCGTAATCATCAAGGCACTTAGGCATATGAACTTTGACTTTTTTTGCTTTCGTGTATTTACTAGTTAATGTTTTAAAATGATCTCTGAGAATCGATAAAACATTTTCTGAATCTAAATTATTTGATTTCGTATCTCGGTTAAATAAACTGGCTGGAATTTTAATATTTTCACCACATAGCATCTCAGCAGGGATAGCGTTGATTGATTCCTTCCATGAGGATCTAACCCCTAAAAGAATGATAGGGAGTTCATTGAACCAATTAACATTATCACGAGTTCGAATAGCTGTTTTTAATGTTCGATGAAATCTTTCAATCATTCCATTTGCTTGTGGATGATACGCTGATGTATGCATTCGATGTGAACCCAGAAGTTGTAACAATTCTTTGAATAAATTTGACTCGAATTGAGCACCTTGACCGGTCGTAATTTCCAAGGGTGAACCAAATCTCGCAAAATATTCGCGCCATAAAGTATTTACAATTGTTTTTGTTGATATATGTATCTTTCAATGGATGGCATTCTGGCCAACGAGAGAAACGATCAATAACTGTAAGAAGATAGGAATATCCTCGAGACAGGGACAATGGTCTTACAATATCTAAATGAATATGTTGAAATCGTTTTGGAGGCATCGGTATTTGGTCTATTGGTGTTTTATTGTATTTATGTATTTTGTTCTTTTGACAAGCGTCACATGCTTGTGTCCAATTGTTAATGTCTTTATTCATTTTAGGCCAAAAGTAATCTTTTGTGGTAGTTTTTCTGGTGGAATTAATACCAGGATGTGAAAGGTTATGATATGAGTTGAATATAGTGCGTCGTAAATAAATAGGAACAAAAGGTCTAAACGTGTCCAAATTCTTATTACACCATAGACTTGATGTCTTATCAGAAATTTTAATTTGAACTAATTTAGTTTTAGAATTAAATTGAGAAGAATCTTCTAGGAAGCTTTTAAGTCCTGGATTTTTTTGTTGCTCCTCTGCTAAAAATTTTAAGTCGATTTCTTTTAAATTAATAACGTCTGTGTCTAAACGAGATAAATATCTGGTACTGTATTAGCTGATCCTTAGATGTATAGAATATCCGCCGTAAATTAAGAAATACAATCAATGTATCTCTCCTGACGGGGATTCTTTTCAGACTTTGATGTAAAAATACTAATCAAAGGTTTATGGTCGGTTAAAATTGTAAAATTTCTGCCTTCTACAAAGTACCTAAAATGTTTTATAGCTAAATATACAGCTAATAGTTCCCGATCAAAAGTAGAGTATTTCTTTTGTGCTAGATTTAATTTTTTGCTAAAGAAGGCTAAAGGTTGCCAATTCCCATTTAAGAACTGTTGTAGAACTGCTCCAACACTATTATTTGAAGCATCAGTTCCAATTGAAATGGGTAAATTATTGTTCGGATAAGTTAATAAGGTGGCATTAGCTAGACAATCTGTTGCTTTTTCAAATGCTACTTGGCAAAAAGTAGACCAATGAAAATTCTAATTAGATTTACCTTGTTTCTGTAGCAAAGTTAAATGATCGTAAATTGGAGCTAAATTCGGAATGAAACGGTGATAATAATTTATCATTCCCAAAAATCTTTGTATTTGTAGGTTTGATACCTTCTGACGAAATATCATGACCCAAAAATGTTAATTTGGGAACACCGAAAATACATTTTGAAAGTTTCATTTTTAAGTCAAATTTTGTTATACGTTCGAATACCATTCTAATATGGTGCTTATGCTCTTCATTTGTTTTATTAAAAACAATGATGGTATCAAGATAAACAAAGGTACAATCTAGACCACTTAAAACTTCATGCGTCATTCGTTGAAAAGTTTGAGCCGCACTTCCCAAGCCGAAAGGCATGCGGGTATATTCAAATAAACCAAACGGAGTAATAATGACTGCTTTAAAAAAAATCCTCAGGAGCCACAGGGATTTGGTGATGACCACGAATCAAATCAATTTTTGAAAATATGCTACAACCACTCAAATTCATTGAAAAATCCTGGATATGAGGAATTGGATATCTATCTGGATCTGCTACGGCATTTAGCCTACGATAATCACCACAAGGGCGCCAATCTGATGAATCTTGTTTTGGAACCATATGTAGAGATGATGAACAAGAAGATGAAGAAGGTCGACATATACCGATTTTCATCATATACTCAAATTCAGTCCGAGCTATTTTTAATTTAGAAGAGTTAAGTCGTCTTGCTTTAGAAATAGGTAATTGTCCTTTTGTCATTATTTTAAGTACTACAAAATGTTTAACTGATTGATTAAAATCTGGTTCCTTGAGCAATTCTGGGAATTCTTTAACAATACCTCCAAACTCAGATTCCGTCTGCATACCGCCCGTTATGCATGCTAGACACGGCTGGGAAAGTGCTAGAGAAACTCATCAAGGGAAGACTCACTGACGTGATTCGTGCTGCTGGGGACCTATCTCCTCGGCAGTACGGCTTTAGAGCAGGACGTTCTACCATTGATGCGATTGCAGAGGTGGTGAACGCGGTCCAAAAGGCAGAGGCATATAGTCGCACCAAGCGACGGATCGTCCTGTTGGTGACACTCGACGTCAGGAATACCTTCAACTCCGCTAGATGGGTGGATATTCTGGACACGCTGGAAAACTCTTTTCAAGTTCCAGAATATCTAATGCGGCTTTTGAGGAACTACCTAAAGGACCGAAGCCTGCTCTACGACACGACACAGGGCCAACGAAGGATGGAAATTACATCGGGTGTTGCCCAGGGATCTATCCTTGGTCCGGACCTGTGGAACGTGTCTTACGACGGGCTACTGAGACTTGAGATGCCAGATAAGTCGCGTTTGGTCGGCTATGCGGATGATGTTGCGGCTCTGGTCGCCGGGTGCACCGTTGAACAAGCGCAACTTAGGCTAGGTATGCTAATGCGCCGAGTGAGGGACCGGATGACTGCTCGCGGGCTCAGTTTAGCACTGGAGAAAACCGAAGTGGTCTTCTTGACAAAAAAAAGAATCCCTAGAGTAAGGATGATCAGTATTGGAGATATACAAATCGAATCGTAACCAGCGGTGAAGTACCTGGGGCTACTGATCGACTCGAAGATGAGTTTCTCTGAGCAAATCAGGGCAACGGCTGAGAAGGCTGCTTCGGGAATATCGGCCCTGAGTCGACTTATGGCCAACGTAGGGGGACCCAGCCCATCAAGAAGACGCCTCTTGATGAGTGCTGTAGGGTCAGTGCTACTGTACAGAGCAGAGGTATGGGGCGACACTCTCAGCAAGGAGGTATACCGAAAACGATTGGCACAGGTACAGAGAAGAGGAGCACTGAGAATTGCATCTTCGTATCCAACAGTCTCCGACTCGGCGGTGAGAGTGATTGCAGGCGTGATACCTGTCGCCCTCCTTGCTAGAGAGCGCCACGCTATTTACCTGCGCCGAAACGAGGATGCGAGGGAGATGGTTGTCCGCGAGGAGAGACAACGCTCGCTCAACGATTGGCAGTAGTCTTGGAGGAATTGCACGAAGGGAAGGTGGACTGCGCACCTCATCCCGGATGTGAGACCGTGGCTAAATCGAAGGCATGGTGAGACTGACTTCTATCTGACCCAGCTTTTGAGCGGGCACGGTTGTTTTCAGTCTTACCTGCACAAGATCGGTAAGTCACGGTCTCCCGATTGTCGGTTTTGCCCAGGAGAGGAGTACAATGCCTGTCACACATTTTTGCGTGTACCAAATGGGCCAGGCTGCGAAGGGAACTCTACAGGGAGACGTGAGAGCTCACCCCGGATAATATAGTTGCGGTGATGCTCGAATCGGTTGACAAATGGAACCACGTGGCACATTATGCTCGGGCAGTCCTAAAATATAAAAGGGACTCGCAGCAGCCAGAGGTGCTGGGGCTGGGGGATCGCTCTTCTGGTATTTCCTCTTCCCCTCCCCCCGCCCGCTAGGAAAGGGACTCCCCAGCTTGAAGGCGCCCCACGGCGTAACAAAACGAGACCTGGCCCGAAGTAATGTGTCAAACGGTTCCAGGCTAGGTTCTCAGATTGACAGGGGAGGTGTTTATTGGGTAGTCCAAGGGTATCATCCATGGGAGTCCCACACTGCCAGACTCTGCGGGCGTAAATGAATTCACCTCCCTACCACAAAAAAAAAAAAAAAACTCAGATTCAATTGCATAAAATTTTAATGAAGAAACATTTCCTATTGAAATATTTCCTTGAAAAGCGATATTAGTCTTTGGATCAATAATTTTCTTTCCTTTTATATATATTATTAAGTTGAATTTCGCGAGAAAATCAGCTCCAATGATTGGTTTGGAGACTGATGGTATCATAAAATCATGATGAAAGGATCTCCAAAGACCTAAGCTGAGTTCTAATACTTTGGAACCATAAACGTTAATGTTTGATCCATTTGCAGCCGAAATAAGTTGAGTTGGTCTTTTGAATTTTGAGAATATTGTTGAAATGGGTAAAACGGAAACATCAGATCTAGAATCAATTAAAAATGTTAACTTAGTTAAAGGATCTTTTATAAATAAGCGGCTAGATTTAATTTTTGTTAATCCGTTATCTGCCGCTTGGATAACGGATGGTTTTAGTTTAACTGATTTGACCCATATCTACATGGTGACATGCATTTGCTAGCTTTGTCAACAAATTTATAATGATACCAACAAAATTTATGTTTGATTTTATCACATTTATGGTTATTGTAGCTACGATTTCTAGTTCTGCTTCTGCTTCTAGAGTTAAAACGATTACTATTTTTATAATTGTAAGATTTCTGTAAATTTAAACTCAGATCTTTGATCATATTTTAATTCAGCAATTTAATTTTTCATTTGCTGATTTTCTGTTATTATTCTAGCCATTGTGAAATCGGTTGGCGTAGATGTATTAGGAGAGATTGAATTAATTGAAGAATTTTGAAAAGGGTGGGTTTGGATTTTGTTAAAACTTCTGGGTTTGTATTTGGTTGTGATTTAAAAATTGCCTGAATAAATGCAGGCAATTTTCTCAACCAAAGTTTTAAAATTAATTCATCAGACACGATTGCGGATTCTTCTGCTAATTGTTTCGAGTTTCTATAAAATTCTGATGGCTTTAAATCCCCAATCTCAGTTCAAGAAAGTAGTTTTTCAAGTCGTTCGTTTTCTGAAAAATAATGTAGTAAACGCATTTTGAATAATATCGTATACAGAATCTATCATTTCAGGAGGAAGAGATGAAATTACATATTCAAATTTAGTCATCTCCTGAGTTTTGTTCCTGATTGAAAAGTGTGATTCAACAAATTAAACCATTGGGCCGGCAGTTGACTCCATAATGGTGGTAATTTTAAGGAAACCACACTAATAGAATTTGGTATTAGATGATTTGAAAGGGAGAAATCACCATTACCAAGTTCAGACGTCAACAAAACACTCGGAGCTCTGAACCTGCTTTACAACGGTTGAGCTGCAGAAACTTGCGTAAGCAACTTTACTATTGTTTGAGATAGGAAAAATTTCCTGGTGTCTTCTTCTTCGCTACTAGACACTCTCTTCTTTTTTCGCAGCAGTTGATTGCTGATGATTCAGTAAAAATCGATTTTGGAAAGGGTTCTTTTCTGTTCTCGGTGGGATGGAACTGTAGGCTTTGTCTCAGTTGTGGTCAAGGTTCGAGCAGAATGTTGCAGCAGCCGCTGAAGAACTGGAACTTCCCGTGTTCAATTCGGGGTCACCAGAATGTAGATGGAAGTACTTATTCCACTATACAGATATTTTTTATATAATTTCCATGCCGGAAACGAAACTCGAATATACGATAAAATACACAATTTGTTTTCAACAGCAAGAAGAAGATTAACTTTCTTGTACTAAGAAAAACTCCTGTTTGTTTGTGAGACGAATGAGAGTTATAATTGAAACTCAACTTTTCTATTTGACATCGTTTTATTAACTGCAAAATATTTTTATTTTCTTTTTTACTTAACAATTGACAATTTATCTGCGGCTACTATTTCTTTTTGTGTGGGTTTTATGAAAATATGGAATTTAATTTATAAGTAATGTAGAATACGCTCCACAGCTGATAGATTTTGAGACGGGGCTCGCCAGGAGGTGGGGCGACTGGTCGTCTGTGTTTTGTGCTTCGCTGATGACTTGAGCTGTAATTATTTGTATTGTGACCGTTTCTACACGTGAAAGTGTAACGGCGACGATATTGACATCCCCTGGTGTGTATTCTACTCGCGAGTTGAATTGGGCAATGAAGTCCTATTCCCTACTTTGGCGGAGTGAGGCTATATCCGAGCGTTGCGTCAGAGCAACTATAATGGCCGGTATAGATGATTAAGTGCCATCCTTCCAAGATGCGCTGAAAGAACTTGATGGCAGCAATGATCGCAAGGAGCTCGCGGTCGTGAATTGAATAGCGTTGCTCGGTGTCAGAGAGCTTTCGAAAAGAAACCCAACGATACTCAAGTGCCATCGCCCCGTTGCTGGTCCAAGGCCACGCCAATGGCAATGCTGGACGCGTCAGTGCGGAGTGCCAATGGGTACGAAGGCAAGAGAAAAGCTGACGTGGCTGCCTCGGCTGTGCCTTGCTTGCAGCGTTCAAAAGCCGCGTCAGCATCGTTAGTCTAGGTGAGTAGGGCTTTCTTTTTTGTACAACCTTTTAGCAGTTCCGATAGTGGCGCTTGGGACTCAGCAACGAGTGGCATACAGCGGTGATAAAAATTCAGCATCCCGAAAAACGCCTCAGCTGGGATGAGTCGGCCGGTTTGGGAAAAGATACAATGGCCTCCGTTTTACTAAATTTGATATCGTACGCGCCAAAATTACAAAAATATAGAAAACGCTCCATCTTGTCTTCTTTCAAAGGGTTTGTATCGATATTTGGCAAGAGAGTTCGTATAATTTTTTCGACTGATGATGAATTTATCAAGTCTTTTAGGTAAGGATACTCATCACGTTTCCTGTCATAGTAGCATATTTCAAACATTATGTGTAGTATCAATTGGCGATAATGAAAACAACCATAATCACTGATATGCTTCTTGATGAATTTCTCTGTATGCAGGATTTCCAACCGTAGTAAATGAGGTGCGCGCCCAAGAACCCATTGACGATGTAACCAGGCATAGTTACTCAATGTTTTATCAGCACATCCATCACATATTCCCATTTCAATTGACCAATCAATTGATTCAGCACTTTGAAACGGATACCGGCATCTTCTATATGCAAACGCCTCAGTAGACTTAGGCTTTTTTTGTTAAGACCAATGCTGACAATTGAAACTCTTTCTGAACTTTCAATTTATTCTTCTCCACCAGCTGCCGATGTATATGCTCAAAAATGTTGAAGCATCAGGATTTATGAGTAATGCACAGTTCAAGTACTTAACTGGTGAATCATTGTACACATATTTGCTACCACTTAATTTATTGGCGTGATTAAAGAGGGGTCCTGAGGCAAATAATCGGAGCGAAGCTAGACGGGGACCAATGGCAAATTCGATACCACCAAGAGCTGTATGAAATTTTTAACGAACCGGAGGCCGCAAGGATTGTAAGACTGCGGAAGCTGCAATGGGTTGGACACTTGAATCGTATGGACGAGCAACGGATACCCAAGAAGGTATTCGTTGGGAGAACGGAAGGCCGGCGGCCAGTGGGGAAACCGAAGAAACGCTGGTCTGACTCGCTTGACGAAGACAGTTCATCGCTGCTCGGATTTCAGAATTGGAAAACGCAGTCAACGGGCCGAGATAGCTGGAGGCGCTGTTTACAGGAAGGGAAGGCCGGAAAGAGGCTGTAGTGCTCAGAAGAAGTTATATATATATATATATATATATATATATATATATATATATATATATATATATATATATATATATACATATGAATGTTTAAAATCATCCCTAGCTCCATCGATAGGAAGAACCACGGACTCTGAATCAGAGACCAACGGTTCGATTCTCAATAGCGGCTTTTCTTCTTAATAGAAAAGTCAATTACAATCTGAGGGCAGATAGCCCCTTCGGTGCATGGCAGAACCGAAAGGAAGACTAACAAGTGAGCAAGATGGCCAAAAGACAACAAAAGGACGCATAGTACAGACCGACAACAAGGACCACCCTTACCAACCAACATTGAGACAGCGTGGTAAGGTACATCTCATAACCATCACTCCTCCTGTTGAAAGTACGTCAACAACAAGGCCCTCATTTTCCGTAAGTCCAAACGGCCCTAAGGCGGGTGGTAACTGGAAACTAGCCAGGAGTACAGAGAGTGCTAAGGATCGGCAAAAGTAAACAACTGTTGCCCACCATCGTCCACAAAATTGTTCATAGCGACGTTCAATCACGGCTCACTATCTACTACTATAAGACTGCTAGAGTTAGAAGAAGAAACAATGAAAATAAAGTGGGACACTATCTCCTTATTCGAGGTAAGGCGTAAATAGGAGGAACTCATTGAGCTAAAATCTGGACACTGCTAACCATATGGGTACGGAAATAGGAAGAACAAGTGGAGTGGAATCCCTTATACACAGGAAATGGAAATTCGAGTGTTGAAAACCCAGGGTGTATTGAACATAGTGGCAAACATCACCCTAAGGGTTAACTACCCAAATAATGAAAACGAGTGCCCCACGACAATCCACATCAACGAGGAACTAGAACAATTATACAGCAATTTAACAGACACGCTAAACAAGAACAGCAGCTACTTCAAATATCTCATAGGGGACATCAATGCTAGATTGGGAAAATTCACAACACAGAGCGACTAACAGGGAAATATGGCCGTGGGTGTAGGAAAGAGAGAGGAAAGAAACAGTACGCACACCATCATAGCCTGTACATCATCAACTCCTTCTTCAAGAAAAACCGCAACAAAAAATATACCTGAGAAACACCAAACAAATTTTCCCCTGGACCCCCTAATTCATAAATTGATTTTTTTATTTCAAATTCTAAAAGTTCTAACCAAGACCTTTCATTTGATACCACACTCGACTACCGTTGATTAAAAAAAATTGTTGGGGGCTAATTCGTTATAATATATACATATGTATATGTAAAATCATCCCCCCTTAAACATTTGTTAAATTCACTTTTTGATCTATAGTTTCTGAGGAAACTAACTGTGACGCACGGACAGGTGGACAGACGGACAGACAGGTCGCGTAACATGTAGGTCTTTGTAAAAAAATTGTTTACAAAGACCTAAAAACCAAATCGGCTTCGCATTTATGAATGTGCCAATCGCAGTGAAAGATGTCAACATGCTGAATGCATTCAGAGTTGGTCAAAACCACCGACTTGTCAGGGCAAAACTAATCATCAGCCCCACAAACGAAAAGGTTAAAATAAACAATAAAACCCAAATCAGCCTGAATCAACGTCAGCAAAATGGTAGACACACCGAGGTATGAAGAACTGCTGACAGAAAAGTTTTCAAGCGCAGACGTTAATGACGATATCAAGCTAATAAAAGTCGTGAAAGAATGCGCAAAAGAAGCAGTCCCGCCAACAACCCACAACCGAAGTAAGCAACTGTCAGATAGCACGAGCAAGCTCTTAGAATGAAGGAGGAAAATGAAAAATAACACCAGACAACGAATTGAATATACAGAACTGTGTAAGACTATAAAGAAGAGAAAAAATTGGTTGTGCACTGCTAAGAAACGTTGTGAACAGTATCACAGAAACAATTGTGACAGTTGAACTTTGCTTGTCTGCACAAAACTGAAACCTATCGCACAGAACAAGATCATTAATTGCTAATTTTGGATACTTGCAACGATTTTTCCCGAGGTGTAATAAACAAAATTTTCTCAGCAGCCTGTAACGTCTTTTCCGTAAATTTGTTTAAATTGATTGCGTTGTCATCTAGTATCCTTGATATGAAAAAATCGAAGCATAATTCATTATCATCTATGGCAGGACAACCCAAGCCAGGCCTTGGCCTCCAGGATTAATCTCCTCTAATCATCAAGGTTCTGCAACCTCGTCTGCCAGTTGTTCGCTTTAAGCAAGGATGTGCTGTCAGCTTCTATCATGTCTTCCCTTTAAGTCCACGTTTTTCCCACTGGACGTCTACCTTGTGCTCCACCCGACAATGTCCTTTTGGGTAGCCGGTTTTCTTCCATCTTGTTATGGCCCGCCCATTGCGATTTACGTAACTTTACGGAAAACAAAATAAGTAAATCAACAAGGAGTCATACAACACATCGTTCTAACATTGTCTCCACTCTGTTCCTTGTTTCACTGGGCCGTAGATTTTCTGAAGCACTTTACGTTCAAGTACGCCCACTGCCTTTTCAGGTTCACTTGTCAGGGCCCATGTTTCACTCCATATAACAGCAGTGGTTTGACTGATGGTTTATAAATATGGAGCTTTCTTTGCCTGTGCACAACTCTGGACCTTAGAATGGGAAATAGAGGAATATGCTTGTATGTGGTGTCAAATCTCGTCTCTTCCTGCACCTCTTCTATTCAGGTTGGCTTCAAAATATACAAAATTATCCACACATTCAAAGTTGTAGTCGCCGACGTTCAGGTTTTGCCGAACGGGAGTTTTCTTCCTCGTTTGATTCATAAATTTAGTTTTAGATTCATTAACTCGTAGGCTAATTTGGGTTGCTTTAGATTCTAGGCTCAAATATGCTCCTTTGGCATCTGAGATTAAACATGGCATAATATTGACGTCATCTTCGTATGCTACCAATTGTGGGGACTTGAACATAATGTACCCGAGGTTTCAGCTCATGTCTTCCTGATGACGTTCACTAGCGCAATATTAAAGAACATTGGGATAAGTCTATCCCCTTGTTCTAAGCCTAATTCTATTATAAAGCTGTCCGTTAGGTCACCGTTTACCTTTGCCTGGGACTCTGTGTTTAGCATCGTGACCTTGACCGTACGGACTAGTTTTGTTGGGACGTCAAAATCAAGCATTATTTTGCGCAGGGTATATCTGTTGACACTGTCGTATGCTTGCTTGAAGTCTACAAAGAGTTGGTGCACACCAATGTCATAATTTCAGCACTTTTCGAGCACCTGCTTTGCTGAATATATTTGAAAGCCTCTCTGATATTCTCGTATAATATTTTCATAGTACAGCTTTCACTTTCTTCCAATGATTTTGGACAGTACTTTATAAGACATGCACAACAGAGCAATGCCTTTTTAATTTTCACACCTTAATTTGTCCCCCTTTTTGTGTACTGGACATATCATATTTTTCCGCCAGTCCTCTAGTAGCTCCATCTCTAACCATATTCTGCATGTTAGCCGATGTAGAAGGCTATTTAGAAGGGACTCCTCGCTCTAGAGCAGTTCTGCCTTATTTTTTCTGAAGTACCGTACTGCTGCATGTACTTCGTCTCTCTAATTGGCAATGAGACTGGGACCTCTTGCTCCAGTTCTTGAATATTCACAGCTTCAGTTGTGGTTGGGGATGCTGTGAATAGCTTCTGGAAATATTGCAGCCATCTGTTTTTAATGTCTACTGGTTCGATTGCTCCTTGTTTACTTTTCAAAGACTTGTTTGTAGATTGGAGCTGTCTATTAGTTATTTAACAGAGACATACGCCGATCTGACCTCATGTAGGGTTATGTTTTCGTTTATCTGTTGGATTTTATTATTGATGGTCAGTCTTTTCTTGCTTGAGCACATTTGTTTAGCTTGAAGTCGAAGGCTTTTATATTGTTCTGCTTTGGCCCAAGTTGGTCGCTGGATGTATTTTTTCTGCGCCTGGTTGCTTTTTTAAATCGCTTCCTTGCATTCTTCATCGTACCAGAGGTTCCTTTTTTTTTTAAGCTGGTGCCTCAAGACCTCCTCGGTTGCTTCTCTTACTGTCTTCCACATGTTTTTGACGTCATCACAACTTTCTTCCGCCTGCGGAAATATGTTTGTGCGATTTTCCAGGGCTGCCGTGTATATGGACGTTACTGAGCTATCATTCAGCTTGTGTATCTAGTACTTTGGAGTAACTGATGCTCTTTGTTTACAGCTCTTTGAGAGGCGGCATCGAAACTTGACCCTTAGAAGATAGGAGTCCGAATTATAAATAGGGCCGCGGAACGAGCGTGTGTCGAGAATGCTGGTGGCGTCTCTTTTTTGATGAAATCATGGTCGATCTGGTTGGATGTACGACCGTCTGAGGACGCCCACGTTCTCTTATGGATGTCTCGATGTGGAAAGCGTGTGGAGCTTACTGTGAAATCTCTACTAGTAGCAAAGTCTATCAGCCACTGCCCGTTGGGCTGGTCTCTGCATGGAATCTGTATCCTTTGGGTGTTCCTCCATGTGCCGTTTCTCGGCCGATTTTCGCATTGAAGTCACCCTGAACAATTTGAATGTCGTTTGACGATAATGCTTCGACAGTGCGTTCCATGTTGCTGTGAAATGCGTCCTTGATTGCCTCTTCCTTGCCTTCTGTGGGCGCGCAACAGTTGACCTGCCAGACATTAAAGAATTAAATCTTGATACGAATCGCACATAGCCTTTCGATAACGGGGTTGCAGTCGGTAATAATTTGTTTAAATATGCTGTCAACAATGAAACCCACTCCAAACTTATGGCTTCCTTGCAATTTTTCACTTTTAAACATGGTATGCATTTGCATGTCAGATATGTCTTCACCGTATCATCTAGTTTCTTGCATCACAAAGATGTTGATTTTATATTTCTTTATTTCATCTAGAAGTTGTCGTAGTGCACCTGGTCTGTTCAATGATCTAACATTCCAAATTCCAAAAGAATAGTCTCTTATACGTTGCGATAGTCGTTACCGTTTATCACCAAGAAAATGGTAAGTGGAGCGTTGTCAGCGCTTCAAATCGGGTGGTTTTGGTCCAAGACTGGTATTTTATTTCCCACATACCTGCCGGCTAGCGGATTAGGGCATCCTCTATCTGCTACCTGAGGATGCGCCTGATGGGGGATTATGGGAACTCGCTCCCCTTAAGTCTACAAAAATAACAATCAAGTCTTCTTAATTTACAGATATATATTTCGCAGCGAAAAGATCATAACATCACACAAAGGCGGTTAGATAGCGAGAGAGAGAGAGATAACGAGGAACGAGGAACGAAAAATAATTTTACTCCACTGATCCCTAGGGTGTCATTTCGATGGTCAAAATTACAATTGTCATCGCTAGTCGCCATAGTATTCCCTCCTGGATACATTTGACGTTTGACAGTTATTTATAGTTGAATACATATCACACATTACTGAACGATACGTTTCGATTTCGGACCAGAATACGATCGAGGCACCAGATTTTGATGAGTTGTAGACGGTTGCATCGCGATCCGCAACGTATTCAAAGTAGGCAGATTTCAGCCGATCAACGCTGATGTTCATCGGTTTTCCATTGATTTCGAGTTTAAAAACATTTGCTGATTTTCTTTCAATTACTTTGTACGGCTCTTCGTATGGCAGTTCCATCGGCTTTCTTACACGGTCAATGCGCAGAAAAACGTGCGACCATGACGAAAGGTCCTTATGGACAAAAATCTTTCGTTTGTCATGGCAGATGCTGGAGTTGCTCCTATCCCATTCATGTGTTCCCGGAACTTTTGTAGGAATAGTTTTGGGTTCTGGCGGCATATATTCATTATGAAAGAATTCTTCCGGCATCCAGAGTATTGTACCATAGACCGCAGATTTTGCACCAATGTCGTCCTTGATACTCCTACGAAGACCAAGCAAGACGGTTAGAAGGATGTCGACCCAGTCATTATTGTTGTGGCACATTATCGCCGCTTTCAATGACCGGTGCCATCGTTCAATCATTCCATTCGCAGCAGGATGATATGCTGGTGTCCGGATCTTCCTGCAGCCAACTAAATGTTTCAGTGACTGAAAGATGAGTGACTCTAACTGTGATCCTAGATCTGAAGTCAAAACTCTTGGCACTCCAAAGCACGCTATCCAATTGCTGTAGAAAGCGGTTGCAATTTCATCAGCCGTGATTGCTTTAGTGGGGATTGTTCCGAGCCATATCGTTAAGCGATCAATAATAGTCAGTGCATATAGGAAACCCCTCGAAGGATTCAAGGGGCCAACTATATATATATGGACATGGCTAAACCTTGCGCCCGTCATTTCGATATGGCCTTGAAGTGGTTTTGTGTGCCAGCCCGTTTTGCGTCGCTGACACGCGAGACATAATCAGGCCCATTTGAGGATATCCTTGGACGTGTTGGACAAAACGTACTTCCGACTAATAATTTTCTTCGTTGCTCGTCCACCAGGATGAGACACACTATGGGTCATATCAAATACTTTCCGTCGCAGTATTTTCGGGATGTATGGCCTGATTTTGTATCAGTGTCATCGATACGAAGTTTACGTAACTGTAATCCTGTATCCGCTCGAAGTAATTGACTAAGTTCGTCATCCTCTCTTTGAGCTGCTGCCAAGTCCTGGCTGGTGATTGCTATCGGCATTGTTATCGAGTTAGATCGAGATAGTGTAACTGCCGTTGTGTTATTTCCCGCGATGTGGACTATAATTGTCGAAAATTGACTAATGAAGTCCAATTGCCGCAGTTGTCGTGGTGAAGCTTTATCAGCCTTTTGATTGAAGGCAAACGTAAGGGCTTTCTGGTCCGTTTTGATAATCAATGACCATCCCTCTATCATACTGCGAAAGTGCTTCACGGCACTGTATATGACTTGCAATTCTCGGTCATAAGTGCTGTATTGGGTTTGAGTGGCGGTGAATTTTTTAGAGAAGAACCCAAGCGGTTCCCACTCGTTGTTATTTCTTTGTCCCAATACAGCTCTCATGGCAGTGTTCGACGGGTCGCATTTAAGTGCCAATTGTGCATTTTCAATGGGGTGTCGTAGCAGCATTGCATTTGCAATTTGCTCTTTGCACTGTTTAAATGCTGCCTCAGCTTCAGGATTCCATATTATTGACGACTTATCTTTTTTCTTAGCGCCAACTAGAAATCGATGTAGTGGTGCTTGAATTTCAGCTGCGTTCTGTAGCGATTCCCGATAGAAATTGATGGCACCAAGAAATCTTCGTAGCTCCTCAATCGTTTACGGTTTCTTGAATTCCAGAATGCTTTGCACACAAGCAGGAAGCGGACTGATGCCATTTACATCAATGAGGTATCCAAGATATTTCAGGGATGAGGCACCGAAGACGCATTTCGATACGTTAATCGACAATCCGTATTCTTGAAGCCGTTCCAAAATAATTCGTAGATGCTGTTCATGTTCTTCATGCGATTTCGATGCAATCAAGATATCAACGATGTAAGCATAACAAAATCTTAATCCTCGTAACGCTGAGTCGATGTAGCGTTGGAACGTTTGAGCAGGATTGCAGAGTCCAAATGGCATCACCTTAAACTCAAAAAGCTCAAATGGTGTAATGATGGCAGTTTTCGGAACATCTCCGGGCGTTACCGGGATGTGATGGTATGCACGTGTCAAATCCAACGTGGTAAATATTTTGCATCCATGCAGATTATGCGTGAAATCACTCAAATGCGCGATCGGATATTTATCCGGAATGGTGACAGTATTCAGGCGGCGGTAATTACCGCACGGGCGCCAATGGCCACTTTTCTTCGTGACAAGATGCAGTGTACTTGCCCATGGACTACTTGAAGGCTGACAAATTCCGAGTCCAAACATCAGATCGAATTCCGCCTTAGCTTTGCGCAATTTTTCCGGTGGTAGTTTCCTTGCCTGCTCAGCTCCCGGTGGTCCATTCGTCAAAATGTGGCGGTGAACGCCGTGATTGATGACCTTTTTAATATTGCCAGGGAGGGTCCCATCATGATATTTTTTTAGAAGATGATGATATGGTTCACATGATGAAACGGTTGATAATTTACAGCTGGCATCTTTTGTAATATCTCCGATGGTTTTGAGGTTTGTTTTGCTGTCCACGATTACCTTCCTTCGGTGATCAACCAACAAACCGTAATACTGTAACAAGTCTGCCCCAAATGATGGGCTGTTGAATATTCGCGATAATGAATCTCCAAGGGAATGCTCTTTTTAAACCGAGGTCCAGCAATAAAAATTGTTCACCATTTGTAAGTATAGGTGTGTTGTTGGAAGTGTATAATTTAAATTTCGAGGGAACACTGTGATGCTTCGTTTTTGGAAGAACTGACACATCAGCACCGGTATCCACTAAGAACCGCAACTTAGACTTTTTATCCACAATCATAAGTCGGCGTTGGTGGAGTGGGTCGTCCTCAGCTGCCGAAATGCGGGACGACGAATTTAGTTTTCCGTCGCCATCTAAATGTTTCTCCATTGCCATGGTGCTTTGCAATTTTTTGCCTGTTTTCCGAAGCGTGTGTGGAAGAAGCAAAATTTTCCTCTCAATCGTGACCACTTATTCGACCTGCTGCGAGGTTTGAAATTTGTTCGATTTCGCGTTTGAATTTCCAATCGCTCAAGTCGGTCTAAGATTTGCGAAAATTGGTTGTCTGGTTGCTGCTGAACTGCCATAACTCCAGGTGGATTCTGTAATTCCAACATTAAATCTGCCATCTTGGCTAGTTTCTCCACGTCTGGCTCGCTTGATATAGCTAATACGACCCTTATGTTTTCTGGGAGTTGCTCCAACAACAGTGACCTAAGCATGGTTTCGGTTACCTGCTCTCCTCCTGTATTGCAGAGTTCCTGCAGATAATGCAATGATTTCTTGCCTCCCAGATTTTGGTCTTGGAATAGGCGCCTTAGCATTGATTCCGTGGATTCCGCAAATGCCGTGAAAATTCGTTGTTTAACAGCTTCATATTTATTTTCCGTCGGTGGATTCCTTGCCAGGGAAATAACGTGTGGCAGTATCTCGGGTTCAGCATACTGGATTATGTACCGAAATTTCGTTTCATCCTGAGTGATTTGATGTGTGTGGAAAGCGGCTTCGACCTGATCGAACCGACATTCTGGATCAGGTCTATAAAACGCAGGAAATTTCGTGGTTCGCGACGCTTCAACAAATAAATTCGTGGATGACGAAGGTCTTGGCGCGATTGGCGGTGCATTTTTGTGCGTTTTCGGCGTTTCATCGTTTGACGCGTTTGCCATTTTGAAAAAAAAACGTTGGTGTCACTTCCGCACTTTCACGAAAACTGAGTCTTTTATTAGGATTCCTTTTAAAAGTCACTTTAAATTAGGGGATCACGTCGGGGTCACCACTATGGGGATTCATTCCACTTTAGTCTACAAAAATAATAACCAAGTCTTCTTAATTTACAGATATATATTTCGCAGAGAAAAGATCATAACATCACAGAAATGCGGTTAGATAGCGAGAGAGAGATAACAAGGAACAAGGAACGTCAAAATAATTTTACTCCACCGATCCCTGTGTTGTCATTTCGATGGTGGAAATTACGATTGTCACCGCTAGTCACCATAGGATCGAAAATCCCATATCCAGGAAAGGTTAATAATACATATGTATCTTTAATATCTCATTAAGTTGATGGTCTTTGTAATATGGAAAAGGAAGCGGCAATTGGCATTAGAGTAAGAATAGTTTTTCCTTGAAACCAAATATTTAATATACGAGTACGTGTCAACGAAATTCATCGAGTGAGTAGAAATTCCCTTTAAAAGGATCGTACTTCTGTCTACTCAACAAGTTTGAAACTGCATCTAATCTTTCCCATTCGACCAACAAACTTCACTTTCCAATCGTGCAACCATTGAACTCAATCAACTTACCTAGCGGAACAATCGAAAACTACTTGAAAATGCAGCCTTTTCCTCCAACAATTGAATACCATTAGTTGCCAAAGTACCCACTTTGGTGATATCTGATTCACCTGTTACTATCCTCACGAACATTCCCATCCGTCCCTGCTGAAATTAGTACAAGTTGCTAGGAAGCAGAATTTTAGCTCGAAGGGGCCAGAGAGAAGGGTGTGCTTTTGCTTAGAGAACGGTCAATGTTGCGTAAAGAAGCATAACACCACGAGCAATACGAACTCCAACCAACAATACGTTATGATGCAATTCAAATGCAAATTGGCGTCATTGTCGGATGTAGTCCTAAAGTGAAATGATGCGTAGGCAATTGGAATGAGAGAATGGGATAGTATCGAATTCAATTATTTAGGATATTCAAGGAAATTGTTGAATTGAGTGGGAATGGATCGATTAATTTTGGCGTGAAATATACACGCAATTAAGGGTAAAACAAAAGGAAATTTTGAATGCAAATTAGAGGGCTTTCAAAGCGCTTTAACAGCGAAAATTCCTGTATGAATTTTCTCTACTTTTAAGCACGATCCAATCGATATTCGATAACCATCTAATCAAAAGACATTTAAAGTGCTTGGATCTGGTAAAGTATTTTTACGATTTCCCTCAATTCGATACGTCGATACTTGAAAACTCCAGAGAGCTATTTGACGCCCAGACAAAATCTAAGGAGACATGTCATCTGCACTTGAAAGTGGACAGCATCAACAAGAAAATAACTCGAACCAGGATAATGGTCCCAGAAAAACTGCATGGGGACACGACGATATCGAGTTGGCATTCGAAATGTTCAAACACAATTTAAAATCCAAGCACTTACACATCCTGAAGTTTTTCGAAAGCTTAGCCATTGGGACAAGACTGTCCAGGACAAGATAACCCAGATAATGGTGATAAGTGGGACACTATACGTTCTGTTTCTAGTATTTGGAATTTTCTGACCATCCATTGCAAAGAAAAGGCAGACAAAACCTCTAAACAGCTTTCATGGCGAGTTTTGATCAACCAACCCTTGTCTTTTTCATCCTGACACTTAGAACAGCAACAACATATTGCAGAGAAACCTTAGTTGGACGCAAAAAAATCGTCATCTATCTGATATCCTTCACTTTTGCGAAAGTATTCATTCAGAAATTTCATGATTTTAAATGTATGGGTTGAAAACACAGAAAACAAAAAGATAAATATTGAAGAAAATCTGCGTGAAATGTAGTGAAAACCGAAAAGCGTGCTAGGAATTTTCATATTGTACTCCATATCCTGAACAAAAATGCGGAATGTATTATAAAAGGTTGTTCATATAAAAAGGAGGCAAACAGGCACGAGTAGAGAAGAAGCAACTTTTTTGGCTTGCAAGATAGAAGTCGCTCCTTGACTTGGATGAATATAGGCAATGGCATAGCAGCGGCAGCAGCAAAGTTATAACAAGGATACAACGAATGGCATCACATATTTTTTCCGCAAAGATCCCTGATTTTTAGTTTAGTCGACCAGTTTGGATGGTGTTCCCATTTTCCTATAAAAAGTAAGCATTTTGGTTGGGAAATGAGGTTTTCTAGTGTGTGTGAGAGAGTTGACGTGCATTCCATAGTTGGGTATAGTTGATTTTTTGAAGAGTCCTAGGAATTGAGGAAACAAGAGAGTAAGGCAAGTACAAGAGAGCTAGCTTAAAACTGTTGGTAATGGAGGCAAGGATGACGATGACGATAGCGGCAGAAGTGTGAAGTTAAGTGGACTTCAAATATGAAGTGGCTTTAACTTGAAAATAGGTTAAATAGTTTTTTTTCTGGTGGTTCTTGTTTTGTTGCTTTTTTCCGTGTTGTCATGAATTTTTTATGCAGTGGAAATATCTAAAGAGGTCAAATGGCAAGAAAGAAATGCAGCAGAGCATTTACAAATATCATATGCTTACAAGTTCATAGTTTTCAGGAAGAATTTTGACATTTTGAGTGGTTCCAGTGGAAAAACTTTTTAATGGGAGCTGTTTTTCAAAAAGTTATGACGGTCTCTTAACATTCTTGGGTTGAAAAGAATTCAAAACTAACGATGAATACAGTAATATAAATGCTTTTCTATTAAGTAGTACTTGTATAATTATTTGAATATACAAATCAGTTTATTTGTATTAATTGTATAGTTTTTGTGCACCTCAGGCTTATCTGTGCGGCAAATTTTCAATATTTCTTATTTGGCCGAGTGATACATTTCAAAGCAATTACTTTTTAAAATCCATGAGTATACGTTGCACTTGATGCAAATTGTTCAGCAATGGAACGAATATGTTGGATGCCTGCATTTAAAAGCGTACTTGTCTTCTATGAATCGCGGCAGGTTTTTGATTCCATCAAAGCGTACTTCTGGTCTCGGCTGTTGTAGGATGGTCCGATGTTTTTTTGTGGTTCCTCGTGGTGTCCGATTTTACCTGTTTTTCGGTAGCTTCTCTGCTCGTGCCTGGTTGTAGAAAAGGTGAATCAACAGTTCCTTCCTCATATTTGATCGTGGCTGTTGCGACATTCAGCCTGTAGTCCATCAGACCCAACCTATTCTTGGCAGGTACTCTTTCTTCATCGCAACACCGTATAGACATTAACCAGCAGTCAACGATGCATAAATCTATACAATTGCTAAAAGCACGAACTATCCAGCTCCTAGTTTGCATGGCAGTGCGATAATAGCGATCAGCCTATCACTTACGTGGGTCATTCAACAAGTACTTAGCCTCACTGTCCGATGGCGCTGCTATTACAAAAGAGTTTTACCATCTTGCAGCACATTCAACAAAACTAATGAAGGGAATTGACTGAAACTTTGACAGTATGCTACTAAAAGAATGTACTGCCCGATGGTTAAACTCTTTTGCAATAGCAGCGTCATTGGGCGGTGAGTCTAAGTATTTGTTGAATGACCTACGTAGATCAATTCCGCCCATACATTTGTTGTAATCTCTAACCACAGCTGGCTGTGCCACATCTATTTTTTGCTTTTTACACCATCGTAACAGGTCCCGGCTGGTGCACTTCCTGCGCATGAGGATAGCATAATAACGCCTTTGGTATCGTTCCACTTCAAAAAACAGACATTCCCATCTCTTCTCACCTTGTCATCCTATTTGCCTCTTTTGAGCTGCTTGTCATTTTTCAAGTTTTTGGAAACTTCACCAAACCAGTGACTCATAACTGGAAACTTCACCAAACCGGTTACTCATAGCTGCATTCAAATAGTCTGCAAGTCTCAGACTTGTGAAAAATCTGTTCGTGTACAAAACAGAATCTTGATCAATCGTCCGGCACAGCAGTTTGACGATGCTTCCACCTAAACCAAGTTAAGTCAAGCCCTGTGGAGGTACTGTGTCAGAGCCAACGTAAATAACAAAGTCCAAATCAAGACCATCCCTCATAGCCAAAACAAAATTTTTCAATCCTAAAGGATTGGCTGTTGACGGCACATATTGGCAAAAGCCACACCTTCCTGAAAATGGTATCATCTGCTCGTCGATGGACATGTGTGCTGACCAAGGCAGACTGTGGCACTTTCGAAGGATTTTAGACAATAAGGGCTTGATTTTCCGGATTTTGATTCCATCTTGATTTTCAACAGTATTGTCAGCGAAATGAATGTGGTTTCGGAGTTCAAAGAAGCAATCGCACATCCTAGTTTCACTTATGACGGGCACAGCAAGGTCTCTTCTCCAATTTCTACTTGACTTATTTTCACCGATCGAGGTCTCTTTGCTGCGCCGAATATAAATTTGTTGGATCTGCCACAAACTTCCAAAACTCGAGGTCCAAATACTCAAAAAAGGAGTATAGACAACTTATCTCTGAAGCTACTTCACATTGCAGTTTGTCATTAGAAATATCCAGATCACGCGGAATCATTTGCTTTGAAGGCCAGAACATTTTTGAATTGCTACCCTCAGGTTGTTGCATTACATCGTCCTGTTCCTCTTTAGATTCCCAGATGGCGGTCACTGCAGCATTCTCGATCGTTACTAAATCTCTATCATCGTTATTGGAGAGATCATCATCACTACAATTCAAGAGCTCCACTTTCTCTTTATTCGTTAAGAAACGCGACATAATTTCCTCTGAAAATTGAAAATCTGTCATACTACTGTGTCCAAAAAATAAGGTGACATTTGAATTTAAACTGCGCGCGTCGAAGGATTTGAATAATTATTTTTGTTTTAAGTACTGTCAGTGACATTTTTGTCACATTTACATGTCAAAATATTCATTAGTGTTTGAGATACGCGTCGTTTTGTGAAAAGTGAGTTTTTCGTTTTTTTGCGATGTTGAAATTTGTTAAATTTGCATTAAAAGTTGTTTGCGGAATCAATTTTCTGCTGCGGATACATTGAAGATGGTGAAGAAAGCTTTGGTGATGAGGTTACGTCTAAAAAAAATGTTTACAAGTGGTAGAGTGAGTTCCAAGCCGGCCGTGAACGTGTCGAAGACGAAGAGCGTCCTGGGCGACCATCAACCTCTTCTCTTCTTCGATTATGCGTCGTTTGCGTAACGCTATAAGCCTAAAAAGGCCAGAATTGTGGAAAGACAACTCTTGGTTTTTACACCACGATAATGCACCATCCCATACTGCAGTCGTAATTCGTGATCATTTCGCCAAAAACTCAACCCATATCGTTCCGCAACCACCATATTCACCTGATCTGGCGCCGTGGGACTTCTGGCTGTTAAGCAAGCTCAAAAGACCGCTCCGGGAACACTGTTTTGATACGATAGAGGAGATTCAAGCCGCAGCGAAGACGAAACTGAAGGCCATTCCGGAAACGACGTGTAGCTCAAACACTAATGAATATTTTCACATGTGAATTTGATATAGATGTCACTGACAGTACTATCAACCTAAAAAATAATAATTCTTCAAATCCTTCGACGGGCACAGCTTAAATTCAAATGTAACCTTATTTTTTGGTCACAGTAGTATTAACAAAAACTGTAGTTCAATCCTGAGGTGCACAATTGTGTACGTTACAAAAAGCACGTGATAAACTACCAAAAAAATTATCAAAACTAAACTTTTCCACCGGTTTTGTAAACGTTTGTCCGGTCTGTCTTCAAAACACCAAAAATATTAGAATTCAAACATTTTCCTGTCTTTTTCGCTTAAAATAAACGTCCACTCGACACCCACGCTCAAAAACGACTGAACATTCAGTTCGAATGCTATCCTTCTGCAATTTTTAAGAATTAAAAAAGATCGCAGATGTTCATTTATTGTTTCTTTTTCGCAATGGATGGCTCTGGCAAGAGAAAAGTGATAGTAAAGGCAGGTACACATATGTGTACCCAGGGTCGGAAGATGTTATGGAACATTTTATGGAAGGATCTTGGTTCGCGGGCTTGCAGAACCCAATTAGTGCAGATATTGAAGCCGAACGAAAACCGACATGGTGTAGATTCGGCGTATGGGCTCAAGAACGAATTGCTACAGATCCCAAATTTCATAAAAAAATTTTGTTGAGCGATAAAGGCTCATTTCTTTTGTAGTTGAATTGCTACTTTAATAAACAAAACTGCCGCATTTCGAGTAATGAGCAACCACAGATGGCTGTCCAAACACCGTTACATCCGGAGAAAGTTACTGTTTGCTGTGCTTTATGGGCCGGTGCAGTTATTGTTCCATATATGTATTTTCAACAATCCTCCTAAGAATACCATTATAGTCAATGGTGACCGCTACAGAGCCATGATCAATGACATCCTCGTTCCGGAAATGACTCGCCGTAATGCAGGAGAGCTCTGGTTTCAAAAGAATGTCACGATAACCCATACACCTCAGGAAACCATCGACTTATTGAAAGAAGCATTTGAAGAACGCATAATGTTTCATTTTGGACCTATGAACTGGCCTGCAAGATCTTGTGATTTGACACCGCTGGAATATTTCTTGTAGGAATACGTCAAAAAAACTCATCGCAGTTAAGCCTGAGACGCTTGAATATTTAAAAGACAGCATTTGCCGCGTCTTTGGTGAGATAGGGTTCCAATTATTGGAAAGACATCATAGCGACTTGCCTAATATAACCAAAGTTAACATTGTAACCCGCAGGGGGAATGCCGGTTGACAAGAGCACTCTTGGGGGCTAGCATTCCTTGGGGAGTCCCGCCCCCACGTACCCGAGGAAATTCCCGCAGGGAGAATGCCGGTCGACAAGAGCACTCTTGAAGGCTAGCATTCTTTGGGGAGCGCCGCCCCCACGGACCCGAGGATATGGGGGGCACCGTGAGGTTCCCTTCTGGGATGACAGGTAACGACTCTGATTGGATCTGGACTACGCTTTGGACAACGAACTGGAATTGACGCTTTGGGCTGGCGGATGTGATGGTTTGGACCTAGTTGCTTTGCACAGTAGCGCCGAGGTGACACTCGTGTGTGAACGGCTCCAATTCAACTATCATACCGTCTCCGTCCCGGTAAAACCTTGGCAGGCTCCGGAGTACGTTCGAAGTTCGCACCATTGGGTTTGTGGTGTAGGTTTGGTTGAGACGGACTCCCGATTAGCGCTGGTCTGGCTCTGAGCACTTGTCCACATAAGGACTTGTGCCAACCCTCGCATGGCCTCCCTGCTCTGCAAAGATAACCATCGGACCAAAAAGGCGACTACACACACGAACGGAGATAGCGGCTCTGAGGGGGGACCCAACAAAACTGGACCAAACAAAATCAAAAGATCAAAAACATCCAAAAAACGAAACAAAAACGATGACGCAATCAGCGGTTGCAGCCACGATGTCAACAGTACATCGCGAGCGGTACTAACAACGACAAAAACGAAGACTAACACAACGACAGCGAAGACTGACGAACAACGGAGAATAGCAGACAGTCTGGTTCAGACTGAGATGCGCACGCCCGAGCGCCCTATTAAGGAGAAGTGGAAAACTCTGCAGGACACTTCAGGTGTTCGAGCGGTGGGAAATAACATAAAGAGCACCGAAAATTCAATTGTCACTGCTGCGATCCTTACCGAAGCGACCGACGCAAGGGTCGCAAATCCCGACATTGCAACGAAAAATCCAGACGCCAATGAGGAGATTACGGTACGAAAAGCAAAGAGTGACCAAACACCGCGTGAATGCACCGCCAACGTTGAAAATGTGGCGGAAGTACTGCACTCGGAAACGGAACGCGATAACCTCTCCCAAGGATGGTTGCAAGGCACAATTGCGGCCCAGCGATATAAAGAAGAAAGGCTACTCTGAAAAGCGGGAGATGTTCTGAAAAGAAAACAAGCTGCATGCGACTCCCCAAAAATCAGCAAAGCAGCAAAGGCAGAACTCCTTGAACTAGAGGAGCTCCTAGATCACATAGGGTACTATCGGAGGAGCTGGTTAAGGGCAGAAGATGAACAGAAGGCTAAAGAGGCGCTTGGGCTGAAATCTAAAGGCGACATGCAGATAGCTCCATCATTAAAAATTAATAAAAGAATGGCGTCTAGCCCAATCGAGGCAGATCGGGATAAAAGAAGGAAGAAAGAGGCACTTCATGGGCGTGGAGCACCAGATCAGGGGTTCCATACAGTGCTTACAAAAGGAGCGAAGAAAACCGCAAAGAAACTCCTTCAAAAAAAGCCAGAAAGTAAAGTTCATACGGACCTGATGCAAAACAGGAGAGGCAGAAGCCCCGATGAAGGCCCCGGTAGCAGGCACTGCTTGTAAAGCCCCAAGATGGCCGATCCTACGCGGAGGTACTGCGGGACATCAGGGGAAACGTTAGGCCCGAAGACACCAATACTATCATTCAAGTAGTACGACCAACGTGGTCGGGTCACATACTGGTCGAATTCGGAGCAGAGGCCGGCAATAAAGAAGCATTCTGTGACGCAGTACAGAAAGTCCTCGGCAAAAGTGCAACTAAACCTCCGCTTGAGCCGATGGCAACGATCGAAATACGAGACATTGACTGCGTGACGGATCTGGCCGAGGTTGAAGAGGCCATCAAAAGGGAGTTCCCTAGCGTGGGAAGGATCAAAGCGAGACTTACACCAGAAAACAACAGGAGACAACGCATTGCCATAGTTGACTTAACCGAAAAGGACGCTGAACAACTCCTGAACAAGGGCAAAGTACGAATTGGGTGGGTTGTCTATAGGATACGGCGAAGAGTAACGCCTCTTCAATGTTTCAAATGCCTTGGTTATGGTCACACCACACAAGTATGCAAAGGACCCGATAGGAGTTCCCTATGTTACAAATGCGGTGAAATGGGACATAAAAGGAAAGAGTGTACGAAGCAGGCACACTATATTCTTTGCAAGGATGCTGATCCAAAACCTGATTTTGGACACGTCTTGGGATCAGGAAAATGCCGGGTGTTCCAGGAAGCCCCAGCCAAGGTAAAATCAGAGCTTCGATGACCTGCATCCTGCAGCTAAACCTACACCGCAGTTCAACCGCCCAAAATCTGCTTGAGCAGTTTGCAAGGGACATGAAAGCCGACTTCTTGCTGCTGAGTGAGCAACACCATAATAAAAGTCCTGCATTATGGTATTCCGATGAAACTGGTACTGCCGCCATCTGAGTTCGGAGCAGTGACTTTCAGGCGTAGAGTTGTGGATGGGGGGATGTTTTTGTGTGGGTTCGGTGCTCAGGGACCACCTTCTTTAGTGTGTACTTAACGCCGAACGAATCGATATCATCTTTCCAAGCCAAGCTTAATGCTTTGGAGGGCGCTGTCTCGAACGCAGAGGGCAAAGTGCTCGTTGGGGGCGGCTTCAACGCTAAAGCAATCGGATGGGGCATGCCTCAGACGGATCCGCGGGGAAAACGAATCCTGGAAATGGCGGCCAGGACGGCCCTCGTCGTACTAAACTCCAGAAATACGCCGACTTTCCGCCGTATTGGCTGTGAGGGAACCATACCGGACGTGACATTCGCCTCGGAGTCCATAGTACGGAGGATACACAAATGGAAAGTATTAGAGGACTACTCAGCCAGTGATCATCAGTGCATTCTGCTTGATGTAAGTGATGCTGTCTCCTGACGTCCGTGCTCTCAGCCTTCTACAACTGGATGGAACATCGGAAGGATGGACGTCGAGAGGTTCGTCAAGGTTCTCACAGCAGGTGAGCCGCTGCAGGGAGCTTCGGAGGGGACGGAAGAACTGGCAGCTCAAGACGTGGTGAACTCTAGTATGAGCATAATTACAACTGCTTGCTGCGCTTCTATGCCCCGTCGAAGACCCCGGCACGGCAAGCCTCCAGTGTACTGGTGGTCAACTGAAATCGCTGAAAAGTGGAGGTCACAAGTGGAGTGTCACAAGCTTCGGCGTGACGCTCAACGGGCGCAGAACCGTGACGAGGCATGCAACCAGGTGGCAGCATATAAGTCGGCCAGGAAATGCCTTCGCAAACTGGTCAACAGTAGCAAGGCTCGCTGCTGGCAAGACTTGTGGACAATAAGAACAAGGATCCGTGGGGCCTTGGCTACAAGCTGGTCATGGGGAAACTTGGTGGCCTACGGAAGCCTTGTATACATGATGCGGAAAAGATGGACGCGATAGTGCGGGGGCTCTTCCCCGCCCATCCCGTCCGTGTTGACGCTGTCCATGGTGAAACAGCAGTCGAGTGCCCACTCTTCACACAGCTGGAACTGGAGGAGGCAGTCCTCTCCCTGAAAGCGAGGAAGGCTCCAGGGCCAGATGGTGTTCCAGCTGAGGTTTTGTAGCTCGTCTATCACCATTGTTCTGACTTGCTGCTCAGCACATTCCCGGTACGATGGAAGGTGGCGAGGCTCGTGCTGATCAGCTAGGGGAAGGGAAATCCCGGATCGCCGTCTGCATACTGTCCGTTATGCATGCTAGACACGGCTGGGAAAGTGCTAGAGAAACTCATCAAGGGAAGACTCACTGACGCGATTCGTGCTGCTGGGGACCTATCTCCTCGGCAGTACGGCTTTAGAGCAGGTCGTTCTACCATTGATGCGATTGCAGAGGTGGTGAACGCGGTCCAAAAGGCAGAGGCACATTGTCGCACCAAGCCACGGATCGTCCTGTTGGTGACACTCGACGTCAGGAATGCCTTCAACTCCGCTAGATGAGTGGATATTCTGGATACGCTGGAAAACTCTTTTCAAGTTCCAGAATATCTAATGCGGCTTTTGAGGAACTACCTAAAGGACCGAAGCCTGCTCAACGACACGACACAGGGCCAAAGAAGGATGGGAATTCCATCGGGTGTTTCCCAGGGATTTATCGTTGGTCCAGACCTGTGGAACGTGTCTTACGACGGGCTACTGAGACTTGAGATACCAGATGAGTCGCGTTTGGTCGGCTATGCGGATGATGTTGCGGCTCTGGTCGCTACACGCACCGTTGAAGGTATGCTAATGCGCCGAGTGAGGGACTGGATGACTGCTCGCGAGCCGAGTTTAGCACTGGAGAACACCGAAGTGGTCATCTTGACAAAAAAGAGAATCCCTAGAGTAAGGATGACTAGTATTGGAGACATACAAATCGAATCGAAGCCAGCGGTGAAGTACCTGGGGCTACTGATCGACTCAAAGATGAGTTTCTCTGAGCAAATCAGGGCAACGGCTGAGAAGGCTGCTTCAGTTGTCGACTCTGAGTCGACTTATGGCCAATGTAGGGGGACCCAGCCCATCAAGAAGACGCCTCTTGATGAGTGCTGTAGGGTCAGTGCTACTGTACGGAGCAGAGGTATGGAGCGACGCTCTCAGCAAGGAGGTATACCGAAAACGTTTGGCACAGGTACAGAGAAGAGAAGCACTGAGAATTGTATCTTCGTATCCAACAGTCTCCGACTCGGCGGTGAGAGTGATTGCAGGCGTGATACCTGTTGCCCTCCTCGCTAGAGAGCGCCGCGCTATTTACCTGCGCCGAAATGAGGATGCGAGGGATATAGTTGTCCGTGAGGAGAGACAGCGCTCACTCAACGATTGGCAGCAGTCTTGGGTGAGTTGCACGAAGGGAAGGTGGACTGCGCGCCTCATCCCGGATGTGAGACCGTGACTTAATCGAAGACATGGTGAGACTGACTTCTATCTGACCCAGCTTTTGAGCGGGCACGGGTGTTTTCAGTCTTACCTGCACAAAATCTGTAAGTCACGGTCTTCCGATTGTCGCTTTTGCCCAGGAGAGGAGGACAATGCCTGTCACACATTTTTTGCGTGTACAAAATGGGTCAGGCTGCGAAGGGAACTCTACACGGAGATGGGAGAGCTCACCCCAGATAATATAGTTGCGGTGATGCTCGAATCGGTTGACAAATGGAACCAGGTGGCACATTATGCTCGGGCAGTCCTAAAATATAAAAGGGACTCACAGCAGCCGGAGGCGCTGGGGCTGGGGGATCGCTCTTCTGGCATTACCTCTTCCCCTCTCAATCCCGCTAGGTAAGGGACTCTTCAGCTTGAAGGCGCTTCACGGCGTAACAAAACGAGACCTGGCCCGAAGTATTGTGTCAAACGGTTCCAGACTGGGTTCTCAGGATGACAGGGGTGGTGTTTAGTGGGTAGTCCAAGGGTATCCTCCATGGGAGTCCCACACTGCCAGACTCGGCAGGCGTAAATGCCTTCACCTCCCTACCATAAAAAAAAAAAAAATATATATATATATATATATATATATATATATATATATATATATATATATATAAATATATATATATATATATATATATATATATATATATATATATATATATAGTAATTCAATTTAGTGAATTTTACAAAATTTTATATCAAAAAAGTCTCCGTACGAAATTTTTTAAACAATGCTTTATATATATATATATATATATAGATATATATATATATATATATATATATATATATATATATATATATATATATATATATATATATATATATATATATATATATATATATATATATATATATAGATATAAAGGCGAGCTGAATGAATGGGGAGATCATTCATTACAACCGCGATAGAAAACTGCGATATACAGATAGTGGAACGCGAAGTAAAGGCGATTGATTGTTTGAGTGCGAAGTGATTTTAAGAAGACAGTTGTAGGAGGGATTAATTGACAAGTGAAAGTTAGATTTTAAGTAAAATTGTGAAATAGTAAAATAAGTGATTGTGCATTTTTAATCGATTTAATAAACTCTTTTAATTTAATTTAAAAGACTTTGCGTAACGAAATTTGTGACCACGCTGGAGGTTGCTCTGATTTTCACCAAATTTTCAGGAAAGGTGTATTGAGTAAATATCTCGGTTAAGTTTATGAACCAGCTATATCGGCCAGGCGAAATCAAAATGACGGCCATTTTAGACGAAAAATCGTGATTTCTGTTCTCACCAAGGTATAGTTCCGATTTGCGTGAAATTTGGTACAAAGGTTCACTGATGTATGTGATGAATCTCACAATAAAAAATCCAAAGTCGGTATGGCTGAAACAAAATGGCGGCCGCTTAAAAATCGAAAACCGTACAAAATTTTGTTGTTGTAGTTTTGACCAAAGCTTTCAACCAATGTTAATGAAATTCTGTATTTTGATAGAAACTATAAGTATCTAAAGAATTATGTTAAAAAAACTGGAGGTCAAGGCACAAAAAACAAAATGGCGGCCAGTTGAAGCTCAAAACTTCAAAGTCTTCTGAAAGTTGCAATTTTGATCCTATGTATATGAAACTTGATTTTAAGATCATATATATAATTTTCTTTATTAGAATATATGCGGTACAGAGGCCTTATATTATAGTAGGTATTCTGGCAAAGTCATTTCACCATCTTTTGAACATTACTTAAAACTATGCATATTATCGTATTTCTATGTGATTATTACAATTAGCTGGAGGAAAATGTAGGCAAAAACCTCTACTGAACTTAAAGTAGCTTAACATAACTTAACTTTCTACTTATAACTAGCTGAAATCTATGAGGCTAGGTTACGCCCAAAAGATAGGTGGTAGCAACTGCTGATTTTCAATTCGCCAGGGCATGTTTTAGCGGATTGGGCGAGTCTTTTGCTTTCGCGATTAATTTGTCACGGTGCGATGCAGCGAGCTTACGAATTAGACTAAGTGAAGTAAAACGGTTTATTAAGTACCATTTTCAGGTATCTATTTTGGGTGATCTGAAGCTTTGTTACAACATATTTAGCACATTGGATCCAGGTAGGTGAGCCGTATAGGATGATCGGTTGGATTGCAATTTTGACGATGAGGACTTTGTTTCTGGTGTTGAGACGTGAATTACGATCAAGAAGGGGGTAAAGCGAAAGCACGGCCTTAAACGCTTTGGAGCTAATATGCTCAATATTACTTTTTATGGAATTGTTTGCAGCTACATATAAATGAGTTGCATATTTTGAATAATAATTTTTCTGAAAAATTATTAGAGAAGAAAAATGTTAGAAGAAGGTGGTTTCGACGTGTGCACTAATTCTCCTCAGGCCATCACTCTTAGATACACACCGGTGATGGCGACCACCATGCTCAGAGGTGAGGGAGTTAATTTTTAATTTTTCTACTTATGCAAACTCAATATGTTTTTGTATCTGCAAGTTATATTCAAGGTAAATTTCTCTTGTAAGTACTTGTATTAGCTAAAGTTTTTAATTGGATCATTTCACCCTTTTCACATCAACTTAATGTAAATCTATACGACAAATTCGCTCTACATTTGAAGCTTATCTAACGTCGCGCGGATATCGATCACTCTTTCGGATGGCTGTGAAAGCTTCTTAAATTACTTTTCAACATTTTTCTTCTCTAATAATTTTTCAGAAAAATTATTATTCAAAATATGCAACTCATTTATATGTAGCTGCAAACAATTCCATAAAAAGTAATTTAAGAAGCTATCGGAGCCATCCGAAAGAGTGATCGATATCCGCGCGACGTTAGATAAGCTGCAAATGTAGAGCAAATTTGTCGTATAAGTTTACATTCAGTTGATGTGAAAAGGGTGAAATGATCCAATTAAAAAGTTTAGCTAATCCTCAATATGTTTTCTGAAGGTTAGTTTTGTATCGAATATAAGTCCAAGATATTTAAGATCCTCGCTCCAAGGAATAGTTGGCCTTAAAAAATTTATTGGTCGCTTGGGTAGGTGAGCAGGCTTACGCTTCCTGGTGAAATATATTGACTTCTTTTTTGCAACATTTATTTTAATTTTCCATCTATGGTAGTATTGATAAGTAAGTTCTAACGCCGTTTCAAGGCTGGAAATAATGGAAGTTGGATCTGCGCCTATACTGTATATGCAAATGTCGTCTGCGAAAGCTACAATTTGGCAGTTTGGTAAAGAAGGGAAGTCAGACGTATAGATGTTATATAGAGATGGGCTTAGGCAGGAGCCTTGTGGAACACCGGCAGATATACTTTTCACTGGGGAAATGCTTTCCCCTACTTTGACCTGGAACTTTCTATTAGTTAAAAAGGATTGTAAAAGGTTAACAAGTATGGGGGTGTATTATATTTCTGAAGTTTGTAGACCAGAGCATCATGCCAGACTGTTTCAAAGGCTTTTTCTATGTCCAGTGTCACC
Source organism: Odontomyia ornata (assembly GCA_963969285.1). Classification (NCBI taxonomy): domain Eukaryota; kingdom Metazoa; phylum Arthropoda; class Insecta; order Diptera; family Stratiomyidae; genus Odontomyia; species Odontomyia ornata. Next base: position 52,896,841 of record OZ017741.1, read on the forward strand.
AAACCTACAGACAATTTATTGTACATCGCTGCTTTGACGTCCTTTGTAACACGGATGAGCTGATGCTCAGTCGAACGTCTGTTTCTGAAGCCAAATTGGAAATCAAGTAAGATATTATTGTTAGCCATTAAATTATTTAATCTTTTCAGGACTATTCTTTCAAAGAGCTTACCTAATCCTGGTAGTAAGCTAATGGGCCTGTAGTTGTCAGGAGAGTGCGGATCTCTTCCAGGCTTCGGGATAGGTATGACTAGAGCTTGTTTCCAGATGGATGGAAAGAAGGAAATCAATCAGTTCTAGAAACTTCGATTCAGGACATCTGTATTTAAGAAGGGAGGAGTTAAAACCTGCGCGCATAGTTACCTGCATGGGCCAATTTAATATTCTTGACACCATGGCTGGCATGTTTCCATAATGCTATCGATACTTGCAGCTAATGCCATTTTACCTAATAAGCGAAATTCGTGGTGAATAAATTTATTGTTAGACTGATTCGGTCATTATTATAACGTGTAACCCAAAAGAGGTAGGTTAGCCAAAAATATATTTTTAATTAAATAATCAATTAGTCTCATTAACTTATACATTAATAAAATTCTATGAAGATATGAATGAAATGGTAAACTCATGAGCAATTTTATCCGATAATTACTTTTGCCTACCCGGAAAATTTATTTTACTAGTCAAATTAACAAACCAAAGGGCGCCTGAAATTTTTTACAATCATTGCTGATATAGTCTGTGAAACGGAGTCATAAAATTTAGAGGAAAGAAAGAACTGCACGTTAAAAGATGGCAAATTATTTAAAAATCACTAACTATCTGATAATCATTTGTATTTTTATAGTAATATGTCGCATTGCAGTACAACAGCACCTTGAAAATGATGTAGCCATATGGCTACAGTAGGAAAAAGAGGGTTAATACAAACTGTCAAGAGTACATAGGTGGAATGACTGTCTCTATTCCTAAGAACATTCATTGTAAGTTATAAAATTGTAATATTAAAGTTCATAGTTTCAATAAATAAATGAGAGAATATCGTCTGTATCTATCCCAAAAATACCTCACAAAGAACACTAGAAACTCATTCGGTCACCCATTAACCCATCAAATCATAAAAATATGATCGTTTCCTTGCAAATAAACACCCATAAAAAATCTGATCATGCATGAAATTATGATCTTTTGAACTATTCATAAAATCGCTTGTAGAACTAACGTTCAAAAGCGAACACCCTGGGAATGATTGATAAATTTTATGATTTACAAGAATTTATACGATTGTTAGAGTTAACATTGCACTAGACAACATCCATAAAATACAAGAAAAATTCGAAATGTGTGCCACAAAACAAGAACTCGTGTTTTTCCTTTTCTATGAACCGATCCCCACATTGTACGCTAATTCACTCAAAAACCATGCGGCGGCGGTTCCAAAGAAAATATTGATTCAGCTCTGTACGAGTTTGTCCGATTTTAGGTCATAAAATCAAAGAAAATGTAGTTCACGGGGACACTATAATTGAATTCGCACCAAATCAAAAGAAAGCCTCCATAAATTAGCTCACCATGCGTTTTGACCCCCAACACCAACCCCCTATCCCGTCGATTGGTGTTGATTGCGCGATGCAGCAATTAAAGCACAATCATTCATTAAAATGGAGATGTGATTTGGCGCCCCCGAGATGGGATCGTTTACATCGAGTAAAGCATGCGACGTCTCTATGATTTATTCGCGGGACAATTATGAAATGGCTACATGTGTTCGATCGGACGGATGGCAATTTATCGCGTGCATTGAATGTGGGTAAGATCAAGAACAAAAACAACGTCACGAAAAGAGATTTTTGCGGCCGTTGCTGTCGTGCCGTCGTACGTGATCGATTGATAGTCAATTGGCGAACTGACCAAACGTAATTTCATTTCAATTAAACATCTGGAATCGATTTGTGTATGGTTGCTCATTGCGTATTGGCAACGGGTTGCGCCACAGCATGCCAAGCTGGTATGGTATGCTAGCACATACAGGCAGTCAGTCAATCAGTCAATCTCCCTCTGCGTATGCTTAGATATGCAGATAATTTTCAAAACAAATACCTTTGGTTTTGGAAATTGTTTTTAGCGTGCTGGGGCGCTATGCACAATGACTCCTAGAATTGAACTCTAAGCCAACGAAGATTTGGCTAAAAAGGCTAGAAATACTAGAAACCACAGCTGCAGTCGGTGGATTATTGAAATGGCACTATCTGGAGTATCTGAACGTTATCTATGTCGAAATGATCAGCTTGCAATGTTGATGATGACACTCATGACGGTGTTGATGCACTTGTGATATGCAAATCATCCCATTCGCGTCGTCAGTGCAATAAGAAATGCTTGAGAATGCTGAAAGAAAATTTGCTTGGGAATTCCTATAGCCAATCGTTTTGATTGGCTTTTCCGTGCTTAGTATGCAAAAATGGATTCAGATGTAATTGAGGTTGTTGCACTTGAAGCTGTCAGAAGAAATTCATGTTTCTTGCTTTACTTCATAAGAAAGCAGGAAAATATGCTTTAATAGGGTCTACTTAGGGTGAATTCAAAATGGTTTATGGTTTTAGATAAACCAACAAATAAGAAAATAGCTCGTGATAAAGGTTAAATCAAAATGGAATTCCGAAGAACCAGACAATTAAAACATACTCGTATAATCCGTCTTGCGATGTGAAAAATTACGATACATCCTGTCCAATTTCACTGATTAGTTGTTGTCAAAATTCAAGTGGAGAGAGAGAGGAAGGAGAAACTAACTATTATGTACAATTTTAAAACTTATACAAAGCAAGCAATATAATTTTATATAAAATTTTCTTTATTAGATTGTATGTGGTACAGAGGCCTTATAATATAGTCGGTGTCCTGATAAAGTCATTTCACCATCGTGTGAACATTACTTAAAACTATGCGTATTATCGTATTTCTCTGCAAAAAAATAATTAATATATATAGCGATTGTATCGAATAAGTGAATTCCCTATTTTGTATAGAAATCAGAGATGCCAACCAAAATTATATAATTAAATTTGTAAATGAAAATAATCAAACGATTTGATTGATGTGAACAAATGGTAAAATCTTGAAGGGATGTTACAAGGTTGGATAGAAATACAGGGTAATATGAATTGCTAATTGACCACACGACTTTCCTTTCCATGCCGCCCGTTTCTTTTCAGCAGGAGGGAGAGTGAACGGTAGGTATGCCGCTGAAACGGTAGGGTTTTAAGAAATCCGAGGAGGGCCGGTTTCACGTCGCGTGCGGTACGCGGTACCTTAGCTTACCTTGCCTTATTCTTAGCGTATAGTTCTTCGGGTTTGACTTAACGTAGTATATTTTTCGCTACCGTGTCGGTGAAATTCAGGAGCGCGAAATGGAATTTAGTTTTTTTTTGATTGACTGGAAGAATGAAGAGAATACGGAATAAAGTAAAGTAGGTTTCTTTTCCGTATGTTTTAATTTTTGACACGTTTGAAACGGGCATTTAATGGTGGCTGAAACACGTAATTGAGCGAATCCATTTTAAAGACCTGCGAACGTAATCCTCTCCGAACTAGCTGGCCGACAAGCAGCCACCGCGAAATGGATAACGGGTGCATGAATTGGTTGACCGGTTAGTACCGGTCGTTGGCACGACTCAGACTTCACGTCTAGAACCGATGAGTGACCGGTTCCGATTTCGTTCGAATGATTTTAGACGGAAAACCATTACAACTTCTTCAGTTTTCTCTAGCGCTAAACTGAATCCACGAACAGTCAACCAGTCTCTCACTTGGCGCATTAACATATCTTGCCTACCTTGCCCTTGTTAGATTGTATTCACTTTGATAGAAAACGAAAGACCTGAAGGATCCAACGAGGTTGCATCTGCAATATTCTACAACTTAAGCAATTTGAATTATTAAGGCATTAAAACAATTAAACTGATAGAAGACGGATGCGGAGATCAGAACCGAGGCTTTACAGCACTTACCGTGATTACGTTATAGTTATACCGAGCTACTATAAATATAAAAACAGTTTAACTTGTTTTCCCGATTCATGGTCATTTTTTCCCTCCTGATCGAGTGTTTGCTCAGATTGAAAAAGAGGTTAAGAAAAAGTAAACACTAAGATGTGTTCAAAAACATCTGAACCTGCATGAGAAGTACGGTACAGTACACCATCTTGGTTCTGACATCTGCACTGCAAATAACTGGCAAACAGAATCGGCAGTTATTCTTAAGCCACCGCGAGATTTCCACTTTCAATTTAAAAAAATGAAACGATTTATTTTTTCAAAAAACAAATTGGGGAAGACTATTCTTCTGAGAAACTTGTTTTATCACAGTGATATCGGTATATCCCGATCAGTCTTTCAAAATGGCAAAAATATTAATGATATGAATCCAAACTGTCTTTTACAGGGAGTCCAAATCAAGCAACTAAAATTGAACCATGTGGAAAAACTTCTTCAAAAACATTTTGAGCAGGACTGGGCAAATATCGATCAACTACAGTTCTATAGCAACATATTCAAAAATAATACCAGTTATGAAGCAAGTTTGGAGAATGCACAGTATTGCAAGGTTCAGGTTATTGAACATGCATCATGAATTTGATTTTTTACAAAATTATTATAAATATTTAATTTACAAAATTGTGTTCGAGGTGGTGTGTACCTATTGTTCGTAATGAAATTATTTTCTTTTTAACTATAAGCTTACTAATTTCATTTCTTTTTTCAATGACTTATTCGTTCACTGAAAACAGTCTTTTAATTTAATAAACATAACTCATTCAGAATGGTGGTTTAGTCTGTACCATCACTAGACTTTTCCATAGTAAGTCAATACGAAGACTTGCTTACAAGCTTGCTGTAGAAGTCACTTATTCCAAAATTCAAATCTAATTCATTAAAAAACTAACGTCTGAAAAGGTTCTAGATACAGATATTTTTCTATAAAACTTATTTTGTACCCACCCAGGTCCCACAGCGTAAGCTAAAGATCCCTGATTCGAATGCCATTCATGACAACGAGATATATTTCGAGTGATTCTTCGGACGGACTATAAGCTTGCTTGGTTATACGTACTGGTTTAAAATCGGAACGTATCGCAACTGGGTGGACATCGAGTGCCAATACATTCGATCAAGATAACTATCTCTAAGCGAAGGCCCGAGATGGGGTGCAGTGTTAAGGCAAAGAAAAAAATACCTCGTAATGGGAAAAAAACATTAGCTTATAGTTCTACAAGTTTTTCGTTAATTACTTGAAAAGTTTAAAAATGGAACAGCCGCACTTTGCATATAAAGGGCGCAAGTATAATATGGTCTGTACATTAAAAACGGAGAAAAGTTAACGCGAGTAAATTATAGAGCCATCGCTTTACTATGTACGGCATATAAAGTGCTTTCCAAAATAGTAGAAAGAAGACTAAAGCCATTCTATGTAAGTATTATAGGAGAGTTTCAGGGCAAGTTTCGTAGAGGATGGTCAACAATTGACCAGATATTCTCAGTTAAATAGATACTCAAAAAGTGCTGGGAATATAACAATGAAGTCCACATACTATTTGTAGACTTCAAGCAAGCCTATGATAGTGTCGACAGAAATGCCCTGCACAAAACGATGCTTGTTTTCCGCGTCCAAACGAAACTAGTCAATATGGTCAAGTTTTTGATGCTAAACACAGAGTTCTAGGTCAAGGTAAACGGTTAACTAATGGACAGCTTTATAATGGAATCAGTACTTGCCCCAATGTCCTTTAAAATCGCGTTGGAACCCGCTATCAGTAATATAACAGCTGAAACCTGTGGTATATTAACGTTCGACTTCACACAACTGGTAGCATATACCGATAATGTCAATATTATGGCATAGTCAATCTCAGATACCAAAGAAGCACTTCTCAGCCTAAGATCCTACAAGTCAATGAAACTAAAACTAAATTCATGGCTCAAACGAAGAAGAACACTCCAGTTCGACAAAACCTGACCATAGATGAGGCTATAAGCTTGAAAGCATAGATAATTTCGTCTATATTGAAGGCAAACTGAATAGAAGAGGTGCCAAAAAGGACGAGATAGGCCACCACAAATAAAGCATATTACTCTGTGTTACCGATGCTAGAGTCCAGAGCTGTGCAAACGCAAAATAAGCTTCGTATTTACAAATCTCTGGTCAAACCTTTGCTGTTATATGGAAGTAAAACCTGGGCCCTGACTGGTGAATCCGGAAAATCTACGGCTTAGTAAAACAAGGAACATAGTGGAGACTACATTTAAATGATTAGATGTATAAATTATTTAACGATCCACTTATATCCGCTTGCATAAAGTTAAGCGAGTTGCGACGGGCGGACCATATGGAAAGAATGGGAGAAAATTGATGACCCAAAAGAACATTGAAGAGTAGAGTACAAGGAAGACATCCAGCGGGAAGACTGAGGAGTGGATGTGGAGACACGATAGAAGCTAACAGCCGATGATTGCAGGGGGTGCTTTGTAGTTTTCAAAAATATTTAGGAAAACATTTAAAAAACACTTGCAGGTTGGTTTTACCCTAATAATGCAGTTATCCTGTTTGCTGACCAAACGACCATTTCATTTTTAATTTTTGCCTCGTTGAGTTTGAGGAATCTCTCTTTGGAGTACAAAAATTAGCTAAAATTTTTATGAATAGCTTTCAAAAAGTTTTTCATCAGTCCGAGTTTTATATGCAACGATGATAAAACTTTCTTTGTCAGGGATCACAAAACGACCATTTGTAACATTCTTATGGCCTGAAAAACCGATTTATTCTAAATAACACTTTTCAATTGATGGTGTAAATTTCCAACGCTGAGGCACATAAGCTGATTCTTCATAAACATAACAAAAACTTTCCAGGATTTCAGAGCACACATATCAAAATAAAATAATAAACAATATGCAAGTTCCTTGAATTCAAGAGCTATAACAACGTCATCTCGATACGTACTGGCCCAGTAGCTATAAGCAACGACGCAATAATATCAGCCCCTGAAATATGGTGCCCACCTTTCCTTAAATTTGTTTTCATCAGCAATGATGCTGCCGATGTCATCATGGCAGAGCGTGGCCTTGGGCTGATGACTACGTTACAGGCTTTCTACTACTTTGGATACTTGTCTTCTGTTGATTCTCGCTGGACTTACATCGAAACTTCTCAATTGGTCATCAAAGTATTTATTTTTTTGTTAATTCTAATTATCTCATTCGCTACCCTTCTGAGATTTTCGTTATGTTCTCTCTTCGTCCTTGTTTTACTATCTATATATACTTTGTACGCCTGATTCTTTTTAAGTAACGCATTCTGGCATTCATCCTCGAACCAATCATTTCTCTTACGCCGGGTTTGATGTCTAACCGTCTGTTCTGCCACGGTCTTAATCGCTGCTTTCACTTCTGCCCATAACACGTTGCTTGTTTTCAGCGATGTATCTGATAGAATGGAAGCAAGCTGGTTGTCGAGGGTTTCCGTGAAATTTGTTGCTAGAGACACCGTTTGGAGCCTTCCAATGTCGAATTTCTGTTGAGGGCTGGTCTGCGCCTTCGACATACGCCATTGATAGATTAGTTTGATCAAGTCATGATCTAAGTTGCGATTGGCTCCTCGGTATGTACGGATGTCAACTATGCTCGAGGTCCTACGTTGTTGGATCAGAACATATCGATCTGGTTTTGTGTGTTGCCATCCGGTGATATGCAGGTCATTTTATGTATGCGTCTATGTGGGAAGCAAGTCGAATGTATGACTAGATTTCTGCTACATGCAAAGTCAATCAGGTGCTAGCCGCTGTCATTCATTTTATCATGGAAGTTATATCCTCCAGTCGTTCCCCGGTGGGATAGCTCATTGCCAACCTTAGCGTTAAAATCACTCGGAATTTTTGTTGTGTCGTTTGTAGGCAATGAATCGGCTAGTCTTTCTAGGTGTTTATAGAACATTTCTTCACAAAACCTTTCATTGATTGCCTTGAAATCAATAACGTGCGATTTGAACTCCATATCCACAATAAATGCCACTCCTAACTCTCGCTTTACAGCAGGTCTTCCACTTTTGAATATTGTGTACGATCAATTATCTTCAATGTCACTTCCAGTCCAATTCATATCCTGGATTACTAGTATGTTTATTTTCATAATAACTGGCCTGTTTCAAAAAGTTTTCAACAGTGCCAGAGTTGTTCAGTGATCTGACATTCCAGCATCCTAAGCTATAGTCCTTTTTCGGTCGCAAGGTCGTTCAGAAGGTTAAATACATTCCAAGGCTCTGTTAAACTGTTTCGAAACCATGTAGAGTTTTCCAGGGATGGGAAGTTTGTCCATCACCAAACTTCCATTCTGGCGGAATAATTATTTCATTCGATTCCCTTTTCAGGAGCGAAAAACTCGCCTTCATCCTCTTACGTCTTCAGGATTTAGTAGCAAAGCTTCAGGTGTATTTGCAATTATTGGCATTTCTCGGCCCTTGGAGTCCCATCATTGGTAAACCAGTAAACCCAATATGTGACCCGGAGACCATTTACTAGCATTTAGTAGAAGGATTTGGGATGAGGAATCATGGAAACTGGGGAGAGGGAAACAAAGGGATCCCTCCTTTTTTCTCAACCAGGCTTGGAACTTTCTACGGCGGCCTAGAAATTTGGTGCAAACATGCGCTATATGATATGTTTGACGAGCAAGAGGTCCCAACAATTGTAAGACTGTGGAAGCCACAATGGGCTGGCCACATAAATCGAATGGAGGAATAATGGATGCCCAAAGAGGCATTCATTGGGTTAATTCAAGGGCAGGGACCAGTGGGGAAACCGAGGAAATGTAGTGAAACAAGAAGATATAAATGTCAGTAAAGGACTATTCAACGTTTATCCGTAATACGGTCTCTAACACTATCGTTACTTATTATTCATTATTAAAAAATCGTTTGTATGGAGTTTCCCCATTCCTTTTATTATGTCTTTTCTCTGCTTCCTATCTTTCTTTTTTTCACTTTATTTTATTTTTCCTTTTTTCAATTTTCTTTGGCCCATAACCGATATGAGCCAATTAAAATCGCAAAAAAATAACACAGATCATTACTTGATCAAATTAACTGGTCGATGTCGTATGTCTAAGGTATATTCGGCAAAGACCAGCCCGCTACAAAAATTTGACATTGAAAGGCTCCAAAAGGCGTCTGTGGTGAAAAATTTCACAGAGGCCCTCGACAACCAGCTGGCTGCCATCTCAACAGACGCATCGTCAAAGACAAGCAACGAGCTCTACATGGAAGTGAAAGCGGCTATTAAGACCGTGGGAGAACAGACGATCGGACATCAAGCCCGGCACAATAGAAATGATTGGTTCGATGATGAGTGCCAGAATGGCTTAGATAAAAATAATCAGGCGTACAAAGAATCGTTGGTCGGAAAACCAAGATGAGGAGAAGACACCATGTAAATCTCAGAAGAGTAATTAAAACTAAGAGATGGACGTCAGTCTAGCGAGCAACAACACAGGACAAGCATACAAAGTAGAGAAAAGCCAGAAACATGCTTATCAGCCCAAAATCACGTTTTGTCGTGATGGCATCAACAATATCATCGCTGATGAAACCAAGATTAAGGAAAGATGGGCATCATATTTCAAGAGCCTCAGAGCCTACAGATATTTGCGGAGAGCTTCCATTGGCCTAACCAACTTTGGATGAAATTTGTTTCACCATCAAATCCCAAAAGAAATTAGTCCATCTTACCAAAATGACAATGACGTCGACAACCTTCCAAGTACGCATCAATTATCAACTCACCGATGCCTTTGACACAAATATCGGACTAAGGTCGGTAGATGGGCTGGCCCCATTGCTATTCAATTTAGCTCTGGAGTACGTCATAAGGAAGCTACCTGTCGATAAATGAGGTACATTACTATACAAGTCGAGCCAAGCAGTCGCCTTTGCGAACGATATCAACATTTTGTCACGGTCATTAACAACTGCCAAAGAACTCTTCCTGAAACTTGACAGCGAAGGAAAACTAGTAGGGCTATCAATGAAAATAAAACTCATGATGCAGTCGATATCAAATATCCCAAGTACTCAAAATATCATACTTGGCGAATAAAGTATCAAAAATGTGGGCGAATTTGTTCATTAATGAAAACCGCTACTGAAAGAGACGAAATACGCTGAAAAATATTTTATTCAATGTTGATGGTCTTCAAGCCCAGCTGCAAATGTGTGATAAGACCTGTGTTATACTATAGGTGTGAAACATGGACCGTAACCCAAGCATCCGTAAATATATTGAGCGACGGGACTGAAACGACCAATGGCGAATTCGCTACAACCATAAGCTGTGTAAAATTGTTGACGAACCAGAAGTCTCAACGATTGTTAGACTGCGGAAGCTGCAATGGGCACATGAATGGACAAATGAATCGTATAGACGAACGATGGATACCCAAAAAGGTATTCATTGGGAGAACTGAAGGGGGGAGACCTGTGGGAAAACCGAGGAAACGCTGGTCTGACTCAGCTGGAGAAGACAGTTCATCGCTGCTCGGATTTCAAAATTGTAGGACGCGGTGAATGAACCAAGACGGTTGGAGGCGATATTTGCAGAAAGCGAAGGCCCGAGAGGGGCTGTAGTGCTACGAAGAAGGAGAAGAAGACAACCAATATGAAATGAATTCAACTATACATTTTTTTGTTTATTAAATTAATGAACAGGAATAGGAAATTCATAAGATCTAAATAGATCTTATTGAAACACCGTCATATGCAATGTATTGAAGGCATCCTCATTCAAATTACATTCATCATTAATGTACATCACTTCTAGAAGCCCTTCATTATACCGCAAAAAGCATTTTGGTGATAACTCGCAAAGCCGGGCAAATGGCAGTATGCAATAGGCGATAAAAGTGCATTCATAATCGTCTGAACAGTGTGTATTGTTGAAAACCACGCATGACTATCTAAGACTCAAAGGGGCAATAAGCAGGCATAAATTACTCGTTAACTCTTTTTTGTTTGCGGTATGAAATAGCTTTCGCTATATTATTACCAAAGCGATAATATTTCGACATTGAACCGATTTGTGCATATAATTTTCTCTATCCATCTCAACAAACATTTTGGAGATAATTCACAGAAGCCAAAATATGGTAATACTAATTTATCGCCCTAGATGATAAAAGTATGAGTGTATGTAACTATTTTATTATAGTGTTATAATTTTCGGCTTGGTCACAGAGAGGAATCTGGCATTCAGCAATCTGGCAATCCCAATTGTTTCAATAAGTGTTGGAATGACAGATCTTTGTCCGGGAGCCGCCACAAGACGTTGCAGCTTCGTTTGTGTCATCAAAAAATTGTGGAATTGTTCAGAGATTCTCGTTGTGCTATGTGTTTCGGTTACTGTCACTCCATGCCATGGTTAATGTTTTTCTGAATTTTATATCCTCTGGCTACTAAGCAAATACGAAACAACAACGAAAGAGGATACTTAACCTTCGAACCGATGAATCAGCCATACTAAGTCTGAGTGTGGTTATGTTAAGTTCCTTTTCGTTATTTTCAAGAAGTGAATAATTTTCTTGTCTGCACTATATTCGTCTTGAATAACCGTTTCGGGTATTTTCCTTCGTTCAACGCTTGAAAAATGTATACACAGAGTTGACAGGCAAAAAGAAAACCACATGTAAGACCTCTATCCAGAACGCATTATACCATATGTAGTTGAAAAACAAAAGCAGACAGTCAAGCTGGATACATCGACGGTGGAAATTTAGGCACATGGAATGAAACATTTTTATTGACCCGCTTGCCAACCCCATAGATCGAAACGAGGCAAATTGTTTGGAGTGATATGAGAAATATTGCACCCGAACAATATACAAAACATATAACGATACGCTTGGCTAAAATTAAAGCAGTTTCCAGTCCCAAAGATCGTTCGATTTTCATTCAAACCTGGGAAAACGTTTATCGGTTCACTTTAGGTTTGTAGCGGGCATGGTGGGAGCGGGTGGCAGTTATCCGACCAATTTAGTGAGAACTCTGATGCAAGATCAAAGAGCGGGCTGGTTTGTATGTGAATATCGGACTGTCGGAAAGAAAGTGAGTTTCCAATACCTTGCTCATGCAGAATATGGTCAGAGGAAAAGCTACCAGTGGACTGGGGAAAAAGTATCTTATGTCCTGTACACAAAATGGGAGAGAATTTAAGGTGTAAAAACTATAGAGGAATTACTCTACTATGCACGTCTTATAAAGTGTTCTCAAAAATTACAAAATGAAAATTAAAGCCGTACTATAAGAATATTATGGGAGAGTATCAGGGAGGCTTTCGAAGTGGATGGACTATAATAGACCAAATATTCTCAGTAAAGCAAGTGCTCGAAAAAAGCAGGGAGTATAACACCCATGTGCGCCACCTCTTTGTAGACTTCAAGCAAGCATACGACAGTGTCGACAGAAATGTGCTGTAGAAAATAATGCTGGACTTTAGCGTCCCAACAAAACCACTTTGCATGGTCAAGGTCAAGATGCTAAACACAGAGTCCCTGGTCAAGGTAAACGGTGAACTAACGGACAGCTTCATAAAAAAATCAGGCTTAAAACAATAAGTTGGAATTGGAACACGTCATCAGGAAAATATTACCTGGAACCTCTCGTACACTCATCTTCAAGTCCACACATTTGGTAACATAGCTGATGATATCAATATTATGACACATTCAGTCTTAGACGCCAAAGAAGCATTTCTGAGTGTAGAACCTGAAGCAAACCAAATAAGCCTACGAGCTAATGAAACCAAAACTAAAGTCGTGACTGAAACAAGGAACAAAACTCCAGTTCGGCAAAACCTGACCGTAGTCGACTTCAACCTTTAGAGTGTGGATAGTTTATTTGAGGCAACCTGAATAGTAGAGGTGCCAAAAAGGATGAGGTTGGACGCTGCATAAATGATACAAATAAAAGCTATTACTTCGTACTTCCCATTCCAAGGTCCAGAGTGATGCATAGGCAAAATAAACTCCGCATTTACAAAACACTAGTCAAACCTATGTTGTTCTATGAAAATAAAACATGGACCCTGACGAGTGAATCAGAAAAGGCAGTGCTCCAAAAAATCTACGGCCCAGTGAAACAAGGAACAGAGTGGAGACAACGTTACAACGACGGATTGTATGTATGAATTATTTGATGGGCCACCTGTTTCCTCTTGCACAAAGTTACGTAAACTGCAATGAGCGGGCCATGTAGAAAGAATGAAAGAAGACCGACTACTCAAAAGAACATTGATGGGTAAAGCACAAGGTAGCCGTCCAGTGGGAAGACTGAGGACACGATGGGAAGACAAAATATAGGCTGATAGCACATCCTTGCTGGGAATAAATGACTGGCGGACAAGTTTGCGAAACCATGATGATTAGAGAAAATTAATTCGTGGAGGCCAAGGCCCAGCTTGGGCCATCGCGCCATAAATGATGATGACAGCAACCATGAATAATTAATAGAATTTTACTTGAACAGATTTTTAAGCTGATGCTAGTTTTATTGCCAAATGAGAACAATAGTGCCAAGTAAATATTAACTTGGGAAGAGTCGTTGAAAAGTCTGGGCATCAAAATATATCCCTTTTTTCAATGAAATACCTGGATAGCCATGGAGATATTTTAAAGACTTAATGAACACATTGATCGAGCAGAGGAGGTCAAATAAATTTTTCATTTTCACGCAACTTTTTTCATCTACTGGTTTGTTTTCACAAGCTTGTAGGGGCGAACCTTCAATCAAAGGGAAATAGCCTTATGTACTAGAACCTAAAGTTTTTCATCTTTACTATGGAAAATCATGTATTCATTGGAGATGATGAAAACTATCTAAGCGATGAATGTCTTGCTACTAACTATCTAACATATTCGTACATTGGCATTAAAAAGGTCATGGTCGGAATAATATCTGGAAAAGTGGCAAGACCATTGAAGCAGCCAGTTGGATCGAAATTTGATGTGATGGACCTAAAGGGCTTGGTGATAGCCTTTGTGGATTCTGTCTGGTTTTATCAGAATCATAACTTCTCGTAGACTAATTCACAGCCCAAGCTTACTTGGAACAGATAGACACAGTTCGAATCTACCTCGTCTATGAGAATCACGACATGTTCTCATACTTTCGGTCAACTTGATGCATGCTAAGGCACATTTGATGGCAATTTTTTCATCTTTTGAAATATACCAGCACGACCTTGAAACAAGAATTGGTGACCGGAAAGGACAACAAATTATTGGAACTATGTTAAATTCAAACTTCATCCGTCGAAAACGAAAAAACAAGTAGTTACAAAAACATATTGAGTTCGCATAAGTAGGAAGACTAAAAATAATTCTCTCACCTCTAAGCATGGTTGTCGCCATCACCGATGTGTATCTAATAAGGGTGATGGCCTGAGGAGAATTAGCACACACGTTGAAACCACCTTCTTTAACATTTTCCTCCTTTAATAATTTTTCAGAAAAATTATTAGAAAGCAACTCAACGATATAGCTGCACTCAAAAAATTTTCATAAGTAGGTAAGAAAGCTCAGTAAAATTGTTGGAACGGAATCAAACATTTTAACCTTAATAAATTGGTAATGCAAAAAAAACATTCCTTATTATTATGAATATCAACCTTTAAATGAACTTCCTTAGCCAAATTATTTTTTCTTCATGAACCATATCGGCAGAGGAAAAAATCTTTATTTAGATCCAAATCCATTTACAAAATTGACTGTAACGATTTTCCTCTCATGCCACCCGATCTTAAATTAAAACTTAAATAGGTTTGGTTTGCTTACTCTTTTGACATAAAAAATTCAAGCATGAATTCCTCTCTGTATAAGGAACAATTTCTGGAAAATAGAGAACTTTAAGTGTTTTTAAAGCTTTAAAATGATTAAGTATCTATTTCTGTATAATTTAATTTGAAAAGAGAAAAACTGGCGTTCTTCATTTCTCCTCCAATGAGCACTTGATAAAATTACTCTGACAGTATTCATATATTACATATCTATTTATAGCATGAGTTGCTTACATAACAAAGACAATGTTGCTACTTATACACACGTGGATGTAAAGTCTAATTTTGTCCTTCCATTTATATTCCGCTACATTTTTGAAACATCACCATGATATTGGGTGTACACCCTAATAGCCGGAATTTTCAGCGGAATTTGTTGCTTTATTGTGGAAAAATCTTACAATAAATTTTATTCGAAGTATTGTCCATCGAAAGCTACAACATTTTCCCATCATTCAGGCAATTTATGAATTCCATCCCGAAAAAATTGAGGGCCAAAAACGAATCTATTCAATTTCGGATGCCTTGCTCTGAAGTCAAGCGTATTCTGGTGAGGGTGTTTTGCATCTAGCGAAATAAATGAAAATCAGACGGAGCAAGGTTCGGACTATAAGGCGGGTATGCCAAAATTTCCCATCCACTATCTTCCAAATAGTTTTTCACGGGTCTTGCAACATGCGGCCAAGCGTTGTCATAATGAAAAATTATAGCCTTGTGTCTGGTCGCATATTCCGGGCGCTTTTCGATGATGGCACGCTTCAAACGTATTAATTGTTATCGGTACAGATCACCTGTGATTGTTTGGCCCGATTTCAACAACTCATAATATAACGGCCCCTTCTGATCCCACCAAATACACAGCATAACCTTGGCGCCATGGATATTTGGTTTCGCCGTTGATTTGGCTGGTTGGCCGGGCTTCATGTATGACTTTTTGCACTTGGGATTGTCATAATGGATCCATTTTTATCTCCAGTCACGATCCGATGCAATAATGATTTCTTTTTATGGCACTCAAGCAGCATTTCAGACATACAGAAGCGCCGTTCAACGTCTCTCGGCTTCAATTCATAGGGGGTCCAATTACCTTGCTTCTGAATGTATCCGGTGGCGTTCAAACGTTTCGAAATGACTTGCTGAGTCACTCCAAACGATTTGGCAAGTTTGTCTTGCGTTTAACACGAATCCTCATCGAGTAGCGTCTCCAGTTCTTCGTCTTCAAACGTTTTTGGCTGTCGTGGGCGTTCTTTGTCTTTGATGTCAAAATTTCTGCAGCAGTTTTCTTTTCAAAAAATGACCCAACAGAACCTCCCGCAAATGGTGTCTTTTTCTCCAATTTTCGAAGCTATTCATCGTGAAAAATAATAATGATTCACACAAGGTAACATTGTTTTGTTGACTGATTTTGATAGCTGTCAAATGTACCTTTAAAATGACATGTATATAAAGTTCAAGTTTTCACGATATTTGTTAGTGCGGATATCTAGCGTCAAATTTCGGTTATTAAGTTTTAAATGTTTTAGATCTATTTTATTATTACAGATATTTTTCTTTTTCTTCATAGCACCACAGCCCCTCTCAGGCCTCCTACACCAAGCGCTTTCAACTGTATTGGTCCATTAACCGTGTCTTCCAATTTTGAAATCCAAGCAGCGTAGAGCTGTCACCGTCAATCGAGTCAGACCAGCGTTTCCTCGTCCATACGATTAATGTGGCCAGCCCATTGCAATTTCCACAGTCTTAATATCGTTGAGACCTCAGGCTCGGCAAAAATATCATACAGCTCTTGGTTGTATCGAATTTGCCACTAATCCCCGTCCAGCCTCCCTTCAATTATCGGCCTCAGGACCCGTCGCTCAAAGGCATTCAATATGTATTCGGACGCTTGGATTATGGTCCATGTTTCACATCCATAACATAACACAGGTCTTATCATAGGTATACTTGGAGCTTTGTTTTCCTGTATACGCAGCTGGTCTTCAAGATCGTAAAAATTGAGTAAAATATTTTATTTGCGAGCTTTATTTTTCGGCATATTTCGTCCCTTTAATAAGCATTTCTAGTTTATTTGGCACCTAAATACACAAATTTATATACATTTTCGATATTGGGTTCACCAAGTGTGATATTTTATGTAGTTGAGGTATTTTGTCTCGACTGCGTCATGAGTTCTTTTTTATTCTAATTGATTTGTAGTCCTATTAGTTTTGCGACGCTGTTGAGTTCTAGGAAAAGTTCTTTGGCGGTTAACAACCGTGATGTCGATGTCATCCGCGTAGGCTACCTCTTGGTTGGGCTTGTATAACAACGTACCTGTTGTATTGACTGGTAGCTTTCTTGTGACATATTATAGAGCCAAGTTGAATAGGGCATCTCCCTTCTTTAGTCCGATATTTGTGTCAAAGGCATCGGTGAGCTGGTTGGTTGGTAAGACGGACTTATTTGGCTGGGATACCAAAACAAAGCATATTTGTTATGGTACATTACGGTCAATACTGTCGTATAATTGCTTAGAGTCAAAGAATATTTGGTATACGGCTATGTTGAACTTCCAGCATTTTTCAAGTACCTTGCATTGCTCAAGTACCTTGCTGTAGACAATTGGTCTATTGCTGATCTACCTGCTCGAAGGCCACCTTGATACACCCCAAGAATACTATTGGCGTATGATCTGATCTCATTTTGTGAGATTTTCGAAAATATTTTGTATGCCGTACAAAGCAGCGTAAAAAGTTCTGATATGCCCTTCAGCTTCCGCACTGTAGCTTGACACCGCTTTTGTTGATATGGAATATGATTGATTGGCTTCACTCGTTCGGCATATGATCTTGTTTCCAAATGTGCTGAATGACTTTATGGACGACTTTCTGAGCATCACTGCCACTTTATTTTAAAAATCTGCTAGAATCTCATCAATGCCCGGCGCTTTATTATTCTTTTGGGCCTTGATGGTGGACCAAACTTTATTCAGAGTTGGTGGAGCCAATGGAAGCTTTCCGGGAATATATACGAGGTGTGTTCAAAAAATATCGCGAATTTTGTTTTTTTTCAAAAATTGTTTATTTATTGATGAATATCTATTTTGTCCCCTTCAAAGTAATCCCCATGAGATATTATACACTTGTGCCAACGGTTTTTCTAATCTTCGAAGCACTTCAAAAAATCATTTATTTTAATCTTGTTCAGCTCCTCGTTCGATGCCGTCTTTATCTCGTCAAGCGTAGCGTATCGTCATCCTTTCATGGGCCTCTTCAGTTTAGGAAACAAGAAAAAGTCACAGGGGGCCAGATCTGGGGAATACGGTGGCTGCGGCATCATTAGTGTGTTGTTTTTGGCCAAAAAGTTGCGCACAAGCAACGATGTGTGAGCACGGGCGTTATCGTGGTGCAAAAGCCAATTTTTGTTCTCCCACAAATCCGGGCGTTTCTGGCGGATTGCTTCGCGCGGATTGCGCACAACTTGCAGGTAATATTCCTTATTGACCGTTCTTCCCTGTGGCAAGAACTCATGATGCACCACGCCCCTGCAATCGAAGAAAACTGTCAGCAAAACTTTCACATTCGACCGAACTTGGCGCGCTTTTTTCGGTCTTGGTTCATGCGGCAGCTTCCATTGAGATGATTGAGTTTTGGTTTCCACGTCATAGCCATAAACCCACGATTCGTCACCAGTTATGACCCTCCGGAGCAAATTTGGTTCGTCGCGGACAGAGTTTAACATCTCATTAGCAATGTTCATGCGTTGCTGTTTTTGGTCGCAATTGAGCAATTTTGGTACGAATTTCGCGGCGACCCGTCTCATGCCCAAATCGTTGATAAAAATCGAATGGCACGAGCCAATCGATATGTTTAGGTCTTCAGCAACTTCTCTAACGGTGATTCGACGATTGGCCAATACCATTTTCTCCACTTCATTAATTTTTTCGTCTGTTGTTGAAGTGCTCGGGCGTCCGGCACGCTCTTCGTCGTTCACATCTCCTCGGCCTTCTAAAAACATTTTGTACCACCGATAAACGTTGCTTCAGTCCAAGGTAGCTTCTCCGTACGCCACAGTCAACATTCGGAATGCATCCGCGCACATAATTTCGTTTTTCACACAAAATTTGATACACGTTCTTTGATCCATTTTTTTGAATAAGTAAGAATCGAAGACGATTGAAAACACGTGCAAGTAAAGCAGCTATCACCAATCAAGTGAACATTCAAAATGGCCGAGCTTGTCGGCATAAGTGACAGACATGAGTACCAACATAACGCCACGAAAAAATCGAAATTCGAATATACGTAACCCGCGAAAATTCAAAATTCGCGATACTTTTTGAACACACCTCGTATATGTAGCCTCTGATGTTCTAAAGCTGTGCGGAGGATTAAGGGGGTTCTTGAAATATGATGCCCGTCTTTCCTTAATCTTGTTTGCATCAGCGATGATGTTGGCGATGTCACCATGGCAGAGAGCAGTCTTGGGCTCGTTTCAAGCTTTTCACTACTTTGTATGCTTGTTGAATGTTGTTGCTCGCTAGACTTACTGTTCGTCAGAGTGTTTTCTTTTCTTAACTTTAATGGTCTTATTCGCTACTTTTCGGAAATTTTCATAATCTTCTCTCTATGTCCTAGTTTTCCTAATCATATAGTGCTTGTACTCCTGATTCTTCTTATCTAACGCCTCCTGGCGTTCATCATCGAACCAATCATTTCTTTTCCACTGGGCTTGATGTCCGATCATTTGTTCTCCCACGGTCTTAATCGCTGCTTTTGCTCCTAACCCTAGCTCGTTGTTTGTTTTTAGCAATGTGTCTAATAGGATAGGAGCTTGCTGGTTGTCGAGGTCTCTGTGAAACTTTACGCCACAGATGACATTTCGAGCCTTTCTATGTCAAATTTTTGTAGCGGACTGGTCTTCGCCCAATACGCCTTTGACATACGTCATCGATCTGTTAGTTTGATCAAGTAATGATCTACCTTGTAGAGAAGTGCTAGCTAAGTCGAAAGAAGCTGTGAAATACTGGAACTTACTATTGAGCGCGAAAGTGAGTTGCCCTGAGCAAATCAGTGCAATGGCTGATAACCTGCTGCGAGTTTGTTAGTGCATCGTCAATGGTTGACTCATACACGGGAACCCTTCTCAACAGGAAGATGACTCTTGATAAGTACCTTACAACTTGTTTTATTCTGTGGATCAAACCTATACGGAGAGCCTCTCGGCAAGGAATTACACCAGAAGCCGTTAGCTTAGGGGCAGAAACAAGTTACACTGCAAATTGCATCAGCATATCAGACAATCCCTGAGTCTGCTCTCTCTACTTGCAAAAAAATGAAGGTAGCAGACAGGCTGTGTTTTAAGAGTAGATTACTAATTCGGTTATTGTCAACAATACTGAATGAACAAGTTGAGTAAACAGACCTACGCTCATTTCAGAAGGGTTTTGTACCCAACTTTTCAGAAATGCAGTCATCAGCAATGAATAACCTCAAGAAATATGTCAAAGAGATGTGCACGTTCAAAGGAAAATCCATTGTTTTTCTACTTTCAACGGTCGCCATTTTGTTGCAAACCAACAAAAATCACTCAAATCATGAACTCTCAAAAATATTAATGTTATTGATCTTATTGGAAAATTTCAAGAAGATCAAGTGAAAACTGCAGTGACTGATTGGATGGAAAGTCCATAAAATATCAATATCATGTGTTATTGTTGCTGTAATCAGAGAAATTTCAAACGGCTATAACTACCGTGTATATCCTTCGATTTTCATCAAACTGACAAAGTTTAAGAACCCTCAGCAGGACTACGTAAATATCGAATTTCGTTCAATTTAAGGGTACCGACGCGATTTTATTGGGGAAAACGTGAAATTCGAATATCATACTATTATTAACAAAGTTGAGCGAATTTTGACCTCGAAGGTATTTGTTGTTGTACTCATAAACACCTACCACCATAATTTTTTCAGATATTTAGGTTCACAGGTGTCCAATCGCGAGGGGGGGACACAAATTTTTCGTGTATTTCCTCTCCCTGCGCGTCTCTCGAAGCAAAAAGTATCAAATTAAGACCTGTTTTGAAAAGTTCTCATCAAGACCTTTCATTTGATACCCATATCGGCTACCTTTGATGATTTTTTTTTCGGGGGCCACTCCCCTATATGGGGGGACCCCCCTTAAATACCTTATAACATTTTTTTGTAGTTGAACTTTGAAGAGGGCACCACTTTACAACTGTATACAAAGCTTTATGTTACTAGCTTAAGTAGTTTGCGAGAAAAAGTGGTGTGACACTCGGACGGATGGACAGACGGACAGACAGGTCGCGAAACTAGTAGGGTTTGTAAAATTATTTTTAAAAAACCCTAAGAACGCAGAAGGGAGAGAGACCGCAAGGTTTATTTCTGATCTATGATATAACTGACTTCTACCTGACCCTGATCTCGAGTGTGCATGGATGTTTTCAATCCTACTTGCACAAGATTGGTAAACAATAGACTCCCGATTATGTGTTCTTCATTGCAGAGGTAGATAATGTCTGCTACACATTTTTAAGTGCAAAATATGACATATGTAGTATGGTGATTTTCTTAAGGAAATAGGAGAGCTCTCTCTAGATAGTCTAATTAGAGAGGATATATAAATCAGTTGACGAATGCAACAACATGGAAGATTACATGCAGGCAGAATCTGATTAGTTAAAGAAAACGGTTCCGATCTAAGTTTTCAGATGTACAGGGAGAGATTCAGTGGCTGGTCCAGTAGCCTTGCGCGCTTGCGAGTTCTGCACTCAGATCATAAATAGCCTTCACCTCACTGCTGAAAATGAGCAAAATATGCAGAGGAGACCATTTAACTTTGGTAAATCTATGATTTTACGTAAAATAAATGTATATATCATCCCTTTGGAGGCTACTGCTAGTCCAGTAAGGAAGTCAGTAGAAGAGCACAGAATCGCGATGATATGAGGAATTTTCTCTTCAAGGCCCATATCCGCCGTTTATTATTACATCCTTCAACATAAGCTATGAGACACCCATTCTTCTCATTATTTTTTCATTTCAACAGCTGGACCCCCATTTACTGTCATTTGCATATACTACCAAATAATAAGTTTCAGAACATAAACTTATGATATGCTCCAAGTTCTAATTGAGCGACCATTATTTAAAGTGGGACATAAAATATTGTGGCACTTCAAACAAGTGAAAATAATTGCATCCATCAATCACCTCTGACAATTTGAATAGAAAAGAACACTGACCATATTAACACTATGAGATCATAATTCAACGTTTCTGCAATAGCTTCAATTGTTGGTCACTTACAACCTGTGTTCAACTTAGCAAGGTTCAAAGTGACAACATACGAGTATGCTTTGATTCAAACCCATTACGATCACTCTAAAACAAATTCATCGAAAGATCTTAATGCTTTTTCTCTCTTTGAAGTAGAACAACAATCTTGTAAATGCAATGTCGACTATAAATTCATAAATCACGACTTCAAGATACATTTTGTGTGCATTGTTCTTGTGCTGCAGCAGCGATTGAGCATCAAAGTGCGGCTTAGAATCACCCGCCAAAGCGCCAAACCCCAAACAAAGGCTAACCTGCATTGGACACTTAATGGAGCGCCTTGTATGCAGCCAAATGCAGTTTATATCATGCACTATCGATTCACCTATTTCAGATCGGGAAAAGTGCAGGCGATCCCGCATGATATACGAGTGCACATACCACATTGGTACATACACACCGCGTATGCAGCGTAGATAGGATGCACTCCTTGAACGTTTTTCTTTTGCGGTTCTTCGGCAGAACCGTCGCGCCATCTCAAGATGTGGCTTTTATATATCAATTGATTGAATGTAATAGTCATCGCATTGTAATGTAGGTGAATGATATCATATTTTATGGATTTATCAGAAGAGCAAGCTGCAACATCGAAATGCAACCACAAGTGCATCGCGAGATTGCATTTGGCCGATTGGAAGCCAATGTATGGTAATGTGGCGGGTTAAATGCGATGACTGGAACAGATTTGTTTACATGTGGAGTAAAAAACTATTGGTAAATGGAGTTGAGTACATTCACCTTCGAGACAAGACAAAGAAATTTGACCTAGAAGAAAGTATAGGTTCATAGTGGTTTAAATGAGGTCAAATGTATATTAGCCGGGATCAATTTTCACCATTGTATTAAATTTTGTTGATCTGATCATATGCGTGATGAGTGCATAGGAAGCTGATATTCGTGGTTAAGTTGACTATAAATAGATCAATAGTATTTTGAACTACAGAAATGAGATGCCCATGCATCATGCAACATAGATCACAGACATCATAGCCGGATGCTTATTGTGGTTTTGGAGATATGGAAGGAGACTTGGAAAATAAGCCTTTCTTTCTGGTTGTAATTAATAATGTAAAATGAAATGCTTTTATGTTTTATTTTTAGATTGCTTTGCTATAAACTTGTAAAAACAAGTTGGGTAGACAGACCTATGCTCATGTCAGAAGGGTTTTGTACTCAACTAATAAAATGCAGTAACCAGCAACGAATAAAATCAAGAAACATGTCAAAGACGATTTTATTGGAGAAAATGTGAAATTCGAGGATCATACTATTATTAACAAACTTGGAAGAATTGTGACTTCTGAGGTATTTGTTTTACTTATACCCATAAATATCTCCCTTGATAATTTTTTCAGATTTTTTAGAAACACATTTTTCATGTATTTCCCCCCCTGTGCCCCCACTGAAGCAAAAACTGTCAGTTTAAGAACTGTTTTGAAAAGCTCTCATAGAGAACTTTCAGTTGATATTCATATCGGCTACCTTTCATGGAATTTTTTTCAGGGCCCACTCCTCTGTACTGTAATCATCGATTCATGGCCTATTTTTTCGAATCCTAGAATGATTACAAAGCCCTTTTGCTAGGAGCTCTCGCCTGCCTCTTCGACTTGTTTCAATTGTATGTACTCATTTTCATGATACCCATCATTCCTGAAATTTTCATGCAAATCCTAGCAAAGCTGTAGTGTCTAAATCGATAAAAAGCGCATATGGCTCCATAGCCATATGTTTCCATAGTAATATAGGGCATATTGTTCCATAGTAATCCAGGAAAATTCAAATCGCTATAACTTTATTAAATACTATTCGATCTTTATGAAACTTACAGAAAAGTTTTTATTGAATTTAAGGGTACCGTCTGGATTTTATTCAAGAAAATATAAAATCGATAAATCATACTATTACTAACAAAGTTGAGTGAATTTCGACTTCTCATGTATTTGTTGTTGTTGTACTCATTAAGGCCTACATTCATGATTTTTTTCAGATTTTTCGGATGGAAGGTTTTCAATCGCGAGGGGGGGGTACGCGAAAAGTTCGTACATTTCCCCTTCCCCTGCCCCCCTTAGTACTCAGAAGGCAATTTTAAGATCTCATTGAGACCTTTCCAATGACACCCTACTCGACTACCAATGGTGAAAATTTTTTTTTGAGGGGTCACCTCCCTATACGGGGAGACCCCCCTTGAACCCCTTTGAAAAATTTTTCCACCCTTGAACTTTCAAGAGGTCACCATTTCTGACCTTTCCACAAAGTTTCATGGCTGTAGCTTCTATAGTTTCGGAGAAAAAGTGCTGTGACATACAGACGGACGGACGGACGGACAGACGGACACAGGTCGTGATTGCAATAGGGTTTTGTATTTTAGTACAAAACCCTAAAAACAATGACAAAGATTTCCAATGACTGAAGAATAGCAATTTGGAAAGCTTTTTTTGAATTAATGATTGAAACTCTTGTTGAATTAATTATTTGATTGAATGGAGAAAATATAAAGTAGTGAAGTATTTTGTTCATTTGATATTCACAAGTCAATTTTCTTTTTTTCTTCATGAAAATCTGTCGGGAGTAGCTTTTTTGTGTGAGCAGACGCTTTTTAAATCATTTGAGTCATCTGCGGTGTCTGAAGATGACTCAAAGGAGTCAAAACACGTCCGCTCACACAACAAAGGAAGACTCGACGTTTTTCCACGGAAAAAAGTCAAATTTGGACACTGAAGATGTCTCAAAGGAGTCAAAATGCGTCGGCTCACACAACAAAGCAGGGCCTGACAGTTTTTCAAGAAAAAGAAAGTGAAGTTTTGACGATGTTCTAATAAAACTGGGGACATAATATATTGACTGTGTTGAGCTATAAATTTAATTCGAAAAATAATCCCAGTGTAAAAGAACGAAACTGCCCTGAGAGTTTTGAACGTTCATCTTATTGAAAAGTTTTGAAGATAGACGCACCACAAGCTTTATGATCATCCTATCTGCTAATAGTTCACGAAAATAATATATTTCATAGAATTTAGAAGTCTTTCCGATTATTTCTCTCCCAACTCCAAAAAGATAAAGTAAAAACGGATTGAAGCTTTTGAATTAGAATAGCAACTGTAAAACAAATTTACTGGATGGCGAGATGCCAATAACTTTTGTCATCCATAAATGTTTTGCTACCCAACGTCTATATGAATTATGGCAATACTATCGATCTTCATTGTTATATGCATGTCTTTTAAAAACTGTTAGAGGGTCGATGTTGGTCCTTGAATAAAGTAAGACGTATGATCGAAGACTTTGGTGTTCGCATTTTAATTTAAACCCTAACTATTGACAAAATCAGAAGTGGGATAATCGCTAATTTAGCGAGTTGTTTTCTTAAATAGTAGTGTAGTAATGGCAACGGGCGATCTGACGGTGGAGGAGCTACGCGAAAAACTTCGTGAAGCCTGTTTATCTGTGTCCGGCATGAAGCAAGAGCTTATTACGCGGTTGCGGAACTATGAAGGTGAAGTAGAGTTGTTCCACCAGGCCAACGATGATGGCATGAAGGTAGTCGAGAAGCTGCGAGGTGATTTAGGGGAATTGCAAAAGCAATTGACAACCCTATCACAACAGCTAGCTTCCGCCATCGGCCCTATAAATTCGTTGAACCGGTGTCAAATGCCCGAATATGGCAACCAGCATGGCGTCGGCATCTACGTCATACGTATACTCGCCAAGCATACCAACATACACCAATGTGTATGCGGTGCCAATTACGTCTGTGCCGCCTGCAACATTCCAGCAACATGGAACACAATCGTTTCCGTCACGAACGGGCATCATGTTTCCGACATAATGTCAATTGTTCCTAAATTTGATACATATCGTGGTGACATGACGTCCACACATTTCATTGATCGAGTCGAGCAATTCCGAATGGGGTATGGATAGGAAGATCGTTTGCTACCCCTAGCTGTCATAGCCAAACTTAGTTGCACGGCGAAGATGTGGGCTAACGCGCAACCAGTGTTTCGTACATGGATGGAATTCCACATGGTTGTTTTGGTAGATTTTCCGCTTCACATAAATGCCGTCGATGTGCAAATGAAATTAATGGCTGAATCGATCGTGGAGTACTATTATCGAATGCTTTCGTTAGGACACTACGGTGGTGTCGACAACCAGTCTTTAATCTGCTATATGATTAACGGGCTGTCGGACGATTATTTGCGTCGGATATTGTCGGTCATGTGTTCTCCGCGACGTGCTGATCTGCTACAATCATTTTCGAGCATGGACACATGCGCTATCGTTGACAGTAAGACTAGTATTGCGAATCGTCCAACCGGGAACAAAAACAAAGTGATAACTCACGATAAAGGTGGCCCGGTATGTTTTAATTGTCGGAATCGGGGACATATTTTCAGCGATTGCCTAAAACCGCCAGGGAAAAAGAAAAATGACAATTCTGTGAACTCCATCTGTGAACCATCTGGTGATCCGGTTACGAAGACTACCATCGTGAACGATATCCTGTGCAAAGCGCCTATAGATTCAGGCAGTTGCCACTCATTTATAAAACGGAACATCATGGATCAATGTGTCGGTACAGTTAAGCCGTGCAATAAGACGATGATCGATTTCACCAGTGGACAGGTGTAGTGCCACGAAACAAAAATATTAGCCGTCAATATTGACGAGCAGCAGTTTGTGTATGACTTAATGATAATAAACAACCCTATCTCGGTGTATGACGTCATCATTGATACCGATGTACTTTCGCGCGGCCATATAATGATTGACAAGTGCAAATGTTCTGTAATTAAAAATGCTTGCAAAAATTTCAATAATACTTTGAGCAAGTTCGAAAATAGTGATTCGAGGCGTTACTACATGTATATCGTGGTTGTTTCGCGGAAAGATTGAAGGACCTCAGAAAGCGTAGTACTATGAAAATGAACATTGTTTTGACGTCAGACATTCCGGTAAATATAAAACCGTACCATGTTCCCATCCCAAAACAGAAAATAGTCGAAAGCGTCGTAAACTAGCTACTGCAATACGACATAATTCGCCCGACGATGCCGCTGTATGCTTCACCCATTATCTTGGTGCAGAAGCAGAATGGCGAAGACAGACTCTGTGTCGACTTCCGTGAGCTAAACGCGGTCACCCAAAAAGAACCATGGTCCATGCCTATGTTTGAAAACGTTTTGTCAACGTTGGCGGGGGAAAACTACTTCACCGTGCTTGACATGCTGTCTGGTTATTACCAGTTGGAGATAGCGGAGGAGGCCAAACAGTGCACGGCATTCAAAACTCACCATGGCCACTTCGAATTCAATTGAATGCCATTTGGGCTTCTTATCCCGAGGCTCAAAGCATCGATGAATAGCAAGGCGATAAGCTATGTGGACGCGGTCATCATTCCGTCTGAGACTGTCGAGCAGGGACTAGACTACTTAAAGGGATTTCTAGAAGTCATAAAACGCCAAGGACTAACGTTGCGCATGTTCAAGTGTTCATTTTTCCAGAATACAGTGGAGTGCCTTGGACATAAACTAACGGCTGAAAGAATCAGGCCCGGGAAGATAGAAACCATGGCGTTGCAACAATTCCCTAGTCTACAGAATGCTTCTGAGGTTAAGCGTTTCCTTGGGCTCTCCGGATTCTTTAGGAAATTTATTCTGAATTATGCCATCATAGCCGCACCACTAACATGATTGTTGAAAAAGGGTGAACTATTCAACTGGTCGGCCGAATTCGAGGAGGCACATCAACAGCTGGTGAGGTTATTGGCTGAGGCGCCCATCCCAGTCATTTACGACGAGGCATGACAGCATCAGTTGCACACCGATGCGAGCTCCATGGACCTTGCAAGCATCTTGTTGCAGGGAAATGGATCGGGACATATGAATCCCGTTGCGTACTATAGCTGTTTGTGCAATTCAGTGGAGAGCCGATACCATAGCTGTGAGCTGGAGGTTCGGAATTCACTTGTTGGGAAAGGAGTTTGAAATAGTAATTGATTGCCAAGCCATTGCCAGTCTGAAAGCGACGAAGCCTCTCATTCCGCAAGTGGCGAGATGGTTTTTGAAACTACAAGAGTTCGATTACCGTGTTGTATTTCGTCCCAGATTAAAGATGCCACACGTCGGCGCATTGAGTCGAGCGTCTGTGCAGCCACCAACTGAACCGATATTAGTAGAGGAATACGTTGGTAGTGTCAACTTTTCAATGGAGGATTGGGTACGCACTCTACAGTGACAAGATTCAGACGTCAAAAACATCACTGACGTTCTCGACACGAAGGCAGAGTCTGAGTAGCAGCAGCGAATTCACAAGGAATGTGTTATAAAGAACAGCCGTCTCTTCAGAGTTGATAAAGAGGGGAAAAAATGCTCGTTGTTCCAAAGGGCATACGCTGCCGGGTGGCGAAGCTGTGTTATGATAACGCCAGGCATCCGGGTGTCGATGGTACACTGATGCAAATGAAACGAAGTTTTTGGTTTCCTCGAATGCGTAACTTCATAAAGAACACACGAAATCATGCATTTACTGTAGCTATGTGCGAAGGCCGAGAAAAAAAGGAATGTCAATTGCATGGTATGGACATTCCCCGATTACCATTTTAAATAGTCCATATGGATCACTTGGGTCCGTTTATTAGATGTTGCGGCGGTAACGACTATGTTCTGATCATGGTAGATGCGTTAACTCGGTACAGATCAACAAACAAACAAAATTGAAACCTGTCCTCGAAGCAGTCAATCAGCTAATGATGTGTTTTGGTCTCCCGCGTGTGGTGGTCAACGATCGGGGAACAGCATTTACCTCGCATATATTTGAGGATTACTGTAATATCAATGGCATGACCCACACAAAAACGGAAACTCGAACACCTCGAGCGAATGGTATTGCTGAGCGAGTCAACCAGTCGATACTGGTCTACCTGAAAACATCATACGCTAAACTGAACACCTGGTATGACGAACTACGGCAGCTTCAATGGACGCTGAATACACGAGTGAGTGCAACGACAAAGTATTCTCCAATTGCGCGAATTTTCGACTACCCGGTGAAGGACATCAGCGGCAACAGACTTCTAGTAGCCGTGCAGGATACTAATTTGGACGAGAAAACGATAATAGATAAGAGAGAAGACATGATCAAAAAATATATCCGAGGCTAGACTTAACTGGAAAAAGCGATTCGATGAGAGACATTAGAAAACAAGGCAGTGCAAGGAAGGAGAAGGGCCATTCCAGCTACGGGTGAGTTCAAGAAGCTAGAGGCTACGTATTGCGGCCCTTGTATTATCAGGAGAGTTCTGCGGCATGATCGATATGTCGTGGAAGAGAGCAAAGCAGAAACAGCGACCATTCAGTTCGGTGATGAGCAGCGAAAAAATAAAGCCCTGGTGCGAATTATGTCCGGAGATCGATAGCAATTACGGTGATCTCGCAGATGAGGAGTTCAACACATCCATTTAACTCGAGGCGAGTTATTATCAGGAGAGGCCGACTGTCATCCATTAATGTTTTGCTACCCAACGTCTCTATGAACCACGACAACACCATCAATCTTCATTGTTGTATGCATGTGTGTAAAAACTGTTAGGGGGTCGATGCCAGTCCTTGAATAAAGTAAGACATATAATCGATGGCCTTGGTGGTCGCGTTTTAGTTTAAACCCTAACTATTAACACTTTTGATATAGTATACAACGTTACTTATATTTTTTTATAATGTGTGTTATTCTTTTGAGCGGTAAGTTGAACAGAACAGTAGAGCTAAGCATTTTCATCGACTTGTGGGCTACTGCTTAGTTTTTTGAAAACAAAATATGATGTTGCTACAGATTCAACCTGAAGTACATCATGTTTTCTAGGAATCCGGAGCATCTTTTAGGGGAGTTGGGAGTAGAATTTGATTCCAGCACTGAGTGTGGGACTTTCATGCTTGTAAGCGAATAGACTACCCACTAAACACTTCCCCTGTCAACCTGAGAACTCAACCTTAAACTGTTTCTTACATTACTTCGAGCCACGCCTCGTTTTGTTACGCTGTGAGCCGCTTTTAAGGTGGGGGATCCCTCTTCTAGCGGGAGGGGAGAGGACAAGAGGAAGTGCCAGACAAGCGATCCATCAGCCCCAATGCCCCTGGACTGCTTGAACATAATGTGCCACCTGGTTCCATTTGTCAACCGATTGGAGCATCACCGCGACTATACTATCCGGCGTGAGCTCTCGCGTCTCCATGTAGAGGTCTAGTCGTAGCCTGTCCCATTTTGTAAGCAAAAAATGTGGCGGGCATTGTCCTCCTTTCCTTGGGCAAAATCGACAATTGGTGGACAGTGACTTATCAATCTTGTGCAGGTAAGACTGAAAAGACCCATACCCACTCAAAAACTGGGTCAGATAGAAGTCAGTCTCACCATGCCTTCGATTTAGCCACGGTCTCACATCTGAGATGAGGCACGCAGTCCACCTCCTCTTGGTGCAATCCACCTAAGACTGCTGCCACTCTTTAAGTGAGTGCTGTCTCTCCTCGTGGACAACCATCTCCCTTTGCGTCCTCATTTTGAGGCAGGTAAATAGTGCAACAGTTTATAGAAAGAAGGGCAGCAGGTATCACGCCTGTAATAATATATACTGTCGGATGCAGAGATAAAATCTTCAGTGCTCCTTTTTTTCTGTACTGTGCTAAGCGTTTCGGTACACCTCCTTACGTCGCCCCATATTCTTACTCCGTCCAGTAGCACTGACCCTATAGCACTTATCAAAAGGCGTCTTCTTGATGGGTTTCGTCCCCCTGTGTTGACCATAATTCAACTCAGAGCCGATACTCCCGTAGCAGCCCTCTTAGGCATTGCCCTGATTTGCTCAGAGAAAATCATCTTCGAGTCCAGGTACTTCACCGCTGGCTTCAATTCGACTTGTATGTCCCCAATACTGATCATTTTTGCTCTAGGGATTCCCTTTTTTTGTCAAGATGACCTCTTCAGTTTCCATCAGGGCTAAATTGAACCCACGATTAGCTGTCAACGTTTCAACGGTGCGTCCAATGACCAGGACCGCAACATCATGCGCAAAGTCAATCAAGGGCCAACTCTTCTGGCATCTCCAGTTCCAGGAGCCCGTCGTAAGACACATTACATAGGTCTGGACCAAGGATAGATGCCCGGGCAACATATGATGTAATTTACATCCTTTGTTCGCCCTGTGTCGTGTCGCAAAGCAGCCTTCGCTCCTTCAGGTA
The DNA here is from genome assembly GCA_963969285.1 of Odontomyia ornata. Classification (NCBI taxonomy): domain Eukaryota; kingdom Metazoa; phylum Arthropoda; class Insecta; order Diptera; family Stratiomyidae; genus Odontomyia; species Odontomyia ornata. The sequence goes on from OZ017741.1 coordinate 52,928,286, forward strand.
CTCCCTCAAAAGCCGTATCAAATATTCTGGAACTGGAAAGGGTTTTCCAGCGTATCCAGAATATCCACTCACCTAGCACAGTTGAAAGTGTTCCTGACATCCAGTGTCACCAACAGGATGATCCGTCGCTTGGTGTGGCCATATGTCTCTGCCTTTTGGACCGCACTCACAACCTCCGCGATCGCACCAATTGTGGAGCGCCCTGCTCTAAAGCCGTACTGTCGAAGAGATGGGTCCCCAGCTGCATAAATCCCGTCAGTGAGCCTTCTCTTTATGAGTTTTTCTAACACTTTCTAAGCGATGTCTAGCATGCATAACGGGCGGTATGCAGACGCTGATTCGGAATTCCCTTCCCCTTGCTGATCAGCACGAGCATCACCACCTTTCATCGTACCATGAACACTCCGTCTCGCAGGCAAGCGTTGAATGCGCTAAACAGCAAGTCAGGACAATGTGGTGGTAGACAAGGCAACACCTCAGCTGGAACACCATGTTGACCTGGAGCCTTCCTCGCTTTCATTGAAAGGACTGCTTCCTCCAGCTCCAGCTGTGTAAAGAGTGGACACTTAGTTGCTGTTTTGCTGAGGACAGCGTGAACACGGACGAGATGGGCGGGGAAGAGCACCCGCACTAACTCGCCCATTCTTCCCGCATCATGCATGCAAGGTCTCCGTAGGGCACCAAGCTTCTGCATAACTACCTTGCAGCCAATCACCCATGGATCCTTGTTCACATTGTCCACCAGATCTTGCCAGCAGCGAGCGTTGCTGTTGTTAATCAATTTGCGACTGGCCGACTTATATGCTGCCACCCAGTTGCATGCCTCATCAGGTTCCGTGACCGTTGAGCCTCATGCCGAAGCTTGTGATACTCCCTACACTTTTCAGCGATTTCACTGTACACTGGGGGTTTACCGTGCCGGGGTTTTCAACGGGGCATAAGAAGCTTTGCAAGCGGTCATGATGGTGATCATAGTTAATTTCACCACATCTTTTACTGACAGTTCTTCCATCCCCTGCGAATTTCCCTGCAGCGGAGCACCTTTTGTGAGCACATAGACGAACTTTTCGACGTGCATCCATCCGATGTTCCACCTAATTGAAGATAGCCGAGAGCAAGGACGTCAAGAGGCAACATTACTGATCTTGCACAGAATGCACGATAATCGTTGGCTGAGTAGTTCCCTAATACTTTTCAATTATGTAACCTCCGTACGGAGGACTCCGAGGCGAATGTCACGTACGGTATGGTTCATTCACAGCCAATACGGCCAAAAGTCAGCGCTTTTCTGTCATTAACTACGACCAGCGACGTCTTGGCCGCCATTTCCAGAATTCGCCTTCGCCGCGGATCTGTTTGAAGCATTAAGGCGTTGCTTTAGTTGTTGTCTGCATTCAAAACCGCACACTCCGAAGCGTTTAGCTTGGCTTGGAAAGATGATATCGATTCGTTCGGTGGTAGGTACGCACTAAAGAATGTGGTCCCTGAGCACCGAACACAAACGAAACTATCCCCTGTCCACAACTCGCCGCCTATAAACCACTGGTCCGAGCCCATATGGCTGCAGTACCAGTTTTATCAGGATACCATGTTGCAGAACTTTTATCGTGGTGTTGCTCACTCAGCTGCATAAAGTCGGCTATTATGTCCCTCACAAACTTCTCAAGCAGATTTTGGGTGGTTGAACTGCAGTATAGGTTTAGCTGCAGGATACGGGTAATCCAAGTTCTGATTTTGTCTTGGCTAGGGTTTTTTGGAAAACACGACGTGCCCAAGATCTGATCTTGGATCAGCATCCTTGAAAAAATACAGAGTGCCTCCTTTATATACTCTTTTCTGTTTTGTCTAATTTGACTGCATTAGTAGCATAGGGAACTCTTATTGGGTTCTTTGCATACTTGTGTGGTGTGACCATAGCCAAGGGATTTGGAAAATTGAAGAGCCACTGCTCTTCGTCGTATCCTGGAGACAAATACTCAGAGCCAGACCAGCGTCAATCGGGAGTTCTTCTCAACTAAACCCGCACCACTAACCCAATGCTGCAACCTTCGAACGCATTCGAAAGGCCTGTCAAAGTTTTACCGGGACAGAGACGGTATGATAGTTGAATAGGAGCCGTTTAAGCACGAGTGTCACCTCAGCGCTACTGTGCAAAGCAACCAGATTCAAACCATTAAATCCGCCAGCCCAAAGCATCGATTCCAGTTCATTGCGGAAGTCGCAGTCCAGATTCAGTCAGGGTCATTACTTGCCATTCCAGGAGGGAGCCTCACAGCTCCATCCATATCTTCAGGCGGCACTCCCCAAGGAGTATTATCCTCAAGAGTGCTCCTGTCGACCGGCATTCCCCCTGCGGGAATTTCCTCGGGTACGTGCTCAGAGCCAGACCAGCGCAAATCGGGAGTCCATCTCAACCGAGCCTACAGCACCAACCCAATGCTGCGGGCTTGTAATATCATCTGAGGCCTGCAAAGATTCTGCTGGGACGGAAACTGTAACAGTTGAGTTGGAGCCGTTCACGCACGACTGTCACCTCAGCGCTACCGTGCAAAGCAACTTGATCCAAAACATCATATCCGCCACTCCAAAGCATCAATCCCAGTTTATTGTCCTAATCGTAGTCCAGATTTAGTCAGGGTCGTTACCTGTTATCCCAGGAGGGAGCCTCACGGCACACTTCATATCCTCGGGTCCGGGAGAGCAGCACACCCCAAAGAATGCTAGCCTCCAAGAGTATTCCTATCGTCCGCCATTCCCCCTGCGGGGACTATTAAGGCGGTTGTTTCTGCACCTCAGTTAATAGAATATGCAGACGTTTGTTGGGAAAACTGCAAGCCGATGGATCAATCCGATTGTCCCGGAATGTTGCTTTGTGCCGAATTTGCATTAAATAATTCCTCTCATGGTAGTGCGCGGAAAACCCCTAGCATGTTGTTGTTTAGTGTGGATCAGCGTCGTCCAACAGTAGACGACCTTACGGAATACATCAATGCCATTGACCCGAATACATTTGCCAGCGAATTGGACTTCATGCGGGAAGATGCTTTATATTGCAATGAAAAGTCACAAGTTGAAAATTAACAGCAATACCTTAAACGTAGTGTCCTACCTCAGGTCTACCCAGAGGGCAGTTATGTGGTGATTCGCAATGTTGATGTTACAGTCGGGAAGAATAAAAAACTGGTCTGGGGCCTTTGTTATTTATAAAATTCTGCCAAACGATCGCTTTATGATTCGAGATATTGAAAATTGTCGGATCACTCAATTACTCTATGATGGGTTTGTCAAGGCTGCAAGGTTAAAACCTTGTATACGAAGTGAAACTGGATTTATGTCGCTCGTTGATAACTGCATAACATTCACACTACTAGCTGCATAACATTCACACTATTGTCAAGTTGGTCGAGCTATAAACAATAACATTGGCGCTTCAATAAATTGTTCACCATTTATGTCAACTTGACGTCTATCATTTGCAACCGTCAACTATTGTTCATGGTAGTACTAATTGGTGTGTTTTTCTTATTGGTGAGAGTTGACAAAAGAAAAGGAAGATTGATGCGATCTAGTAAATAAAAACGGAATAGACACAAAAATAAAAGCTCAAGTTGTACCCAAAATTGGTTAAGCATTTCATTTCAGACTGAAATGAATATTGCTCCTACAACTGCCTTTTTAAATATTTTGCAAATATGCCTGTTTTATGTTTATATATTTATTATTGAACTCCATTTAACAGATTCAAATTTTCGGTCTACGAACACAGTTCATCGCTGCTCGGATTTAAAAATTGGAGAACGTGGTCAATGGACCAAGACAGTTGGAGGCACTATTTGCAGCAAGCGAAGGCCCGACAGGGCCTGTAGTGTTACGAAGAAGATGAATGAATTGTCGTTAAACTGTAATGATAAAAACAGCTTATCAAGCTTGGTGCTTAGGCCTTTTACATTTTGATAATACAAAGAAATGCTATAAGTTACGTTCGAGTCGTTAAATTTAGTTTGCAGCTTGCCGTCTTTCAGGTTCGAGAAACGACTTCCTCATTTTCGCAATAAACTGTTCAACAAAAATCCCAGGAGGCCAGCCCTCCAGATTCAGAAAAGAATCGCAATCTACAGGGACTATAAGCTTGACGGAAAGAATCACTCTACCCTCTAAGTTATCTTTGGTGAGTTTGCGGGAACTAATGACATTTATAGCCAGACCAAATTTTTTGGTAACGTAGTTCCTAAGATGTCCCGTGGAAGTGTGATGGCTAAAGTGTAATATGAAGATCTCTAAAGGAGCAATCACAGGGCGAAATTTCATCTTCTGATGTTAGATTAGATACTGACGTTAAATCACCAGACTATGCTGAATAATTTGACGAAGATTTTTTTTTGCGAAACCGGCCGAGGAGCTGCTAATTGATGGAAGCTCAGATGAAGCCAGATGTGTTACAGATGTAGTCAGATGTCTTACAGATGTGTGTTAAAATACAAAATCCCAACCAAAATCATTAAATTTAAGATGTTCAGCCAAGTGTCTTTGGGGTATTTAAAAAAATTTTATAATACCCTAAGAAATCGCACCCGGTCTACCCATTTGTCCGTCTTTGTGTCACAGCAAGTTTTCTCGCAAACTACATAGCCTAAAAACATAAAATTTTGTAGATAGGAGAAAAGTGGTGCTCTCTTCAAAGTTTCATTGCAAAAGAAATTTTAAAGGGATTTTAAGGGGGGTCTCCTGACATGGCGGGTCGCCCTTGAACACCAAAATGTTTACCAAAGGCAGCCAATATGGGTATCAAATGAAAGTTCTTAATGATTTTACACAATCATTTTTTGCTCCAAGGGTTGCAGAGGACGAGCAATGTACGAAAATTTTGTGTAGATTTAGGTTTTAAATACGATAACAATTGAATTCAGGATGTGGTGTAAGACGGGTTATTCAAACATTAAATATAATGCACACTGCATCTATGGGATAGTTTTCTTTTTTTTTACTTTAGCACTACTGCCGCTTTCGAGTCTTCGCTTAGAGATAATCAGAGTATCTCATTATCTTGATTGGTAGTCCGGGTGGAGTAGTGGGTTAAGGTCATACATATAGAGAGTACTCGATCCGCAACCGGTCGCGAGAGCCGAAGCAATTAGCAGCCTTCGATCGAGTTGTGTGAAGCTAAGGTTTGAAGCTATATGTTTTTGTTTTTGCACTTAACTTCACTCCGAATTAGGTTCTCGTTTATAAAGCTTTTGGTTTTGAAGACCAAATATACGAAATTGGCACTTTAGCTCTCTTTTTCATTAAAAACTTACAAATTTTCCATCAGCTTAGACAGATGAGTTTTCTAGCCTCTACAAATTTCCATCAGCTTTGACATACGAGCCTTCTGTGAGAGGACGTTTGTAGTGTTGTACTCATACTGATCAACGAATGATAACAAAGGCGCGATCGTGTGCACGTGAAACGAAACTTTGTAGGTATGCGCGGGTGTCAGTAGGGGAAGTGATTCTTCTGAAGAGAGGAAAGAAAAAGCTCTAGGGAAATGAAGGGGAAGCGGAGGCGGAGCGGAGGGCGTATGATATTTATGTGTAAAACTTGCTTCCCACATGGACGAGTACATAGATTCTTGTTGCTCGTCCTTTTGTTTATGTGTTTGGTTAGGGTACATTTCGCTTGCGCAACAGCTCCCAAGCTCAAACCTGGGTGGCGGAGTCGAGTTTGAGCTTTTGATGCTGCTGTCGGACTATCAACTCACCCAGCTATGATGGGTACCAATTGAAAAATTAGATAATAATCACCTGGTTGAGCGAAATATTGACCATATCACCTCGGATTCCGATACGATTATCTTGATCGAACATATTGGCTCCCGAGAAGGTGACATGGTCAGTACCACGCTTTGACCATGTGTTTGTCCACTCAGCTGCAATACGTTCTGATTTTAAATCAGAACATATCATAACTGAACAGGCTCATAGTCTGCGCAAAGCATCACTCGAAACAAATCTCGTTGTCACCAACGGGAGTCGAACCAGGGACCATTCAGCTTACGCAACGACTACTCTAACCACTATGCTATGCGAACTACTCATGGGATAATTTAGATTGAAGAAAATTTTTTAATCAATTAAGCTAACGTGTCGATATCTTAAAAATATTGTAATTCTCTATGCGGGAAGAACTTGAATCGTATTTATCGTAGTTATTTCAAAATTATTTAATATTCATTTCTCTACATCTATTTGCCTATGACCAAAATAAATAAACCCGTTAAACTCGGCCATGCACAAATTCAGGTTCAAGGAAAATTATTACTTTCACAAACTCACCCGACCAATGCAAACAATCTCCGTTAGTTCACGACATAACACAAATCTCAGCTTAAACATTTTGACCTCTCTCTTTTTGTGATCACCTTTTACATCGTCTCAACGACAAGATAAAATCTTTCTCCTCTCCGATATTTTTTTAATCCTTCTATTAACATGCAGCTGGCACGTAGATAATTACAATCTTTTTCCTGCATCCTCACATCTCTAGTCACAGCTACAGGAATACCGGTAGGTTAGGTACACATATAAGCATGCATACATATCAGTAAGTTTGTCCATTTACCATCTTGCAGAAGGAGTCCAGATTTCGCTGGGTAAGTTTTTTGATTTTTTTCACGCTTCATTTTCTACTATTTTGTATTTTGTTCTTCTTATCCAATGTCATGTTGTACTGAATGTTGCGGATTCGAGAAAGATGTTGTTACAGAAACAGAAAAATGCATTAACAGATAAATTAAAGTAAATAATGGACCGCGACTTTAAGACGAGAATCACGTTGTTGAATCAACCAAGCACAGATCACCTTTTGCGGTTGGATGCTGGCATTTCGGAGAGTAATTGTCGTTTGTTTCACATATGACGACTGTAAGTAGAAGACAGTCACTTAATCAGATCATTAATCTCTCAGTAGGGATTGTACACATATGTAGATGCCGAAGTAAGAACATTTTAAGTCCAGATAATTCATGAGGTTTGCCCCTGTAGATGCAAGTCTATTTGTCGAGTTCTTCAGCAAGTTAAGTAAAAGAAATGAAGAAAAAAATTCTCTGATTTAAAGACGACATCTCGTCTTTGAGTTAATGTCATACATATGAAATGCGATTAATTGCTCAATTAATCCTCAGCAAACATTCTAAAGATCTTTCCGCAGAGCGACAGCAACCTAGCAAAGTCATTAAAAGATCTTAATGATATTTATTGCCACCAAAGTAAGAACGGCAACAGAAATAACAAAAAGTAAAATAAAAGTCACGGTCAAGGAAAATCTCTGTTAATTTGCTGTAGAAGCTACAGCAGCTACTGGATCTACACACTCTCGTATTTTCCTTGAAGATGTTCAAATTAAATGCATAGTTGTTTTGTGTAGTCAAAGTTAATCATTAGATGTACAAGAAGCAATCAAGCATGAGAAATTACTTGGAAGATTAGTTGATCGTGTTGGCTCCCTAATCCACCGTTGAATGTTGTTTGGGTACATCATCTTCAAAGGTTGGAGATCGTGTGTGTATGTTTGCTATAAGAAGCTGAAAGGTATCTTAGATATATTTTACCGGTATATCTTGAAATATTCAATGCTACTGTTCAAAATACTACTGCTCTTGATGCTGCTGATATCTGTCTGGCTATGCGTTAGAAAAGATGGTAAACGAATTGATCGAGACATCTTTTGTAGATACTTGACGGCGTTGTTCAGCGGCACGACAGCCTTTTAATTAATTTTAAGATGCCAACTCATCAAACAAGTTGAAAATTAATTCAAACGTATCTAATCTTCTTAATTAGATGATGGGTTTAGAGCGATGTGGGTGGTAGATGGAGCGCATCACATATGATATGGGATATGCGGTGTCGGTGTTATCGGCGAGAAGAATCGATCTGGATTATTTTCATAATTAATTGATGTGACCGTGAAATTGAATTTGGAATGAATTTGAATACGATAAACCTCTGGTGAAGAGAGTAACTTAACCAAAATGACCGAAAATCTGCCAAACATAACTGACAAAATCTTATACGGGAAGATTAATAAAGGTATTGTAGACTTCACTATTATTCTACCTGTATACATTATAAAGTTCTGAAGCCAGAGAGTCCCTTATTTTTGAAGCGAAATTTGAAAAGTGTAACTATAGCAACCACCGCTATGGTGCTGTAAGAGGCAGATTTTATGTATATATATGATACTCAGCAAAATTTTTACGTTATATTCGATTGTCCTTACTTACGGAATTTCATAATGAAGTGAATCTTCGAGAGGTTCATTGGTGACGTATAAATTTTTTTGCATGTAGGACTGAAAGTAGAAAACGGTTTTACCATTCCTTAGATTGAATAATGGTCTCAAATCAGGGATGAGCCATGCCGTTCATCTCACTTTCTTACGATTCACTTAGAATTATTGCCAATTGCTGTGTGAACTGTGCTGTTGCCCTTTCTCCAAGGCAACATCCTCTCTGTCGGCAATATTTATATGCAGGTAGATTTTACGGCACTTTCTTGCAAGGAGAGAGATGAGCATCACGCTTGCAATGACCAGCACCAGAAATTCTTCGTCGCTGCACTTGTGCTAAGCATTTAAGGTACAGCTTCTTGCTGAGGGTATCACTCAACATTTCCGAATCAGTTGTACAGTGGTCATTAGAAGCTGTCTTGTTGATGTGGTGGGTCCCCCTGCCTAGTCTATCAGTTGACTGAGGGCTGAATCATCGGCTAGAGCCTTGTCAGCTGTTGTACCGATTTGCTCAAAAATACTCATCGTCGAGTCTATCAGCTGGTCAAGGTACTTTACCGCTGATTTTGATTCTGATAGCACATCCCTAATAATTATCGTAGCGATGCTTACTGCCTAAGCAAGCTCAGATTTTGGTTTGCTGGAATAATTTGCCTGATGACGCGTGCGTACTGTAGCGGCAAGAATGGATATAAATGTCTGTTCTGAACTGCAGCGATGGTCTGCTACCTCGGCGAGCGAGGATGTTGGTGCTCGCCGAGATTGGCCTTTTCTGAGGACGCGTGAATGCGCTGGCAGGCTAGCATTGTGGTGTCATAGAGCAGGTTCTTTTCCCCAGCACAAGAGCCCACTAAAAAAAAATTCACATTCACGAATTTATGAATGACGCGTCTCGGTCCGATGGTAACCTACTAAAGGAGACGATTGCCAAAGCAAACAACAACCTGTGCCTGGCAATCTCCAGGCGAGACTTTGGAATATTTTGTCTTTACTGGCGCTACTTCTGGCCCCCAAAAAAATGTTTATCTCCTTTCAATGAAAACACGTGAACAATTATTTATTCAGTTGACCTGACTAACATCGTTACTTTTTACGTTCTTGCGTGTGTATGGAGGAACGCATAATCAAAATGATAGTCCTATTTTCAAAATGCTACTCTAAGCAAAAATGACAAAACATTCATATATAGAATTCGTATAAAGCAATCATTTAAACATCATAAAAAACAATAAAAAGTACAGGTACTAACCCAATCCTCCTCCGACGAGCGCTCGTGTTTGGAGTGGGGAAGCCTGACTAACGAATATCAGAAAAATTAAAATTTATGGCAAAAGGCTAAAGTTTATCCAATTGATGGTATTTATGATGCTGAAACTGCTTCTACTGCTGATTGCCAATATTTTTGACTTATTGCTATTGCTGTTTTTAAATATTTCTGGTTTTTATTTATAACTTTTGGGTTATGATTTTTTTTTTCAGTATGATTTGCCCTATTTGGTATTTTCGATTTTAACAACAACGATAGTGGAGATTAGATTAAGTATGAAATTTAGCCACCGCGCGATCGTGTAAATGTTTGATAATGGCAAATATGAGTTTTATTTCTTTGTTTCATCATCTCGAGTTTATCTTGGAAAGTTATCGATAATAGATTCCTTTTTTGTTGATGATTTTTGTACAACAAAAGCAAAAATCTCAAAGTAGGTTTCAAGTTTTATACCAACGGAGAAAAAAAACAAAATTGATGCAATCACAATTTGAGTCGGAATTCGGGGGAGATAAATTAAGAAAGAAAAAATACTCAAAATTAACGAAAAAGTCGACTCGACTTTTTGTTAGCTCACGTCACCGTTTTTTTTGCATTGAGATTATTTTGAGGATTTTTCAACATTTCAGAGTTTGCTTGTGGCATTTTCGATCTAAATTGTTATCGCACTTTTAGATGACGCACACAGGATACTTGAATTGCGAGCGAAAGCGTTCTCAAGACTCGCCGCGTAACACTTTTTGGTCTGTTCATGATGACCATCAATAGAAAATTATCGCCATTCCCCATAAAGCACGACACCATGTTCTTCGTGCAGATATTCAAAAGCACTCAACCGATACAAGCACTGCACATTAATTTCAATGGCATCAACTATCGCCGCAGGTGGCTGGCACTTATTTTTTGCTTAAAACACGTTATATACTCGTAAACATATGTGTTACGTTGGGGTACAAATTCAGCGAAGGAAAATTTTATATCATGCGGAAATGTAAACTCGACACGCAAGTTTGAGAACTTTCCTCACCACAGGAAACGTTTGCAAGATCATTGGGGCAAAGTGCATCCGCAAATCAGTATTATCCATATTTAAAGATGTTTAAAGAGAATCAGCCAAACAGTTAGCCCGGAATGAAAGCTGTAGTTTTCTTCACACAAGGCAATTAAATAATATCACTAAATTAGTAAGGTAAAACAAACTATTATTTATCAGTTAGATAAAAGTAACACGTTTTTTGGTCAATAGTAACACTTTCACTCGTGTTATCGTAATATACGAAGTCTGTTCAAAAAGTACCCGGAATTTTTAAGTTTCGGGGGTCTGGAGAGTCCGATCGTCAAAATTGTGAGGCATGTATTGTGTTGGTATACATGCCCCTAAAGTATGATAAAATTTTCAGCCATATTCACTGTTTACTTTGTCTGTGGTAGTCGCTAAGGTTCGACGTGTTTTTATGAGCTCGGCGATTTTTGCTGAAACTGCTGAATTTTAACCAAAAAAACAATCGCATGAACATCGCTCAGGAGCTGTTAAATGACGTCAACGACAATCAAAGTTTGCTTGAAAGGGTCATAACTGGTGATGAAACATGGGTGTATGGTTATGATGTCGAAACCAAAGCACAATCGTCCACCTGGAAGCATTCAACGTCAGAGCGAAAAAAGCACGTCAAGTTCGATTAAATGTCAAGGTTTTGCTTACTGTTTTCTACGATTATAATGATATAGTGCATCAAGAGTTCTTACCACAAGGTCGTATGGTTAAAAAGGAGTATTACCTTGAAGTTATGCGACGTTTGCGTGAAGCAGTCCGAAAAACGCCCCGATTTATGGAAAAAGAATTCAGGGCTTTTGCACCATGATAACGCACCTGCTCACTCGTCGTTGCTTGTTCGTAATTTTTTGGCCAAAAACAATACCGTAGTCATGTCCCAACCTCCATGTTCACCAGATATGGCTCCGTGTGACTTTTTCCTGTTCCCAAAGTTGAAGAGGCCCATGAAAGGTCGGCGTTTTTCCTCGATTGAAGAAATAAAGGCCGAATCGCTGAGAGTGCTCAAGGACATATCAAAAGGTGAATATCAAAAGTGCTTCGAAGATTGGAAAAAACGCTGGCATAAGTGTATAATATCAAGGGGGGACTACTTTGAAGGGGACCACATTGATGTAGACGAATAAATAAATATTTTTTTGAAAAAACGAAAATTCCGGGTACTTTTTGAACAGACCTCGTTGAAGTGCATTCACTTCAAATCTAACCAACAACATATGGCGCAATAGTTAATGTTATTAGTAAAAGCATCATTCTTGCCGCCATTTAACCGCTTGCGTGCTAGCCCGAATTACCCGCTACCTATTCAAGACGCGTTCTTATCGCTGACTCACTCGCGAAGTTCGAAAACTCGCCCATCTAACGATTTACGCGATAATTAACTTCTATCGGAACAAAAGTATCTCCGCACAATACCTTTTGCTGTCCCGATTCATATCACCGCACAGCTCGTTCACGACGTATTCCACGCTACATGATCAGAATCCTCCTTGTGTGTCGTAACAGTGGTTTCTTGGCGAGCCCACTCATGGCGTCAACTGTAATCTGCTTTGCGGGACAGTGCGATTCGCTGATAAGTTGCATTGCAAAGGGGTCGCCGTGATCAAATTTTAATTGTAGATTTAAATAATTATTTTTTAAAATTTACAATTAAAATTGGATCATGCTTGATGTTGGTTTTCGAGCAGTTTGCCTGGGTGACTGCTCGACTACTGCAGGGCAGCTAAGGAGACGAGGATTTCAAAAAAGGAACTTAAAGATCTCCAGGTGGATAATCGCTTGTGCCTGGGGCCGGAGCAAGAAATAAGGCAACAGAAGAAAGCGATTAGCGGAGGAATAGACTGACGCAAATACCTTTGACTTGCTGTAATTGGAGAAACCGATTTGTGTGATTGAAACTAAGTACGGATGGAAAAAACAAACGTGTATGTTTAAACTATGGACATAGGTCTTTTACGTTATATACCTCCACCTCCTTTCCCAATAGATCCGTGCGGAGGTAACAATTAAATCCTACAACTTTCTGTACACGGCTTTTCAGAAAACGACGATCTAGCTTTGCATTATAATGCCCAGCGGTCTATCGGTTGACTGTGGGCTGAGTCATCTGCTAGAGCTTTTTCAGTTGTTGTACTGATTCACCCAGAAATACTCATCTTCGAGTCTTTCAGCTGGTAACGGAATTTTACCACTGATTTCGATTCGGGTAGCACTTCCCTACTAATGATCGTATTTACTCAAGTAATATTCACTTTTGTCAGGATCATCCGCCTATGTCTTAGTACCCAGTTGAATGTGTATTCCGTAGGTCATAGCCAAGAATGTTGCCACGGGTCACACTTGAAGCATCTTTCATCCTCCGCCGATCTTCCTTCATTTTGTAGAGGTGATAGCAGCACGTCGAATAATGCCTCATAATACGTATGGATATTCTGGAACTTGGTAAAGATTTTCCAAAGTATTCACGTATCTAACGAAATTAAAAATATTTTCAATATCACATATAACAAGCAAAACAATTAATTAACCGGCTGAGAGCGTCTGCTCGCTGCGTCGAGCTCACCATCTCTGCGATCATATCAATGATGAAGCACTCTTCTCTAAAGCCATACTGCTGGGAAGATAGGTCCCCAGCGAAATGATGAGTTTCTTAAGCTCTTTACCAGGCATCTCTAATATATTCCCTTTCTCCTTGCTAATCAGCATAAGTCACGTCACCTTCCAGAGATCAGCGCAGGCACCTTCCTTCAGGCAAGCGTTTTACGTACCGAGTAGCAAATCAGGAGATAGGTGAAAGACTAGCGAGAATGCCATCTAGAATTGGAGCTATCCTTGCCTTCATGGATAGGACTACCTCCTCCAACTACATATGACTTACGAATTCTCGTCTGAACCGTATTGAAAAAAACAACAATTTGAAGTGAATTTCACAATACTTTATTCCTCAATCAACCAGACTAACTAATGACTTCTTACATTCGCTTAAGTTTAACATTGATTCTATTCTTACTGCTTTATTGGCAATATTGCTTGCCGATATTGCAATATCGTGAATCGCACATTCTGACCTAGATACATTTGTGCTATTATCGATGGGTTTCGCAGCATATGATATTGCACCAACAGCTGCGTTCGCTTGAACTGTATCTAGGCTACCTCTAGTTGCCTGTAAATGACCTTTATTTCAAATGCAATGAAATTTAACGTTGCTTGGGGTATTATCATATGTTACGTACGCGTGAAGTGTGGGCATTCAATTGGTGTTTTGTCATGGATGGCATCAGGGAGGATGGCATGTGCAGGGGAAAGAGCCCGTGTTATCTTTTCTATTTTATGTATGCATAGTGTCCGTAAGACACTAACCTTTCACGTGACGAATTCATAGCCTAGAACTTATGGATCGAAGCCTCAGACAGGCCATCGAAGACCCTTAAGTAGACATAATGATACCCATTGTTAAGTTCACCATACCTTCAGCAGTCAGACTACAGCTCCCAACATTATTGTGCCCATTGCAAATTCTTTAATATAATAAGTCCTAATATAATAAGTCTTGTCTTGGCCGCTTTATCGAGGATTTGCTCGCTCTAGCATTGAAGTCTACCTTGATTAAATCATGGCCCTCTGTGCTTCAGATAGTATCTACAAGTGCATTGAGCTTGGCTCGTAAAGCTGACGTTAGTTAGTTTCGTGTTAAGCTTCGACTAAAAAATAAAAACCTTTTTCTGCACACCGAACCCACAAGAAACCATCTTTACGTCCATGACACTGCATTTGGAAGTGAGCGCTGTTTCAAATTCAGATAGCAGTGAAGCCAAATTTGTCAGGGTACCCTGCTGGCGAGAGCCAAGTATGATGTTGTTCCCTGAGCAGCAATAGATCCAACTTCAATGTCCTTTGCAAACAATTTATGCAGGTTTCGGCCACTTATGCTTCAGTGTAAACTCACCGAAGTAACGTTTTGGCCTTGGTTAGAGTCGAGGAAAAATACCTCAAGCACACAAAATATCACACTTTTGTATAAACGAGAACCGCTACTGAAAGAGGGGAAATACGCTGAAAAATATTTTTTACAGTTTTGACGGTCTTGAAGCCCAGCTGCATACACAGGAAAACAAAGCCATAAGTACACAAATGTGTGATAAGGCCTGTGTTATGCTATGGGTATGAAACAGGGACCCTAACCCAAGCATCCGCAAATATATTGAACGCCTTTGAGTGACGAGTCCTGAGACGACCAATGGTGAATTCGATACAACCATGAGCTGTATGAAATGTTTGAGGAACCGGAGGTATCAAGGATTGAAAGACTGCGGAAGCTGCAATGGGCTGGCCAAATGAATCGTATGGATGAACAACGGATACTCAAAAAGGTATTTGTTGGGAGAACTGAAGGCCGGCGGCCAGTGGGGAAACCGAGGAAACGCTGGTCTGACTCGATCGACGAAGACAGTTCATCGCTGCTAGGGTTTCGGAATAAGAAGACGCGGTCAACGGACCGAGACAGTTGGAGGCGCTATTTGCAGGAACGGAAGGCTCGAAAGGGGCTGTAATGTAAGAAGAAGAAGAAGAAGAAGGGTTTCTTAAAAGACCCAACATTTTTCGCTGTACGAGCATTAAATGTGCCTATGATCATCGAATCTCGAGTCATGACCATTGCAAATAATACATAGTGCTTTGGTTGTACATTCTTTTTGTTTTTGACGCCCTTTTACCACAATTATAACACAAGGAGATCCTATTAGGACCTTTACATGCTTGTAAGGTGTGACAAAAGTACTTAGAACAGTATAGTGGGGCTGTTCTTTGCCGTATTCTTTATATTTTTACCTTGAGTTGTTATGCGTATCCATCGGATCGGTCCACTATCGAATCAACATGCATTTTTCCCAATTGTTCTCTAAGGTCAGCCTTAGTTAAACTTCGGCTATGCTGGGATCTTTAATTTTGATAGACTCTTCCACATCGTTTAAGTTCATGACAAAGTCAATATCATGGATCTCAAGAGTTGCCTTGAGTTCAGGCTAAGTAACAATTGCCTTTTCTATCAGAAGCTCTTTCAGCACATCGTGGAATACTTCCTTATTTGTAGTCTCTAGAGTTGAGTATTAGTCAAGTCCTTTCCGCAAAACTTAAATTATCAAAAAATAATTTCGATAAGATAAGCAGAAACATACAGAGCCAGACTCGAACCGATGTCTGTACGATTTTGCGTCCAATGTAAGCCGTTCAATTCATTTTTGATGAGAAACACAGTTTTACGCTGTCCTTTAAAAAGTTTTCGTCAAAATAAGAGTTTGCTAGATTAACCTAGAAAACATTGGATGACAGAGGAAAAGAGTAAGTATATTTGGTTACGAGGGATTAAATGTGCTACAATGTCCATAATATCGTTTATTCAATGTTTATCGAGAAAAATAATTGTATAAAAGTACAAATTTAGTAAATTTAAGAGTAATTTTTAAGGCATTTTTGACAATGACGTAGCTAGAGTTTTGTTTTGGGGGGGTTCCAGAATAAAGTTTCATGCGAAAAGCATCAGTAAAGGAGGCTCGAGGTATTTTTGAATACGAAGACAGCTTAAAAAGTGTAGTTTACGCTCAAAAGAAATATAATATAGATGAATTGTTATAACAATTTGATTTAAAAAGTAAATGTTAGGTTTAATATGATACACACATTTTCACTTATACTTAACATTCTACATTTATAACTAAAACTATAACAGAGAATGACAACTAATATAAAGTAAGCCCCGTTCCTCCAGTACAAGGCTTACACACACACAAAATATGAATATTTCCAGTATTACTTAATATAATATCTTATACGAGGGCAGTTCAAATATGATGGAGACAAACGTTGTAGATGGCGCGCATGTATGTTTTGAAGGTCGTGGCTTGAGTATATGATAGCTGAGTTCCTTACAAACAGTGTGGCATAGTTTTCACCGGGAGTGCATGTTTCACGTGCGTGCTACGGCGATAAGTGAACGTCAAGTGCCGACCGTCATTTTGCAACGTATTACAATTCGTTTTTTAGTAAGGGAAGGCGTTAAAAACTCGGAAATTTTTCTGTGTTTGCGAAATCAGTTTGGTAATGAGTTCCTGAGTATGGCCACTGTGTTTATATAGGCCAAAACATTCAAGGCTGGTCGCGAAACCGCCGAAAATGAGCCTCATGATCGTCGACCGCGAACCAGCATCACACCAGACAACATTTGCCGCGTAGAAACACTCATTTTGGAGAACTGTAGGATGAATGTTCGAGACATTTTGACTGAACTCGGCATCAATATGAGTAGTGTAGAGTCTGTCATCCAAGAACACTTTCAATATCGCAAAACATTGGCGTGATGAGTTCCTAAACTGTTGAGTTTCGAGCAAAAATTCACCTGGTTGGAAGTTTGTCGCCACTTGCTGACGAAATACGAGGTGGAGGGGAACGTTTTTTAACGCAAATCTTCACTACAGACGAGATATGGGTACACTATTACGCTCCCGAAGGGAAGGTATCGTCTAAAGAGTGGAGGAAGAAGGAGGAAGGGGGGCCTGTCAAAGCGAAGACAACCAGATCCGTGGGTAAGATTATGTGTACTGTGTTCTGGGACCCAACGTTCGATCAATGCTGCATACTACTTCAACCTTCTGAAAGCACACGTCAAACCCGCTTATCGCTCGAAACGGAGGAGCTTTCTAGCACGACGTGCGATTCTTCTGCAGGATAACGCTCGATACAATATCGGAACTGGGGTGGAAGGTATTGGAACATCCCTCCTATAGTCTGGACTTATCACCCAGCGATTACCACATGTGTGGACTACAGAAAGAAGCCCTCGGAGTTCAAAAATTCTATACCGACGACGAGGTAGAAGAGTTCGTGTGCACATGTATGAGTTGACTAAGGAATTATTCGATAGCGGCATCAAGAAGCTTCCGGAAAGATGGACAAAAAGCGTAACCTGTAAGGGAGAGTACCTAGAAAAACTGTAAATTTTTTCGAGAGTAAATAAACCTGTCAGAGCATTTGTCTCGATCATATTTGAACCACCCTCGTATTAGCTAATTAAAACATTGACTTTACTTAATGCTTATTTTAAGTTATATTTATTATGTGTAGCATTCGAAAAGTACCAAATCAGAAAAAATACAACATATTAAAACAAATACAATCCATCCTTATTAATTGATTTAATTTTAAAGCTTATTCTTTGGAGTCAGAATGTCTTCATTTTTGGTAAACCATTCTTGTAAACTTACAACTAAATTGTCCAAATATGGTATTTATATTGTGACTCTGTAGTACTCTTCTGTTGACGTTGTTGGAGGATTTTCTCTAGAAGTTTGTCTTTAACTGACCCTTAGAACTTGGATATCGACACTGAAAAGATCATTTGATAGCTTTAAGGCAGAAATAAAAACTTTCTTAAACTCAACATCAGCATTATTACGTAGTTCCTGCAGAGTAGAGATAATGTCATTTGAAAATCTCACACCACCAGCTAAATCATGACATTTTGAAGGTATGTTGACATCGGAAGCATGATACTTAAGAGTCTTTCACTCACTAACAAAGAAATCAAGAAACTGCTTTTTTCTATCGCTGAATGAAATGCACCAGCTGTTTGTGAACTTTAGCGGCTTGATTGGGAAATTTAATCGAGACTTATACAAATAGGTCCCAGCAATTTAACAAACTTAGTAAACTTGTGTGACGTTCAATAAATCTCGCTTCTTATAGGCCAAGCAGACTCTTCTTTTTACATTCAGGTATATACACCTGGATCACATCCTTTAGCGCCTGACTGGCATGAGCATTCTTTCTAAAAACTATTGAGTGCTTTCCTAATGAGATCTCAACAGTTTCTGACGTTTGGTGTGGACATCGAATCAGACAATGCAAGGTTAAGTCTGTGGCTGGAACAATACATACATATTGCATTAGGATACTGCTCTTTTATTCTGGATTGGACACCCTTAGCATGGCCGCACAAATCTGAAGCACCATCATACCCGTCACGTCCACATTTGGCCGCATCTAGCCCCATATCCACTATTTGATTAAAAAAAAAATTTGCAATATTTCCAGTGGTCGTATCAAAAATAGGAACAAATTCCATAAAGTCTTCTCGCACAACTGGTTTTTCATTTTCAAAATCAACATACTTGATACCCAACGATAGTTGTTCGATCGCGGATACATCCATGGTCTTGTCAGGCAAGATTGAAAAGTAGTCTGCTTTTTTTTTATTTTTCTGACAATACTTTCTTGGATAATCACGGAACTTATTTCGATTACCTCATTTTGTATTTTAGGGCTGAAATATGAAGTATTTTTTTCGACAGCTCAAAATGTGCATTTGTAAATATTGATCACCAGAGTTGGCTCAAAACATCACTAAAGCCCTGAACTTCCCATCTTTTCCTCAGGGTTTTCAAGAGTAAGGGACCCGCTGTCATCAACTCTTTTCAAAAGAAGCTAATTTTTTCCACAAAACAGAATTGTTTCTATTATAAGTCTTAGATCATTCCTATTTTCCTCACGTTCTTTGGTACGTTGACTGTTTAACTGGATTGCTATATCTTCAAGTGTTCCTGACATGACTTGAAGAAAATTGTCTGCATTCAATACGCTCTTCAAAGTATTGAAGTTTGCTGTAACTTTCAATTTTTTCAATTGCATTTTTCCAGCATCTGAATGGGCTGGTAACTACTGATCCAGGATTTCCGTGGCTGCCTTTACCCATTCCACAAGCCTCATTATAAAATATAAAGCACACTTTACAGTGTACACCTTAGAGTATGCCAAACAAGGCTATCTATCTACCCAACTGGGCTGAAATTTTAGCTGTTTTTTATTGAGTTCAGCTGAAAGAAACTTAAATGGGTGATAAGGTATTATTTCATTTAACATAAACAATTATGATTTCCAAAATTAATTAGTGTATATATATATATATATATATATATATATATATTTATTTATTTATATATATATATATATATATACATATATTTATATATATATTTATATATATATATATATATATATATATATATATATATATATGTATATATATATATATATATATATATATATACATATATATATATATATATATATATATATATATATATATGTATGTACTTGTATATGTATGGGGGGACACAGCAGCAGCGGATGTTATAAACTCACCGCCAGAGGCAACAACGCAGAAGTTGAGAAGCAACAGTCAGTCTGATGAAGCCATTTGATGCAAGCCACACGCGATTCCGACCGTGTACATATCGATACGTGATTATTGTTAGTTATTATGTAAATAAAATTGTATACAGTCACGACGCTTGTATTGTATTGTGTGATACCCAGGATTGGTGACCCTAACGTCTCGTGCAATGGCAACAGAACAATTTCACGACACACGAACGGAGTTGTATAGTATAGCGGCTGTGAAATTTCCTCCATTATGGCAAAGCCAACCGGCTTCGACAGGGTGATAGCGGAACTCGACGTTTTCGTGCTCGCGCAAATCGGCAATATCATCGAGTCACCACCAGAAAGTCATAAATATGACAACCTTAAAACACAATTGCTGTCGTGTTATAGTATATCTGAATCGCAGAGTATGCGTGAACTGTTGCACGGGTTCGAACTAGGTGATCAACGCCCGTCGCAACTCCTACGCCGCATGCAAAACGTAGCTAAGGCAAACATATCCGAAGAAGTCTTGAGTCACATGTGGCTCGAACGTCTGCCATCAAGGGTGCGATCAATAGTGGCCGCGTCGGACACCCCAACATTAAGCAAATTGACACAAGCAGCTGATCGGATTTTCGACATTTTCAATGACGACGTCATTTCAGATGTTAACCCAAGCCGACGGGCAGAAACGCGTCATGACGGCATACGAAAAGAAGATGCATTGAGGGAAGAAATCACAGAACTCCGAAGAACGTTACATCAGTAATTGTTGTTGCCATCCCAAACGTAAGCACACGCAAGCAAATCAGTCAAGCGTAACTGTAGGATTAAAGAAATCTCTGCGAAAATCCGAAACAACAACATGCTATTTCCATCGCCGTTTCGGCACGGCAGCCAGACAATGTCGATCACCCTGCTCCTTTCCAGAGAAGAAGGGAAACGAATGCCGTCACTGATGAACCAGGTGGGCATCAGTGACGTAGTGACAAACCACCTGCTAGTGCGCGATAGAAACAGCGAATTAAAGTTTTTGGTCAAAACCGGGGCTGACGGTTCAGTCATTCCGAAATTCCACGCACCAGATCGAGAATGTGCGTCAAGCTACAAATTATTCGCAGCACACGGCAGTGCAATAAGCACATACGGGACGAAGAACATGACGCTGTCACTAGGACTACCTAAATCACTGACTTGAAAATTTCACGTAGTAGTCGTGTCTCGACCAATACTAGGTGCCGATTTTCTCAAGCATTTTGGGATAATTGTAGATCTTAAGCACAAAAAACTCCTCGATCCCACTGGACGACGAACAAAAGGACAAATAAGAAAAACTAGCCTTGCAACGGTGTTCACCATGAACTAAAATTCGGTATTCCACGCCTTATTAAGAGAGTTCCCGGAAATCACGAACTCATGCAAAACGTGCAAAGTCACAACGTATAAAGTTCAGCACCACATAGTCACAACTGGACCACGGCTACGGGTGGTCGTCCACGTAGGCTTACTTCAAAATAGTTCAAAATAGCAAAGTCTGAATTCAACTACTTAATCAGAAAAATAGTTTTGTCACCCTTCCATTAGCCCATGGGGCAGTCCACTCCACTTAGCACAAAAGAAGGACGGGAAGTGGCACCCATGCGGCGATTATCGCTGATTGAACTCAAAAAGTCAACCCGATCGGTATCCAATGCGGAACATCGAAGATTTCACTGCTATCGAAGTTAACAAGGTAATCTTCTCCAAAGTGAATTTATTGAAAGCGTTCCGCCAAATCCCCATCGCCGAAGAAGACGTCCCGAAAACTGCCGTAACAATGCCATTTGGATTGTATGAATTTACGGCAATGACCTTCGGGTTGAGGAATGCGGTACAGTCTTTTCAAAGACATGGACGAATGAAATACAGTTACAATTCCCTTATAGACCACATATATTGATTCAGGATAAAAATCAAGAGTTTGATGGTAAAAACGATTTTTTTTATTCTACAACACACACGGATGCACGGAATCACTTATAAATAATTTTAAATTGCTTAAAAGAGTAACTAATCCACAAAAACTCGACGCGTATGAATTGTTATTCATTCATTTAACGGATAATTTAATTAATATCGACGATAGCCCAATGAATTCAAGTTTATTTCAATTGGCAAAATAATGTGTTAACGATTACTTTTATTTTGCATCGATTATTTTATATTATATGTGGTTAACACTTAACAGCACAGTAATTTTATATTGACGATAGTCTGATACCAAAATCTTTCATTTTTAATTTAATCCGACTAAATCATATAAAACCAATAAGCCGTTAATTGTTCATGTACTTCAATTTTATCCAGTAGTTTCATTAGTAGTTTCGCGCATAGCGTTGAAGATGGTCGGCAATACTTACCAAAATGCATCCGCGTGTGCTGTAGAATAAAAAAAATCGTTTTTACCATCAAACTCTTGATTTTTATTCTAAATCAATATTTGTGGTCCATAAGGGAATTGTAACTTTATTTCATTAATCTAAAACGACCTCAAAGTGTTCATATCTAACAGATTAAAGTGGTGGAAAAAGTTTCTGAACTTATGGAGGAGGTTTTAAGAAATCTTGAGTTATGCACGTGCTATGTAGATGATACTCTTGTCGCGTCTGACCCACAAGAGCAAAACTTACAACATCTTTGCATAATTTTCGAAAGATTCAGCAAGTACGGAATCGTTTTAAATCTTGAAAAGTGTGTGTTGACGTACCAAGCATCGAGTATCTAGAGTAACTGCAATCCGCACCTACCCAAAACCCGTAAACTTACTGCAACTTCGAAGGTTTTTGGGAACATTAAACTTCTATCGACGTTTCGTGAAATACGCAGGGCAAATTCAAGCCCCTCTATATGAAATGTTGTCACAGACTAAAAACAAAGATAAGTGACCGATTCAATAGACCCCAGAAACCGACAAAGCATCCGTGGACTGCAAAAACTGTTTGACAAATGCAGCTTTACTCGTACACTATCAGCAAGGAAAACCTACGAGGCTGGTATCAGATGCATCTGACAACGCTATTGGGGCCGTCCTGGAACAACTCCCAATGGTTCCAATTGGCTTTCTATCAAAGGAAACTATCACCCCTAGAAAAGAGACACAGCACATATGACCGCGAACTGTTAACCATTTGCGGCAGTATTTGTCATTTTTGCCACGCGCTAGAAGGCAGCAACTTCATAATATACACGGATCTCAAACCGCTCGTCTATGTGTTCTCACAAAAACCCGACAAGGCATCACCTCGACAGCTCCGCCATTTAAGCTTCATATCTCAATTCTCAACGGACATTAGACACATCGTTAGTAGTAAAAACTGTTTTGCAGACGCCTTGTCACGTCTCGAGACCATATCAATGCCCGTGTCCGTTGGAGTCGACGAATTTATGCATCATCAAAACTCAGACGAAGAGTTCCAAGCCCTATTAAGGAACAACACGTCATCTTTCCAATTAAAACTCATCACCTCCAAAGTTGGAACTGAGCTATACTGCGATACATCGACCGGAAGAACTCGCCCTTTCGTACCAGTTTGCCCTGCGAAAAAAAATATTCAATATGTTCCATCAGCCATCACACCTTAGCGGCCACGCTACATACAAAGCGGTTTCTTGAAGCTTCGTCTGGCCCTGCATGCCAAAGGATATACACTGCACCCCGTGCCAGCCCTCCAAAGTAGCCCGACATCAAAGAAATTCACCTCAGCATTTTTCAGTTCCAGTTGAAAGGTTTCAGCACGTCCACCTTGACATAGTAGGACCACTTACTCTTTACCAGGGTTTCAAATGCGTCCTTGCCATTATGAATTGACTTTCACGTTGGCCCGAGGTAGTTCGGCTTAGCGATCAAACGGCCAAACAGTCGCCAAAGCGTTTTTCAAAAATTGGGTGGCACGGTTTAGAGCCCCACAGACCGTAACGAAGGACAAAGGCACACAGTTTGAGTCGTCATTTTTCACAGCTTTAGCGAACCTCATTAGCTACGAACGCACCAGAACATCACCATACCACCCCTCGTCTAATGAGGCGAATGAACGATGGCAATGATCCTTGAAACAAGCCATCATGTGCCATGAAAAGAACTCAGCCTGGGTTGACGTACTCCCGACAGTGTTGTTGGGCCTTAGAACACACGTTTTTAAATGACCTCCGTCAAGCGATGCAAGAACTTCGACCCATGCCAACATCCAATCACAGCAATTCACCAACATTCCAACGCTTGTATTGTGGTGTATTGGCGGGGATTCATTACAGCAACAAAATGTATGTAAGCTTGAAAGCTTTTGGAAGATAGAGTCTTCAAGAAGTACTATTAAGACCTATATAAGAGCCAAGACCCTTACGTTGAGGATGAAAAATGGATTCACGATTAACGAGTAAAGAGCGATAGTGAAATGTGATTTAAAGTGAAATCAATTTTTTTGGGTTTCAGACCCCATTGACTCCTCCCTTCGCTACGTCACTGATTTTTGAATCTACAAAAATTTCCTGTGTCTCTATTTGAAAAAATAAATTCGAATTTATCATAAAAATGTTCTATTTAATTTTTCACCTTAACCCGAGGATGATGTAAATTAGCTTTGCACCTCTTACCCTTATTAAGAAATTTGAATGTTGCATTTTAATACATTTTTTTACAAATACCAAAACTCATACACAACCAAAAGCTTGGCTGGAACTGAGTCCATATCTCAGAAAACACAAAGAAAATATATTATTATTGAACAGAAGAAACGGCAGGCGATCAACCAGAAGGTAAAGCAAATTAACGAACGAATGACGCTTAATGAAGCCAGATCAGCATACGCCTTAATGAAACAGCTAAAAAGGGGATACTGCAGGGCTTAAGTATTGTTAGTGAGTCCTTTAAGGACAGCAGTGACGTTTAGGGATGCATCAGACTAGAACTATATAGTCGCACTTCTGTCGCAAGTTACACATGGTTAAATGGAAGCCCGCACACTGCGATTTTCGACAATTTTGTCGGCAGTCGCAGGAATATGCGATTTTTCCTAAAACCAGTCTAGTAGGTAGTTTTTGTGATACTCGCGCAGGCGCACATCATTTGGACATTTGACGCTGACGTACACGGAGGTTTCTTGCATAGCACACCAATGAGTTAGCGCATGTGTTCCTGGCAAAGACATACCTTCAAATGAGCATTTTAGTTCTGCGCATGCCTGAAGTTCCTTTGCAAATCTTGTCACAGTGTGTTCGTATTTGCGTCTAAAAATCGCTGGTTACGACAGGAAAATTGCAATATGGCCGAAGCCTTACTGCCTAAGCAAGCTTAGATTTTGGTTCGCTGGAATAACTTTGCCTGATGCCGCGTACGCACACTGGTAGCTAGCTTCTGCAGGATCCTGGAGCGGGTTCTTGTCACCAGCACAAAACAAACTACAAAGAATTTATTCGTGCGTACGATTTAGAGATGTATTTCAGCCTAACGAAAACCGGAGGGGGTCTATTAACTACTGTCTACCCTACTGATGATACGAGTTATGTTTCCGTTTAATGAAGAAGCTAACTAATACCTGTAAATTGGGCAACTGGGTGGATTTGGGGCCCCCATGCACCCTCCCATGAGGATCGAAATCCTGATAGCTAGGTCCATCCTCATGGACCTATCATCCTATGACGTGAAAGCGCCTATCACCAACGAAGATAGAGATCATTCTGCCCTCTCTAGTAAGGAGGGCGATGAGCATCACTCCTGCGATCTCCAACAACGCCAACCCGGGAACTGTTCAGTGTGCGTGTGTAACACGGAGTGCTCCTTATCTCTTCAGTGGTGCTACCCCTCCTTGCTGAGAGCGTTGTCTTATGGTTCCGATCCGTAGAGTAGCACCAACTGTACACCGCTCAGTAGAAATCGTTTTTTTGATGAGGTTGGACCCCTTGTCTTAGCCATCAGTCAAGTGAGTGCCATCATACGTGCTTAAGCCTTATCAGCTGTTGCCCCGATTTGCGCGAAGAAAATTATTGACCAGCATTTTTCAGATATTGATAGTTCTTACTTTAGGGATTCTCTTTTTTCCAGCATGACCACCTTGGTTTTTTATCCGGCTGAGCCCATGAGCAGTCACTCACTCGGTGCAACAGCGTACCTAGTCTGTGTTGCGAATGTTTCACTGTTCACTTGGTGACAAGCACTGGACATCATGCGCATAACTGATCAAGCGTGACTCAA
Organism: Odontomyia ornata; assembly: GCA_963969285.1. Classification (NCBI taxonomy): domain Eukaryota; kingdom Metazoa; phylum Arthropoda; class Insecta; order Diptera; family Stratiomyidae; genus Odontomyia; species Odontomyia ornata. The sequence continues at coordinate 52,954,296 of OZ017741.1, forward strand.
CCCGCAGTTTAGTAGCCATTCATACGAGATTTTTCAAAAATCAGAGCCAAGAATGGAGCCCTCAACGACAGCGGATGTACTGCGCTTCTTCGGCTACCTTTCTACATATCATAGAGCAGGCTCCGGTGCTTCTAATAGACCCTCAAGACCTATATCAGACTTGTTAGTACCTGGGAACAATTTTCCAGGGCTTTTAAGATATTTGCCTATCTAGCACAGTCGGAACCATTTCTGAAGTTAAGAGTGACCGACAGGAGAGTCCTTTGGGTAGAACTGCTGGAAGTTTCCGCACACTAGACCGCACCCAGCCCTTCTTCGATTGTATCGATGGTAAATTGACCTTTTCTGATGCTATAAAGCCGTAGAAATTACCGGACCACCCACTGAGTTTTACGAGCACTTTATTTATTGTCTCTTGCGTATATAGCGGATCGCTTTACATAGGACAACTCTCCAAGCTATCCCATTTGTGGAACCGAAGAGGATCCGGAGCAAAAACTATTATTCTATTCGTGCTTCTGTAGACACATGGCGGATATTCGATGATTTACGAGCCAGATCATATAGACAGAGAGTTTGTTAGACACCATGCCGAAATCGGAAGCATGATAATTCAATTATAATTAATACAAAATCTTAACATAACAATTGGCCCCATCTGATTTTAAAAAAAATTTTTTTAATATCTACATAATGCAGTTCCGAATCAAACCCTAACCTACATACTTATATTAGAATATGTTTTTTGACTTACTACAAAAATATTTCCGAACAAGTTTCTCAGTTTTTCACTTGCAATATTGACAGAGAATAAGCTAACAATCTGATTTAATTCTCATTTTTTCAGTTACATGTTTACGTCATTAGAACCCTTATCTAGGAAGCTGGAAAGAAAGCTGCCAAAATCGACATATACAGGCTTTTCCAATAAGAGGTCTTATTTTGATATTAAAAGAAAAATACCATTTTTCAATATAAATGATCGAATGTTTATTTCATTATAAAGAGGAAGGTATGCCGTTATTAGGCAAATGACCACCACGACCACGCTTCCAAGACCATATCCTTTTCATGAAATTTTCAATAACCAAATCGCAAAGTGGCTGCCCTATGTCCTCGATAGCCTCATGAATTTCATCTTTGAGGTCTTGAATCAACGCTGAGCTATTGTAGGCCCTTCTTTTTCACGTGGCCCCAAAGGAAGAAGTCGCAAGGTGTTAAAACACAAGATTTCGGTGGCCAATTGTGATCACCTCTTCGAGAGATAACACAGTCCGGAAACTTTTCCCGTAAAAGAACAATGGTTTCGTTGCTTGAGTGACACGTAGCGCCGTTTTGTTGAAATGAAACGTTGTTCAGATCAATAAAATCCAACTCCGGCCATTAAAAATCATTAGCCATTTCTCGATAGCGCAATCCATTCACCGTAACTGTTGCTCCAGCCTCATTTTCGAAAAAGTAAGGTCCAATGACTCCGCCGGGTCATAAACCGCACCAAACAGTCACACGTTTAGGATGGAGAGGCTTCTTAAGATGGGTTTTCCGAGCCCCAGATGCGACAATTTTGCTTGTTGACGAAGCCACCGAGATGGAAATGGGCCTCATCACCCAAGATGATTTTTCGATGGAATTCCGGATCATTTTAATGCATTTCAAGGACCCAATCAGCGAAGACACGACGTTGTTGATGCAGGACCGGCTTGAGTTCTTGTGTTAACTGAACTTTATAAGCCTTGAGACCCAAATCGTTTTGCAAAATACGGTGTAATGACGTTTGTGGAATATCTAATTCCAAATAACGACGAGGAAATGGACAAACCTGTGTTTTCTTCAACACTTTCGGCTACAGCAGCAATATTCTCGGCTGTTCTTGAGTGATGTGTACGGATTTTATTCTTTACATCACTAAGTTTTCCCAACAACCCGAATTTTTCCACCAATTTCTGTATTGCAGTCCGACAAGATGCTTCACGACGACCCGAAAATGTTCGAGTTTTACGAACCGTCTCTGTCAAATTTTCACCATTTTCATAGTGAATTTTGATAATTTAAACGTTTTTTTTTCAAGCATGTATCGTTCCATTTTTATTAATGACGTCGTTTCTACTTGTCAAAAGTCAAAAAATGACAGTTTCAAAAGTGACTTCTACCAAAATAGCGGGCTATTCAAAATAACACCTCTTATTGGAAAACCCTTTACATCACAACTGTCTTCGCGCTTCTGGAAACCCGTAGAGAAAGAATTATACCCAAACGATTCAACAACTCATCGTTTCAAAATCATGGCTTTCAAATCAATTAATTGAACCGTCATCGACCAATCCCCATAGAGTAACTCCACCACACTTACAGAATAATGGATAATATTTCTCAAAACACCATCATCATCATAGCAATTCCCTTGTACCAATGCTCCGCAAACATAGGAAATTGTAACAAACGTGTAGTCACATACGCGGAAGAAATCAACTTGTTAAACAACAGAAAATGTTATCTCACACCTGTTCTAGAATGACATCTCAACTTTTCTGCATATGATATTATACTCCATGCTTTAGGGAGGCCTTGGATAAAGGTTTCATAAATATGTACATACTGGTAGCAAAATACAAGTAGGGATCGTCGCACCCTCAAGTCGAATCACGCTCACGCACTTTACTATTTACTTCCTTAAAGCTCACCATAGTTCAATCCTCAAATATTAAACGAACCATCGGAGAAGCGAGAACGAAAAGATTACCAGAGATAAATTCCTTATTCTAATCTCCTAGGAGAACTTTAAGCCGAAAGACGAAAAACAGCAAAATGAATCCAGGGTAGAAAATAAAAACCTTAAAAGAATGCAAAAGAATGTCACCAGAGAGGTCACAAGCTATGAAATGAGTTTTTTTCCCATCGTTTTTTTTCACCACAAGAATGTCTTCCAACCCTTAAACAACTCTGAGAGGAATAGAATAGGCGAAAGAATATGGAGAGCGGGAAGACAAAGCAATTTTTCATCTTATTTTCCATGGCAAGGGTTAAGTGTGTTCTGATGATGTTTTCCTTTCAAGAATGAAAAAATTTCCAAACAAGAAAAGAAAAGCAACAAATACGAGTAAATCGATCCATCTTGTCCTTATGATGTTTGCGGTTCGGTTCAAGGAAACAAGTGACAACAGGGGCGCACAATGTTTAAAGTTGTTTTGATTCAAACAAGAAGAGAGTAGAATAAGGATCTAAAGATGAAGCTTGACTGATTTGCAAGGACTCAAATGATAGGTGGTGTCAGATAGAAATGTTGAGGTGTTACTTATTCTATCTTCTCTCTTTTCCTCTCGCTTGATTTCTTTTCCAGAGTAGACAAAAGCTGTGATGATTTTCCTATCTGCAATTCTTTGAGAAAGTCATTCTGAGAAGGAGATGTTGAAGTCGGTGAATATTTGTGGTTATGTTAGAATAGAACGACTTCATTTGCAGATATTGCTTCGTACGAAGGAAATATTAGTGTAATTTGTGCTGAATTCAGATACATTTTGTCAGATTTAGCCGACTTAGTGGATGTGGTTGTATGTGGGGAGATGATAAGTAAAAGGTTTTGATTGAACGAATATAATATTCTTCGTTTTTGTGGTTCTAACGTATACAGTGTATGGGGAGTATATTATGCAAGAAATATCATTTCGCTTCGTTGATAATAAATTGCCTTACTGATAAGATTCGCTTCATGGGGGCTGGTAGGAGCGTGTAATATTCGTAACGAGCGGTATAATAAATAAAGCTCAGTCATCAATAAACCAATATGCTGATCAAATAAGTGGTAGATACACATCACTGAATAATTGAATTGATTCTGAATCAGATAGTAGATTTGCTTGAGTTTCACTTTATATGCGATTTTTCATTGACAGAATAGGATGAAAAGAAGAAATAGAGGTAGGGAGAGTTATGAGTTACCAACATTTTTCTTCCGGAGTAGAACTGATAACGCCTTATTCATAAAATTCTTGCTACCTCATCATTTCAGATATTGTTTGTAATACATACATATACCTGAAAATTAATTTTCTTCAAGTGTCACTTTGAATTCAGGCACATATAAATTTTGATATCATGTAAAGATCGTAATTTATTCATCAAAACACAGAAAACCTAAGAAAACAGGACAGAGCTGAGGCTTTATAAGATGGGACAATGTGGTGCTTCATTTGCACCTTGATTTAAAAGCTTACGGGAGTTAGGTTACAATATGAAAATCACTCCCGACGATCTCGCAATTATGGGAGACTTGGTCATTGTGCCACCTAATATAGAAATCAGTGCCAAAAATGCCTTTTTCTATGGGTAAGAGGTGAAGCTATGTGCGCCCTGAGTGTGGAACTCCGAGACGTGCAATACGCTGAATTAACCACTAAACACCTCCCTTGTCAACTTGAGAACATAGCCTGGAGCCGTTTGATACATTACTTTCGGTTAAGGCTCGTTTTATTACGCCTTTGGGTGCCTTCAAGTTGGAGGATCTCTCCACTAGTAAGAGGGGAAAGACCTATTGATGTGTAGCCAAATCAGTATATTCTATGCACATCCATAAGTACTATATAAATTCTTCTTCTTCTTCTTTTTCTTTGTAGCACTACAGCACCTCCGGGCCTTCGCTTAGAGATAGTTAGAGTATCTCATTTTCATGACCATATTGATTTTTTCAGAAGTTGGTTTGGTCAGTACCATCCTCCCGTGTGCCTGCTCAGCTGTGATATGATCTGATAAAATCAGTACATATCACTACTGAGTGAGCACACTCATAGTCTGTCCGAAAAATCCCCTGAACTAAATCACGTTGTTCCCAACGAGATTTGAACCTGGGACCTTCGGCTTATGCGTTCATGCTCTAACCACTAGGCCACACAGATTAAACTACATAAATTAACCGAATTAATTTCAGCCTTACAAAAAGATATTGGGGAAATAGGATTGTATTAAATTATTTTAAATATTCAAAACAAACTGACAGCGAGCAGAAGTAGACAACAGTTTTTTTTAACTAAAGTTGATTAAATCCAACCTAAAAAACAAAAACCACGAAACGAACACGTAAATTTAACAAATAACTGCCCATCAAAATTGTAATGTCCGTATTCCATACGTGAGAACTACGCTTTTCTCCTAAAAATTGGAGAGCATATAGGAAAGCCGATAGAATGATACTAAATAAGAAAGTTGCCGATAAGCTTCTGATGCGTCCTTAGTGCTACCGACAGAGGAAAAACTAAATTTGCGATAAAGAAGACAAGCCAAATGCAGTTTAAGCTTTTAAACGCAGTATGAGATGTGAATGAGTTTCTATATCTCATGAGTGAGGACTCAGTAAGTGAAAATGAGGTCAAAGGAAGAATTCGAACAAAGTTATTAAGCATTGCTAATTGTTACAAAAAAAAAATACTCCGCTGTAGACGCCCCAAAGCCTGGTTGAGAGAGGAGGAAGGTTTGCCATTGTTTTCCTAACCCATGACTCCTCAGCATAAATCCCGCGACCAAATGGTAGTATATGGAATCGGGGTCGTACATTGGGCTTCCCTAATGATGGGACACTGAATGCCAAGAAACGCCAATAATTGAAAAGACACATGTAGCTCTAGTACTAAATCCAACTTACACATGATTTGTGGCAACGTAAGAGGCCCAAGGCGAATCTCTCCATGTCTGGTAATGGAACCATAGCATTGGAATGAAAGTAAGGTGACGGGCCAGCTCCCCGTTAGAGGAAAACCCTGAATTGTCTCGAAGCCTGCATCAGAGCCTTAGAATGGATTCAACCAACGGCAACAACCTCGCAACCGTAAAATGGACTCTGGCATTGGATTCTGGAACGTAAGATCACTTAAATATTTTGGCGCTGTTAAGAGGCCTTTACAAGAGGCCAGTCAATATAAATTAAACAAACTGGCAATCTAGGAAACGAACTGTAATGGAGGTGATATTCAAGATAGGAGACACCATACAATATTCAAAAGTGGTATGCCTGCCAGAAACCAAGAATATGGAGTGGACTTCATTGTAGATATGGAGTTCAAATCGCTTATTACAGATTTTAAGGCAGTTAGTGAACGGTTGTGCACGATCCATATAAAAGTAAGACTCTTCAAAATATGGCTGATTAACGTACACGCCCTGACCAACGACAAGGACAAACGGACGAAGAGATTGCTCTATAACCACCTGCAAGGACTAGGCGGCTCATTGCCTACAAGCGACACAAAAATATTTCTGTGTGACTTGAACGCTCAGGTTGGCGATGAGGTTCTCATCGGGGAAAGACTGGAAGATATAACCTCCACGACAAGACAAATAATATCAACAGTAGCAACAGTTCGAACTGTCAGTCAAATGCATTCAACGCGTAATGCACCAGGATCGCCATCGAGTGGAACTCGTTGTGAGTGAAGTTGAAGCGAGGGGATCTACTCCCATGAACGGCAAAAACCACTCCTGTAAGATGGTGAACCCTGAAACAAGATTTTCTTGGTGGACGCGAAAAAACGTTTACCGGTGGTTATTTATGCCCGGGAAGGTTGGCGCACTTTCTCTCATGGAGTTTTTCATCAACTGGTGGAGGAATAAGACAGAGCGTTACTTAGTATTTTTCGAATTGGAAAGTCTGAAATTCGGACAAGGAATTAGTGTGAGACGACTGAGACTCGGCTGTGACTAAATCAAGGAGCAGAAGAAAGGGGCCCATTGCTGGTGTAGGAAATAAACGTATGTAAGTGGCTTGAATTGTTATCACAAGAAGTTTGTGTTGGAAAAGATTGCTGAAAACAAAGAAATATAATAGATTACACAGAATTCGAGAAACGTGAAAGTTAGGTTTTTCTTTTGTTGCTATCATATACATTTCATTCATTTTCAGCTTGTGGAAAGTGTGGCTCGAGAACTATTTTCCCGGGACGGTAACCAGGCAAAAAGGCCTGGGAAGTTAATTAAGGCGGTAGTGTTCGGCAGGTGGAGTAAACGATAGTGTGGTTCTAATCTTATCTCGTGTCGTCGGTGCTAAGAGATAAGAAAGGCGTTAATTTCGGTTGCCCCAGTGTGGGAAACTGCGAGTTTTTTGTGGCGGTGATAATATTTTAAATCGTATTGCGTGGTAGGGAGGCCTACGCGGCTATGTAGTTTCGAATAATAATTGATGTGGGAAACTGCGAGTTCTGTGTCGTGGTTGCAATATTTTAACTCGTGCTGTGTGGTTAGGTGTTTGAAAGGTGACCTTTGTGGCTAGGTGGCGGCGAGCAACAAAACGTTTCCAGGTGAATATTTCGCTCGGGACGGTCATTTTCTCATTTTGACGACCTTTTGGAGGCTCGGTGAATCGAACAAGTGGCACCCACGCCCGTCTTTGGGGTAGTTAGTTGGGTTGGTGGAGCCTCAGCTGGAGTAGCCCCAATATATAGTTGGGGCGGCAGTGGATTTGGTAATAAGGTGTCTATTAAACAGATAAAATCACTGCCGGAGGTAGTAGAGGCGAATTTAATAGCCTTCAGCTTTTTTCGTATGCCACGTACATTTGGATAGTAACGATAGAAGTTACAAAAAGTGCTGCAAATTTGTAAATTACTATTGAAAAAAGGTTTAGATTAAATTTTTGTTCAGGTTTCGAAAGAGAGCACACCACACGACAAAAATTTCTTTTTCTGGCCGCTTCAAAAGGTTTCAATAAAAGTTGCAGGACGCCAGTATTCTGGGTGAATAACTATACTGCAGTTTGAATGTACATTAAGCTTGAAGGAAGCTATAACTCTTCTCTCGATGTTATCCTTTATCACTTGATAGCAGCTGATGAAGGTCTAAATTCAATTGAGACATAATCAAGAATGTCATTCCTTGATGTCTTATACACCAGATGCGATATAAATATTTGCTTCGGCGGGCCCACGAAATGAAGAGATGGAACTATCTGCGGTAGTGGTAGAGTTTCAGCGGAATTAGAAGCATCCGCTACTAGTGCAGCTTGAATTTTCTCGAAGTTTGAATCTTCCGTTACTGGAGTGTTGGATGATGGGGGCCCATTTTCGGATATAATAGCTCGACGAGAAGTTGAGGACCCAGTTGATGTTAAAAGTGCAACAGTTAGTTTGGTGCTGTTTTTGATCGCAGGATTAGCCTGTGACTTACTTCGAATTATTTAGCCTGATTTTATGGTTTACAAAAAATTTCAAAGAATATATAGCTCCTAGAATTTAGTTTCATATATTGATACGCCTACTTCACCATTAGAAGGCTTTGTAAAGGACCTTTAAACATAAACTATACCATACCCTACATCGTACGTTAACGATGGTTGGCAATTTAAAGATAAGCTTGAAGATACTGTTATCCCGGATGAATTTGTAATAATTTCATTAGATGCTACCTCCTTATTTGCAAATATAAGTTCTGATTCAGTTTTAAAAAGTTTAAGGAAACGATGGTATTTAATAAAGAAAAACACACTAAATATAAGTTCTGATTCAGTTTTAAAAAGTTTAAGGAAACGATGGTATTTAATAAAGAAAAACACACTAAATTCAAACTAATAGATTTCCTAGTTTTATTTGAATGCCTTTTGAATAATACTCATTTAAGTTTTACTATAAATTTTATGAACAAATACTAGACACACCACTGGGTTCCAAAATTTGTACAATATTCGCAAACATTGTAATGGAAGATTTGGAAATAGATGTTATTAATAGTCTGAAAAATAAACTAAAAAATCGAATAAGGAACCACAATATTGTCGTGTGTTATGGTTCGCGGCCAATAATTTTAATGTTCCGGGAAAGTGAAAACGCACTATCTTTTAAATTAACTTAAAAGAGTTTATTTACTAAAAAATGGACAAACATTAATTTAACTACTTCACCAATTTTACTTTTCACTTGTCTATAAATTTTTAATTCAACTGTCTTAACTATCGCCTTTAATTCGCACTCCACACTTATCGCAGTTCTTACTATCGCGGTTTTACTCTTCCTCCATTCATTCAGCTCGGCTTTATATAGGGTCTCTAGTCATTTAATCCGTTTCTCGTAAATTGGCGAATGTTCTGACGAGAACTACCTGAAAGATTTGAGCAATTCTGAATACCCTGCAGTCACTTACAGATATTGATCATGCTTGGTGGGTTCTTTTGCTTTCGAGTAAATTCGTTTATTGATCATGATGTTCTTAGTAGTTGCAAAAACCATTGCGACAGTAGCTTGCAGAATTATTTGCACATGTAACAATATTATAGATTCGTTGATGACATTTCGACTATTGTTCTTAAAAAACACATTCATGATATTCAACAAATATTTAACAACTATGATAATAATATCCAATTCACTGGTTTCAGAAAACTAGCTATACTGATTGTTCATTAATTATAATTCACATCACCCTTTAAACCAAAAAATTGGTGTTGTTTATATTTTAGTTGATCGAACGATAAAGTTATCACATCTTTCATTTTATAATGATAATTTAAGTTTGGTGAAAAACATTTTACGAAAAAAATGATAACCCAGGTAAAATTATGGATATATGCATTAAAAAACTAATTCATATGATTAATACTTGTTGATCATGATAAAAGGTCCATGGATCATACTTTTTCTATAGTTTCACCCTTTTTCACTATTTATTTAAATAGTAAGCTAAAGTCGTACAATATTAAATTAATTTCTACGGTAAAAATGAACTTAAATTTATTAAATTAGGGAAAGGCACTGTCGATTGTTGTGATACCAAAACTGTAGTTTATAAAATCGATTGCCAGGGTTGCGATACGACATATATTGGTCAAACATAACGCAAATTAATAACACGGATGAATGAACATTAAAAAAGATATCGAAAAAGATGAGCAATAAATTGGAATTCAAAAGAATTTAACCGTAACATCAACTGGGTAAATCCTATAATTCTGGAAATGGAAAATTTTTACACGTTTATTTTTTAAAATTGCTTACATTCACATAAATTTTAATACACTGAATAATGTTAGAGACACTGAAAAGCTACAATAAGTATGCAAAGAATCTTTAAATTTAATTGTAAATCATTAATTGTTTCAATCTGAATTTGTTATTTATTTATTCATAGATTTAGGTCGACAGGTGTTATACCTTTATAATATGATGTATTTTATATAATATAATAATATTGTTATACAAATATCATAGCTCGACTTTGTGGAAATTGACGTATAATTTGTTTGTTTGTATTTTGTTTGTCGTCATTACGTAGTTTTTAGTATTATTTGTCAACTTCAGCTGATCTAGCAACACTGAATTCGCCACAGAGTACCAAAAAACTCAAGGTTTCAAGGAATGAGTAACGAGCCGTTGTCGTGAGTAGTCGTATTATCTCTTGTCTTGCAGAAGTTGCTAATAAACACAAGTGTATAATATAATATATATTTTGTTTCAATTAGCTATCTACCATTTCAGCCATTCTTGACAGTTCCGAAGTGGGATGTGTAACAATAGTGATAACATTTATCGTTTAAATTTGTAAGCTCGCTTAAGAAATGTCAACCGTTCAGTGTAAGTTTGAACGTGCACAAACTTGTCGCGTACCATGCCGTCGTTCATTTGTGTTTGGCTGTATCTACACACATTATGTCACCCGCCCATCGCCACCGTCTGAGTACACCGCCATCGACAGTGTATTCGACCCGTTCCAGGCGACAAGTTCATCGTAAAGTGATTTTGTTGCGAAACTGTGCCACTGTTTACTTGTGTGTGGCTTTCCCCGCACACACCGTGTCTGCGTGGACTTGGTTTCCGTCCGCACAGCATCGGGCGTCAACGAAGGCAGGCATCGTGTTGGGCAGTCATTGCCTGCATACACCACGATCGATTACGTCTTCATGTCGTTTTCGATCTGTTCCGGGCGACAGGTTCATCGTAAGCGAATTTGTTGCGAAATTTCACCGCTGTTCACGTCTGGGTGTGTAACGTTCCTGCGCACTCCACCGTCTTCATTGGTCTATTGGCAAGTTGAATTGTGTGCAGATATCGTCATTGCCTGCGCACACCACTATCAACTATGTCTAAGTGCCGCCATCGCTTCTACCAATGTGCAGTGTTCGTTTCAAGCTACGCACTCCACCATCGTCATTGTGTTGCTGTTGGCAGTTTCGATTGTGTGTAGTCATCGCTGTTGCCTGCACACGACAACAATTCGCTCAACAAGTGCCAACGTGCAGAAATTTGCTGCAAAACTCCGCCGCTGTCGTGTGTAGTAGTTTTTTTCTACTTAGATTGCCTGTGTGCATATCGTTCTGTGCAGCCATCGTTTCTAGCAGCGCACGCCGCTATTTCATCGTAGTGCTGTTGGAATCAGTGTCACCGATAGCAATCATCGTTTTGTACAGTCATTGTTTTAAGCTGCACATGTCGCTGTTTTCATCGAGTTAATGTCGCTATTGATACCGATGTGAAACCATCATATCCATTGGCTACATCGTGTCACTATGTGAAGCGTCAAGTGTGTGTAACACCAACAACGTAATGCCGTGCTTTGTATCTTGTTGCTGCGTTTGTCCGTGTTCAGCTGTGGCTTATACACACCGTCACACTCTGTGTATTCGTTTGCTGTCTGCAAATTCCACTACACCAGTATTTATCAGACAACTTGATAGCCTCCTTAAATTTCCAGGACACAAACGCACTATATATGCCCAGTTCATGATTTTTCGCGAACGTTAATGAACCGCCCAAAGTGAAGCTAGTGCAATCTCCACCAATAGTTCGACCAACGGTCAAAGGGCACAAACGTATAAGCCCGACAAAGGGATTGTGTTATAATTATTTCAAACCGGGGCACATATCAATTAATAGCTCAAGCCCGCAGCGTTGCGCTCGTTTTTCAAAGCGTCAAAAAGTTGGACATTCTGTTGATAATTGTCCTGCGCACCGTGATGGACAAATCAACTAAGGAGACGCTGTACCGAGTTTGCATCAATCCGATCGTGTCATTAAGAAGGTGCTTTTGAGCAATAAACATACCGATGCACTGATCGATCCGGGAAGTAGCTGTTCATTGATCCGTGAAAGCGACTCCTTCCGCGTAACTGAATACACTCCAATCACTTTTGAAGGTTTTGGAGGAGGTACTTATACGTGCACGCGGAAAATGCGAGCACAACTAAAGGTGTATTGTTGCACACTACCAGCTGAACTACTTGCTGTCGAGAATGAGTTAATTCCCTCGCCGATATTAATAGCAACCGATGTGCTCATTCACGATTCGAGGCGAGTCATCTTGCAATCTGGAATGTGTTTGATTGAGGATATACGTAAGCCGATCGTTACCCTAAAACCCGAGCTCATGAACGCAAGTCATTAAAATTTGGACAGCTGTTGTTCAAATTTCGATCGCGTTTTGCGACAAAACATCCGAGATGGGACGGTGATAACTATTCAGCTAACGTCTGAGAAGCCGATTCAAAGCCGTCCGTTCTGGATTCCATTTGCCAAATGAGCGGCCGTGGATGCAATTATCGACTAACTGCTGACACACAATATCATCTGCCCCAAAGAATTTACATATTCATCTCCGATTGTGCTTGTAAAGAAGCGAACGGGAGTGGACCGACTACGTGTAGATTTCTGAGCCGTCAACTCAGTCATGCAAAAGACTCCGTTCCCGATGCCGATAATTGACGGGAAATCGCAAATAGCTGAAACAAGTTTTACACGACACTGGACTTGTTCTTGGGCTATTAGCAAATACCGTTGGGGGAAAACCCGGTGCGATGCACAGCCTTTGTGACACACAGTGGTCACTACGATTACACCGTCATGCTGTTTAGGTTAGTGAACGCGCCCGGTGGTATTTCAACAGATGATAGCGACGGTCATCCGTAAGCTTAGTTCAAAAAAAAAATCGTCAGCTATATGGACGCAGTGATTATTGCGAGCGATACCATTGCCGAAGGAATCAAGCTATTAACGGAATTCCTCACAATACTTGAAGAGGAAGGATTGACTTTTTGAACACTAAAGTACATTTTCTTGCGACCGAGGTGTTGTTCTTGAGACACACCATTTTGTGTTCCAGAATTAAATCAGGAAATGCCAAAGCCAACGCCATCGTCAATTGCCTAACACTGACTAACGCAAGAGAAGTCAAAGGATTCTTGGGATTATCTGGCTTCTTTCAAAAGTTCATCTGGGAGCACGCCATCGTCGCCCGGCCTTTAACTGCGTTGTTAAAACAAAAAATCAACCAAAATTTGCCTGGTCGCCAGATTGCGATAGAGCCTTTAAAATATTGAAGACTCTACTTAGTGCTTAACCGATTTTAACACTATACGATCCATCTGAATTTCACCAAGTTCACTCCGATGCTATAACTGTTGGGCTTGCCACCGCGCTGTTTCAGTCACTAGACTAAGTGATGTGGAAACCCGTTTTTTACTACACTCGCCAATGTAACGAAGCAGAACGATGATACAATAGTCTCGAATTGGAAGAGTTGGCGCTTGAACGGTTTAAGTTTTACTTGATGGGTAAACATTTTTAAGGAGTGCCAGACTGCCAAGCCGTTTCGATAGCCAAGCTGTTGACTTCGTTGAACAACCGTATTGCACGCTGGTGGCGTAAACTTCAGGAGTTTGATTTTCAAGTCACTCACCGAGCAGGCAATCGTATGTCTCACGTAGACGCTTGAAGGCGAAGCCCGACCAACGAACATGTAGAGCCGAAATCCGTTTGTGATTGGTACGAACGAAGACGATTGGTTGCTATCAATGCAGAAACGTGATAACCAATGAAACGATATTATCAACACCTTACGTGACCAGAAAGCGATTTGGCAAACAAAGCAAATAAAAAAGGGCTACGTAATAAAAGGAGGACGACTCATGCGAAATTGTGAAGACGGTCCGAAGTTCGTTGTACCTGCCACTATACGATGGAGGATTGTACGAAGTTGTCACGATGAATCGGGAAATCCAGGTTGCGAGGATATAATCCAACGGATCCAAAAACTTTTCTAGTTACCCCGATTATGTCACTCTGTTAAGTCTTACGTCAGCGATTGCATCGACTGTTGTCTCAACAAAATACCAGCTGGAAGGCGAGAGGTGCAAATGTTCATTGAGGAAGCCATCCCTATAGCTTTTCGTGTCTTACACATGGATCATTTGGTAATTTCCCCGGAAGAAAACGTGAAATGTTCAGATAATAACACTGATTGATCTATTTACCAAATGCACGATACTCCGAGCTGTTCGAGATACGAGCGCTAAACGCGTAATCGCAATGCTTCAAGACATAACAACTTTCTTTGGGTTGCCGATGCACATTATACCCGATAGAGGTTCCGCTTACACCTCGAAAGAGTTTCCCGAATTCTGCAGTCTGCATGATATTCAGCATGTCCCAATACCCGTACGCACTCCACGTGCTAATGGCCAGGTGGAGTATGTTGACCACACTGTACTCACGAAATCACGCTGCTCGACAATGAACCGTAAGGATTGGGACCAATATATACTGATGATCCAGTGGACTCTGAATTCCCAACCGAATTCCACCACGGGATTTACGCCAAACCAGTTGTTGTTCGACTTTCAACTTGGTAATGTAACAGCCAATCGAGTTGTATTAGCTCTGAATGTCGACAATGAGACCACTTCAACATCCGAAATTCGACGAATTGCAGCCGACCGTATCCTTTACACGAAGCAGCGTTAGACACAAAGTTTCGACGAAAAACAAAACAACCAAGGAAACCTCGTCGTAGTCAACAATGTTCCTATCGCTTTAGGCGATTCGCTGAAACTGAAGTCGAAGTATAAAGAACCGATTCAAATCACGAAGGTTCTTCGCGACGATAGATAGGTAGTGGAAGATCAGCCTGATATGCGAAACCGAGGACGAAAATACGACGGAGTATATACCGCCAACCGGCTCAAGCCATGGTGTCTCCTCAGCCCGGGAATTGCCTGTATTAATATCGCGGACGATAACGATCATTGGGTCGATAATGGGTCAGAAGTGACCGAGCTGCCAACTTCAGCCGATCTGGCAACACTGACTTTGCCGAAGAGTGTCGAACCATTCAAGGTTTCAGGGACTCAGTAACGAGCCATCGTCGCGATGTGTCTTGCAGAAGTTGCTAATAAACATAAAACATAATATAAAATTTCGTGTTTCAATTAGCCATCTACCATTTCAGTCATCCTTGACATATTCAATTTGATAATTTTAATATTTGTATCTTCAGAAGGACTGTATGAACATTTATTCAGGCAACGCTGAAAACGTGTCTGCGTGGACTTGGTTTCCGTCCGCACAGCATCGGGCGTCAACGAAGGCAGGCATCGTGTTGGGCAGTCATTGCCTGCATACACCACGATCGATTACGTCTTCATGTCGTTTTCGATCTGTTCCGGGCGACAGGTTCATCGTAAGCGAATTTGTTGCGAAATTTCACCGCTGTTCACGTCTGGGTGTGTAACGTTCCTGCGCACTCCACCGTCTTCATTGGTCTATTGGCAAGTTGAATTGTGTGCAGATATCGTCATTGCCTGCGCACACCACTATCAACTATGTCTAAGTGCCGCCATCGCTTCTACCAATGTGCAGTGTTCGTTTCAAGCTACGCACTCCACCATCGTCATTGTGTTGCTGTTGGCAGTTTCGATTGTGTGTAGTCATCGCTGTTGCCTGCACACGACAACAATTCGCTCAACAAGTGCCAACGTGCAGAAATTTGCTGCAAAACTCCGCCGCTGTCGTGTGTAGTAGTTTTTTTCTACTTAGATTGCCTGTGTGCATATCGTTCTGTGCAGCCATCGTTTCTAGCAGCGCACGCCGCTATTTCATCGTAGTGCTGTTGGAATCAGTGTCACCGATAGCAATCATCGTTTTGTACAGTCATTGTTTTAAGCTGCACATGTCGCTGTTTTCATCGAGTTAATGTCGCTATTGATACCGATGTGAAACCATCATATCCATTGGCTACATCGTGTCACTATGTGAAGCGTCAAGTGTGTGTAACACCAACAACGTAATGCCGTGCTTTGTATCTTGTTGCTGCGTTTGTCCGTGTTCAGCTGTGGCTTATACACACCGTCACACTCTGTGTATTCGTTTGCTGTCTGCAAATTCCACTACACCAGTATTTATCAGACAACTTGATAGCCTCCTTAAATTTCCAGGACACAAACGCACTATATATGCCCAGTTCATGATTTTTCGCGAACGTTAATGAACCGCCCAAAGTGAAGCTAGTGCAATCTCCACCAATAGTTCGACCAACGGTCAAAGGGCACAAACGTATAAGCCCGACAAAGGGATTGTGTTATAATTATTTCAAACCGGGGCACATATCAATTAATAGCCCAAGCCCGCAGCGTTGCGCTCGTTTTTCAAAGCGTCAAAAAGTTGGACATTCTGTTGATAATTGTCCTGCGCACCGTGATGGACAAATCAACTAAGGAGACGCTGTACCGAGTTTGCATCAATCCGATCGTGTCATTAAGAAGGTGCTTTTGAGCAATAAACATACCGATGCACTGATCGATCCGGGAAGTAGCTGTTCATTGATCCGTGAAAGCGACTCCTTCCGCGTAACTGAATACACTCCAATCACTTTTGAAGGTTTTGGAGGAGGTACTTATACGTGCACGCGGAAAATGCGAGCACAACTAAAGGTGTATTGTTGCACACTACCAGCTGAACTACTTGCTGTCGAGAATGAGTTAATTCCCTCGCCGATATTAATAGCAACCGATGTGCTCATTCACGATTCGAGGCGAGTCATCTTGCAATCTGGAATGTGTTTGATTGAGGATATACGTAAGCCGATCGTTACCCTAAAACCCGAGCTCATGAACGCAAGTCATTCAAATTTGGACAGCTGTTGTTCAAATTTCGATCGCGTTTTGCGACAAAACATCCGAGATGGGACGGTGATAACTATTCAGCTAACGTCTGAGAAGCCGATTCAAAGCCGTCCGTTCTGGATTCCATTTGCCAAATGAGCGGCCGTGGATGCAATTATCGACTAACTGCTGACACACAATATCATCTGCCCCAAAGAATTTACATATTCATCTCCGATTGTGCTTGTAAAGAAGCGAACGGGAGCGGACCGACTACGTGTAGATTTCTGAGCCGTCAACTCAGTCATGCAAAAGACTCCGTTCCCGATGCCGATAATTGACGGGAAATCGCAAATAGCTGAAACAAGTTTTACACGACACTGGACTTGTTCTTGGGCTATTAGCAAATACCGTTGGGGGAAAACCCGGTGCGATGCACAGCCTTTGTGACACACAGTGGTCACTACGATTACACCGTCATGCTGTTTAGGTTAGTGAACGCGCCCGGTGGTATTTCAACAGATGATAGTGACGGTCATCCATAAGCTTAGTTCAAAAAAAAAATCGTCAGCTATATGGACGCAGTGATTATTGCGAGCGATACCATTGCCGAAGGAATCAAGCTATTAACGGAATCCCTCACGATACTTGAAGAGGAAGGATTGACTTTTTGAACACTAAAGTACATTTTCTTGCGACCGAGGTGTTGTTCTTGAGACACACCATTTTGTGTTCCAGAATTAAATCAGGAAATGCCAAAGCCAACGCCATCGTCAATTGCCTAACACTGACTAACGCAAGAGAAGTCAAAGGATTCTTGGGATTATCTGGCTTCTTTCAAAAGTTCATCTGGGAGCACGCCATCGTCGCCCGGCCTTTAACTGCGTTGTTAAAACAAAAAATCAACCAAAATTTGCCTGGTCGCCAGATTGCGATAGAGCCTTTAAAATATTGAAGACTCTACTTAGTGCTTAACCGATTTTAACACTATACGATCCATCTGAATTTCACCAAGTTCACTCCGATGCTATAACTGTTGGGCTTGCCACCGCGCTGTTTCAGTCACTAGACTAAGTGATGTGGAAACCCGTTTTTTACTACACTCGCCAATGTAACGAAGCAGAACGATGATACAATAGTCTCGAATTGGAAGAGTTGGCGCTTGAACGGTTTAAGTTTTACTTGATGGGTAAACATTTTTAAGAAGTGCCAGACTGCCAAGCCGTTTCGATAGCCAAGCTGTTGACTTCGTTGAACAACCGTATTGCACGCTGGTGGCGTAAACTTCAGGAGTTTGATTTTCAAGTCACTCACCGAGCAGGCAATCGTATGTCTCACGTAGACGCTTGAAGGCGAAGCCCGACCAACGAACATGTAGAGCCGAAATCCGTCTGTGATTGGTGCGAACGAAGACGATTGGTTGCTATCAATGCAGGAACGTGATAACCAATGAAACGATATTATCAACACCTTACGTGACCAGAAAGCGATTTGGCAAAAGAAGCAAATAAAAAAGGGCTACGTAATAAAAGGAGGACGACTCATGCGAAATTGTGAAGACGGTCCGAAGTTTGTTGTACCTGCCACTAGACGATGGAGGATTGTACGAAGTTGTCACGATGAATCGGGAAATCCAGGTTGCGAGGGGATGCAAATACTTTTCTAGTTACCCCGAATATGTCACTCTGTTAAGTCTTACGTCAGCGATTGCATCGACTGTTGTCTCAACAAAATACCAGCTGGAAAGCGAGAGGGGCAAGTGTTCATTGAAGAAGCCATCCCTATACCTTTTCGTGTCTTACACGTGGATCATTTGGCATTTCCCGGGTAGCAAACGTGAAACGTTCATATAATAGCACTGGTTGATCTATTTATCAAATGCACGATACTCTGATTTGTTCGAGATACGAGCGCTAAACGCGTAATTGCAATGCTTCGAGACATAACAACTTTCTTTGGGTTGCTGATGCAGATTATATCCGATAGAGGATCCGCTTACACCTCGAAAGAGTTTTCCGAATTCTGCAGTCTCCATTATATTCAGCATGTCCCAATACCCGTACGCACTCCACGTGCTAATGGCCAGGTGGATCATGTTGACCACACTGTACTCATAAAATCACGCTGCTCGACGATGAACCGTAAGGATTGGGACCAATATCTACTGATGATCCAGTGGACTCTGAATTCCCAACTGAATTCCACCACGGGATTTACGCCAAACCAGTTGTTGTTCGACTTTCAACTAGGTAATATAACAGCTAATAGAGTTGTATTAGCTCTGAAGGTCGACAATGAGACTACTTCAACATCCGAAATTCGACAAATTGCAGCCAACCGTATCCTTTACACGAAGCAGCGTTAGACACAAAGTTTCGACGAAAAGCACAAGCAACCGTACCAGTACCAAGAAGACCTCGTCGTAGTCGACAATGTTCCTATCGCTTTAGGCGATTCGCTGAAACTGAAGCCGTAGTATAAAGAACCGATTCAAATCACGAAGGTTCTTCGCCACGATAGATAGGTAGTGGAAGATCTTCCTGATATGCGAAACCGAGGACGAAAATACCACGGAGTATATACCGCCAACCGGCTCAAGCCATGGTGTCTCCTCAGCCTGGAAATTGGCTGTATTAATATCGCGGACGATAACGATCATTGCGTCGATAATGGGTCAGAAGTGGCCGAGCTGCCATCTTCAGCCGATCTGGCAACACTGACTTTGCCGTAGAGTGTCGAACCATTCAAGGTTTCAGGGACTCAGTAACGAGCCATCGTCGCGATGGGTCTTGCAGAAGTTGCTGATAAACATAATACATAATATAAAATTTCGTGTTTCAATTAGCCATCTACCATTTCAGTCATCCTTGACATATTCAATTTGATAATTTTAATATTTGTATCTTGAGAAGGACTGTATGAATATTTATTCAGGCAACGCTGAAAACGTCGATGGAGAAAATAAATTAAAAATTCTCGTATTTATCTAGTGTAATTCAGTAGATTCATGGATAGTTCATTGTTTACAACAAGATACAATATTAGAATCAGATTAATAGTGTATTGTCTGTGGCTCTCGACAATTTGAAACAGCGATGAGTTCAAAGCCTTGCTAATGAAGACTCGCAAGGTTATCTCTAGATTCTCTAGATCAGGATACTGGACTGATTTCACTGTCTGAGTTGAAGTGGTCTAGGCTTGATCTATATGATCAACTCACAACTCGATCCTGCGATTTTATTGAGGAAAAGTCAAAATTGAACTTATCATGTGATTTAATCCTTTTTTATTAGAATCGGTCACAGACAAACATTCTATTTCATTTTTTGGAAATTATTTATTGGGCCTGTTAATTGGAAAATTTCGCAATACAAAAAGCCAATTTTAAATAAATTGTTTGAAAGATTGATGCTTGATTTTAATTGGAACAGGAATATATCTCAGAATTAACGTATCCTATACCTTTACCAAGTAAACTAATTGTATTAATCGCCAAGGACCAGCAGACCTAGATTGGACAATTGAGATAGACAAGAGGCAAACACCCCTCTTCTATTAGGAACTACCTAAGGGCTAACTGTCTGAGCATGCCAATTTTGAAACCCGTTGAAGTAAATTTTAGTGTCACGGAGTCTATCTATACAAGCGTACCTCGTTATAAGTCGTTTCGCACAAAGTCGTTTCACACATGAGACGCCAAATAATTCCTACCCCGACTCGATTAACGACAACTTTGCTTCACACTTCCGTCACTTTCCGAAACTTAAAAATTCGTAATTACCAAGAAAAGTACATAATTACGGAAAGTATAAGTTCATTTGAAATAAGAAAATTTTGAAATGTTCAACTTTTTTGTGAAGCAGTGTACTTATGACCTTAAATATGCTTCAAAGAATTATAAAAAGTCCCCATTGCACAAAAATTATGTATGTATGTATTCGTCTTTTTCTAATTTGCTGAACATGAAGAGTGTGCAGATTTATTAAAGAGGGAAATGCCCGAATATACACAAGTCCGAGTATTCTACATATACGAAAGGTTTCAGATTTCGTTTTTTTTTCTGTTTCGGGTTCGATTGCGTGAATAACATCGCGTGTGGTTTTGTAATTTGTGACTTATGATGGGTGGAAAACGCAGTGCAGAAAATTTTACTGAGATCAGCTCGAAGAAAGCTAGAAACACAGTGACCTTAGAAAAGACAAGTTGAGTAAGCAGGAGAGTGCTTCTACCAGAAGGTCTTTGTAAACATCCTAGGGTTAGAAGCAATTTTTCTAATGGCGTGAATCGATAACTTGAATTATTCATCCAATACTTAGATATGAAATTGTTCAAATTTATACAAAAGATGCACAGTTTCTTTCATAAGCACAGTGCAGCCGCCATTTTAATATAGCTTAAATGATTTTTCTGAATGCTCGGCCGATTGAACATGTTCAAGTTAAACACTATTCCTTCAATTTTCATGAAAATTGAAAGAAAATAAAAGTACCTAAGTCAATTTTAAATATATATAGGGTTTTCCAATAAGAGGTGTTATTTTGAATAGATCTTCTGATTTAACACCTTGCGACTTCTTCCTTTGGAGCCACGTGATAGAGAAGGCCTATGTCAATAGGCCAGTGTCAATTCAGGATCTCAAAGATGAAATTCGTGAGGCTATCGAGGACATAGGGCAGCCACTTTGCGATTTGGTTATGAAAATTTCATAAAGAGGATATGGTCTTGTAAGCGTGTCGTAGTGGTTATTTGCCCAATGTTAGCTATTGCTATTAACGGCATATCTTCTTCTTTATAATGAACTAAAACTCCGATGATTTATTTTAAAAAATGGCATTTTTCTTTTAATATCAAAATAACACCTCTTATTGGAAAACCCTATATGAACCATAAACACGTGTTATCGCTATTGTAATTCCATATAATTGAAATGGCTATAACTCACTGGATTCTGATTCGATCTCAATTAAATTTTGTGAACATATATATCTTATGTCAGTCTATATAATTGCATTCAAGAAGTTTAAAGGTACCGTTTTGATTTTATGGGCAAAAATGTAAAATCTACAAATCATACTATTATTAACAAAGTTGAGCGAATTTCGATTTCTAAGGTATTTGTTGCCCTTGTACTTATAAAGGTCCACATTCGTGATAATTTTCAGATTTTTCGGCTGAAAGGTATCCAATCGCGAGGGGGGGGGGGGGGGGTACACAAATTTCGGGTACATTTTGCCTTCCCCTAATTCATCAATGATTTTTTTATTTCAGATTCTAAAAGTTCTAATCAAGACCTTTCATGTGATACCCCACTCGACTACCTTTGATGAAAAAAATGTTCAAGGGCCAATTCGTTATTAGGGGGACCCCCCTTAAACATTTTTTAAATTTTTGTCAAGGCCTTAACTTTTGAGAGACCATCATTTCTGACCTTTTCACAAAGTTTGATCATTCTAGCTTCTATAGTTTCTGAGGAAATCAGCTGTGACGTACGGACAGACGGACAGACGAACGGATGGACAGACGGACGGACAGACGGACAGACAGGTCGCGAAACTAGTAGGTCTTTGTAAAAAACTTTTTTACAAAGACCTAAAAATGGAAGTTTTAAAGCGCATTGATTCCGGTGAAAAAGTTACGTCCGTTGGACAAGCATTAAATTTAAATCGTACAACTGTGTATACTATAATAAAAATGCCGAAAAAATTCGAGCAAGTGTACAAGCTGGTTCATCTAAAGCATGCTCTGTAATTACGAAATCGTGAAGTATTAACATGGATACAATGGAAAAATTGTTAAGTATTCGGATCAAAGACCTCAATCAAAAAAACCTGTACACTGATAATTCAAGAAAAAGCTAGGGCTTTGTTTGCATCCGTGAAGGAGCAAAATGTCGGTAGAACAGAATCATTCCAAGCAAGTTCTGGTTGGTTTCACAGATTTAAGAAGCGGAGCAATCTACATAACTTGAAACTATCGGGAGAATCAGCAAGTGCGGATACAGATGCAGCCGCTAACTTTTTATCGACATTTGTGGGTGTCATATCAGAGGGAGGATATGGTCCACAACAGTTAAGCGTTTCCAGTTAAATTTAGATGTATGGGCAGTTCAAAACTCTCTATGTTACTATAGGTCTTTAACGTGGACGAAACGGGCCTTTTTCGGAAGGGGATGCCGTCCAGGACATTTATATCTGTAGAAGAAACTACCGCGTCCGGTTTCAAAACTTCAAAGGATAGACTAACATTGCTTCTTGGAGCGAATGCTTCTGGAGACTTTAAGTTGATGCCTTTGCTTATTTATTCTTCGGAAAATCCAAGAGCGATGAAAAACATTTGCAAGGAAAGATTACCCGTAATTTGGCGCTCGAATAAGAAGTCTTGGATGACTTCCGTAATTTTTAATGATTGGTTCCAAACATACTTTTGCCCGGCAGTGAACGATTATTGCCTTAAAAATAACTTGTCCCACAAGGCAATACTAATTGTTGACAATGCACCGTCGCATCCGGTCAACTTGAACGAGTTTGACGAGAATATTAAAGTGATATTTTTGCCCCCCAACACCACGTCCTTGCTCCAACCTATGGATCAGGGGGTATTGGCTTCTTTTAAGGCTTACTAATTACGCAGAACATTCAAGCAACTTATTGCTGAAATTGATCAAGGGGACCAGGATACTGATAAATCAACTATTCGAAGCTTTTGGCGCAATTTCAACGTTCTGAAAGCAGTTGAAAATATCAATGAGTCTTGGAAAGAAGTAAAAAATTCCAATTAAAATGCTGCGTGGAAAAACCTTTGGCCTGAATGCGTTAATAGGCAAATAAATCTGACAAATTCGCCTGACACCGTTCAATCGAATATTTTATGTTTGGCTCATCAGATTGGTTTTAACGATGTAGACGATAATAATTTGGCAGAATTATTACAATCGCACAATGATGAAATTTCAGCAGAGGTATTAATTCAACTTCTAGAAAATCATGATGATATTGAAACTGAAGTCGGTGAAATAAGGGAAAACCTTAGCTGCAGCCCTTCTTTAACTATTCAAAAATTATCGGAAGGTTTGGAATGCTTAAAGAAAGCCGAACAAATTTTAAGTTTAGATACGGATAGGGAAAGTCATGAAAAATTTATGCGACTCATCGATGACGCATCTTTTCCGTACAAGGAGCTATACACTGAAAAAAGGGACGCCGCAATGCAGCGTACTATAGACTCATATTTTTCAAATTCATAAGCAATAACCTCGTCAATGCATGTTTCAAATGAACATTTTTTCTCCGATTAACATAATTCTTAAAATATACAACAGTATCCTTCTTCATGTTTTTTTTCCGTTAATTTACTTTAATAATGAATAATATTATAATATGAATTTTGTGCCTTAATTTTACCTAATTCGTTTACATATGCATTTTGCTTTGACCCGGTTTAAGTCGTTTCAACTTAAGTCGCCTTTCCCTGGAACGTATCCCTGTCGTAAATCGGGGTACGCCTGTACTGTGTAAAGACGTACAGAATATCATTATCTCGTCTTTAGCAGCAATTTTTTACAGAAAACAAATGAACTAAATTTGTCTCATGTGGAAAAAAATGAATTTTCTTTATTACAATGTTTGATTTTGGATGAATACTTTGACAGGGTCTAAATACATGCAAACACTTTCACCTTCATTGTAACCGACTCTTGTTCGCTATACATTTCAGATAACGATCAATGAAAAATTTTAAACCAAAACGTAAAATACATTTTATATAACCCAAATGGATATTACAAAATTTATACGCTCTGTTACTCTTTCCACTAAATTACCTACGATTTAAAGTCCACGATAATGAAAATCCACTGAAAGAATACAGCTTTAAATTTATGTGTTATACCAAGAAGGATTTAAGTGCTTCAGGATCTCAGTTGCGTGTTCCTAACAATCAGAGCATCATGAAATTGTTAATTTTCATCTTTTTCCTGTCCGTTACAAGACTAAGTGCTGCTACGGTTTGTTTACTGCAATATACGTATTTTGTAAATCAACAAAAACTTAATTTCGTTCCGCATTCAAACGTTTCAGACGGAATCAACTTTAAAATTCCACAATTGTGAAGTGCAAGCGAACGATAAGCTGGCAGAGGCTAATTGCTCCTTAAGTACGAGCTACGGCGAATCGAAAATCTCCACATTTATTAATGTCGTCGACAATATAACGGCAATACGAGCACAAACACGACTAAATCTCTTCCTACCACTCGGCAGTCCTGTTACCTTAATTGATCATACCGAGTCCGATGTGTGCATGCAGCTACGTCCTGCTTCAGTGGCAAACTTGCTAGTTGCAACTATTAATGAGTTTCGTGATATTGGACATTTTCCGGAACAATGTCCTGTGGGGCCGGTAAGTATATAAGATGGAATGAATTTAGTGTTCTTTAGAGTTTGACATGAAAGTTTTCACTATCAATTTGAAGGGTGTTTACTACGTAAAGGATTTGTTCATACCATCGAGCTTTCTGCCATCTTATCTACCCCCAGGGAAATTTCAACTAGAGTTGAAGTTATACGGAACGACAGATAGCGGAGAAGTTTTACTATTTTACGGTCTGTCAATGCGAGTGAGTATTGAGCAATCTGGGCAAGGTTTTGGAGGTGGTGGAAGGTTTATGATGGGCAGAAGGAGACGAATAAGAGGGATGAGGGACAAACAGCTGAATTGGATTTATGTGCAGAAATAAAGTTAATTAAAATATAAAACAGAGTTTGAATTCTAAACGGCTTCACATCATAAACATTCACAAGCGCCTTAATTTCTCATCACTGAAACAAACAAACAATAAACATCGTTAAAACACAATACACCAATAAATAATCACTTTATCAGTGTCAGTATTATGCATTCCATTCAACCATCATATAAACATGATCGCATCATTTTAAATATGATATCCACGAAATTCTCGCGGAATGATAAAATCTCCAAAAATATCTACAAAACTCTAAAGCATCATCCTGCATGCCGCAGCGCTGCTGGTAGCTTGTCAGCGTGGAGAAAAGCGGAGGGAGGTCTCACATTTCATCTCGCAGACTCCAAATGCAATCAACGGTGTCAAGGTGTTAAATTACATTCGAGATGACGATAAGATAAAACCAGTAGTCATCATCTGTAGCAGCATCACATCAGAACATCAACAAGCTGGGAGATACGTTCACCTGTTGCACACGTAGCCGTCAGTGGTAGCAACGTTGAATGCAATTCAAGATGCGTATACCTTCCTTTGGACACTTTTAAGATTTCACATCTCATCCATCGGAAGGAAAAAAAATTCTTTAAATTCACATTCAATCTTCATACGCAACTTGAGTTTTTATTGTTCAGTACTTTCCAGCTTTTTATCACCTCAATATTCGGATGGTGGTGACTTATTTTTATTACTTCTTGTTCTGATTATTTTTTTTTTTTTTATTTAATTTTATTTTTAAATTTTTCGTACGTTTATCTTTTCATTCTTGAAACCGTCTTGTATGCATTTGCATTTTGTGTTGATATTCAGTTGTTTGTTTTGGTTGAATTTTTATTGCACGTTGAATTGCGGCTTGAAAATTGTTTTACTAAAGAGGACGACGACATTTTGTCGTGGCTGTTTGTATAATCGTCTTTTGTTTGTCGTAACTTCTTTTTGGACAAATTTATATGCACTTTGTTTTTTCTTCTTTTGTGGGAAAGAAAAGAATCGTGACTTTAGGAAAACATTGAACCCCCGAAAAAACAAGTAGCAATTGAGCACGTCACACACATGTGATGGAAAAGAACAAGAAGGTCAATTCAGTGAATGGAGTTTCAAAATGAGTCTTAACCCTTATTCTTAACTGCTGAGTTCATTATTGTAGAAGGATGGTTTCAAACCCGACATTCGTGAAAAAAATTTAATTTGTGTTTCAATTGAAGTAGCAAGAGAAGATTATTGTCTGATGGACAGGTCAAAATTGTGTTACAGTCAAAATCGCAAATATTGAACAAGTTCAGTACGCAGTTGAGTGCTCATACCTCAGGAGCTTTGTAGTCACCCTAGGGCGCTAAGTAATTTTTCTGATAAAACCAATCTATGATTTGAGATATGCATCTTGTGCATCGTAGAAGTATATCAACCAGATGGAAGGGTCGTTTCATAAGCACAAACAGCCGCCATTTTGTTCCAGCCTAAGTAGTTTTAGGTACCAAAATAAGGAGCACCAGTAATGAAAGAGACGAAATACGCTGAAGAATACAGCTCGCAAATAAAATATTTTATTCAGTTCTGACGATCTTGAAAACCAGCTGCATACACAGGGAAACAGAGCTCCCAGTATACAAATCTGTGATAAGACCTGTGTTCTGCTATGGGTGTGAAACATGGAACCTAACCCGAGCATCCAAACGCCTTTGTACGACGGTTCCTGAGGCGAATAATCGGAGCGAAGCTAGACGAGAACCAATGGTAAATGCGATACAGCCATGAGCTGTATGAAATTTTTGACGAGCAGGAGGTCTCAACGATTTTCAGCCTGCGGAAGCTGCAATGGGCTGGACACATAAATCGTATGGACGAAGAACGCATACCCAAAAAGGTATTCTACATTACTTTATTTTGAAGAATTAGCATTGCGGGTGGTTAGTGAATACGATTAACTTCCACTTAATATTCGCTGAATAGTGAATAAGAGGAGCTCTAGAGAGGTTTCTAATCTCTGTTTATTTAATCTTTCAAAAAACCCGCAAACAACTGCAAAAAAGCCCTGGTAGTCATCTTGTTGCGGCGGTTGGTAGCTAAATTTATGAATTTCAAACCATACATTCAGATCATAGTCGCTAAAAGAGCGAGCATTTTGCATCACTTACTGGCGGAAGCGGTGAGTGCAAAATACCAGGAAAGATGAACTAGCTCAAAATTAGACTTCAGATAGCTGAGTCAGATGACATCACGAGTTTTCAAAGGCCGAGAACTGCAGCTAACTATTGATAGAATTGGAGCCAAAAGTGAATCCATTGCTCTCTGGAAGTGATGCGAAAGCAGAAAGTCAGAGGTGAAAGTGAACAAGGTCGCAAAACTTAAATGAGGGGGCATTCAAGTACTACGTAACGCAATTTGGGTGGAGAAGAGTCTTTGAAAACGTTACAGGGGTGGGAGGGTGTTTGAACAATACGTCACGTAATACTTTTTTTTTATTAAAATAAAAACTAGAGAATCAAAATCGCCCAAGTTGGCGACCCTTTTCCTTCATGTTTCACTGGATTCATATTTCACGGGGAATCCCTCAACTGTATTGTAGATCATTTTTATTTGTTTTTGTTGTCCGTATACGTTGGTATTTCAAAGACGTAATACACGGAAGCACATGGCTGTAGTCAGTGTTTTGAAAGTGAGTTATACTGTAATGTCCTCAAAAGAGAGAGATTCGCATCATCAACTGCTCTTGGCCTATAAAGGCTCTAATGCTGACTTCCCAGCGTAACTGTGCCAAAAAAAGTCAACGAAATTTGGAAAACGGCTAGACATAAGCTAGAAAATAGGGACAAGTTTGTAGAGCATATAAATGATGTTATACGAGATGTCAAGGCAAGTTTACCACTAAAAAGTAATATTACATAAATGTAGGTATAAAATATATAAACCAAACATAGGTTTATCATAAAAGAATTGGTGATAAAACTTATATATTTTTAGCTACATATGAAAACATCAAGCACGCTAGCAACACTATTGTCAACAAAAACCAATGTCCCATGGACTTTGCGTACTTTTCAACAAAAGCAGGTGTTAAATTTCAATGAAAATCCAGACCCTTTTTCAATCATGAAAAAATGTTTTTTATAAACTGTCAAAAATCATAAATTCTACATTTCATGAAAAATTGAAAAAAACTCACGACAAATTGAGACTTTGTATGAGAGGCACTACAAATCATTTTGACATCTATGATAAGTTATTTCTATACAAAAGTGGTTCTTTCGTTTCGTTTCATACATACTAATCCCTTGAACTCTGTGCAGTCCAGTTGCTACTAGTTGTTAGGGTTAACTGATGTTGTCTATTATTGTTCTGCTTCGGATGCTTTTTCGAGTGGTGGCAGCGCTATTTTTGCGATTGGGTGTTGAAAGGTCTTTCTTTTGCAAAAAGTCGTCTGTTCCAGGGTGAACTGCTGTGATGCGAACTGCCGGCTAACGGAGGAAAATTCTCACTCTTCACCAGACACAAATCTCCGATTTACAGACAATGCTCTCGATGAGTTCATTTGAGTCAGTGCTGTAGCCACGCCAATTCCAAAACTGTTCAGCCAAAAACTGAGATAGTTGCCATCTATCTAGTTGGGAAATGTTGCATTCCATGACGTCGTCCTCCAGAGGAGCAAGTAAGGTATCTCCGATTAGAAAATGGGCTGGCGTGAGAGCTGTTGCGTCAGTAGGATCATCATTCAAAGGCACAACGGACGCGAATTTAAGCATGCCTCAATTTGTGCCAGTGTAGTACTTAGCTCTTCATATGTTAAAATTGCGCTAGCGAGTATCTTTCTCAGGTGCTGCTTCACGGACTTCACACCCGCTTTCCATAGTCGTCTAAAATGTGGAGCGGCTAGTTGGTTGAAATGCCACGCAACTCCAAGTTTGTTCCTTGATAATTGTAGATATGCAAGCATAGGCCTCTCCTACTCGCAAAACGCTTCAAGGCAGCTAAGAAAGCTTGAGTTGTGAGTCCATTGACCAACTCCAGGTGCACTGCTTTCACAACTAAACAAATAATAATTGCAATATATTCCTTGTATATTTTCGGTTTCCTCCCGTAGCCGTCTTTAATAATGATAGGTCCAGCATAATCGACCCGTGTGTGTATATATGGGCGCGATTGAGTTACTCGCGGTGAGGGAAGATCACTCATGAGTTGTGAAGAGGCCGTTGCTTTGGATCGAAAGCACTTTAAGCATCTGTGAACGAATCGGCGTATTACACGCCTTCCATATATAAGCCAAAAATGTTTTTAAACGTTGCAAGCATGAGCTGCGTCTCCTCATGAGTAGCCTTGTGAAATTGATCGAGGATCAACTGAGTCAATTTACGACGCTTGTGGAAGTATGCTCGGGTGTTTTTCATTGTAGGATAGGCTAGCGTGTGACAATCTTCCTCCGAAACGCAATAAACCATAGTTGTCGATAAGCAGATTCAGACTCTTCAAAGAACAGGTTTTTTGCAATCGCCTTTCACTTCGAAGAGCGCAAATTTCTTGTTTGATCTCTGAGCGTTGAGAAATGCTAATCCAGAATTTCAGCACCTCTAAAAACTACTTGCTGGTAAGATGTCCCTCCGCAGACGTTTGCTTGACACAAAGCTGTGAGAAGCGTACAGTAGGCAGTGATGCGTAGCAGACGGGTATGTTTAGAGTCCTAATACAAAAGTTCGAACCCAGTTTCATTTGGTTGGACATGACAGAGTATGGTCTTTCGGACTTCGAGCTCGGTAGGTAGAATTTCTCGCATTGTCAGCTAAAAAGTCTTGTACTTCTTGATATACGCTGGTCCTGACAACAACAACGAGAATTTTGCAAGTTCTGTGGCTCCCACCTCACGAGATGCTGCATCTGCAGGGTTTTTCTATGACTGAATGTGATTCCATGTGGCGTTACCAACTATTTTCGCAATCTTGGCTGAACGATTGGCAACAAAAATTGCCTATTTGGATGGACACCCTTTGAGCCAAGCTAAGGCAATTTCGGAATCCGTCCACAAACGCAATCCTGAGATTTTGACGTTCAAAGCACTCAGCGTCCCTTTTATGAGTTTAGCCAGTAGCACTGCACCACATGACTCCAAACGAGGGATGCTAACGGGACGTATGGATGCCACTTAAGTTTAACAAGTTTACATGAGTACTATCGTTGTCCTGGGATACGATATATATTACAGCAGCGTAAGTTTCTTGAGAAGCGTCACAAAACCCAGGGTATAGTTAGTGTTTAATGAAGACTGGATCTTTTGCGCTAGTTTTATTGTTTCTATTGCACAAAAGTCCGATCGGAATCTCAGCCACTGAACTTCAATTGGTAGTGGTTGATCCCAGTCTATTCCGTCCAACCATAGTCGTTGCATCAACATTTTCGCTCTAATAATAATAGGAGATAGCCAACCGAAAGGGTCATACGCACGCTATCTATGATAGCACCCTCCGCTTCGTATACTGTGTCAACCTTTCTTGTGATTTCAAACCATATGTAAAATAATCGGTCTTTAGACACCACACGACTCCTAGAGACTTGTACCCTTGTTCTAGAAGTAATTCTACAGTGGGTTTTTACTTCAACATCTTCTAGTGAAATGCTATGTAGCAAGCGAGGGTCATTTGCCACCTATTTGCGCAGGTGGAAGCCGGCTGACTTGGGCATGTTGTGAAGATCATATTATTTCTTGATAGCCTCATCAACATTGAAAGCTCCAGAGAGGACGTCGCCGACGTAGAAATCACTCTGAACACAATGCACTGCAGCAGAAAATTGGGTTTGTTTATCCTATGCCAGTTGTTGTAGTATACGGACTGCCGAGTATGGAGCACAAGTTAAACCAAATGTGACCGTAGTTAGCTGATAATCCTTCACAGCGCCTTTCAGGTTCTTCCTCCAGACTTTCTTTTGGATTTTTGAATCTGATGGATGAATCTTCATTTGCCGATACATCTGAGCGATGTCGGAAACAAAGGCAAATTTATGGAGGCGTCAATTTAAAAGAGCTGCAGTGCTGGACCAGTCAGAAGAATGTCACTCAAAGAAACTCCAGACTGTATGGCTAAGTACCGGCGCACTTTCAAGGTAAATTCACAAAGTCACACGTACATTCAAAGTCACTTCACAAAGATTCACACCACTATAATTGTACTCAAACAATATGCACAAAAAGTAGATATTCGTGAAATTTAAGAACTTTGCTCAAAGAACAATCTACGCACTCAGCAATCCGGCTCGACGGACCAAAAATGTCCAATTCCAATGAAAACCCTTTTTTCACACATGAAAAAATCAAATCAATTGTTTTTTTCTAAACTGTCAAAAATTATAAATTTTACATTTGATGAGATTCGAAAAAATCTCATGGCAAATTGGGACTTTGTATTAGAGGCATTACAAATCATTTTAAAATCTATGATAAATTATTTTGGTTCTTTCGTTTCGTTTCACACAGCAGTTGCGTACGTATACTTTTTGTCGGTACAGTTTGTCTGTCGGTATGTTTATAAAATAAATATCATTGTTACGAGTGTATATAGCACAAGGAATCCTACAGTTTGCTTTCGCAAACATAGCGACATATTGTGTCAGAAACGAAAACTTTGTTTTTGTTTGCTTTATTAACTGTCATGATGCGGTTTATTGAGTTGACTGTAGACTTTTACTGACCCGATAGCTAAGTATCTATTCATAAGATAAGCGCTCAACGCGCCACATGTATTTTAAATGAAGCGCCGTTGTGTAATTTCAACGCTAACGTCGAAAACGTGGCTGAAGTTATGTACTCGGAAATAGAACCGATAACTTTTCTCAAGAAAACTGGTTGAAAAGTGAAATGACTCCCCAGTAACATGAAGTATAAAGGCTAATCCAAAAGTGGGAGGTGTTCAAAAAAGAATAAAATTTGTTGGCGAATCGCCAAAAACTCAGCAAAGGAGTGAAGAATGGGCTCCTTGAACTAGAGGAGCTCCTAGAACGCATAGGACATTATCCGAGGAGTTGGTTAAAAGACGAAGAAAACCAGAAGTCCGAGAAAGAGCAGAAGGCCAAAGAAGCGCTAAGCCTAAAGGGCACACACATATAGCTTTACCACCAAACATCAATAAAAGAATAGCGTTTCGCCAAATTGAAAGAGATCGGGATGGAAAAAGGAAGGAAAGGGCGCTTGATGAGTGTAGAATGCTCCAGACAATGCTGACAAAAGGAGCAAAGAATGTCGCAAAGAAATTATCAAAAAGTGCCAGAAAATAAAGTTCACGCGGACGCCCAACAAATAAAAGACTTGATCTGAAACAGGAGAGAAAGAAGCCCCGACGAAGACCCCGGCAGTACGTACTGCTTGTAACACCACAAGATGTCTGATCCTACCCACAAATGCTGCGGGATATCAAGGGAAATGTACGATCCGAAATCACAAACACTGCCATCAAAGCAGTAAGACCAACGCGTTTGGGCCACATACTGGTTGAATTTGGAGCAGAGACCGGCAATTTCGCGATCCATTAAAGAAAGTCCACGACAAAAGCACAACTATAGCCTCACTCGAGTTGATGGCAACGATCGAAATAACATAAGAGACACTGACTGTGTCGCGGACCTGCCCAAGCTAGAAGAGGCTATCAAAAAGGACTTCCGTAGCGTAGACAGAATCAAAGCAAGGCTAACACCACTAAACCATAGGGGACAACGTATGGCCACCATTGACTTGACCATAAAGGACGCCGAATGATTTTTGAATAAGGGCAAAGTAAGAATAGGGTGGGTCGTCTGCAGGATACGTCAAGGAACAGTGCGTCCAATGTTTCAAAAGCCTTGGCTGTGGCCACAGCACACAAGTATGCAAAGAACCCGATAAGAGTTCCCTATGCTGCCAATGCTATGAAATGGGATATAAAAGAAAAGAGTGTACATAGGACGCATACTGTTTCCTTTGCAAGGATGCTGATCTTAGGCACGGGTTGGGATCAGGGGAGTTTCGGGTTTTCCAGGAAGACCATGATAAGCAAAATCAGAACTTCAGTGACCACATCCTGCAGCTAAATCTGCACCGCAACTCAGTCGTCCATAATCTGATTGAGCAATTTGCGAGGGCCACGATAGCCAACTTTATGCTGCTGCGTGAGTAACAGCATGATAAAAGTTATACATCATGGTATCCCAATGAAACTACTACTACCGCCACCTGGCCTCGGAACAGTGTTGCAACTTGTCCATCACTATTGTCCCGACTCGCAGCTCAGCACATTCAACGCTTGCCTACGGGACGGGGTTTTACCGGTTAAGATGGAAGGTGGCGAGGCTGATCAGCTGATCAGCAAGGAGAAGGGTAGTCCCGGATCACCATCTGCATACCATTCGTTATGTACGAGTATGCTAGACACGGCTAGGAAAGTGCTGGAGAAACTCATCAAGGAAAGACTCACTGATGCGATTCATGCTGCTGAGGGCGTATCTCCTGGGCAGTACGGCTTTAGAGCAGGACGTTCTATCATTGATGCGATTGCAGAGGTGGTGAGTGCGGTCCAAAAGGTAGAGGTACATAGT
Source organism: Odontomyia ornata (assembly GCA_963969285.1). NCBI lineage: Eukaryota > Metazoa > Arthropoda > Insecta > Diptera > Stratiomyidae > Odontomyia > Odontomyia ornata. The sequence continues at coordinate 52,988,419 of OZ017741.1, forward strand.
CGCACCAAGCGACGGATCGTCTTGTTGGTGACACTCGAATGCGTTCAACTCTGCTAGATAAATGAATACGCTGGAAAACCCTTTTCAAACTCCAAAATGTCTAATACGGCTTTTAAGGAACTACCTAAAAGACCGAACCCTGCTTTACGACACGACTTAGGGCCAACGAAGGATTGACGTTACATCGGGTGTTGCCCAGGGATCTATCCTTGGTTCAGACCTGCGGAACGTGTCTTGTAACGGGCTACTGAGACTGGAAATACCAGATGAGTCACGCTTGATTGGCTATGCGTATGGAGTTGCAGCTCTGCTCACTTAACGCACCGTTGAATGAGCGCGACTTAGGCTAGGTATACTAATGCACCAAGTGAGAGACTGGATGACTGCTCGCGGATTTACTTTAGCACTGCAGAAAACCAAAGTGGTCATCTTGCCAAAAAAGAGAATCTCTAGAGTAAGGATGATCAGTATTGGAGATACACTAATCGAATCGAAGCCAGCGGGGAAGTACCCGGGGCTACTGATCGACTTGGAGATGAGTTTCTCAGAGCAATGACTGAAAAGTTTGCTTCAGGCGCATTGGCTCCGAGTCGAGTTATGGCCAACGTAGAGGCCCGTCAAAAAATATCTCTTGAAGACTGCTGTAGGCTCAGTGCTACCGTACGGAGCAAAAATATGGGATGAACCTTTCAATAAGAAGGTATACTGAAAACGCTTGGCGCAGGTATAGAGAAGAAGAGCACTGAGGATTGCATCTTCGTATTCGACCGTCTCTGATTCGGCGTTGAGATTTATTGCAGGCGTGATACATGTTGCTCTCCTTGCTTGAGAGCACCGCGCTATTTACCTGCGTCAAAACGTGGATGCGAGGGAGATGGTTGTCCGCGAAGGGAGACAGCGCTCACTCAACGATTGGCAGCAGTCTTTGGTGAAATGCACGAAGGGAAGGTGAACTGCACGCCTCATCCCGGATGTGAGACAGTGGCCAAAACGAAGACATGGTGAGACTGACTGATATTTGAGCCAGCTTTTGAGCGGGCGAGGAAGATAATGCCTACTACACATTTTTGCGTGCACAAAAAGGGACCGGCCTCAAAGGGACCTCTACAGGGAGATGGGAGAGCTCAACTAGAATAATATATCACGGTGATGCTCAAATCGGTTGACAAATAGAACTAGGTGGCAGGTTCGAGCAGTCCTGAAAGGTAAAAGGGACTCAGGGCAGGAGGGGGCTGGGGGATCGCTTGTCTGGCACATCCTCTTCCCTTCTCCCCTCCCGCTAGAGGAGGAGTCCCCCAGCTTGAAGGCACGTCACGGCGTAGCAAAACGAGACCTGGCCAGAAGTAATGTTTCAAACGGTCCCAGGCTAGGTTCTCGGGTTGACAGGGAAGGTTTTTTAGTGGATAGTCCAGTCACCTTTTCTTTGTGATGCAATGAGCTTAATCGGAGAAGAAATGAAGTTTGGTTATGTTTGCATTAGCCTCAAATCTTCTTGTCCGCTCACTTTGGTGATACAAATGTATAATTAGCGAAGCTGATGCAACTTTCAGTGAAAGCAATTTTAAAGAAAATAAAAATTTAATTATTTTGTTTTTACTGTAGGCTGATTCAATTTGATTTTTATTCTCATCATGCCTTGCATCGTTTTGATTAAAAACGTTTTGAGAACTGAAGATAACTTCAAAGAGTCGAAACGTGTTTTCAATCAAAACGATGTCCATCCCATATGAACTTGTAGCAAGCGCGTGAACGCTGCCACTAAGCAAAGTTGGTCAGCTAAGCTAGGTTCTCCTTACATCCTACATGCCTTCGTGGCAGACTATCAGCTCCCGTGTCCTGCATGGACTCAAAACAATGCGATTTATCATGAAATCATAAAATCCCAATTAGGAATTTCCTCAATGTTTCAAGTAAAATATCTTGTTATGTTATTCAGAATACCAAAAGTTCTAACTAAAATTATCTGAAAGCCTGTTTAAGTTGAATTTGTGAGGCACAGGAGCATGCGCCACTGGCGCAAAATGTCTGAAGGAAATTATCACAGTGCTTGCTCCAGGAGCTTTTAATTTCAATTTAGGGTTTTACATTTTAAGTATTATTTTCTGGCACAATAACTAAGATAACTCTTACTTCTTTAATATCTCACACTCCTTTCACGTAGACCCTCGTTTGTAGCTGCTAATGAAAATCTTTCAACAATAACTAGTATCCCATAAAGTCTTACGTTTACGATCAACCGCTAATAAACAGAAGTATTCGTTCATTACTTGAGCTCAAATCTGAATCACTTTGTTGTGTCTATAGATTTGAGTAAAATATCTGAAGATATTAACAAAAAAACTAATTACCTTAATGCAAAGAAATCTGTACGTCCCAGTGGCTACAGTATTGCAAACTAGACTCATAACAAAATTTTTACTTAAATTCCAATTATCTGGCCATTGTGTTCTTTGATGGTGGCTTTAAATGAATTAAGTTAAAATTGTTTAGGATTTTGTAAAATAATTTCAACAAAACGCTACTAAAATTGTGGCCTGTCTGTCCGCCCGTGCGTCACAGCAAGTTTTCTTACAAGCCGCTCAAGGTAGAAATATGAAATTTTGCAAGTAGCTCAAATGTGGTGTCCTCTTGAAAGTTACACTGAAAAAATATAAAATTTTTAAGGAGCTATACAGGTAGATATGGCGGGATGAGGCTTAATAATTTTTTAACACTACAGGTTGCCAATATGGGTACCAAATGAAAGGTCTTGGTGATAACTTTTCAAAACAGGTCTTAAAATGACAGTCATTCTTCAAGGGGTGTGGGGGAGGGGAAATATACGAAACAATTTTTTTTGTCCAAAAACTCTGAAAATTTTACGAAAGATTTCTTTATGAGTACAAGGTCAACAAATATCTTTAAAGTCTTAATTCTGTCAACTTTGTTCTTGTTTTTATTAGATATTTTATGAATTTTTCATAAAAGTTATAGCCGATTGATTATTTTACAATTACAACAACAGCAATACGTGATACTGTGAAGATGTACATTTGGGAAGAACATATACAATACAGTTATGTTGGCATTGCACTGAAAATTTTAGAAATGATTTGTAAAAATATACAAAAAAATTTGATTTGTAATATTGACATGTTATTATGACTACTCAAACAATGACGTCAATTTACTGAAAACATAATGGCGGTAAATTTGAACAGATACATGATTGCTAGGTTTTAGTTTTTAACCGACTTCCAAAAGAAAGAAGGTTATCAATTCACCGCGTATATTTTTTTTTGCTTTTTTTTTTGTATGTTCATGCATAACTTTTAAACGGAGAGAGATAGAAGAGTCCTGTTTTTGGCAAATGATACGTCTTTCTTCCAGTAAGGTCCCGTTTAAAGGATAAGAAATTCAAGTAATGGTAAAGGACTTTTATCCTTAAAACTAAAAAATTTCCGACTTTCACCCCGATTTTTCAGCATAACTGATCGACGCGTGTAAGGATTTTGATTGTAGAGGTTTCAAATGAAGGATAATATATTGGTCTAAAATGTATCGGAACAGAATTTTAATCCTTCCAAGGACTCTCTAAATACGATCAGTTCAATATGATACATTGGTGTCGAGAAATTGAGTTTAAATAATTTTTCGCACGAAAAGTGCCAATTAGTTGGCACTGTTCAAGGATTTGATGGAGATACCGAGTCCTTTGGTAGCGAATGATAAAAATTATCAATATCCTTAATTTTCTGCACAAACGGTACATTTTATTCAATCGTTTCTACCGGAAATAACCAATAAATTACTTCTAAATGTGGCATAAATACAATTCAACAATAGTTAGAGGGAACATTTCAGGATGCTTTTCTCTTCCAAAGTCATCCTTTGCTTACTGATGAGCTTAGTAAAGGATTCTTCTTACATCCTTAGATGTAAACGTTAAACATAGGATTTATAAAACTCCCCGAAGAAATACTAAGGACTCAGTGATTGCAAATTATAGAGTTGATTCGTTACTTTCCAGTTAATATTATACATTATAACATATGCCCAGAAATCTAAAATTAGTAATTTCCATACTAAAGACCGGCGAGAATCACAACCTAAAAAGAGATACTTTTCCTTCTATAACTGATCATAACTTTACATATGAAGATGAAAATGCATAGCCGATTTTTTTTTTTGCTTTTTTTTTGTTTGTTCACGCATAACTTTGAAACGGAGATAGATAGAAGAGTCCTGTTTTTGGCAAATGATACGTCTTTCTTCCAGTTAGGTCTCGTTTGAAGGATAGGAAATTCAAGTAACGGTAAAGGGCTCTAAGCGTGAAAATTAAAAAAATTTCGACTTTCACCCCGATTTTTCAGCATAACTGATCGAGGCGTGTAAGGATTTTGATTGGAGAGGTTTCAAATGAAGGGTAACATATTGATCTAAAATGTATCGGAACAGAATTGAAATCCTTTCAGGGGCTCTGTAGATTTTAACATTTAATTATGATACATTGATGTCGAGAAATTGAATTTAAATGATATTTCGTACGAAAAGTGCCAACTAGTTTGCACTGTTCAAGGATTTCTTCGAGATACCGAGTCCTTTGGTGACGGATGATAAAAAGAGCAGTATCCCTAATTTTCTTCATAAGCGGTACATTTTGGTCCATCGCTTGTACCGGAAATAACCAATAAATTAATTCTAATGAGGCATAAGTACAATTCAACAATAGTTAAAGGGAACATTTCAGGATGCTTTTCTCTTCCGCATTCATTCTTTGCTTACCAATGAGCTTGGTATAGGATCCTTCTTACATCCTTAGAAGTAAACGTTACATATAGGATTATAAAATTCCCCGAAGAAATAATAAGGATTGAGTGATTGCAAATTATAGAGTTGACTCGTTACTTTCCAGTTAATATTATATGTATATTACAACATATGCCCAGAAATCTAAAGTTAGTGATTTCCATACTAAAAACCAGCAAGAATCGCAACCTAAAAAGAGATACGTTTCCTGCTATAATTGATAATAACTTTACAGATGAAGATGAAAATGCATAGGCGAGTTTTCATTGAACTATATGATATGATTTTCTTGAAACTTTCAAGAAAATTAGGTGCCATAGTTAATTGAAAACGAAGGCGATGGGTATCGAATGAACGCGAACGAATGATGCGGTTAAGAAGGATATTTTTAAGTAAATTTCATGAGATTGATTGCGGAGTGAACTTTATGTTTACATATATAAATACATATGTCTATGTATATATATATATATATATATATATACACATATATATATAGAAATATGTATATATATATATATATATATATATATATATATATATAGATGTATATATATATATATACAATATATATATATATATATATATATATATATATATATATATATATATATCTATATATGTCTATATATATTTATATATGCATATATATATATATATATATATATATATATATATATATATATATATATATATATATATTTATATACATATATATAAACATATATATATATATATATATATATATACATATATATAAATATATAAACATATATATATATATATATATATATATATATATATATATATATATATATCCATATGTATATATATGTATATATATATATATATATATATATATATATATATATATATATATATATATATATATATTTATATATTTATATATATATATATATATATATATATATATATATATCAGTGTGGTTGGTTGTATGTGTGAGTCTACACAGGATATAACGAAATTTGTGCCTGGGGGTCGCAGTTTTGCTTCGATTTTCGCCAAATTTTCTGCAATATTTCTGCTCTGGCCATAGTATAGCTCCAGTTTGTATCAAAACTAGTACAACGACTTATTCAATTGTGTGACAAAGCTCACAATAATAAATCGAAAGTCGAACAATTTGAAACGAAATGGCGGCCGCTCAAAGGTCGCAAAAGTTGAACGATAAAAAAGCGCTTCAGGGTAACATCAGAATGCAAAATTTGAAAATTTTTCAAGGCTAGAATTCATATTGGATTATTATGAAATCTAAAATCAAGGTAGACGTTGATGAGATCATTGATTTAATGTACCAAAATTAAATTCGATTCCAATGAACGGTGCAGATTTAAGCCGTAGTGGTTTTTGCGTTGCAGTAAGAAAATTATATTTTAATATACGAGAACATGATGCAATGTATTCAAGAAACTTAGTTTTGAATGGTTTGAAATGAAAAAAATTGCCACTGAAAAGAGTGAAATAAAAAACTTTTAGAAAAAAAAGAAAACCGACTTCGGAATGCCCTAAAAAGGATGAAATAAATTTTATGGAAGCGGTGCCAAATGAATTTCCCCATTTCAACATAAATATTTCCAACATCTGCACCATCACACAAAAATCGGGGAAAAAGTGATATGGCACCGCTTCCATAAAATTTATTTCATCCTTTTTAGGGCATTCCGAAGTCGGTTTTCTTTTTTTTCTAAAAGTTTTTTATTCTAACTCAATTTATGGAATCTATATGTGCGTCAAGTTTCGATATTCAGAAGACCTTGATTGTGTAACTAATTCGTTTATAAAACCCTTCTAGCAGAAACAATCTCCTGCTATCTCGGCTTATTTTCACTTCTTTTTTTATTTTGTATTTCGTTTATCATTTAATAGATACCGCCATCTAAAATAATTTTGATCAAACTTTCAACATATTCATAAATGATAATCAAATTGAAATTTTAAAATTCTATTACTAACTTGTTAGTGGTTCTAGTTATCCTTTCTTCACTCACCATGAGACATTCCGAATACGTATCCAACAAACTTTCACAGAACATTTCTAGAGGGTTTCAACATTTTCGAAAGCAAAATACAGCAAAAAAACAACACGCAAAATACAACAACAATGTCGTGAAAATATTCCAAGTTGAAAAGTTTAATAGGAATGTGATTTGCTTACGAATTAGATTCAATGGAACTTGTCGAAGGAAGTTTTCTATAAAATTTAAAATCGAAATATACTATATTATACAAGTATATGCATTAACTTAGGGTGGTTATGTTGAAAATCCACTACACTCTTCCAAGCTTCAAGGATGTCCAGTAACAAAGTTTTGAAAACTTTCCGAATACAAGTGTTGAGAAAGAGTGAAGCATGTAGTTTGCATGTTTTACTACTGGTAAAGTGACGTTGAAAAGGAAAGTTTTCAATACGAAGGATATTCACGCTTGTCTAGTTGTTTCGGTGGTGAGATGTGAATAAGAATTGACATGAAAATTATTTTGTAAACAAGCTTCTTATAAAGTTTTATGGAAGTTTTTTTTAAGGACTAAATGTGATAGTCTGGTAGAAGTGAAATTGTTTTAATGTTAAATAATTTTTGAGTTAAATTTAATTTACAACCCTTACCTTATACAAGCAAATACCATGAATATAAAAGCTCTCCAAGGAGGATCTCTTACCTGGAATTCAGAAAAATTTATTTGATTAATTGGCAAATATTTCAATGTTGAATATATTATGCATTTATACAACATGGAATTTAAAAAAATTGGCTTATGGCACATTAATTTTTAGGGGTCAATTTCGTGCGTACATTTTTATATACACGAATAACGTTTGGACGCGGAAAGGTTAAAGAGCAGTTTTCACTAAACTACTGAGCATGCTCATCATAAGGAGATTTAAATTGAGTAAAGGACAAAATTTGTGATTTAAAATTCATTTTTCAACTTTAGTACCGATTTCTCGTCACCAGAAATCGATCTGCGGTTGGATTCCAGATATTGATGTTGCATGGTGTAGTACATCATATTGGCTTTTTTTAGCAAGTCATTTATGGGCTTCTCAGACATTAGATATTATTCTGTTTTTCCTAAATTTTCGAATTTATTCACGTAAACTTCTATATGAGGGTATATCAATTGAATAATGGAAAAGGACATTCATCGTTAGCAAAAAGTATATTTTCATGATTTTAGCATTGATTTACTACCACCACTGCTCAATGCATAGTTGCATTTTAATTATTAGGTATTAATATTAAATCAAATATATTATATTAATTATTCTAGTGTGCTTCTATATAAAGCATATTTAATCCAGTTATTTTGTTACTTAGTGCCATTGTTGTTTTTCAACGATTGTCTATAATCTTAAAAAAATAAAATAAAATTAGAAAGAAAAAATTTAAAAAGAAATTTTTTTTTTAAGTTTGTTATTATAAATATAAATTTGTATTGTTTTTTTCATTATCTTAAACGTAAATTTTTTGTTTGTGTTTGCGCACATTAAAAAGATTTTCAAAATCTCACAAAATCCACAAACCAAACGAACCAGCTTCAAGCTGCATACATAGCACACTTGCAAGTTCATTCAAGTGCACTCGAAGTCCAATTACCTGAATTCACATCAATGGCATTTATTTATTTTAAATCAATATTGTTGTATCGACACATTCGATTTTAAATTGTGCTGTAAAGTTTATTGCCCTGATTACAAATTCCAATTAAAAACGTAATTGCATGAGAAGCACAATATTTGGAATAGTGTATTGTAAGCAAAAAATATATTTATAAAAGCCACAAAGAAGTACCAATAAACCATTCATTGCAAGACAGCAGTAATCATTGTTTAAATTTACAATTCGCTTCATCGAAGTTCTTCACTCAGAACATTGGTCCGTCGAGCCGGATTGCAGCTATCGGAATTAGGAACGAACGAGAACCAACCCAAGATGTCGGAGAAGGCTGGACAAGATCAAAAGATAAAGGCTATTCAGCGGCTGACAGAAAACTACAAGAAGGACAGCTCGAAACGTTACAGCATTGCTTACTTCAGAGCAAGGTTGGAAAAGCTTCAGGGACTTTGGAGCAAATGCGAAGAACATCATCCTTTGGTATGCCAGGAGCTTAGTAGCGAGAAGAAGAAGGAGAATCGAGCTGGTTAGATGGAAGAATTCGTGGCGCTGGTAAATATTGCACTGGACTACGTTACTCTGTTTTTGGAGAAGATCGAGGATTACGAGAAAACCTCCAACCCAACAATAACAGGAACTGGACCAGGGAATGAAGTAGAAACAATCACACTTCGATGGCAAATATTCGTCATGGTGTGCATTTCGTGATTTATATAAATGTATGGTGCACGAGAATGATAAACTAAGTGCCGTACAGAAACTGCAGTATTTGCGTAGTTCAGTTCGCGGTGAAGCGGAACACCTCATTCAGCACCTGACGATCACGGAAGCAAATTACGCGCCAGCATGGAAGCTACTCTGTGAGCGGTATGACAATGACAGAGCAATCTCCAACGAAATGGTG